>CM053413.1:583206-619886 GCA_028644305.1 Xerus rutilus | reverse complement strand
CAGCACAGCTAGCCAAGCACTGGGTTCTGAAACTCTGACATTTGGAAAAGTGGAAAGAGAGCCGGGCGCGGTGGCTCAAGCCTGTAATCCCAGCACTTAGGGAGGCTGAGACAGGAGAATCGCGAGTTCAAAGCCAGCCTCAGCAATGGTGAGGTGCTAAGCAACTCAGTGAGACCCTGTCTCTACATAAAACACAAAACAGGGCTGGGGATGTGGCTCAGTGGTCGAGTGCCCCTGAGTTCAATCCCCAGTACCAAAAAAAAAAAAAAGAAAAAAAAAGAAAAGTGGAAAGAGGAGTGTGTGTGGGGGGGTGTGCATCCTTCAAGGAGCCATTTGTGTGGGACACAAACAAGTGCCAACGCTCTTAAGTTGAACGGGGCCCGCCACCTTTGTCTTTTTTTCTTTTTTCTTTCGTACCGGGGATTGAACTCAGGGGCCCTCGACCACTGACCACCTCTCCAGCCCTATTTTGTGTTTTATGTAGAGACAGGGTCTCACTGAGTTGCTTAGCGCCTCGCTGTTGCTGAGGCTGGCTTTGAACTCGCGATTCTCCTGCCTCAGCCTCTGAAAGTGCTGGGATGTCAGGCGTGCGCCCCTACGCCTGGCGGCCTGCCACATTTCAGAATAAGCTTTCTCTGGATGAAAGATGTAAGGTGTGGAGGGCAGGCCCCCCGTAGGCTGGGAGGAGATTCCACTCGACCAGGCTGGTTGCAGGTTTGGTGGACTGAAGGACTAAAAAGATTAGGCATGTATGTCTGAAAGGAAGAGCGAAGGGGCAACTTTGAGGGTTGGCTGTTGGGGCTCCAGGTTGTCTCCTAGTGGTAGAGCATGCAGTTAACATGGTGGAGGCCCTGGTTTTGATCCCCAGCACCAAAAGAAAAACGTGGGGTTTCTGCTGGTGTCACCTCACAAGGAGCAGGCCTTGGTAAAGTTGGGGGAACTCAGTTCAACTTTTTTTTTGGTACTGAGGATTTAACTCGGGGGCCCTCGACCACTGAGCCACATCCCCAGCCCTATTTTGTTTTTTATGTAGAGACAGGGTCTCCCTGAGTTGCTTAGCGCCTCGCCATTGCTGAGGCTGGCTTTGAACTCGCGATCCTCCTGTCTCAGCCTCCCTAAGTGCTGGGATGACAGGCTTGAGCCACCGCGCCCGGCTTCAGTTCAACTTTGAGCAGCTGTTGTCATGGGCTCCATGAAGTGAGGACAGGGGAAATCTGGAAAGGATGGATGGCAAGCTCTTAACAGTGCCCAAGAGAATCTGCACAGGGGAAACTGGTGACAGAATACCTAGAGGCCCTGGCTGGTCCATCCTGGGGACCCCCAGACTGCGGGAACTGTGTGCCACTAGAGACCAGGGCTGTGTGCCTTCCATACTCCCAAGGGAGGAGCAAAATGGTCGGTCCGTGCACCCCCGGACTCCCTGGCCCACCAACTTGGGCTACCCCGGGTTAGACTAGCGGGAGTCGTGTGTCCCAAGAGAGGCTGCACATCTCAGATCCTCCAGCTAGTGTCTTGGGACACGGGCTATGGGGAGTCGTGCACCCTCAGGCCTCCGCGCTGCCGCTGTGTCCCTGGAAACCCCGACCTAGGGTAGGTGAGCCTAGCAGCGGTGCGGCAGCTGGGAGTCGGCCTTAGCGCGAGGAGGCGGCTGCACTGGGGGGTTGGGGGCGGGGGACGCGAGCGCAGGCTCCGCCCCCCGCTCCCGCCGGAAGGGAAAGGGAGGCGGTGGCCGGCGCGGAACAGGCCAGACGCCGCGGCCGGAGCGGCGGGGGCGGTTGGCTGGGGACCCGCTGCACCGGACGCACCAAGCGGGCCGGAGCGGGAGCGCCGCCAACGCGGTCACGTGCACGGCCCCTCCTCTCGCGCCGGCCTCCCCCGCGCGCCGCGCTCTCCATTCATAAATTCTCCGCCTGCTCCGCGGCCACCAGGTGCCGGAGCCAGCCGGGAGCGCCGCTCCGCCGCCGCGCCGCCGCCGCCGCCCGCAGCCCATGGGCCGCACGCCCCGGCGCTGAGGTAGGCGCGCCGGGCCGGGGCGGGCGGGGGCGGGCGGGCCGCGCGCGGCCGGGATGGCGGCGGCTTCGGGGCGCGCCCCGGCTCCAGACCACCCGCCTTTCCCCGCATGACTGCGCCTGGCGGGTGGGAGGGCGCGAAGGAGCTGGTTGGGCCTGGGGCGGCCCGCGCGGCGCCGCACGCTGCCCGCCCCATCCCGGCGACCTGGAGAGGGACCCGCCCACGCCCTTTCCGCGGCCCCCGGTGAGGTCGGGCGAGGGCGATGGCACCTCGGCCTCCTGGCTTAGCCTGGCGTCTGGGTCTCTGCTCGCTAACGCCGGCCGGCTCGGGGTCGCCAGGGACCGCGCGTGGGGACCTCCGCCCTGAGCGCTCAGCCCTCTCCTGCCCTCGGCTCGCAGCCATCTTCGCGTCTCCTCCCACCGCCTTCCTCTGCCCCACCTTCTCCAGCCTGGACTCACGTCCCGACCTACATATGCGCCCCCTCCCCCAAACGGGCCATCCCCACGCTCGCCTCCGGCGGGGAGCGCTGAGGACACCTGGCACTTTCCTTTCTCTGCGCCTGTCCCTCCGCGGTGCGGAGGTCAGAGCCCGAGAGTGGGCAAGCGACACCCGGAGCCTGCGCGCTCTTCTTGCTTGGGGACAGGGGCTCGCGCGTGTCGTGCTGACTCGGGGCTAGTATCCAAAGCGGGTCTAGCCTCCGTCCCTGAGCTTCCAGCGCCCTTCCAGCCCCGGCGCGGGTCAGGTGCAGTTTCCCGGCAGCCCTTCCCGAGTGTTGAGCATCCGCAGCCTCAGTTTCCCCCAAGCGCGAGCAGCCACGGAGGCCGGCCCACTGGGCTGCTATCTGCGGGCGCTGGCCGGCTGCGCAGCCATCTTGCCGCCGCGACTGGGGCGCCCCTGCAGGCGGCCTCCTCCCCCGCGCCCCCTCCCCGCCCTCCCTCTGCCTGGCAACCCGCCCCCCAGCTCGGTCTGCGCGCACGGTCGCCATGGGAACCAGATTCTCGGGGCAGGAACAGATGCGCCTCTTTTGTCCTCTGCATTCCCACCAGCGTGGGCAGGGGGGACCTTTACCTCCTGAGTCGTGACTTGGGGTCACTGGCACAGCCATGGGGGGAGGGGGCGCTTCAAGTTTTCTGTCCCATCTGCACCGGCCCAGGCTGGGGTAGCCCTTCCCTCTCCCGGAAGGCGCGTCCGGGGTCTGGCCTGGGTGTTACATGGCTTCGCTCTCTCCACGTCTTGAGGGGCGCTTTCCCTTTCCTGGCAGGGCCCCCGGCCTCCCCTACCCGGCTGGGCTGACCACATTCCCTAGGGAGGCGGTTGTGATACACGCATGCACGCACCCACCTCCGGAGAGGCAGACATGGCAGTGGAGGTCCCTAGAGATGCTCTGCACCGGGCCCACCCAGCACTGGTCAGAGCAGGTGGGGGCTGCTGCAGGGCTCTGCTGCCTGTGTGTCACTGGCCTGTGTGGGCTTCTGCTCCAGGGAGGGAAGAGGGGGCCTATTTCCAGCAGCTTGGGTGGGAAGGGGCCATGGCGCTGGAGCTGAGCAGGCCCTGCCCTCCTGCCCCTAGCCTTCACAATGCAGCCGACGGCCACCATGGCCACAGCTGCGGCCACCACCGCCACGGCTGCCCTGACGACATCGTGGGACAATACCACCAGTCATCCCACGGTGGGTGGGTGACTTGGGGTGTGGGGTGTGGGGAGGCAGCCCAGTGGCGGGACCCTGACGCTCGCCTCTGTCTGCAGTCTGCGCCAGACCCCATCCTGGACAACTACGTGCTGCTGGTGGTGGTCCTGTCGCTGTTTGTCGGGGGCACACTGGTGGTCTTGTCCGGTGTCCTGCTCTTGTGCAAGCGCTGCTGGGAGGTCCACCAGCGCTTCAACAGGTATGTGCCCCCGTTCCGTTCCCAGGTGCTGGGAGCTGACTCACAAGTGGCAGGTGGGGCCTCCAAGAATGGGGTGGACGGCTTGGGACCCTGGGGCGTGTGGCAGTTGTCACTGCACACCCTGGCTCTCCCTCCCCAGGGCCATGGAGGAGGCAGAGAAGACCACCACTACCTACCTGGACAACAGCACTCACCCTACCCAAGGTGAGGAGCCCGCCCACCCTCTCCCCTCGCCCCTGTGCATTTGTCTGTCTGCCCACCCACCTGCCTGCCCGCCCCTCAGCCACTGCCTGCCCCCTCGGGCCGCCTGACCGTCTGTGTCTGTCTGTCTCCCCCACCAGACTGGGCGCAGCTCGATTCCGACTCATCTCTGTTTCCTTAACGCCCAGGCGTAGGTGCGCACACGCGTGCTGAGCGAGTGAGTGTGTGAGCGGATGAGCGAGTGCCCGCCCGGCCCGCCTCCCCGGCCCACCCTGTCCTTCGGTCACTCCACCCTGCGCCCCTTCCTGTCCCACCCTGCCCGGAGGCCCGCCCAGGATGAAGCCTGGCCCACCCGGGGCCCACCCTCTTTGGCTCTCCTCGCAGACCCCGACTTCAGGGGGGAGGACCCTGAGGGCCAGGACGTGGAGACCGAGCGCTTCCTGTCCACCAGCTCCACGGGCCGCCGGGTCTCCTTCAACGAGGCTGCCCTGTTTGAACAGAGCAGGAAGGCACAGGACAAGGGCCGCAGGTGAGGGTGTGGCGCGGGGCTGCTGTGCAGGGAGGGCCTGCCAGTTAGCTGTGGAGCTGCGGGTGAGGACCCGTCTGTGGGGCCCAGCAGCGTGCTGCACGGGGCTTGGTGGGTGCTCCTCACAGGTACACCCTGACGGAGGGGGACTTCCACCACCTCAAGAACGCCCGGCTCACCCATTTGCACCTGCCACCTCTCAAGATCGTCACCATACATGAGTGTGACTCTGGCGAGGCCAGCGTGGCCACTACCCCCCACCCCACTACCACCCCGAAGGATAGCTTGGCCATATTCCAGGTGAGGGAGGAGTGGCAGCCAGTCCCACGCCTCAGTAGGCGGTGGGGGTGGGGGGCTGCCCTGGGCCTCCTGGACTGGCCTCTGGGGTTGGTGAAGGGCCTGCTGGGGTGGCTGGTGACAGTGAGGCTGAGCCCTTGTGCCCCTTGCTCGCACCTGTGCTCTTGACATGTCACCGCTTCCTCCCCACCTGGCTCTGTCCCACAGCCCCCGGGGAAGGCCCTCACTGGCCGCTCTGTGGGCCCCAGCTCCGCCCTGCCAGGTGACCCCTACAACTCGGCCGCGGGCGCTGCCGACTTTGCGGAGATCAGCCCCTCAGCATCCAGCGACTCTGGGGAAGGCGCCTCGGTAGGGGCTCTTCTGTGTTTTCCCAGAGTGCCCAGAGAATGGTGCTCTTGCCCTTCCCCACTGTCCCTCAGGACAGACCAGCCTGTGGCCTCCCACACACCATGGCCTTCTTGCCTTGAATGGCTTTCACACCTAGGAGGAATGCCCAGGTGCTGGAGAGGGTATGGCCAGCTACTTGAAGCCCTGGGCAGAGGCAGAGCTGGCCTGAGGGAGGCAGGGTCTCACAGGCCACCGCCCACCAAGGGCACTGTCCTACCGGTCCAGACAGGCTTCCCTTCTCCACATGGTGGATCCAGGGTGTGGGGACACTGCATTGGCAGGGGCTAAAACAGGACCAAGAGGAGGAGACCGTCCCTAAGATTTGTCCCTTTTCCCTCCCAGCTGGACATGGGTCCCAGGAGTGCTAAGGCTGCCGGGCCTGGGCCTGGGCCTGCGGCAGAGCCTGGGGAGGCAGGCCCAGGCTCGGGGACAGGCACTGTGCTGGAGTTCTTCACCCGCCTGCGCCGCCATGCCAGCCTGGATGGAGCCAGCCCCTATTTCAAGGTCAAGAAATGGAAACTGGAGCCCAGCCAGAGAGCATCCAGTCTGGACACACGAGGTGAGCCTTGGCTCCTGGGGAGGCAAGGCCCAGGGGCTGTGATGCCGGTGGGCATCTGTAGTGCTTGCTCTTTGGCTGAGCCGTCACCACTGTGGGTCAGTGGCTATCTTACCAAGGCCTTGCAGCCCATCAGGAGGCCCCAGAGCCTGGCTTACTATAGAGGGGTTGTCATGGTCCCAATGTTCCCTGCACCCTGGCTAGCTACCCTCTGATGACACACAGACCACATGCCACTGAAGTTCTGGGGACCTCTGCCCAGCATTCTTCCCTGCATGCCCCAGGCCCTGTGCACAGGCCCAGCTCTCACCCATTGGTATGGCTGTGCCTGTGGAGGGATCTTTTCCAGTGACTCCTCCCTTAGCAGAGTCCTTTCCCTTTTAGGGACCCTGACTCCTTGGTAGGTAGCGAAGGGGCTGGACTGGGCCAGGATCAGCCAGTGTTTTCTGCGAGGTCCTGGACTGCAGCATTTGTGTTTCGTGGTCAGATGGTCCTGTCTAGGAAGCAGCCACAGAGAATGTGCAGGTGGAGGAGGGTGCTGGCGACCTTTCATTTACACCAACCACTGGAGGGCACGTGGGCTTGTGGGCAGCACCTTACTGACCCCTAGGTGCAGAGTGTGCAGGGCTGTGGGGGAAGAGGTGCCCTGACTGGTTTAACCATCTCGCCCAGGAGACCTCGGTGGGGGACAGCAGCTCAGAGGGTTTGGGCCAGTCAGACCTGGGGTGCCGGCTGCCCTTGTCAGGGGGAGGTGGTAGGAGCCATCATTCTGAGAGGCCTACCTGCAGCAAGACAAGGAAGGTGTGGCTGGGCGGCGGTGTTGAGACCTGGTGGGGTGAGTTTTCACCCCGGCCCACCTAGGCAGCTTCTGGCTGGGGAACAGGAAGGCAGAGGCCTGCAGGCTGCCCTGTTTCTGCTGAGAGAACACATTTTGAGGTGAGGCAGCTGGGGTGTTGGAAAGGCAACCAGGACTGTTTGCTGGGAGGCTGCCCTCCCCTCCTCCCTCACTCCAAGCCGGCTCCTGGGTGAGCGTGGAGCAGTCCCCCAGAGCTCCCCAGGTCAGGGTGCAGCCTCTTCCCCAGACTCCCACACCTTCCACTTCTGCACTTGGAGCTGGGCTGTGCCTGCCATTGGCTGTCCTCATACCTAGCCATACCTGTCAGGCCAGGGCTGCTCTGGGGCACTACTTTTATCTGAAAACTTTAAATCCTCCCTGCTTTTTGGTCTTGGTCTTTCTGCCCCTGCCTCAGCTTCCTCACCTGGACTTCAGCGTGCACACATCCTGGGACCCACTGTCCACACCCTAACCCTGGGAGCTGCCAGCTGGGGTCTGACATAGGCATGGGCACACACAGGCTGACCACCCTTTCTCTGCATAGGTTCCCCCAAGCGGCACCACTTCCAGCGGCAGCGAGCAGCCAGCGAGAGCATGGAGCAGGAAGGGGACGCCCCCCACGCAGACTTCATCCAGTACATCGCCCGAGCTGGCGACGCTGTGGCCTTCCCACCCCCCAGTCCCTTTCTGGCCAGCCCCACCAGCCCGCCCCCCACTCTCGGCAGGTATTTTTCAATAGATAGAGGTGCTAGGGGTGGACCTGTGGGCCCCTGCCCTGCTCCATCCCCCCAGGTGGCTCAGGGAGCTCCCTCCTGGCCTGTGGACTCCCACTCGCAGCCCCCTGGCAGCCTTGCAGGGGCTACCTCTCCAGCGAGGACCGGAGGAGGAGGGAAGGAGGGAAAGACTGGGTAAGGGCAGGTGGGTGGGCATGGCCCTGGATGATGGCCCTAGGGTCCCCAAGATGGGACACCTGCCCAAGCAGGGCCACCATGGACTTCTGTGCATTCTGGTGCTGCCATTTCCCAGTGGAATTCTAGGCCTGAAGGGCTCCTCAGTTTCAGGCCCTTTCCCACCTGCCCAGGCTCCTGAGGGATGGCCAGTTCTCTCTTAGAAATCACTTTGACCCCTTCTCCAGCAACTTCCTCCTCCCCCAACCCAAAGGCAACTGTCCTGAAGCCCCATGCCCAAACCAGTGGGATGTGGGAACGGGACCCTGGAAGTGCAGCCTTCCAAGCTTGGGTCACTTGTGTCTGAGCAGATGACCCTTAACTCTTGTGCATCACTCTCCTGGTCCTATATGATGGGTGAGTGAGGTGATCCACTGAGGAGTAGAGGCCAAGCTGGACTCATCCTGGTCTAGTTCATCTGTGGCCCCCACTTCCACCAAGAGGCTAGGAAGAGGGACTCAGGAGGGATGTTAACTCTTGGGGTGGCCTAACTCTGCAGCCTGAGCAGGTGTTGGGGACCTACACTGGCTCTTGGGTGGGCAAGCAGTCCAGTGCCCAGGGTACCTCTGTGTCCACCCTCCCTGACCCAGAGGTGGGTGGCCGGCTGGGAGGGGTACAGCTGGTGGGCTCTGACAGCCCCGGCCTGGCTTGCAGGCTAGAGGCAGCCGAGGCAGCGGGAGGAGCGAGCCCCGAGTCGCCCCCAGAGCACGGCGCTGGTGCGGGACTGCAGCAGCAGCAGCAGCAGCAGCTGGAGCCAGACCCCGAGCAGACCCAGGCCAGCTACCGCGACCTGTGGAGCTTGCGCGCCTCCCTGGAGCTGCACGCGGCCGCTGCCTCAGACCACAGCAGCAGCGGCAATGATCGCGACTCGGTGCGCAGCGGCGACAGCTCGGGGTCCGGGGGCGCGCCGCCGTCCTTCCCGCCGCCCTCGCCTCCCGCGCAGCGACCCAAAGACGGCGAGGCGCGCCGGCTGCTGCAGATGGACAGCGGCTACGCCAGCATCGAGGGCCGCGGTGCAGGCGAGGACGCCGCCGAGCCGCCCGCCACTCCCGCCCCGCCGCGGAGCCCGCGCGCCTGGCCACGCCGCCCGCGGCGTGACTACAGTATCGACGAGAAGACGGACGCGCTCTTCCACGAGTTCCTGCGCCACGACCCGCACTTCGACGACGCACCCGCCGCTGCGCGCCACCGCGCACGCGCGCATCCGCACGCACGCAAGCAGTGGCAGCGCGGCCGGCAGCACAGCGACCCCGGCGGCGCGCGCGTGGCCCCGCCCCCCGGCGGTGCGGCCCCGCCCCCCGGTGCTCCCCGCCCCGCGCGTGCGCCCTTGCGCAGGGGCGACAGCGTCGACTGCCCGCCCGACGGCCGCGCGCTGCCCAGCGCTGGCGACGACCCGACCATCCCCGTCATCGAGGAAGAGCCCGGCGGGGGCTGCCCTGGCTCGGGCCTGTGCGTCGAGCCCTCTGGGGCGCTGCTGGACAAGCTGGCGGCCAGCCTCGACGAGAGACTCTTCCCGCCACGCCTCCCCGAGCCCGTCGCCGCGGCCCCAGCGCTGGTCGTCGCCGCGGCCCCCACGTCCCCCGACCACAGTCCGGCCTAAGCCTCGTGCCCCGAGCCCACCTCTCGGCAGCTTTTCCGGCGCCGCGCGCGCCCGAGCTGGGGCGAGAAGCGCAGCGCGTGTGCGGGGCAGCTTTCCCTGCCGCGCGCAGCCCGACGGGTCTCGCCGCCCCTTCTGGGCGCTTCGTGGGTCGCAGGGCGTCCCGAGGGGCGAGGCTCGAGTGGCGGGAGGACGGTAAGTTCTCTTTGGACTACTTAGAAGTCTCCAGCGACCCGGGGCCCCAAAGGGCGGAGGGTCGGTGGCCCAAAGCCGGTGCGAGGGCCTCGAGCTCGGGCTGGGAGCCCCCGCGGGCCGGCCGCACGCGGGAGCCGTTTACCTCACTGCGGCCGCGCCGGCCAGCGCCTCCCACTCGAGCAATAACCGCCCGCTGTCGCGCCCCACGACCCGCCCTCCGCATGTGGCCCGCCCGTGTTGACGCGAAGGAGCAGCCCAGGCGGCACGGTTTCAAGTTTCCCAAGCTTTATTTATTGCCAAAAGATGGGGCAGCCCGCGGCTAAGTAGCCCCCGCCGCTCCTCCAAGCTCTCCGCCCAGTCTGTACCATCCAGTGATGGGTTTCCCCGTGTGTTTTTGTCTTCTGGTTGATCATAAATATTTACTGCATACTCTTGACTTGCTCTGGGTTTTCTCTGGGGACCCAAGACCGCCATGGCCTTGGGGGAGGAAAAGTCAGGGTCTGCCACAGGCCTGGGCCACTGAGTCCAGAAGTCTGGACCCCACTGCCCCAGCAAGAAGCCAGGACCATCTGTGGGCCACCATGCCCCCACCTGCCAGCCCCACCTACCTCCCGACAACTCCCAAACACCTGCACAGCCATATCTCAAATCCACCTGTTTTATTTAAAAAAGAAAAAGGAACCAACCAAACGACAAAAACAAGGCAGCCAGCGGCTCCCTCGGGTGGTTCTGCATGCAAGGCGGCTGCCAGAGGCCTGATCTCCAGTCCGCAAGTGCGGGAGGCCCTGACGGGCAGGGTGAAGACCATGGAGGTGGCAGAGAGCCAGTAGTCTAAACATAAAGTGCATCTCAGAGGCCAGGCCCCTCCCTCCCTCTCCTTGGGGAGGCTCCACACAGGACAGCAAGTCAAATGGTGTCTACTGTCCAGCGGTGCCGTGTGCAGGGGGCTGAGGGCAGGGCCAGAGCCAGGTCCCTGCCAACCCCAGTCCTGGCCCTTGTGCTCCTGACGTCCTGAGCAGTCAGCACAGAGGCATGGCGGCCACCTTCCTGGGCAGGCAGTGGACCAAGAGCCGACAGGAAGACTGAGGAGGGCCTGGCCCATGGCACCTGGCCAAGGCTCCTGGAGACAGGCTGCAGGAGGACAGAGGCAGGTCACTCTGGGCACCTGGACCTCTTTGCTTCCTAAGGGGCAGCCCACACTAACAGGCCACTGCAAAGTTGGGGAAACAAGCCCATCAACAACAGGGGCTGCCAGGCTCCTGGGCCCTTGTCCAGGGAGACTACCCTAACA
This sequence comes from Xerus rutilus, assembly GCA_028644305.1. Classification (NCBI taxonomy): domain Eukaryota; kingdom Metazoa; phylum Chordata; class Mammalia; order Rodentia; family Sciuridae; genus Xerus; species Xerus rutilus. Next base: position 609,157 of record CM053413.1, on the reverse strand, counting down.
AGTCTTTCCCCAGGGTGAACTGACAGCAGGCCTGGCCCTCCCCACAAAGCACCTCCTACACCCCCCCACTCCCCCACCCCCCTACCCCCCGCAGGCTGGCTCTGGACCCCTGTGGGGACAGGGCAGGCAGAGCTCAGGAGGTGCCCTGGGAGTCCAGCAGCATCTAGGATGACTTAGCCCTTCAGGAGGCTCAGAGCACAAGCAGCCAGGCAGGGCTGGTCCTCTCTGCCACCCACACAGGCAGGGCTGGTCCTCTCTGCACCCTGAACACAGGGAGCCAGTAGCCCCAGTGGGAAGGGGACTTGGCCCGGTATAGGCCACAAACGCTGGTGTGGCAGGACAGCACCCTTCAGAAAGTGGCCTCTACCGCATCCCTGGCCCTTCAAAGACAGGCCATGAGCAACTGAGCCCTGCCCCGTAGCTGCACAGGCTGCAGTGCCCAGCAAGGCCAGCAGAGCTGGGGGCTCTAGACAGCTCAGCGCTGAGTTGAGTGCACTGGCAGTCAGGCACAAACACGACCTGCCCTGGTGGGAACTGAGCGCATCAGCTCAGGGCCATTGCCCAGGTCTCCCACTGGGCACTGCAGCTGTACGTCCCTGTCCCACCTGACAACCACTCCTAGGCCCTGGGACTCGAGCCGGCACTGCAGGGGACTGTGCTGACAGGCTGAGTGCCAGAACAGCCCTGGCTGGCCTGCCGCTCCCCACGGGCTGGCTGGGCGCGTACCACCTGCAGGCTGGGCCCTCACTGCTGCTTGCAGGCCGACAGCCGGCGGATCCTGCTGCTGGAGCAGGCCTTGCGGGCAGGGTTGGTGGCACTGGCCCGGCACTCCACCTTGGACTTGGTGCTCAGCTGCGCGGACTCTGTGCCATTCATGCACACAGCCTTGGGCAGGCCGTGGCTCTGTCCATTCTGACTGGCCTCCTCTTCTGGAACCTGTCCTAGGAGGAAGATGGCAAGTGTGGCCTGAGCCAAGGGGCAGCATCCTCCAGAACCCCAGGCCCAGGCCACCTGCTGCCCACCACCTGGACAGACCAAGGTCCTGTCCAGCCTCAAGGGCTACGTTCTGGTGGTTCTGGGGGCCCTCTGTGCAGCCAGGCCAGATACCTCCCAAAGGCAGCCTGAGCACAGGGACTCCCTCTGCCCACCATGCACTGCACCTGCCTGGACCCGACCAGACCTGGTGGGTCTTCTCTGAAGGAACCCGGCTCAATGGCAGGGGAGGGCCCTTGCCCATCTCACTTGCCTGCAGGTGGGCCTGGGCTGCCCTCATGCCCTCCAGCCTGTCCTGCAGGACATAGGCAACCTGGCGTGCTGACCAGAGAGGACACCTGGCACAGGCCTGCTGGGGGTTAAGTTTAGCAGGCACACTACTAGGGATCCCACCTGCCCCAGGCCCACTGGCTACCAAGTGCCCAGCATCCTGCGGGTCCCATGGGCTGGGATCATTGCCAGCCCTCCCTGTCCCGCAGGCACTGACCTCTGGTGCGTGAGCAGGAGGAACTGCAGATAGCCCAGCCACCTCGGTAGGAACCACCGGGGCCGCTGCCAACACAGGACGTGGCTATGTCCACCCCTGCACTCATGGTGGGAAGCACCCCACCCACAGCTCCTGGGCCCAGTAGACAGTCTCTCTCGTGGGAGGAGCTTCCAGAACTTCTGGAACTCACTGTGGACCCACCCCATGTGCAGAAGTCATCAGTTTTAAAAGGCATCTCGTCAATAGCAGCCCACCTTGTTCTAAGGTCTGGGCTGTGAGCTGGAACGCGAGTGTTAGACACAGACCCTGTCTGGTCTGATGGGGGACTGAGCACCTAGGCTCAAAGGTAACCCAGACACCTCTCCTCCAAAATTCACACACAAGGCACTCTCGCTAACTGGTGGCCTGGGAGCAGCCCACAGGGTGGGTGACTGGACTCCCATTCTGGGTGAGGCAGTCAAGGAGGTCAAAGTAGGAAGGTCCTGGGGCAGGTGGAGTGACTGGGCTGGCCCAGGAACAGCTCAGAGAGGGCTGTGGACAGATCCAGTGTGGCTGTCCTGCTTCTGCAAAGGGTGGTTCCAGGTCAGGGGTAGGGCTCAAACCACAGGGGCACATCCTGGGCCATCCAGGGAATCGGGCACGGGTAGAAGGGTGTCCATGGACCACATCCTCAGCCCCACCCCCTGCCAGGTCCACCTTCCTTAGAAGTCAAAGCACTGGGACTAAAGGCCTGAGGGGTCCTCAGGTGGACCTTGGAAGCAAGCACAGACTCAGCCAGAGAAGCCCCACGCTGAGGCCCCTCACTGGGTGCTGGGAACCAGGGGCGAGGGAAACCGAGGGGTGGCCTGAAGGGCAGCCTAGGACTCCTGTCCAGCAGAGGCTCTGGGCACCTAGCTGGGCCCAGCCTTGCTCTCATTCAGTCCACCAGCCTGACACAAGGCCCCAGTGCTCTCAGACAACAGACACAGACCCCCTCCAGCAGGGTCTCGTGGAGCACCACAGTGTGCACCTCACCCACGACAGCCCAGGCCCCAAGGAAGCTGGCAGGCAGCTGCACCCGAGTGCCCCAGAGCATGAGAGGCCTCCAGGACACTGTCCCTGACTACTGTGGTACAGGGCCTCTGGCTGTACACCTCCCTTGCCCTGAAGCCTGAGGGCCAGCTGCCCAGAGCTGTGCTACTCAAGGAGCTTGAAGGGCCAGGTGCTGCTGAGCATTGGGACTGGCTTGAGGGGAGAGGGGACACCAGGGCTCCCCCAGGAACCCAACATTCTGGGACCCTCCTCTGGCCAGTGGGCATCTCATGCTCCAGGGACCTGGCCTCACATCCTGCCCTGCCTTCCCAGCTCGCCTCAGGCCCCTATATTCCAACTCTCTGAAATAGCCTGGAGGCAAAAGCCCCAGTGGGACCTCGGACGAGAGGGCCCAGGCCACAGCAAGCATCCACCTGCAGACACACGGCCAGGCAAAGCTTTATGGCAGGACACACTGGGGAGGACTAGGGGGATTGGCGAGGGCGGCGGTGTGGAGCTGGCTACACTAAGGCCTCAAGCTCCTCCTCGGGGGCCACTGCAGTGCCAGCCTCCTGGGCCTTCTCTCCACAGGGGTCTGCACCCTGGCTCTTCCGCACGCCTCTCTCCTCGCTAAGCCCTGCCTCAGACGCCTCCTCGTCACCTGGGGAAGAAGGCAACATGGGGTCAGAGTGCAGGTGGGCACAGCGGCCAGGAGGGAGCGCTGCAGTGAGAAGTCCCGCCCTCCGCCCTGCAGGCCCCCACCTGCTCCCGCTGGGCTCGGGTCAGAAGGGCTGACGGGAGGACTGCACTGGGCAGCACCTAGAGCCAGACGCCCAGGGAGCCCTCCCAGCCAGATCAGCCCCACCCGTGCCCAGCAGCTCCCATAGTGAGTCTGCTGTGCCTCAGCAGCCCGGGATGGAGGTGGCCTGCACCAGCTGAAGCCTTCAAGGAGGACGGACCTGCCACCAGAACACAGCTAGCCCCACGTGAAGGACATCCAGGCCGGGCGGCTCTGTGCACCCACCGCATGGGCTCGGCCAGCTCACCAGGCACTGTGAAGTCCTGGGTGTAGATGATGCCGTCCTCGATGTCGAAGGGGTCCTCGTCCTCATCCTCATCAGTGCGGCCGTGCAGGTCCTCCAGGTAGGGCACAACGGTCATGCTGCGCCAGCGGTCCTTGGTGTCCGGGCTGGGTGGGATGGGCACTAAGGCCTCTGCCAGTGGGTGCTTCTTCCGGAACCAGCTACAAGAGCCCGTCAGGACAGGCTGCTCAGTGACCACTGGCCCCACTGTCTTGCAGGAGCCAGGGACTGCTGTGGCCCTCAGCTGCTCCCCACCCACCATCTGCCTGCCACGGCCTTTGCAGGACCAGGCCACCCACCAAGACCACAACACTGTCCCCTGCTGGGGAGGCAGGCCCTCGGCCACCTCCATGGCTCTCACCCCCACCACAGCAAGGGGTTAGATTGGGCTGTCCACTGGCCTAGGAGCCAAGGCCAGGCAGGAGTGGAACAGGTCTCCAGGGCACCACAGCCAGCGCCTTGAGACAGAGTGGCATAGCCTGCTCTGGCAGAGGTCAGATGACATCGAGGGAGCTGGTCCCAGACTTTCCTCAGGTATTTATGCTAGAGACCTAGAATCCAACTGCTAACACAGCAAATAGCAGGCCTGGGCTGGCGGTGGACGTCCAGGAACCAGCACACGCCACCCATGCTGTGCCCACCTGCCTAACTAACTACTCTCCAAACTCCTCCATGCCCTCTACTCACCAGGGAGGAGGTTGGCTGCTATCATGGTGACAGGTGGTCTGGGAACCCTTCCCTGGGGGGGAGCCCTTCAGGCCCACGGCTCTAGACCCCAAACAGAAGTTTGCAGCTGATGCCCTAGAGGCTGTCAGCAAGGTCAAGATTCTGTAGATGGCCCCTGCCACCTCCAGCGCAGACCCTGATGTGGCACCTCAACCCCAAGGCCCTGTCCTCTTGGGACCCAGGGCTCTGGACAGCTATCAGTGAAGCCTGGGGTCTCCAGAGAGACTTCTGTGGCCACCCCGATATGTCCCAGCCTACAACTTCCCACTGCCACCACATCCCTCTGGGCCTCCCCAGGCCCCTAGGCATCCATTTCTGAGACGCCCCTGGGGGACGTCCCCCCTTGGGGGGACAGTCCTTAAACCTACTCCTGACCCGGCTGCCTGCAGCTTCCCAGACCAAGCTGATGCCAGCTCCCGGATGGCAGGCATCCTCACCCTGAACACAGTCCCAGCGGAGGCTGGAGGAGGCTGGCAGGGGAGGCAGCTCTGGCCAGACCATCTGACCCCCCAACCCTGCCCCCTTTTCCCCACTTGGAGCCCCTGAGCTGCTGGGCCCCAGGCCAACTGCTGCTACTCTTGGGAGGAACAAAGGGGAAGGAAGAGGGGCACAGCTCACACGCCCCACCCGGTTTGTGCTTGGATGAGGCTAGCACAGGCCAGCAGTAGGTGCTGCCTACACCCACACTGGCCCCATGACACCCAGTAAGGTGCACTCATGGGCCTGCCCCGCTGTGCCCACCCCAGCATCTTCATCAGACCTGTCCCCTCAACCGAAACATCCCACGGGCTGACCTCCCCACCAACTGGCACCTGTGGCCCCAGGCTCACCTGTGCTGCCGGATCTGCCGTATGGAGAGCCTCTTGGTGGGCTCGTACTCCAGCATCCCTGTGGAGAGCAGCGGGCTCCAGGTCAGCACGCTGGGCAGGCCCCTGCCAGGCCCCTGCCACTCACTGATGCCTGTTCCACCTCAGTCACCACATGCCACCCACCCTGCTGTGCACACCGAGCACCAGGATGGGCTGGTGTGAACTGAGCCAAGAGCTGTGGACCTGGTGCCCTGGCAGGGCCTCCACCTGAGGGGAGGGACTGGCTCAGCACAGGTCCTGCTGGCCACAGCCCCTGTGAACTGGCCCTGCAGTATGGACCACAATGCCCCCATGCTCTCCTGGGCCCTGGCGTGTGGTGGGCAGCCAGCGCCACCTGCTGCACGGCCTGAGCAATAGCAGGCAGAGGCCCCACAGACCCTGCCGGGCCTGGAGAAGTGATGTGGGTCCAGTAGGCAGTGCCTTCAGGAGTGCCTCACCCCGAAGCAAAGGCCCAAAGCAAAAGGCAGAGCCTGAGGGGCCAGCAAGCCAGGCCCTGTGTGCAGAGGAGGCAGGGCTGGGAGCTGAGAGCCAGCCTGTGGCAAGGTCACCTGGGACCCGGCTCCCAGGAGGCAGAAAGGGTGATGAGATCGCAGGCCAACCCAAGACCCATCATCCACTGGCAGCCTCCCTCGGGTCTGTGCCTCCAGCCCAGTCACCGCCAGGACACCCTCTGGCCGACACAGGCCCAAGTGCCCCACACTGGGCCACAGACAGGGGCGACGCCCACCTTTGAGCAGGTCAGAGAGCGGGGGGCCACAGTCACCCGGGATCGTGTAGTCCCCCTTCCCAATGTTCTCGAACAGCTTGTAGATGTTGTCCCCTTCAAATGGGTACAGGCCCGTTGTGATGTTGTAGCTTTACGTCCAAGGGAAGGAAGAGGTGGTCAGCTGCCGGCTGGCACCCTCGGACCCCCAGTGAGGCTGCCTGTGGGGGCCGCACAGGCTCTGCGACAGGCCCCATCACCATCATTTCATGCTCCTGGAGGCGGGAACTCGCCCCGACCACGGCCAGGTGAGGTGGGGGAGGGGAGCATGCCCTGGGCCCATGAGGCCGACAGTCCAGAGGCCACCCTCACTGGCAGGGCCTCCTTTTGGGGTGACATAAGCATGAGGAGTTGGCTAGAGGTGAGGCTGAAACCACTCTGGGCATGCCAGAGCCCAGTGACTGCACACTGTGAAAAGGGCACTGACTGTGGGACCGGTGCCCTGTTACCTCCACAAAGGTGCACACCTGCTCAGGAGTTGCCTGGAGGTGCGGGCTCTGGACTCATGGCCATGCCCTAGGCCTGACAAGGCCTGTGGGTGCCAAAGGAACGCCACACGCCATGGCCCTCACAGCTGCACACGCTGCACGTTCAGGGTGGGACCAGAGTCCAGGGCACTTACAGCGTGACTCCAGCCGACCAGATGTCCACCTTGAAGCCAGAGAAGGTGTCCAGGCCATTGGCGATCTCTGGCGGCTGGAATGCTGGGGAGCCCTGGCTTGTCCGACAGGTGTCATCCGCAGCAAAAGGGTGCAGGGCCTGCAGCAGTGCCACGTGGCCCTCAGGAAGTGCCAGGGGAGGAGCCCACACCCTGAGTCTCCCCACGGAAACAGGCGCCTACCTCAGCGACACCCAGGTCGGAAATCTTGAGTGTGCCACTGGTGGTGAGCAGCAAGTTGCCAGGTTTGATGTCCTTGTGCACAATGCCCTGGCTGTGCAGGTACTCCAGGCCATCGATGAGCTGGCAAAAGTACCTGCCAGGGAGGCACACACCTTAGCCATCGGCCTCCTGGCTTCCCACTGCTGCATCAGCACTGCCCAGGACAAGCTCTGCGCAGTCTGGAGTCTCGCAGAGACAGGAGGCTATGGGACAGCCACTCAGGGTCCAGACAGACAGACTGGGGAACTGCACAAGGCACTGGCTGAGGCTGAGCCCCTCAGGGCCCCACCAGGCTGTGCTCTCTTCCCCACTGGCCAGGGGCCCCAGGCTCACCCCACTGGCCTTGCCTACCCGTCATCACAGGTCACTCAGACCCAAGCCTTGCTCACACCCGAGTCCCTCTTTACACCCATGCTGCTGCAGTCTCCCAACCTGCTGCCACAAGGAGGGCCTGCCAGGCACAGGCAGCACCAGGACAACCAGCAAGTCTCAAAGCCACAGTGCTTTCAAGGGGGAGGGGCTGCTGGCCTTGGGAGTGGGGATCCAAGTTCTGACAGGCAGGAGGGCCCCAGAATGGGCAGTTCTGCAACAGCTGGGCTGTGGACACCACACATATGCCCCCCAAAACTGCTTTTAAAAACCTGGGTTTTCACTCCAATGATAATCGGGAAACCCAGCGTGGACACAGGGCTCGATGGTCCAGGCCTCGGCCCGTGTGCTGGGTGTGCTGGTGGTCTCTGCCGCGGCTCACTCACCCGTGGGCCTGGCACACGGGGAAGCGCTTCTCGGGCACACTGTCCAGCATCTCCTGCATGCCACACACGCAGTACTCCATCACCATATACGTGGGGCACTAAGGAAGCACGCTCATGGGCAGGGCCCACCCCCCAGACCAGGGCGGCCGCCAGGTAGGCGGTTCTGCAGCTGCAACCCGGGACACCCTGGCCCAGAGTGACCGAGTTAATGAACACGAACAGCCATGCTTAGGGCAGGGATGCTGGGCCCTGCAGGGACAAAGAGCATGGGTCCCTACACTCCCCTGGCATCCTGGCTGTCACCAGAGCCCACCAGGGTCCCTACCCCTGCAGGACCTCAGGAGGGCCACCAGAGAGCAGTGCTGGACCTGCAAGAGAACCAGCCTGACCTGCCGGACGCACACCCTGGTGGAGAGGAACCAGCCAAGGGGGCTGTGGAAGGAGGGCCTGGTGTAGCTACTGCCCCCAGCTGCAGGACTGTGGGACAGCACTGACCACAGGGCTGCCCAAGGGGAGGGCCTCCAGGCAGGAGGATGTGGGGCCAAGACTTTCTCCAGGGCCTGCACGTGCCCCATCCAAGGTCCCAACACCAGAAAGGATATATTTTTTGCTTCTCCTCGTTGTACAGCACATCCACCAGCTGGATGACGTTTCTGTGCCGAAGCCGCCTCAGGAGCTGGATCTCCCTGGAGTGAGGACAGAGGGCACAGCAGGCCTGTCGGCACAGCAGGGCTGCAGCCAGGCTGCCATGTCCCCACGTGCTCCCTTCCCCGGAGACCCACCAGCTACCCGTGTCGGATCAGGCCCTGCTGGGCAACCTCAGGGCCAGGGCTTGAGCTGAAGCGTCTTCCACACAGGAACCACACATCCACCCAAGGCAGCCCATGGCCAGTAGCACTCAGTGATCTGGGAGAGTCTTGCTGCCACTGCTATGGATGGCCAGGCTTGCCAGGGCACCAATGTGGGAAAACACCCCCGCCCTGCTTTTGGTGCCAGAATTGAACCCAGGGGCACTCAACCCCTGAGCCACAGCCCCAAACCTTGTTATTTTTTGAGACAGGGTCTTGCTAATTGCTTAGACCCTCACTAAGTTGCTGAGATTGGCCTCGAACTTCTGATCCTCCTGCCTCAGCCTCCTGAGCTACTGGGATTACAGGTGTGAATAACCACGCTCAGCTCCAGCCAGACCTTATTAACTCGAGAATAACAGTTGTGCCTCATAAAAGTGAGACCACCTGATGTCAGTGCACCCACACCACTTCCCGGGTATACCACCCAGGCAAGCCCCAGCAGGCTGGAAGGGTGGTCCAGAGAAGAAAGCACAGGCAGAACAATCATGCCTGTGAGCCACCACAGCAGGGCCAGTGCCCAGCAGGCTGGAAGGAGCAGAGACCCTCGCACAGCTTCACTTCCACACACCACATCTCCCCAGCACGGAAGTCTCACACCCAGAAGGTCTGACAGCTACCTGGTGACCTAGCAATCCCTACCAAGCAGCTGTCCACAAGAACCAAAAATGTCCTCCTAGGGGCTGGGATTGTGGCTCAGCGGTAGAGCGCTTGCCTCGCATGCGTGAGGCCCTGGGTTTGATCCTCAGCACCACATGCAGAGCAATGAAATAAAGACATTGTGTAAAAAAAAAAAAAAAAAAAAAGTCCTCCTAGACACCTCTGCAGGGACACTCAGAGCACACGCACGGTGGGCAGCCCAGGCACCCACAGGAGGGTGCAGGGACATGCAGTTGGCACATCCACACCTGGTGCATCCCAGATCAGGGCAGGAGCAAGGTGACAGCTGCAGTGTGTAGGGACCTGAGGACCTTGTGCTCGGAGAGAGCCAGACACACAGGCCATAGTGTATGACCCAGTGACCCAGCAAGGCTGGGGAGGGACAGAGGGACTGCTCATGGGAATGGGAGTTTCCTCTGTTTCAGATAAAAGTGTTCTCAAATTGGACTGTGGCAATGTTCATAAAACCAGAGGCACTGAAGTGTGCAGTGTGTGTGGGTCATGTACTGCATAAGCTTCATCCCAATAAACGTCTGAAAAACATCCTGCTGGTGTGGTAGCACACGCCTGTGATCCCGTGTGATCCCAGTGACTCGAAAGGCTGAGGCAGGAGGATCGTAAGTTAGAGGCTAGCCTCAGCAACTTAGCAAGACCCTGACTCAACATAAAAAATGTAAAAAAGGGGCTGGAGTATAAGTCAGTGGTAGAAGACCCCTGGGTTCAACCCCCCAGTGCCAGAAAAATTTCTAAAAACAAACAAAATACCACGCAGCCAAGCATGACACATAAAAAAGGGAGGGTGTCCCTAGGTTTGCAGGCCCACCCCAAGGCTCTGCCTCTTCCCGGGAGGCCCCAGGCTGTGCAGCTCACCCCTTCTGCAGCCTGGGAGATCAGTCTCCTGCCAGGACAGGGCAGGGAGGGGACTCTGGAACGGGGTTGGGTGGGAAGAGGGCAGCAGCGGGGAGTGGCCACACCCCACGGGGCTGCATTTGGGGCTTGTTCGGGGCTGGCAGCACCATTCTCTCGGGTACACTGGCAGGGCCAAGGAAGGTTATTTACAGAGGTGGCCTGGGCCTGTGTTCTCAGCCTAGCAGGCACTCAGACCTTTGGGGCCACTAGGGATCAGGCTGGACACAGCAAGGACCACCCCTCCTCAGGAGACTGTAGAATGGGGCAAGAGACCTTCTTGGCTAAGCCTCAGTCCATTCTGTGGTCCTGACCTCACTCACCAACTGGGATCACAGACCCAGGACGCAGGATGTGCCTCGGCCTCAGTGGACAGCTGGCCACAGGCAGGGAGCCACCCCAAGCAGAGGCAGGCGGGACGCACAGAGCCTCGGCCACAGCCTCCAGGCTCGGGGGCTGCTGTGCAGAGCCACCCATCACTCATCTGCAGGAGTCCAAGGACAGCGAGGGCAGCAAGGGCACCCTGTCCCTGTCCTTGCCCCGGGGCCCCCTGCCTCTTCTTCTCGAGCTCCCACAACCTGGGTGGTCTGGAGGGTGAGGATCCCTAGGGCCTGGCCACTCTGGCTGTAGCAGGGAGGGGCCCACACAACCCCAGGCTCCCACAGATCCTGGATGCGGGAAGGGAAGAGACGAGTGGGGCAGAGGCTGGCCCTCCACACAGCTGTGTGTGCACGCGAGGCCTGTTGTGCGGAGCCCTGGCTGTATGATGGCGAAGCTACGGCAGGGGCGCCTGCTCACGCCAAGGCTGCGCAGAGAAACAGAGCCTCCACGGCACAGGGGCCCACCTCCACTCTCGAACACACATGCACGACCCAGCTCTGAGCACCCTCTAGGTGCAGGCTGTGCCTCAGCCAGCACCCCGGGCAGACCCAGAGCCCTCCAAGAAAGTACGCAGAGTAGATCTGCACCAAGTGCCCGCCCCTCAGAGAGCAGTGCGCAGGCACGCACTCCTGCGTCAACATGGCCCTACTGGAGTCTCCCCAACAGCTCAGGGGCTGCCCAGCCACCCACCAGAGAAGGAAAGTGGTCACCCCAATTCTGTACCCTGTCCTGTCGAGCATTCTGCCTGATTCTCGCAAAGTACCAGGATCCACAACCACCTGCCCTGCTGAGGCCCTAGGTACTATCTACACTGAAACCCGCATGCTGAGTGGGGAGGGAGAGGAGGTCAGGCCCAGGAGCTGGACCCGGATTCCTACTGTCTGCCCCCTCAGGAGTATGTTCTGGCATCTACTATACACAGGGAATGGATTCAACACTTCTTTCAAGTAATTAACACAGGGCCTCCCCTTCAGCACCATGGACACTGGGCAACCTGACTCTGGGATGGGTATCTTGACTCCACGCAGCGACGCCTGGCGCTGTCCTCTGCAGGGCCCTCCTGGCCTGCCATCCAGGCTGACTACCAGGCCCCGCCATCGCTCACTCACAGTAGTGTTCTCAAACACTCCTCTGGTTTCATAGTCTCTGCTCAGTGTGGTGGACACACCCATCCGAGCAACAGTTGCCACGGGGCACCCGGGCCTGCCCAGTCTCCCCCACGGCCCCCTCTGCACCCTACTGTGCCTTGCCCACCTGGCTCCGCAGCAGCCCCTGGCTCCCTGGTCCTCTCTGCAGCCTTCCCACTCGAAGCTGATGGGACGCCCCTGCAGGGAGGGCCAAGCAGAGCCAGGGCTTCCCACCTCCCCAGGGCCTCAGAGGGCTGCAGCTCACCCTCTCTTAGGGTCTAGGGCAGGGTGTCCACGCTACCGTCTGCCCTGGCCACAAGCCACAGGCATCCCAGATGCAGTGCAGAGCCACCGCCTCTCAGACCTCCCCAGCACCTGCATTCACTCCCCAAACCCACCCTCACGGGGTCCTGGGGGGCCAACAAGGGGTGGCGTGTAACTGGGGCTCAGGCAGGGGAGTGGTATCTCCCGGAGAGCAGCCCCACTCACGTGAGAGTGTGCCCAGCAACAGAACCGGCTTACAAGGCACAGAAGCCCTCCAGCAGACCAGCCTCCAGGGCCTCGGAACAAAAAGACAGAATCAGCAGAGACCACTGAGGTGGGAACACGCCCACACAAGCTGGCTGCAGCATCGGCCGGTCTCGCAGGCCCAGGCAGTGCCAGGTGTTCTCACTTGGAAACTTCTTCAGACACTGCACCTGGTGTTCTAGAGATGGCCACATTGGACAGTTCCAGCAGAGCTCCTCCACGGCACGTGCCTCTGGTGGCCTGTGTCCCACAAGGCAGCTTTGAAACCAAGAGTGGAGGAGGGACCCCGCTGCGAGTCTGGGAGACTGGAAGCACACCTTGGCCATCAGGGACTGACAGACCTACAGAGTGGCTGCGCTGCCGAGGCCTCCTCTGGCCACCAAGCGGGGGATCCAACCACCGCATCTTTCCCAGCAGCATAAAAAGACACAGTGACACTTTAAGAAAACCATGACAGCTGTAGGAGCTGGGTATAGCTCGGTGGCAGAGCACTTACCTAGTGTGCTCGAAGCCAGCACTGGAAAAAAAATTTTTTTTTTAAAGCATAAAACCGTGGCAATCGGCATGCCTACCAACACCTCGGAGGAGGATCACAAGCTCAAGGCCAGCCTCAGCAACTTAGACCCTAAGCAACTTAGTGAGACCCTGTCTCTAAAAAGGGCTGGGGGTGGCTCAGTGGTGAAGCACCTCTGGGTTCCACGCCCAGGACCAAAAAAAAAAAAGTGGCAATCATTTCATAGCAAGAAAGGCAACAGACTGACTCTGTGACCTATTTTGGTCCTGAAGTCACAAGGCAGCAGACTTTTGACTATTGGGAAAGATCTTGAGAATCTTGCAGCTGAGGACATCAAAGCAAGGAGGGACCAGGACCTCTGGCATGAGTCCTGCAACCTCATCTTAACACCCCACTGAGGCGGGCTGCAGAGTCCTCACCTGTCTTTTTTTTTTTTTTTAAAGTATAGGGTTTTTGTTTTTTTTTTTTAATTTTTTCTTAGTTGTAGATGGACACAATGTCTTTATTTTATTGCTTTGTATGTGGTGCTGAGGATCGAACCCAGGGCCCCACGCATGCGAGGCAAGCGCTCTACCGCTGAGCCACAATCCCAGCCCCTCACCTGTCTTCCTGAGGTGACTTCCCAACAGTGTGACTGAATAAATTTATTTTTAAAAATGGACTAGAAAAATAAAAAACTCAGCTGGGTGCAGTGGCGCACGCCTGTAATCCCAGCACTCTGGGAGGCTGAGGCAGGAGGATCACATGTTCAAAGCAGCCTCAGCAATGGTGAGGCGCTAAGCAACTCAGTGAGACTCTGTCTCTACATAAAACACAAAATAGGGCTGGGGGTGTGGTCAGTGGTCGAGTGCCCCAGCTCAATCCCCAGTACCAAAAAAAAAAAAAAGGAAAGAAAAATAAAAAAACTCAACTGGAAAAAAAGTTAACACAGGGAACTTTTCCAAAGAGACAACATTTTGTTCGCGTAGTGCGATGGAGACCAGGGCCTCACACATGCTGGGAAAACACACCCCCAGCCCTTTGTATTTTTTTTTTTTTTGGTACTGGAGATTGAACTCAGGGGCACTCGGCCACTGACCACATCCCCAGCCCTATGCTGTGTTTTATGTAGAGACAGGGTCTCACTGAGTTGCTTAGCGCCTCACCCTTGCTGAGGCTGCTTTGAACTCGCGATTCTCCTGTCTCAGCCTCCCTAAGTGCTGGGATTACAGGCGTGCGCCACCGCGCCCGGCTCAGCCCTTTGTATTTTGAAACAGGATCTCACCAAGTTTCCCAGGTTGGCCTTGAACTTGCCATCTCCTGCCCCAACCTCCTGAGTTGGTGGGATGACAGGTGTACATCACCTACCTTAAGATAGTTTTTTTGTTTTTTGTTTTTAATGGACACAATATCTTTGTTTACTTGTTTTTATGTGGTGCTAAGGATCAAACCCAGTGCCTCACCTGAGAGGCAAGCACTCTGCCACTGAGCCACACCCAGCCATTAAAATAGTTTTGAATTAAGAAATTACTTGGTAAAGCCAGGTGCAGTGGAGCACACCTGTAATCCCAGTGGCTCAAGAGGCTGAGGCACAAGGACTGTGACTTCAAAGCCAGCCTCAGGTACAGTGAGGCTGAAACTTTGTTTTTAAATAAAATACAAAAAAGGGTTGGGGATGTGGCTCAGTGGTTGAGTGCCTCTGAGCTCAATCCCTGGTACCCGCCCCCAAAAAATTACTTGATAGAAAAACTCCTAAAAAGCATAGATTATATTTGCCTTGAGAAAAATATAGGGAAAGTAGGGGCTGGGGTTGTGGCTCAGTGGTAGAGTGCTTGCCTAGCATGCGTGAGGCACTGGATTCGATCCTCAGCACCATATAAAAATATATAAAATAAAGGTATTATGTTCATCTACAAGTAAAAAAAAAATTAAAAAAAAAAGAAAAATACAGGGAAAGTAAATTGTGCAATTATCAGTAAGGACCAAGAGGACTGAACTCAGCTAGGCATGACAGCCACACCTGTCACCCCAGCAACCTGGGAGGTGGAGGGAAGCAGGAGGTTCACAAGCTCAAGGCCAGCCAAGGCAATTTAGGGAGATCCTGTCTCAAAACTAAATAAATAAAAAGGACTACAGATGCAGCTTAGTGGAGCTAAGCACCTAGCACCACAAAGGAAAAAACACACGTATACACATACACACGCATGCACATATACACACATACACACACATACATACATGTACACACATACACAAACATACACACACGGCCCACATTCTCTGAGCAGGAAATCACTTGGTTTTAGACTAGTTATTTGTTTAATTAAACGGGACCAAAACATCCCGTGTCCATATATAAGCCACATTATTTGTACCAAGAAAAAAATGGAGGGGCTGAGTAGCTTAGCGGTAGAGTGCTTGCCTAGCATGTGTGAGGTATTGGGTTCAATTCTCAGCACTGCGTATAAGTAAGTTAAATAAAGGTCCATCGACCACTAAAAAAATACTTTAAAAAAGACAAAGAAAAAATAGATATACCATGTCCAACTCGGAAAGAAGTGAGAAGACACACACGTGTGCAAAAGTGAAGACAGGCAACTGCATGGGACGGTAGGCAGACCAGCTCAACCGTCCCAACGGCAAAGCCTCAGCAGCACGGCCACCTGGGGCAAGGCCGTGGGGCTCTGCCTCGTCTGCTCTCCTGTGGTGTTACAGGTAAGGAAAGGGAACTGGGCAGGAGTGCAGAGGAAGCCGTGCCTGGCGCACACCGAGGGGCCCGCCCAGCTGCTGCCCTCAGAAGCCTGCTCGTGCTGCCCAAAGTCGATGTCCAGCTGACTTGCTGATTAACCAGAAAAGGAACTAGAAGGAGGGTCATAAAAGCCATCTGAGCTGACAGAGGAACAGAAGCAGCTGCCTCCAGAGTTGGGGGGCATTGCCACACCTAGCCTTCAAGCAAGAGAGGACACCTGCAGTCCCAGACACCCTCACCTCAGGCCCAGAAGCAAGAGGAGGCTCGAGGGGCACACCAGGGATGGTGATGGTGCTGCTGGGGGACACTGAGCCAAACCTCCACAGTCTTCAGCCAGGTCTCTGCTGATGCTTCAAAAGAAAAGCACACCTGTGAGGAGTGCAGGTCAGCATGCGCGAGGCCGGGCTCCAGCCAGCACCAGTGAGCTGGCCAGTCGATGAAGAGATAAGGCTCTCTCAGAGGTAGTAAGGGGGCTACCAGAGGACGCTGGCTAAGAGCACGACTGCACATCAAGACCAGGACTTACATCCACGGCAGACGGTTCACGGCCACCAAAGGGTGAGAAGAGTAGGGTTGTCCATCGAAGGAGGAATGGACACAGCATGGCCCACGCACACCGGGAGCCAGGACAGGAGTGAGGCAGCACAGCTGCAATGCGGACGGGCCTGAGCACCTTGTGCTCAGCGAGCACCACACAGGGCCACAGTGTGTGACCAGTGACAGCAGACATCCAGGACAGGACAGTCCAGAGACAGAAGTGGACTTGTGGGTGCTGGGGAACGGAGCTCATGGGAACAGGGCTTTTTGTTTTGTTTTTTGGTGCAGAGGACTGAACGCAGAGGCACTTTACCACTGAGCCACATCCACCCTCACCCCTTTTCATTACTGATTTTAAGACAAGGTCTTGCTAAGTTGCCCAGGCTGGCCTCGCACTTGTGATCCTCCTGCCTCAGCCTCCCATGCTGGCAAGAGGACAGGGCTCTTCGGGGTGAAGATCACTGAAGATACTAGAGCTAGCCAGTGGTGGTGCTGTGCAACTCTATCCATGTGCCAAGTGCCACGGAGCCTGGCATGCTGGCCTCTCTTGTTACCCCAGTGACTCAGGAGGCTAAGGCAGGAAGATGCAAATTTGAGGCCAGTGTGATCAGCTTAGCAGGACCCTGTCTCAAAATAAAAAATAAAAAGGGCTGGAGGTGTAGCTCAGTAGTGGAGCGCTTGCCTAGCACATGTTGAGGCACTGGGTTCAATCTTCAGCAGCACATAAAAATAAATAAAGTGAAGTTATTGTGTCCATCTACAACTAAAAACATAAAATAAAATAAAAAAGGGCTAAAGGTGTAGTTCAGTGGTAGACCACTCCTGGATTCAATATCCACAACTGCAAGAAATAAATAGGTGAACTTTTTTATGATATGTGAATTATGCCAATAAAGTTGTTTAAAGAGGCTGGGGTTGTAGCTCAGTGGCAGAACATTTGTCTAGCCTGTGTGAGGCACTGGGTTTGTTCTTCAGCACTATGTAAAAATAAATAAGTAAAAGAAAAGTATTAAAAAAAGTTGTTTAAAAAAAGAAAGTCCAGGGCTGGGATTGTAGCTCAGCGGTAGAGCGCTTGCCTTGCATGTGTGAGACCTGGGTTCGATCCTCAGCACCACGTACAAAGCAATAAAATAAAGACATTGTGTCCATCTACAACTAAAAAAATATTAAAAAAAAAAAAAAAAAAAAAAAGAAAGTCCAAGCCAGGCAGAGTGGCACACGCCTGTAATCCCAGCACTTTGAGAGGCTGAGGCAGGAGAATCGCAAGTTCAAAGCCAGCCTCAGCAACAGCAAGGCACTAAGCAACTCAGTGAGACCCTGTCTCTACATAAAACACAAAATAGGGCTGGGATGTGGCTCAGTGGTCAAGTGTCCTGGAGTTCAATCCCGGCACCAAAAAAAAAAAAAGTCCAGTTCAAGAAATGTGATGGATTTGGGTTCTTGGTAGTTGAAGCTGGGATTCCCAGACATACCCTGCAGTGGGCACTCCAGGTTGTAGGGCAAGGACTCAGCATTCCACATCGGCCACAGCCTGGCACAGGTGCCAAAATCACAGCATGGCTGAGAACACAACCCAGACCCCAGGCAACCGCTCATCCCCACTAACTATACAGCCCAGCCCAGCCCAGCCCAGCCCAAGCTCCCACCTCACTTCAGAGGCATCCCTGGCAGGGAGGGAATCAAACAGGAGCCTATGGGGCACACAAAGGTGCATAAGCCCTGTGCCCTCTGGTGCCAGCTGACTTGGGCCTTGCTGTGGGACTCTTCCCAGTACAGGACAGAGGGGACAGAAGCTTCAGCAGATGTCAGAACCTCATGAAGTCCACTCCAAACGCTCTGGGTGCAGTGGGAATGAGAACCCATGAGGTCCACACAGCCCAAGGCTCTGGGCCCCACCTGCTACGACCCTGGCTCTTCACCACCCAGATCCGAGTATCCATGCCAGCCAGCCCTCCCCAGGGCAGTCCCCGCCCATGGGGGTCAGGTGCTCAAACCCCTCCACATGTGTTTCCAACTGGCCCTTGGGAGATGCCAGCCCTCCCAGGGCTCCAGCAGTGGCAACAGGTGTTACGGGGTGATGTGTTCCTGCCAATCACTCACAGCCTAAAGCTCTGGGGAGGACATGAACAACGGCACATGGTGCCACACACCCCCTGCCACACACAGACCAACCTAGCCCACAGAAACAGGACTCCACACTAGTAGATGCTCCCTTGCCCCAGGGAGGTGGTCAGAGCGACACAGCATTATGACCAACCACACTGGCAGGCTGGGGACCAGGCCCAAGGGGGTATCAACAGAGCTCATTAAACACATGCTCGCTCTGGCTCAGAGTCCCATTCTGGTGGTGAGGCCTGCAGACCCTGTTGCCGGCCGTAGGGTGTAACTGGTGGAACCCACCTGGGCCACGCCATGGCACTGGCACACTGGGAGCAAAGGCCAGTGGGAGCTGGCACCACACAGCCAACCAAGGCCTGCAGAGGAGGGGTCTGCTCAGCGGGAGGGCAGGGGTGGAGCAGCACAGCCTGCCTCCGCACCACAGTTATGAGCGTCACTTTTGCGTGTCTATAGACAGTGAAGGGGAGGCAGGCCTGTGCAGTGCCAGCTACCTGGGAGGCTGAACCGGGAGGGACCACTTGAGCTCAGGACCTTTGGAGTCAGCATGCGCAAAACAGCAAAAACCCTCTGTGTCACAGGTCAACCTCACATGGAGCTGCAATCCCAGTGTCCATAAGTGACGTGTCGCGGCGCCATGGTCTGCCTTGTCCTGGCTGCCCCTGCACTGGGAAGGTTCAGAAGCTATCACCTCCCCCAAAACTGGAGGTCATTACTGCCAGCCAGCAGAGACAGCACATCTGTGTACGAGAGGAGGAATCATGTACTCACTGTGGTCTCTGCCTGCACAGAGCCCCTCACCTCCAGCGGGAAGACTGCATGGGCCTGGCCTCAGATACCCTGCCTAGCCCTTGGTGTGACCCACCTGTGGGAGTCCACCACCCACTGTGAAAACAATTGGGTACAACGTATTAAAATGATCCTCAGGAGGATTTTACCATTCACCAAAGCCTGCTTGGGGCTGCAGAAATGGTTCAGGGTGAGCTTGCCTAGCATGCATGGGACCCTAGCGCCACTCCCAGCATCCCAGCCAAAAACAAAAAAAGGTAAAACATGCTTGTATAGGTTAGGAAGAGGCAGCAAAAAAGGCTCTAGAATACAGCAAAGTGCCACGGGTTTTAGTACTTTTTAAAAAACTTTCTGGGACTTTGCTATTTTGGGATAAGAACACAGTAGTTCTCACAGAGAGTGGACCAAGCACAGGTTCCACGACAGCCTTCCCGGGAAGGGAAGGAAGGCTACTCGGCCAGTTCCGTCTACACGCCCACCACCTTGGCAAAGATCCACAACATCGTACTCTAAGAAACAGCTTTCAATGCAAACTGGGGGACAGGACTTCCAGGCACGCCTGTGAGGTTCTGAACACTTCACCACGAGAGAGACAATCTAAGTGGAGTTTATTGAGCTTCCTGTAGACAAAGAGGCCTTTCTCCCTGCAGCCAGCTGGCAGGGCGGCAGGCTGAGGCGCAGCACTGCTTCTGGAGGACGGCCCTGCTCCTTCCAGAACTCCGCATGCAGCAGGTCCCACTGCACTTCCTCGGCCTCCCAGAGCAGGGTGCCCGCTGCACGGAGGGGGCCGCAAGCAGGAGGCACAGCGGCTTCTGCCTCAGTCACAAACCTAGCCCCTAAAGCCACATGTCCAGGGCCAGTGGGCAGCGGTGGGGACAGGACAGGGATGGACAGGGCCTTCACTGCATTCCACGGCCCCCACAGGATGCCTCCACCTCCAGGCTGACAGTGAGCCCATCACCAGGCTGGGGTCTACCGCTGTAAGACTAGCTTGGTCAGGGACCATGTGCGGGGGAACCTCAGTGGAGAGTCCAGCCAAGGGTCCAACCCCTCTGCCTCCCTGGCCTCAGTTCCCTCTCCTGTTCTCCCTACAAACAGCCACCTCCACTGCCATCCTCAGGCTCTTCCCCGTGGCTCTGGCTGCCCATGCTCTCTGGACCTCCACTGGCCAGTCAAGAAACCAGGGGCTCAGATACGTATGGTCCAGGTCTTCTCCCCGTGACACGCCCTCTAACTGACCCTACCTGTGACTGCTCAAAACTCCAGCTGCACACCTGGACACATCAACCCTTGGCTTGTTGCAGGCCAGGCCTCCTGGCCCTTGCCCACCCAACATATTTCTTCTGGCGCTGAAGGCTTGGGCCATAGGACTCATTAAACACTACTGCCACCAACCAAGCATATACCTGAAGACCCCAGAAATGCACAGATGGCTCCCCCCTCCCAGCACCACAAACACACGCCCACCAGGATTCAGGAGCCAGAAGGGCCTAGCCCTGAGCAGTCAGGGTGGGCTGGGCAAACACAGCTAGATGGAACTTTGGGAGCCCCTTGTCTCCCACCAGCAACAAACCCCTGTGTGGTAGCTCTGGAGAGGCAGAAACAGCACAGCAGGAGGGTAGGCGTGTGGGTGCTCTGAGATGCCATGGCATTCCTTACACAGGAGGCTCGATACCCACTCCCTCCAAGGCGGAACCAGAGAGTAGCACAAAATTCCCATTAAGGGGAGGGGCCTGGACCCGGGACCCTGCAGCCAACAGGTATCAGACCCTAGGACAAGTATTTTCAGGCAGATTCCTGGAGTTCCAAGGTGCAGAAGCTCCAGCCCTCAGTGCCACACACCCCAGACACAGGTTAAGCCAGCAAATATGGCCCACAGAGATTGCAGACTGGCAGACCATAGGCCAATTCTACACTCACGGGCTTCCAGTTTAATGGAATGATGGCAGCCTTCAAGCTTAGATCTCTAACTCCTGGGAGAAGGGCATCACTGGCCCCTGGAAAGAGCACTTGATGTGTTTCTCCTTGTCCCTCAGGCCCTCTTCACCCCAGAGACATCAGGGCCCTACAGGACCAGTCCTACCTTTCAGATGAGTGACCCAACCCAACCTTATGCCGTCTCTTGGTGTCCACATGCTGAACACCAAGACTTTAAAAAGGCCTCATGGGAACGGCCCACATTTCCAATGGATCACACTTGAAACCTTCAGCCTGACAGGGCTATTAAAAGTGAGTGAAAGCCCAGCTGGGCCCATGACATGATGGGGACAAAAACACAAGCAGGGAGCAGCCCTCCCCAGGACTGCTGTCCAAGGTCATCATCCACCAGGCAGGATGTCCCCGCCAGCTCTACAGCCCAGCCCAACAGATAAGGCCCCTTCTTAGAAACCAGGGCTGGCAGGGGCAGTTCTGAAGTTAAGAGGATGGGAAGGAGTGGCAGTGTGTCCCGCAGAGATAAGGAGGCTAAGGAGGCCACCCCCAGCTAGAGGGAGCAGTGGCCACCCTGGGGAGGAGCTTCTCCTCCACACAGTCCCTGGCTGGGAGGCCCCTGGTGGCTGGGCACCTGGTGGATCTGTTTAAAAAGTAAGACAGAAAGCCCACCGCTGCTCAGGGATGGCTGTCAGAGCCCAGAGGCAGCAGCGCTTGGGCCTCACATCCTGGGCAAGGGACAAGGGGTATGTTCCCCTCCCGCTGACGATAAGCTGGTGCAAACAATTATTTTTGGCAACCACAGGGTTCCCCTCCGACAGGATAAACAAATCACATTTAGCCTGGCCCTGGTAACGGCCACACACTGCGTGGAAAACCTGCTGGCGGCAGCACACAAACTCACTGGGCCCAGATAAACACAAGCTGGTTCCGCGGGGTGCCTATCTTCTCTAGACTGCTGAAGGGCCACGGGCATGGGGGACAGCGAGGGGGCGGCACTAGCTCCCTTCCCAGGAAGGTCTGACTAGCGGGGCGTATTAGCAGTGATCTTAGAGGGCCCCAGGAACTCTTGCCTCTCTCAAGGACCCACCCTGACTTAGGGGAAGTCCTCCCGTAGGCTCCAGCCACACTGTTCTAGGCTGGGAGGAGGATATGATGCTGGCTTGTTAGCAGCGCCGGTCTTTAAGAGAAAAGCAGGGAGGAGAGAAAGAAGGAACAGGAGGAGAAAGAGAGGACGTGGGGAAGGAGGGAAGGAAAAAACAGAGGGAGCAGCGCGGAGGGCAGGATCCCGACCGCCGCACTTACTTCTTCACGTTGGCCTCCCCGTTCGGGATCCGCCGCAACTTCTTCTTCTTGAGGATCTTGACTGCCCTCCGGCACAGCGTCTCCGAGTCCAGCACCTCCTTCACCTTGCCGTAGGAGCCCTCCCCCAGCAGGTCCCCCATCAGGTACTTGCCGATGAGTTTGGCCCGCTTGCGGCGGGGCTGGTAGATGACCTCCGTGGAGTCGATGCGGTGGATGAAGGTGTCCATGCCCACGGACATCAGCTCTCCCTCCGTGAACATGCCCAGGTGCTGCGGGTCCGCCACGTCCATCCTGGACCCGGCGCCGGGGAGCCCTGGTCCCCCTTGTCCCCTCTGTGGGCGGCTCTTCTCCGGCTCCCACTTCCCAACTCCAAACGTTTAACAAAAACAAAAGGAAAAGGCAACGAAGCCCCCCACCCCCCACCCCCACCACAGTCCACGGGAGCTCTTCTTGCGCCGAGGCGGCTGTCCACCGGTCGGTCCGCGCTGAGCCCGCGGGCCCGAGGGCGGGCGGCGGGGCGAGGCGGCGGTCCGCGGGCCCTGGCGAGGCGGACCGGTGCGGGGCGCTAGGTCATGGTCCAGGCGCTCCGGCCCGCGGTCAGGCGCCGAGGCGGCCGCGCCGGGGCCCGTCCGCGCCGTCCATGCCCGGCCCGCGCGGACGTCCTCGCGGCGCCCCCCTTCCGACGGCGGCGCGGCCGCACTCCCCGCCGCGCGCGCTGGGCGTCCGGCTCGCAGGCTCCGTGCGGCCGGGGCGGCGCAGGCCGCAGGCTCCGGTCCGGAGGCTTCCCGAGGCTGACGAGGCCCGGGCGGCGCGTCCCCCTCGCCGCGGCCGCCGCGCGAGAGCAGGAGGCGGGGCGGCGAGGGGGGCCCAGTCCATGCAAGGCCGCTCGCGGGGCCGCCGGCGCCGCCCTCCCGGCCCGCGCCTCACTCGCGGGCGCCCCGGGCCGCCTCCCCCTTCCGCGCCCGACACGCCGCCGCCATCTTGTTTACCGCCCTGCGCCGCGCCGCCGCCGCACGCCCCGCCGCGAGACACGCCCCCTCTCGGCACCGACGTGCACGCCCGTTGGCAGTCGCGGCAGCCCCGCCCCCTAGGCCTGCCCCCTCCACCATGGCTGATTGGACCGTTTGGATCCGGGCGGGGGCCCGAGCAGGGATTGGCCGGCGCACGGCTCCGCCCGAGGGCGGAGGCGTCTCGCTCATTGGCCCGCGGAGGCGCCGGTCATGCGAAAGGGGGGACGGGAAGTGGGCACGGGGAGGCCGCGGAGGCGGGTGTGACCTCGGAGGGGTTTCGGCTTGGGGTTGAAGGTCTCTGTCGCCAACGGCCTTGGCGGAACCGTCGTGGGGCCGTGGCAGGGACTGCGGCGCTGGGTCCTGAAGGTGGGATGGGGGACGTCTGCCAGGGCCCGTCCCCGGAGTTCCCCTTTGAGCAGGGGTCAGAGGTCAAAAAGTAGCCCACAGCGTCCCAGCCGGGGCGCCGGCAGTGCCCAGCCGCCCTGGGGCTGGCCAGCGCGGCACGGGCCCCGCGCCTGCACGCCTCGGGCAGAAGCCTCCGCCGGGGCGCTCGGAGGAGACCGGACGCGCTGCCGCAGTGCGCGCGGAGAGAGGTCGCCTCCGACCGGGGCCGGGGCGTCCCCCGTAGGTTGGGCCCGGGAACCCGCTTGGAGTCCTTGGCGGGGTCTTTTGTATTTGGGGTTTCGTTTTTAGTGCTGGGCACGGAACCCGGTGGTGAGCACCCGCCGTGCCACTGCGCTACGTCCCAACCCTTGTCCGTGGTGCGCATATTTAATACTGGTTTGGTTTTGGTTTTCCTTTTTCGTGGTGCTGGGGTTGGAACTCCCGGCCTTGCACTTGCTTGGCAAGCGCTGTCCCACCAGCTACATCCCCAGCCCTAATGTCTACCTTGGGACGCCTAGGTCTGCCTCTTTTGCAACATGGGGGAGCAGATCTCCAAGATAACCTCATGATCCTGTGTCCTGGTCTTCCTGGCGGTGTGGGGTCTTCTCCCACACTCAATCAGAAGCTGTCTGTGGACAAGCCCAGTGGCACACCTGCCATCCCAGCAACTTGGGAGGCTGAGGCAGGAGGATGGCAAGTTCGAAGCCATCCTGGGCAACTGAGCAAGAACCTGTCTCAAAAAGGGCTGGGTTCAATTCCAGCACACACACACCCCCAAAAAAGAAAAACGTTCCCAGAAGGAGGAACAGAACAAGCATGCTCACTGTGGGCACAGAAAGGAAGGCATTGGTGGGTTTGAGGTCTTGGCGGAGGCCGTGTGTGGGTCAGGGCTTGGACAGACAGGACAGGCTGGCAAGGCGGGGAGCGGGTCTGGGCAGAGGCTGCAATAGGAGCCACACCCAGTCCTTTTTATTTATTAAACTCTTACAGGTTAGATTTTTTTAAAAAAAAATTTTCTTTTAGACATTGATGGATCTTTATTTTATTCACTTATTTCTATGCGGTGCTGAGAATCAAACCCAATGCCTCACACAATGCTAGGCAAGCGCTCTGTCACTGAGCCACCACCCCAGCCCTACAGGTTAGATCTTAATGGTCGCGCTGACGTCTCAGAAGTGCCAGACCTGAGCTCTTTCTGCACATTGTCCCATGGAAACTTCCTCATTTTGTGCCATGTAGGCACCGAACAGTCCTTATCTACAAGTAGGAAGCAGAAGGTTCCAGAGCACCCCACCCAGGACTAGGGTGGCCAAGCTGTTCACAGCTGTATCATCATTGTTTCCATGACAACCCACCAAAATTAATCCCAGCCTGTGGTGGCTGTCAAGGGAGGTAGGACAAGGTGACTCCCCAGCCTGAAGATCCTGCCACTCACACAAGGAATAGTGGAAGGCGGGATGTCAGTCACAAGGCACCGAAAGTTCTGTCTCCACGTGGAGCCAACATGGTGCGGGCGCGGTCGCTAGTGCAGTAAGGCAAGGGGAAGCACATAGTTGGAAGGGAAATAGTGAAACCGTCCTTTTCCACTAGGTGCCATGACCTTGGACTAGAAAACTCCACAGAATCTACAAAGAAGCTACAAATAAGCCGGGCGCGGTGTAGCTCGCCTGTAATCCCAGCAGCTGGGGAGGCTGAGAGGACAATCGCAAGTTCAGAGCCAGCCTCAGCAACAGCGAGGCACCAAGCAACGCAGTGAGACCCTGTCTCTACATAAAATAGGGCTGGGGATGTGGCTCAGTGGTCGAGGGCCCCTGAGTTCAATCCCCAGCACTAAAAGGAAAAAAAAGCAGCTACAAATAAGAATTTTTTTTTGGTACTGGGGATTGAACTCAGGGGCCCTCGATCCCTGAGCCACATCCCCAGCCCTATTTTGTGTTTTATGTAGAGACAGGGTCTCACTAAGTTGCTTAGCACCTCGGCATTGCTGAGGCTGGCTTTGAACTCGCGATCCTCCTGTCTCAGCTTCCCTAAGTGCTGGGATTACAGGCTTGCGCCACCGCACTCCGCTTAAGAATTTGTTTTTTTAAGTAGCAGGGATGATTCAAGTAGATTCGGATTCACAAAGGTGCTTAATCACTGAGCAACATCCCCAGCCCTTTTTTGAAAATTTTTGAGAGTGTCTCTCTAAGTTGCTGAAGCAACTCTTTTTTTTTTTTTTGGTACTGAGGATTGAACTCAGGGGCATTCGACCACTGAGCCACATCCCCAGCCCCTATTTTGTGTTTTTTATGTAGAGACAGGGTCTCACTGAGTTGCTTAGCACCTCGCCGTTGCTGAGGCTGCTTTGAACTCATGATCCTCCTGCCTCAGCCTCCCTAAGTGCTGGGATTACAGGCTTGAGCCACCGCACCCAGTTTGAGGCAAGTCTTTTTTTTTTTTTTTTTTTTTTGGGTACTGGGGATTGAACTCAGGGGCACTTGACCACCGAGCCACATCCCCAGCCCTATTTTGTGTTTTATGTAGAAACAGGGTCTCACTGAGTTGCTTAGCGCCTCGCCCTTGCTGAGGCTGGCTTTGAACTCGCAATTCTCCTGTCTCAGCCTCCCTAAGTGCTGGGATTACAG
>CM053413.1:565037-582706 GCA_028644305.1 Xerus rutilus | reverse complement strand
TACCAAAAAAAAAAAAAGAAAAGAAAAGAAAAAGAAATTACAAGTGAAACGGGATGGTTATCCTTTTTTTTTTTTGGTACCAGGGATTGAACTCAGGGGCACTCGACCACTGAGCCACACCCCAGCCCTATTTTGTGTTTTATGTGGAGACAGGGTCTCACTGAGTTGCTTAGCACCTCGCCATTGCTGAGGCTGACTTTGAACTCGCGATTCTCCTGTCTCAGCCTCCCTAAGTGCTGGGATTGCAGGCTTGAGCCACCACACCCGGCTGGGGATGATTATCCTTCTATGGCTCTGCCCCATCCCAGGGCAGCCTCGGGCTCCCCTCTGTTCTCCCACCCCAGGACCTTTGCACACGCTGTGCCCTGGGCTGGACCTGCCCTCACCCCACTCTGACATGATACGGCCCTGCCCAACTACAGGTTTCAGCGTCTCCCATGTCACATACTCTTAGAGAGGTGATACCCACACTCTGTGAGCAGCTGGACTGTGATGGTTTCGGACTGACAGATCCCTGGGGCAGAGGTGTCTCCCTTGCTCACAACTGAGTGTCCAGGACCTGTGCCTACGGGCCACACCGTGAGCAGCAGACTGAAATGAGTGAGTGTGTGTTCAGGGTGGGCATCGAGAGGGGCCCAGTGTCCCTGGGCTGAGACTTGGTCAGATCCCTAGGCCACTCCCTCCCGCCCAGTGTGTGTGGAAGGGCCAGGCAGACGGTCAGCTTATGGGAGGCCTGGGCTCTTGCAGGGGTCCTGGGAGCTTCTCCGCCCCCCAGCCCTGTCTTCCTGAGACCCCAGCCCTGCATGCACCCCAACTTGAATGGCAGAGTGGGGTTTGGGGCCCACCTGCCCTGGGAGCAAAGCCTGCCTCTGTGCTGCCACTGGCCTGTTGCTCAGATGGGCCGTGACAATGCAGGGCCCAGCTGGACACGCCCTGGACAGCCCAGGTCACCACTGTGTTCAAGTCCCCATTCTACCCTTGGGGAAACTGAAGCTCAGGGGGAAGCCCGGGCAGAGAGAGGACCCCGGAGACCACCCTGCAGGCGTGCCAGGCCTCCACACCCAAGGTGTGTGCGGTGCTCTTGGTGTCCAGCCCCTGACCTGCTGCGTCTCCCCACCCAGGGCCCCACCTCGGGGGCTCTGTCCAGCTGCCCCTCCGTCTTCACTGGGGTGTGGCCAAGTCTACACCTCTCAGAGGGACTTTCCTGGCCACGCCCCTCCCGCACCCCACGCCATCCCCAGAGGTGAGCCCTGAGCTCTGCGGTGGCGGTCACTCACACGCCATGTGGAAGTCCACATGGCTGCAGGGGTCCTATGTCCCTGCCTGGGACTCATACCACGGGGAGCCCATCGAGGGCCACGGCAAATGCCTTGGGCTTCCCTGGGACTGTGCGAGGGCCGCAGGGCGAGATGGAAGGACAGTGTGTTGTGAGCCGCTGGCTGTGGCTGGACTCTGGCAGGCGCGCTGGCTTCACGCCGGGACAGCCCAGGGCTCCGCGCACTGTGCAGCGTCCACCCAGCGCTGCCTCCCGCCCTCTCACGTGCTTCTCACACCTCTTGAAATACCATTCCCCTGGACTGTCCTCACAGGTGCACAGATAAGTCCTGGATCACTGCAGGCAGGCCGGAGGGTGGTCGGCGGGCAGGGTCTCCTCCTGGGCTGACCTCCATATGGAGGCAGCTCTGCTCTGCCACCCTGGTGTGCTGAGGCTCTAGCACATGGGCTCTGTCCATGGCTGTATTGGCCACAAGCCTGAGGAGTCCCTGTGATCCCGCCCCACCCCGAGGCAAGACAGCAGGCTGTGCTGCCTGTGGTCACACTTCAGCCAGCTGAGCCAGAGTCCTCCCTGCACTCTACAGCCTGAAGGTGCTCCAAGCCCGAGGAGGACACTCCACCAACACCAGAGGGATCTCGGGAAGCAGATCATTCCCAGCCCAGCCTCTGAATGAGACCCCAGCCCTGGCAACCCCATCACTACCATCTTGGCAGGGGCCCAGCTACACCACACCAACTCCTGACCTGGGGAAATGGTGAGAAAATGAATGTGTGTAGGGTTTGAGGCAACCATGCTGGGGACAGTTTGTTATGCAGCCATAGCTAGCTAATACAGACTGGGTCATGTAAGTACCCCCTTCTGGACCACCCATCCACTCATCCATCCATCCACCTGTCCACCCATCCACCATCCATCCATCCACCCACTCACCCATCTATCCACCCACCCATCTATCCATCCATCCACTCACCCATCCATCCACTCACCCATCTATCCATCCACCCATCTATCCACCCACCCATCTATCCATCCATCCACTCACCCATCCATCCACTCACCCATCTATCCATCCACTCACCCATCCATCCATCCACCCATCTATCCACCCACCCATCTATCCATCCATCCACTCACCCATCCATCCACCCACCCATCTATCCATCCATCCACTCACCCATCCATCCACTCACCCATCCATCCACCCACCCACCCATCCATCCATCCACCCACTCACCCTTGCATTATGTCCTGCATGCGTTCTTTAAGCACTACCGTATCCCACTCAGGCATCCTCTGAAGTCTACAGACATTGTCCCCCCCCACGGGGATGAGCAGGCAGCCTGCCTGGCTAGTGGCTCTCTGCCAGGAGCTGTTTCCACCGGTTCCCACCACACCTCATCTATTGAGTTTTTACCCAATTGCTTGACTCCCCACAACCATCTGATCTCAGCGTGGCCAATGAGGGCATTCCATTTCCTGCCCACAGCAATTGGTGCACCAGGGCATGTCACTGCCAGAAGTGCTAGCTTCTGCTGGGGCTGGTAAGTTGATGGGGGAGGGGCTATAAGTTAGGGCTGGGGTGCCATCTTTGTCCCCATAAAGGGGAAAGCCATAGAAGAAAGAAACAGGGAGAGAGAAAGCTGAGAGGTAGAGAGATGGATCAGTCCTTGGGACTTTGAGGGCCCTGGATCCAGCTGAACCTGAAACCAGCCAGACCATTGACAATTGACCAAGGGCAATTCTGTCCATCAGGGGACACAGGGCAATGTCAGGAGAAATTGCTGGTTATTCTCAGTGGGTGGAGGTGCTACTGATGTCCAGTGGGTGGAAGCCAGGACTGCTGCTCAGCATCCCACATTCACGGCATACCTCCACCCCGTAACACAGTGCAGCCCGAAGGTCCAGAGCGCAGACCAAGAGGCCCGAGCTAGACCTGCCCTTGAGTTCCATGAGCAAATCATTCCTTTACAAAGTTTCAGCTGTCACTTACAACCAAAAGATTCTCAGTAACACAGCTGACAACATGCATGCCGGGTTCACAGACCAGTGGGGAGGGCAGCTGGCTGGCCCGGCTCCTGCCACGGAGCTGAGGCAGGGCCAGAACAGGCTGGTGACGTGCTCCGGGCCTGGACTCAGCATTCATTGGTCAACCATGTTCACGGTGCGGAGGATGGACCGGGGCCAGTGCCTGCCGGGTGTGTGCTGGACTGCTCCCTGCTCCAGGACCCTGTACCTACCTTATTCTTTTTTAAATATTTTTTTTAGTTGATATGGACACAATATTTTTATTTTATTTATTTTTATGTGGTGCTGAAGATCAAACCCAGTGCCTCATGCATGCGAGGCAAGCGCTCTACCACTGAGCTACAACTCCAGCCCCCCTGCCTTATTTTTTATCATTTATTTATTCTATTTTGAGACAGGGTCTCGCTTAGTTGCCCAGGCTGGACTCAAACTTGCCATCCTCCTGCCTCAGACTCCTGAGCTGCGAGACCTACAGGTGTGCTGTTGACTTAGCTGCAGATTCACAGACTAGGGGCAGCGACAGTCCCCAGGACCCCTGTGTACAGGTGTTGGGCCCGGGGTTAGGCCTCCCACCCGCTGCTGCGTTTCTCCCCACAGGAACCCCTCGGCTTGCTCTGTAACTGCCTGTCCGTTATTCAGATCTCCAGTCTCCCCGTGATGTGCCGCCAGGACCATGCGTAACCTGTCGCCACGTCTGCTTGGGCTCCTTGGGGCTGTGATAGCAGCTCAGAGGCTCCTGGTTGCAGGGAACCTCGGCTGTGTGGGGCAGCAGATGGCTCCCGGGCCAGGTGGCTCCTGCTCAGACCCGTGGGCTCTGCCGCCCTGCCTTCTTGCACTGGCTTATTTTTGTAGGGGGGCCCTCAGGCCTTCGGGCACATGCTCCACCCTGGAGCCATATCCCAGCCTGAGCACCAGGCTTTCCCTTGGACCTGACCAAACCCTGCGTTTGCAGCCTGAGCTTGGACGTGCAGATGACCGAGCACTGGATGTCCGGCACCCACGGTCGCAGGACTGGCTCTCTTTGCCTTCCTCTCACTGAGACAAAATGCACGTGATGTGACCACTTTATAGTGGAAATCCAGGGCCACCCACCATATCCAGAATATGCCTCCATCACCTCCATCTAGTTCCAGAACATTCCACCACCTGGAAAGAAGCCTATGTCCATGAGCAGTCTCCCGTCCCTCCCCAGACACAGATCCATGTCTGTGCTGGAGTCACACTGTGGCCTGGTGTGTCTGGCTGTCACCGAGCACGAGGTCCCTGGGTCCCTCCACGCTGCAGCCGTGCCTGCTCGTGGCCGTGACGCTCCACTGTGGACGGGCGCCTGGGCCGCCCACCTTTGATGGCGCTCGCGTGCTCTCACAGCTTTTGCCCTGTTAGGTGCTCATGCGGCCCAGCCGCACGCCTGCCCACACTGCTGCTCCCGAGGCCTGGCCCCACAGGCACGATGTCGCACCCTCCTCACTTTGTCGCTGGGCAAACTAGGGCGAGAGAGGCTGTGTACCTTGCTTGGGGTCCCACGACGTTCCTCTGGTGCCTCTGTGGAGCCCAGCTGTCCTCCTGCCGCTGGGACCTGCAATGAGCATGGGGACCAGCCTGAGTCTGGCATCTCCCTCAGGCTGGCGAGCTCCCAGGTGGACGTATTAGAAATCCCGGGGCAGGTGACATCATTTTCTGGGCCCACTAAGGGGGCAGGGCGGGTGGGCCGGGGGCTTTGTCTGCGACCTGGGGCCCTTGCCCAGAACTCTCAGGGCCCTGCTGCTCGAGTATCCTGCCCCCGCGGCCCAGGCACTGAGGTGTGCTGCTCTCTGCCGGGCCTGGCCCTGCACCAGGGCCTGGCTTCTGGACATCCACTTGGTGCCCCAACCTGTGGTGCCTTGGCTGTGCACCTGGCACACCTCCAGGGTGCTCTGGTCTTCCCAGGGCCCCATTTCCCGGGGACAGAGCCAGGCTCTTGGCCTGGCATTCCAGGTCCTCTCTCCTCAGCCTTCCTCTGACATGGGGTTGGGCGCAGTGTCAGGGGCGACTGGGGTCCCATTGCACCTCACCCTCCCCACACTCAAGACTTGCCCTTTGTGAGAAGGCTCCTTTCTGGGCCTGTGAGTCAGCAGCTCGGCCGTCTCTGGCTTTGGTCTTGCTGCCAGGTTAGTGTCTGATCTTGAATGTGGTCCTGTGCCCAGGCCCACTTAGCACCTGATGGCAGATACAGTGTCCTCAGGTTCCACCCTGACGTGCCACTCCACTCCTCCAGAGTCTTCAGTGGCTCCCCACTGCCCCTGGGAGGTAAAGGCCTTGTCCTAGCTTTCTAGTGTCAATGGAGGGGGTCTGAGCAGGTCCTGGAGAGGGGGACCTCAGCTCAGGATGACGGGTTCTAAACAAACGTCACAGGAAGGAATTTCAAGACGTGTGAGATAGAGGCATGGAGGTTTACTACGAAAGCAGTGAGGACCCTCTTTAGGGACCACTCGGGCCCTTGGGAGGGATGTGCCTTTTGGGACTCTCAAGCTCTTTGCTCTTGCTTTGGTTTTGGGTACAGTGATGGACCTAGGCACGCCACCAGAGCTGCACCCAGCCTTTCTCTTTAAGATGGGGCCTCACTAGCCAGGCGCAGTGGCTCACGCCTGTAATCCGAGCACTTAGGGAGGCTGAGGCAGGAGGATGGCGAGTTCAAAGCCAGCCTCAGCAATGGCGAGGCGCTAAGCAACTCAGTAAGACCCTGTCTCTACATAAAACACAAAATAGGGCTGGGGATGTGGCTCAGGGGTCTAGTGCCCCTGAGTTCAGTCCCTGGTGCCAAAAAAAAAAAAAAAAAAAGATAGGGCCTCACTGAGACCTTCTGCCCTAGCCCGAGCAGCTGGGCTGATAGGTGTGGCCCTCTTGTTAAAGGACACTTGAGGAGGGCTGGGTGGGGGAGCATGGGGGATGATGGCAGAGTCCATGGGACGCAGGGTGGAGGTCTGGCCTTCCCAAGACCCTTGACATCATCCCCACTATGTGATCCATAGATAAAATCTGGAATGTTCCCTATGGTGTAGGTTTCTTAAAATATCACCTGGGGAGACGCATGCGCGGGCAACTTCGACAGCGTGGTGAGTTCCCAGTAACTTTACCACTGAGGAACCCTGTAGGTTCCCAGAAATGGGGGGTGCCGGCCCGGGAGCATGACGGGAATAGGGTCTGCTGCTCTTGGGCACTGCTCCTCGTCCCTCCTACCTGGCAGGTCTTGGTCTAGGACCAGACCTGACCTGGACCCCTGAAGGGCTCCTGGGGCCCCTCAACCCAGACCTTCCAGCCTGCTGCGGAGGCAGAAGGCCTGTCCCCATGATCTCAAACCCGCTGGGCAGGTTTGTGGCTCCGGAGTCGTCCTGACACAGATGAGGCCCTACCAGGCCGGGCAGGCAGGACCTTGCTCTGGGGCTCCAGGTAGGGCCAGGCGGGAGCCACAGGCCCTGGAGCATGCTGGCCGGAACCTGCCTGAGGATACCTCCAAGCTGGTGGCAGGTAGGCCCGGCCGCAGGGAGGGCACGATGGCCAGACAGGGTAGGCCCAGGGGAGGGTGGCTGGTAGGAAAAGAGAGGAAGATAGAGGACAGAGACAGAGAGACACAGGGACAGAGAAGGGAGACCTACAGAGACAGACTGGGAGGTAAGAGGAGACTGGGGCGACGAAGCCTGTGCGGCTGCCCTGCCTCGGTTTCCCCTTCGTCACCCCAGGAGGGCTCAAGGGGGGCAGCAGGAGAGAAGGGGAGGAGGGCGGCAGCCGGGAGTGTGGGAGGCAGAAGTAGGGGCAGCCACCGCTGTGCAGGAGGGGATCTGGGCCCGGGAACACCGGGACTTTCCAGAATGTGGAGAAACAGGAAGTGGCTCCCGGGCCCTGAGGCTCCCGTGGGCGGGGCCAGAAGTGCTCACCTGCCCCGCCTCACCTGCCCAGGCTGGGAACAGCCCCCCCCCCCGCCCCCCCAGGCCGCCTGTCGCCCCAGGCTCCTGCCCTCCCTGCCTCTGCCCCGGGGCTCAGGGTGGACTAAGCCTCAGTCCTTCTTGCGGGCCAGGGTGTGCTCCCGTGTGGGGAAGCTGCGGCCTGAGGCCTCCTCCTCAGGTTTTGTGGAGTCTTGTGCTGTTTGAGATGATTAAGGCTGAGGACGGGGCTCACGGGGTAGTGCTTGCCCGGGACGCACAGGGCCTGGGTTCCATCCCAAGCACGGCAAATAAAAAAACGAAGACCCCTAGGCACTGTGCAGGGATGCGTCTCAGTAAGCTGGCCGTAGCTAGTGCGACCGCCCCATCCTGGTTACTGGGGTGGGGAGAGGCCGGCAGAGAGATGGACTCGCTTTCCTGAGGTTGCCCACAGCGGGACCACGGGCGCCAGAGCCCAGTCCCACCACTCTTCAGGCCGCCTGTGACTCCTTGGAAACCCCCAGCTGACTAACTCCCTAGACATGCCAGGACTTGGCAGGTTCCTGCAGGCTGCGAGGGCTGGACCCGCCCAGCCTGGGCAGACATGCCACAGAGGCCGTGCTTTCCCGAGGGGGACGTGCAGGCGCTGAGACCATGCCTTTCTCTGGCAGGCTGTGCAGTCCTGTGCCTGGGTTTCCTCCCTGGCAAGAGCAGGTAGCATCAGCCTCCACCAGAGAGCACCATGCTGGCTCCCGCCCGGGGCTCAGGGACCCACAGGACCGGGAAAGTTGTGTCTGGTCCTCTGTGGGGGAGATGGAGAAGCACGGGGACGCACCGTGCCTCCCCACGGGCCCAGCGCCGGAATGTCGAGTGCCGGCAGATGCTCAGTGCAGCTGTTTCTCATTGACTTCGGAACACAGTGGTACCCCTCGTACACGGGCCCTGGAGTCCATCCCAGCACCGCAAAAAAGAAGGGGGGAGAAGGAAGACAGGAAAATCCTTTCAAGATCACAACCCAAACTGCCAAGAACTAAGCATCCCAAAGTGGAGCTCCCTGGACAGTGACCCCCGCTCCTCTCCGGCCCCCTCTTCTGCACCCTCGTGCTTTCTGGTTTGGTTACAAAGGACCCTTGGCCTGAATTATGCAGGGCAAACGAGTTTTATTCTTTCCATGCTTTTATGGGTGCATTGTAGTTGTACATAATGATGGACGTCGTTCAATATTCAGACAGGCACACAACACAACCGCACAACTGGGCCGATTCTCCTCCCAGCACTTCCTTCCCTCCTGGCTTCCTGGCCTCCCGGCCACCCGGCCTCCCCACACCTGCCCCTCTTCCACTGATCTCCGTGGATTTTCACGAGATCCCTACCTCCACCGTTCTTTTCCTTCGCCCTCTCTAGCTTCTGTGTATGAAGGAAAGAAAGCATCTGACCCTTGATCTTTGGAGTTTGGCTTACTTTGCTTAATATAATGTTCTCTTGTTCCATCCATTTTCCTGCAAATGACATAATTTCCTCTTCCTTTATGGATGACTAAAGCTCCCTTGTGTGTCTGTACCACATTTTCTTCACCCGTTCATCCATTGAGGGACACCTAGACTGGTTCCATATTTCGGCTGCTGTGAATGGTGCTACTATACACATGGGTGTGCGTGCCTCACTCTAACGTGATGACTTTGATTCTTCAGAATAAATACCAAGGAGAGGAAGAGTTGGGCCATGGTGGCTCCACGCCTGGTCTTTTGAGGAGCCTCTATGTTCATTTCCATAGTGGTTATACTAATTTACAGTCCCACCAACAGTAGAAGAGTCCCAGCTGGACACAGTGGCACACACCTGTAATCCCAGCACTTAGGGAGGCTGAGACAGGAGAATTGCGAGTTCAAAGCCAGCCTCAGCAATGGCGAGGCACTAAGCAACTCAGTGAGACCCTGTCTCTACATAAAACACAAAATAGGGCTGGGGATGTGGCTCAGGGGTCGAGTGCCCCTGAGTTCAATCCCCAGCACTCCCCCAAAAGTGTCCCTTTTTCTCCACATACTCTTGAGCATTTATTATTATTGTTTCTATTCTTTTTTTAAAAAACTTTTTTCTTAGTTGTAGATGGACACAATGTCTTTATTTTATTGCTTTGTATGTGGTGCTGAGGATTGAACCCGGGGTCTCACGCATGCAAGGCAAGCGCTGTACCGCTGAGCCACCACCCCAGCCCATTTCTATTCTTGATGACTGTCATTCTGACTGATGTGACATGAAATCATGAAATCTCAGTGTACTGTTTTCTTTTTAACCAGGGATTGAACCCCGGGGCGCTTAAGCACTGAGCCATATCCTCAGTCCTTTTTATTTTTTGAGGCAGAATCTCACTGAGTTGCTTAGCACCTCACTAAGTTGCTGAGGCTGGCCTTGAACTAGAGACCCTTCTGCCTCAGCCGCCTGAGCCACTGGGAATACAGGTGTGCGCCACTGTGTCCCGCTCAGTGTAGTTTTGATTTGCATTTCCCTAATTGCTAATGATGTTGAACACTTTTTCATATATTTGTTGGCCATTTGTATTTCTTCTTTTGAGAAGTGTCTGTTTAATTCATTTGCCCACTTATTAATTGGGTTATTTGTTTTTCTGGTGTTAAGTTTTTCTTTTTCCTCTTGATACTGAGGATTGAACTCAGGGGCACTCGACCACTGAGCCACACCCCCAGCCCTATTTTGTGTTTTATGTAGAGACAGGGTCTCACTGAGGTGCTTAGCGCCTCGCTGTTGCTGAGGCTGGCTTTGAACTCGCGATTCTCCTGTCTCAGCCTCCCTAAGTGCTGGGATTACAGGCGTGCGCCACTGGCCCGGCTCTAGCATTGTTTTCTGAGCTTGAGGGTTCCTATTGAGAAAGTGGTTGGAAGCTGGGCGTGGTGGCGCACGCCTGTAATCCCAGCAACCCGGGAGGCGGAGGCAGGAGGTTTGCACATTCAAAGCCAGCCTCAGCAATTTAGCGAGGCCCTGAGCAATTTAAAAAATTTAAAAAGGGCTGAGGATGTGGCTCAGTGTTTAAGTGCCCCTGGGTTCAATTCCTGGTGCAAAGATAAAAATTGTTGCCTGTGCGTGCCTATATGCTGGAGTGTTGACCCTATGTTTTCTCTTAGGAGTTGCGTAGTTTCTGGTCTAATTCCAAGGTCTTTGATCCGTTCCGAGTCAATTTCTGGGCAAGGTGAGAGATAAGGGTCTAGTTTCATTCTTCTACACATGAATAACCAGTTTTCTCAGAACCATTTGTTAAAAAGGTTATCTTTTCTCCAATGTATGTTTCTGGCACCTTTGTTAAGGATCAGATGACTGTAGATGTGGGTTTGTCTCTATGTCTGCTGTTTTGTACCACTGGTCTACCTGTCTGTTTTTATGCCAGTACCATGCAGGTTCTGTTACTATGTAGTATAGTTTGAAGTCAGGTATTGTGAAGGCTTCAACATTGTATCTTTCACTTAGAATTGCTTTGGCTCTTCTGGGTCTTTTATTCTTCCACATGATTTTTTTTTTCTACCAGCCATTGAACCCACGGGCACTTAACCACTAAGACAAATCCCCAATCCTTTTTCATTTCTTATTTTGAGACAAGGCCTTGCTAAGTTGCTGAGGCTCGCCTTGAACTTGTGATCCTCCTGCCTCAGCCTCCAGAGCTGCTGGGATTACAGGTGTGTATTACCATGCCTGGCCATCCAAATGAATTTTAGGACTTTTTTCTAGTTCTGTGAAGAATGTCATTGGTATTTTGATGGGTATTTCACTGAATCGGTATATTGCTTTTGGTACTATGGCCATTTTAACAGTATTAACTTCTGTCTATCCATGAACATAGGAGGTCTCTCCATCTTCTCGTGTTTTCTTCATTCAGTGTTTTATAGTTTTCATTGTAGAGGTCTTTCACCTACTTGGTTAGATTTACTCCTAGGTGTTTTTTTTTTTTTTTTTTTTTTTGAGGCTATCGTGAAAGAAATTGTTTTCCTGATTTCTTCTTCTGCAGATATATTATTGGTTTACAGGAAAACTATTGATTTTTGTATGTTGATTTTGTTGCCTGCTGAGTTGTTTTTTAGCTCCAGAAGTCTTGTGGTGGAGCTCTTTGGATCTTCAAGTATAGGATCATATCATCAGCAAACCATGATAATTTGACTTCCTCCCATTCTGTTTTTGGCCCTGTTACTCTTGCCTACCTGCTCTGGACAGACTCTCTAGTACTATATTGAATAAGAGTGGAGAAAGTGGACATCTTGTCTTGTTCCACATTTAAAGAAAATGCTTTCGTTTTTTTCCCCATTCACTAAGACTGCTCCTGGTGATCAGCACAGGGATGCTCTATCACGGAACTACAACTCCAGCCATTTTTATTTTTTGTGTTGAGACAGGGTCTTGCTGAGTCCTCCTTCCTGAGCCTTCCCTTGTCACTGGGGTCACAGGCCTAGGCCACGGCGCCCCACCAGGCCAGACCAGAGCTTTGAACAGCTTTTACTCTGCCTGGATGGCTGTTCCTACTTTCGTCTATCTGGCAAACTCCTACCTGCGCTTCAGAACCTCAGCTTCAGGATCCTCGCCACTGTGCAGCCCTCCTTGAAGCCCTGGGCAGAGACTTCATCCCTCTTTGGGCTCCAGGCTTGGTCAGGCATGTGGGAGTGTGGGGCCCCGGCTCTCAGGGCTCTCGGTCCCCGGGACAGCCACTTCCCCTGGCGCCCAGCTTGCTCAGCTCCGGGCCCGGCCGAGCAGCAGCGGCAACATTCCAGCGGGCACACAGGGCACGGCCGCGAGAACGCACCGGGGCGGCCGGGCCTCCCACACCCACCTGCTGAATCGGCCTTTCGCCCCACGGGGTCCACCTCCCGCCGGCCACCTGTGCCACGACCCGGTCCCACCCTCTCCTTGCAGCGAGGCAAAGGCTGACCGTCCGCATCAGACCCTGAAGCCTCCGTGCAGGCGCCAGGGGTTCGCGGCCCTGTCAGAAGGAGCTGCTCCCCTCCGGTGGCGCGGGGGCTTCGGGACCCCCTAACGCGTCCCGGGCCGGCCTGGCACCGTACCCTGGGACGGAGGCAGGCGGCCCACGGGACAGTGGGGCGAGGCCATGAGGGCAGAGGCCCGCCGGGCAGGGCAGAGGCTGGCGGCCCGGAGCGCGCGAGCTCCTGCGCGGCCGCAGGGCAGGAAACCCGGGCGGCGGGATTCGCACCCAGGGCTCGCGGCCCCGCCCCGGCCCCGCCCCGGCCCCGCCCCACGGCGTGACCGGAAGTGCGCGGGCCCCCAAGATGGCGCCTGCAACCCGGAAGTGAGCGGCGGCCACCGAGAGGCTCGGGGAAACTGAGGCGCCGCGGGCTCCGCCCGGCCGCACTCGGGTCCGAGGTGAGGCGTCCGGCCGCGACCCCCGCCCTGGTCCCGCCGCGACCCCCGCCCGGCCAGAGCGCGCTCCTGCGTCCCGGGCCGGGGTCCCCAGGGGCTGGGGTCACGCGACGGCGACCCCCGCCCGGCCCCGCCCTGCGCCGCGACCTTTGACCCCTCCTCCTCTGCGACCCTCGCCCTGCGAGTGAAGTTTGCCCCTGCGCCGCGACCCGGTCCCCGGGGAGGACCCTGACCCTGCTCCCCGCCGCGAACTCTGACCTCCACCTTCCCTGCGACCCTTCAACTTCTTTCCCGCCCTTGTCGGTGCATCCCAAGCCCAGGCTCGGTGTTGACCCCGGACCCACCCTTTCCTGATGTCCCTTGTCACCGAGTCCTCCAGATGGCCCTGAACCCACTTTCCCCCGGCATCCTGACCCCTCTTCTTGTGACCCTTACCTCTGGACGCCTGGCGACCCCACGTCCGTCCTCCGGATGAGCTCTCTTCTCTCCCAGCCACATGACCCCTGACCCCAGTGCCTCCTCCTGCCCAGGCCCGGTGCTGGCTTCCTGGGAAGGGGTCCTCCGCCCTCTGCTAGGGGCAGGCACACCTCTTCCTGGGTTTCCTTGGGTGGGTCCCCGTTTGGACGGGGGCTCCCTGGTGTTAGCTGATCCTCAGGACAGCCTTACCGTCTGTGGGGGTGCATCTCCCTCGAGGTGTTGAAACCCAGGGGACTCCAAGGACCAGGGAGGGTGGTGGACAGCGATGTGAGATGAGCCAAGGGAGCCTGTGGGTGGACAGGGCAAGGGAGGTCTGGCCGGTGGGTCCTGCCGGTAGAGCTCTCTTGCCACCACTCCAAGCTCTGGGAATGAGGCTAGTGGGGCCTGGGGTCCGACCCAGACTGGCCTGGCCACCCAGCACCTCCAGAGATGCACAGGGGCTTCCCTGAATGAAATGGTTGACACTCTGAAAAGAAAAACGGAAAGGAGTCTGTGAACTGTAGCTGGGGCACCCCCAGCTCTGCTCCCCGGAGTGCTTATGGGTCTTGCCTGCGTCAGGTGATCTTCCTGCTCATGGATGTTTGGTTCTGTCTGTGGCCTGTGAGCTGTGAGCCGGGTGCCTGGCCTCGGAGCCAGCTGGCCTTAGTGCTTGCTGGCAGATTGGGGTACGGTGAAGTTTTCCAGTATGGCAAGGGGGTGATGTTGGGCTGATCTGATTTTGGAACCTAGTGACCTGTTCTCAGGTGAGGTGTCAGACCCTGGAGCCTGGCATGATGAGGGCCAGCTCTCTGTAGGAGCTCCTGAGGGCTCCAGGGAAGAGCAGATGAGGGACCGAGGGTCTTGTCAGATATTGAGACTCCAGAGAGATTCTGAGGCAGTGCCTCTGTGAACATGTGGGCTACCTCCAGGCTGTGGTAGCTGAGGCCCTGGCCCTGATGCCTGGCCCAGGGGGGTGCTGTGTGCTGTGGACACCCGGCCTGAGACTGGCTTCAGAGGAGCAGGGACCTGGCCCCCTGGAGGCTGGCAGCCCCACCCTCACTTCCCCAGTGCCCTCTTGCTCACAGGCTTCCTTGTCCTCACCCTGGATTTTCCCAGGGGAGGCCCCAGAGGCTGGAGGAGTTGTCTGCCCTGGGTGTGCAGAGACCTTTCAGAGAAAGCGGGAATGTGAGATCTGGACCACGGCGGGTGGGAGGGCTGAGGCAGGGGCTGCTCACGGGGCCTCCCTTTGCAGGAGGACCAGGCAACCTGTGAGCCCCAGGGTGGGTGCTTTTTCTCACCTGGGGATTCTAGTAGAGTCTCCTTCACACCTGCCTGGAGCAGCAGGGCCCCAGCAGGGAGAAGGGCTGTGGCAAAGGGGGTGGGGGCCTCAGGGCCCAGACTAGGGGCTGGGCTGGGTGGGGGCCCCAGGCCTGTAGGAGGCAGGGGCATCCTGTGGGTTTTCCAGCTGCATGACGGTCCTGTCTCTGCTCTCCAGCCTAGTGGGAAAACAGAGGCAGGTGGTCTCCACGGGCCTGGCTGAGGTTGAGCCATAGCCCACAATCCTTCCTGCTCCGTATGGCCAGCTTGGCCTTGCCCAGAGTGCAAAGCAGTGTCACAGACGCCCCTCCTGCAGGCCCGCAGAAACGCTGACATAGCGGGAGAGCGCCTGAATAAAGAGGCAACTGTGTGGCCGAAGCCTG
The DNA here is from genome assembly GCA_028644305.1 of Xerus rutilus. Lineage (NCBI taxonomy): Eukaryota > Metazoa > Chordata > Mammalia > Rodentia > Sciuridae > Xerus > Xerus rutilus. The sequence continues at coordinate 567,983 of CM053413.1, read as the reverse complement.
GTCCCCAGGCCCCCATCAAAGGGTGGGGCCAGCTTCTTCTTGTTTTCTGGAAGTGGTGCGCTAGACTCTGAGGTGCCCTGGCACCAGCCAGCCCCAGGTCGTCTGTGTGGGGCATGTGTGTCTGAGTGTGCAATACACTCTGAGTGTGAGTGTGTTGCTCGTGTGTGTGATTCACAGGGCGGGCTTGGAGCAACTCCAGTCACTTTCCACAGCAGAGGGCAGTGTGGTTGGAGGGCGTGTGGGAGGGCCGTGTGGTCTGAGGGTGAGGACACCAAGACTCTGCCCCTGCCTGGCCATGCGGGTAGACCTCCCTGGCCTATTTCTTGGACACCCACTCCCATCCCCAGGTCAGACCCCCCAGGGTTACTGTCAGTGGAGACTTCCGCCTCCGTGGGTCCTCTCCTTCCTTCCCACCCGAGGAGGCATGGTCGCCTGTCCTGAGACTGTGGCCCAGGTGGGGACAGAACCTGAGATCCCACCGAGAACTGGATTTCAGTGCTCCGTCACCTGCACACTCTGAGCTTGCTGGGCGCTCTGGGGAGATCAGAGCGGCTGTTTGAGTTCTGCAGCATGGTGAACCTCAGAAACATGCTCAGGGAGAACCAGAAACAGTCACAGTGTGTGACTCCATGGGTGGGAAATGTCCAGAGCAGGTGCATCCAGAGAAGGGAAGTGGATTATGGGTGCAGGGCTAGGAGGGATCGGTTGATGCTCTTGGGGACAGGGCTTCCTTCTGGGGTGATGGAATGTTCTGGAACTAGAGAGACGGGATTGCTGTACAACTCTAAATGTGCTAAAACCTAGTGAGTTGTAGGTTCTAAACAGGTGAATTTTTTGGTATGCGAATCTTCAAAATCAAGGCCCATCCAGCCTTTGGAAACCCATGTGTTGTGACCAGAGGGCTGGAAGTGGGCCACAGCCTGACCCTGTAGCCAGCTCACACCAGGATGCTGGATGTTTGGTTGGAGCCTTGCCCTGGACCCCCAGGAGGCCAGAGGTGGAGGGTCATACCTTCCCTGGGATCCCTTCCTCCCAGCCCCAGCTTCAGGGCACAAGGAAAGCCTCCTGCAGGAATCAGCCTGGGGTTGGACTCAGGGCGAAGGTTGCCTGCCTTGGGCTCCCACATTCAGGGCACAGGCCTGAGAGAGGACTGTGAGGTCCCTTTCTCAAAACTGGCCCACCCCAAGCCAGAGCAATCCCTAAGCAAAACCGAAAGAGGCAGTGCCTCGGCCTTTGATCCAGGCCCTGTTGCATTTCGAAAGTGAGGCACACCAGGTTCCAGAAGCGAGTCACTCTGGTTTCCTGGGAGGCCCCACCCCACCAGGGCCGAAGGCCGGCCGTGGGCCAGGAGCACTGAGGTTCACAGGCCGTAAGCTTTTATGGCCCTGACTCACTGCTGCCAGGTGGAGTGGCCGGGCAGGTGGCCGGGCAGGTGAAGGAGAAGCTGCCTGCCCTGGGCAGCGGCCCGGCTCTGGCATTGGCTTGCCACCCACCCCAGCTGCTGTCCATCCTGCCGGGAGCCAGAGGCTTCTCCCTCTCAGGTCAGGTAAGCCAAGGGAAGGCTCGCCTACTTGGCAGCAGTTGCCCTGGCCACAGGGTGACCCTGGGCCCCAAGTGCTGGTCCCCGGGGAACAGGACAGGGCACTCCGCTTGCTCACCACCACAGCATCCTTCTGTGTGATGCCAGGGGCTCCATGACAGAGGTCAGTGTCTGCATCTGGAGGGCTTGCCAGGGCTTTTTCAGTGACTGGAATGTTCTTGGCTGGGCCACGCAGGGCTCTGGCCTGGCCTCTGTGAAGTGGGGTGTGTGACGCCCTGGCCTGGGATGGGCCTGCACGAGGTGCTGGCAGTGCTGGGTGAGGAAACATGTTAATGTCACCTGGGCAAAGGGTCTTGGCCAGGGGCATGGGGCGTGGCTCGTCAGATCAGGAAATGACTGGCCCTTCAGGAGCTTGGGCCCACCTGAGCCCCTGCTGATGGCTGGGGTCTTTTGGGGATAACATTGGGGGTATCTTAGGTCATAACCAGGGCATAGCATCTCTGCCCTGGCTTCGTGGTAACCTGGAAGGAGGTTCTGGGAGTCCAGTGCTGGGAGTTGGGGGGCTGGGCATGGCTGCCCTAGTCCTCACTCTGAACACCCAGGTACTGCTACACCCACACCTAGATACATGTTTTTTCTTGAAAACCAGCCAGTCTGGAACCCTGGGCCACATTCCCTTGTGTGAAGCCTCTACTGGCTGCCCCTCCTGCGTGGCCCCTGCTTGCCACAGGCTGACCCCCACCCAGCTCCCTCCAAGGGCATGTTCTGGGACCTTGAGGCCTCCAGCTGCCTGGCGGGAGCAGGACCATGTCCCCTAACTTGTCACCTGTGCTCACACTCCAGTGCCCTGCAGCCTGGTTGGTCATTCATGAGCCTTGGTTCTGGTGCCTGTGACCTTTCTCAGGACTGAGACCACGTGGCTGGTGCTGTGTGGTTGGACTCTGGGGTCGGCCTCAGAGATGCCTTGTCTAAATCCCTGGGCCAGTGAATGTGGCCTCTCTGGGCAAAGGGGGCTCCGCAAATGGGGTCAAGCTAGGTGTTCCGCAGGTCCTTATAGGCAGAGGTCTCTCTCCACCTGGAGGCAGAAGGGACTGGCTGGGGACAAGGCAGAGACGGGAGTGTGGGGCTGAGAGGAGAGCAGTGTGAGGAGGGCCTCTGCAGGCCGCGGCCACCTGCAGCCGCACAGAGCTGTAGGCTCCCTGGGAGGTGGGAGTCCAGGCCACAGCCCCTGGTGTCCTCTGTGGGCCCTGTGGGGGAGTGTGCCAGCCAGGAGGGCATGTGTGTGGCTCAGGCTGCTAAGTTTGTGGTCACTTGTCGTGGCAGGAAGAGACAGATCCAAGCTCTCTTGCACACCCCGGGCTCCTGCTGCTGTGTCCAGGTGTTGCTGGGCACACGTGGGCCTGGGG
>CM053413.1:502481-564537 GCA_028644305.1 Xerus rutilus | reverse complement strand
GTACCAGGGATTGAACTCAGGGGCACTCGACCCCTGAGCCAGGTCCCCAGCCCTATTTTGTGTTTTATGTAGAGACAGGGTCTCACTGAGTTGCTTTAGCGCCTCGCCATTGCTGAGGCTGGCTTTGAACTCGCGATTCTCCTGTCTCAGCCTCCCTAAGTGCTGGGATTACAGGCTTGAGCCACCGTGCCCGGCTAAAGCCTCCCTTTTCTTACAGGAGCACAAGTCCGTCTGGGGATGTGGCTCAGTGTAGAGCACTTGCCTGGCATGGAAGCAGAACAGGCGAAGCCCCTGGATCAGGGTCCACCCCACTCCAGGACTATGCCACCTTAGCCAGCCATCTCTGCAAAGACCCTGTTCCAAATGAGGGCACACTCGGATGCAGTGGCAGACATGAGCTGTGGCAGATACTCGTCACCCCAGTGCCTTCTCCGTTCCCTCCCTGACCATGGGGACCAGCCCTCCAACCCTCCCTGTCACTTGTCAGTCTCTGGGTCTGCTCCTGGCCTTGTGTGTCCACCACAGAGACTGGTCACCTTAGCAGTGGCTCTGCCCCATCCATGTGGGTGAACCCCGCACCAGATGTCCCCAGGCTGGGTGTGGCCCCCCTCAGCTCAGGCCCAGCTGGGAGCATCTCAGCTCTGGTGCCCTGTGCATTTGGGTTCTGGAACACGGGTGGAGGGTAGTGGCTGCAGTGTTCATGCCGGGCCCTGCAGGGTGGCTGCCCCAGGTGTACACTAGGTGGTTGGTCTGCAGAGCCCTCACTTGGGTCAGAAGAGAACAGTGTCAGATTGCGGGCCTCAGGTCCCCTGTGTGTCAGATGAGGGCTTGGTGAGCTCTGGGGAGTCCTGGGTAGGGTGAGGGTCAGAGTGGCCCCTCTTTTCACCCATCTGGTTGATTCCCAGGATCCACCTTATGTGTCTGGGGGATGGATTTTGGGTCCAGAGAAGTCTGGCCCTTCAGGGTAGGCCAGGCCTGGTTCTGTCATCCCAGCAGGCTTAGGCAGGAGGATCGCAAGTTGGAGGCCAGTCTGGGCGACTTGGAGAGTCTGTCTCAAAATAAAAAGGGCTGGCTGGAATATAGGGCCCCTCATGTCCCTGGGGCGTGCCCTGCAAGACACAGTCCTTGCGACGTCAGGCACCTGCTGGGTCCACCCTGGCAGAGTGGCCAGTTGGAAGGAAGGACACTAGCCCCTAAACACAGCAGGAGGCCAGGGGCAGTGCAGTGTCCGCCCAGCTCCACCTCCCACCACTGGGCATGCTCCTGTGAGACCTGCCACACTGCCTGCTCAGGCCTGTGGTTAGGCAGAGAGGCAGGTCCCCACGGTCATGTTCACTGATGGGCAGTGGGGAGCTGGGGGCCCTGGGGAGGACATGCCTACCACCAGCACTCGGGCCCCTGGGGGCACTCGTTGGGTTTGTTGGTGTCACTGGCCCTGAGGTGCCTCTGAAGAGGCTTGGCTCTGGTGGCGCCCTCATTTGAGGCCATGGGTCTGCCGTGACCAGGCTGGGTCTCTGGGAAACAGAAGCCCAGAAAGAAGGACCTGGTACCTGGTGGTGTGCAGGGGATGGGGGTCTGCACCCTCTCTGGGGCTGGAGGCCAGAGAGGCCAGTGGGCTTGGCTGGGCAGAGGGTGAGCGTGCCTGTGGTGCAGCCAGCCAGCCTCCTTGGGGCCGTCGAGGGGTGCAGCTTCCCCCGCGGTCAGCCGAGGGCCTGGAGACGCTTGGTGGACCCGTGCCCAGCATCCGTGGCACAGGGCAGGGCAGGCGGCTGTGGCTGTGCTGGGGCCTGGAGTGGGTGGAGAGGGACAGACGTGCCCTTCAGAGCCCTGGTGCGGGTGGCTTGTGTGTCTGCGCACAGGCTGGAGGGACGCGGGTCCCCAGGACCCCTAGGGCTTGGGCTCCTCTTGGCACGGTGCTCCCCGGAGCCTTCCACACGCGCCTGGGGCTTCTCCTGGAGCCTCCCCTCTTCCTGGGCGTGAGCGGGCTTCTCCGTCTGGCCCTCCTGGGCCTGCGGCAGAGCCAGGCCTGCCATGCTGCGGGTGTGCACTCGCCCTCCAGCCAGTGTCTGCGTTCCGGTCGCCTGGCTGTGCTTTGGGCTGAGCCTGGACTCGTGTGCCAGGGGATGGGTGAGAGGCTGGCACACGTGCTCCACAGGGAGCGTCTGGCGAGGTGGTGGGCGTCCCCGCCAGCCAGGCATCTCGTGGCTGTGGCTCTCCTGTGCTGCCCTGTGCAGTCACTGCTTGGTGGACGGTGTCTGAGCTCAGGGGCCACGGCTGGTGGGCTGGGGGAGCTGGGCCCAGCCCAGAGTGAGGTGGGCTTCGCTGTTGTTGCTGGCCATCTGCCCCCACTGTTCTCACAGTATCTTTTTTTTTTTTGGCACTGGGGATTGAACCCAGGGACACTTGACCACCGAGTCACATCCCCAGCCCTATTTTGTGTTTTATGTAGAGACAGGGTCTCACTGAGTTGCTTAGCGCCTGGCCACTGCTGAGGCTGGCTTTGAACTCGCTATCCTCCTGTCTCAGCCTCCCAAGGTGCTGTGATTACAGGCTTGTGCCATCGCACCCGGCTTCTTCACAGTATCTTAAGAAAAGCAAAAGCAGATATCAAGAGGGTTCATCTCTGCTACCGTCTGGGAGTGAGGCCATCCCTGGTGACTGTGTCCCTGCATGGGATCGGCCAGCCTCAGGCCAGCAGCTGTGCCCGCTTCAGGATGTCCACCTATCTGTCCATCCTGAAATGCCCAGCCCAGGGGAGGCTGTGAGCCTGGCTGTGCTTGTCCTGCGTCCTCCTGGGTTGTCCTGGGCTGGCCTCTATGGCCCTGGGGCTCTAGGGAAAGAAGTGGATAGGACCCAGGTGCACCATCCCTGTGGGCCTGGTGACTCTTTGATGAGCCTGTGGAGCTGCTGACACTTAGAGGGAAGGAAGCTGAGCCTGGCTGGTTCTGTGGCCTGCAGCTGGCGGGTTCTCTGGGTAGCTCCCTGCAAGAGCCCCCCTGCTGACCTTGTCTCAGAGTGAAAAGAACTGGGGATGTGGCTCAGAGCAGAGCCCTGGGTTAAATTCCCAGTACTGAGAAATTAAGAAACAGAAATGAAGGAGGGCCCAATGCACCCTTCCTTCCGTTTTCACCCTTGGTAGCTGCCACCGTGGAGGAACTGTCCAGGCGCGAATGCCCCCTGAAGGCCTGGAGGGCTGCCCCTCAACTGGCCCATCCAGTGCCTTACAACAAGATTGTATTGTTGGGAAGATGGTTTCAACCATTCAGCTCATGGAAGGAGTCCCAGGGTCCAGGGCCCGTGCCTTAGTGGGTCCGCACCTCCTCGCCTTGCAGCCGCGCCTTGCAGGGACCAGGCTCCCACAGCCCTTCAAGAGCTGTCTGTCAAGTGCCCACCACAGACCAGGCACCTACCCTCCAGGGCCCAGCCTCGGGAGAAAGGCAATCACCACGTGGACGCAGAGGCTGTGTGGGTCGGTGGTTCTTCTGAGGGCTGGGGGAGTAGCTGTGCGTGGACCGAGGATGGGAGGGCATGCCCTTCTCTGGGCAGAGGGGACGGCAGGCTGTCTCTGCAGTGGGTTTGGGGACGCTGAGCAGCTAGATAGGACCAGTCTAGTGTTTGCAGGAACCCAGGCTGGTGGCTGGTCACTCTCAGGCCAGGCCAGGCTGACAGCCAGCGATAGCCATGTGAAGAGGAGCAGACTGTGGGGCTGTGTGGGGTGGCTCCTGGAGCCCTGTGGAAGCGGACCTGGGCGGGGCCTTCCCTGCCCCTGCTTGGTCAGTGTCCCCCGTTTCCACTGGACTGACCGCAGCACCACCCCTGCCATCTCCAGGGGTCCAGGCTGTCTCGGCCCGGCCACCTCCATCCGGAGCAGACAGATGTCTCACCGTGTCCCTGGCTTGTGTGCCTTCCTGGTCAGTCTCCTGCTAGGGACAGACCCCTAAGGTTGAGGCCTCCTTGAAGCCCTTGGCTGTGCAGAGGCGGCCTCTGTGGAGGGACAGCAGCACTCCCTCCACGGCCCGGCATCTGAATGCCTATGGGGCAGAGATGCCTCTCCTGCACCTGACAGTGCTGCACGGCCAACCTGGGCCCTGACCAAGTTTCTGGATTCCGCGGGACTCTGCCCCGTGTTGGCCCAGCCTTGTGAGATGACCAGCCTCTCCTCTGCCTGGTGCTGGGGTCCCAGGGCTGCTTCCTCAGTGGCTTCAGAAGCCTGAGAGTCCAGTGGTAGGTGACCAGCCATCCTGAGCTTTGTGCAGAGGCCAGGTCATGGCTGAGAGGGGAACCTGTGGGGCCATGCATGGCTGAATGCATTTTACAATGTGCTCCCTTGGGCTGTGGCTCTGAGGGCCAGGGTCCCTATGGGTACACCACCCTGCTCACCCTGCACCTCTCGCAGGGGCCTGGGTCACTCCTGGGCTGGTTTCTCCAGACAACAGTGGAGGCCACGGGCCACCTCATCCTGTGGTTTCTGGGGATTACAGAACAGGTAACTTGCAGCAATGGATGGCCACCAGCCCGAGGGTCCTTAAGTCAGCAGTCCCTGCGTGCACCTGTCACTGCTTACCTGGGGCTTAAGCCTCTGAATGTGGCTTTGGGGCCTGATCAGGGCTCCGCTGAGGGACCTTCGTGTCCTTATGAGAAGTGTGGTATGAGGATATGAGGATGTGGGTACAGGTGGCCACAGTCCCCTTGCAGAGGGGCACTGGCTGAGGCTCAGAGAGGAGGGCTGGTCGCAGGGCCTCCTGGTGCTTCCCCCTCCTGCCCCCCTTTTGGGATGGGAGCCATGGGGGGTTGCCCTGTGCTCAGTGGCAGCATCCTGGTCCTGAGGGGTAGAGGCACCCTGCAGACTCTGAGGTTCCCTCCTCTAGAGCCTCAGCTGGGCCAGAGGTCTGGTGGCACCCGGGCAGGGACACCCTGTGGCCTGCTCCCACCCCATCCTGGCCAAGGTTGTTCCTGCCCAGGGGCCCAGCTTTGTGCTGGAGTCTGGCTAGCCAGGAAGGACCCATGCAGGGGCCGGGAGCAGGGCCAGAGGCAGGGGCCTCTGCAGTTGCTTCCTCTGGACACTGGCAGAGCCTGGTCTCCCCATCGTGGCCCTGTGTGGCCACTCATCCCAGGACCTTTCCTTTGGAACGCCTCACTTGGAGACTGGACTTCAGAAGGAAGCGCAGAGGGCTTCAAATGTGAGCTGAGGTCGGATCTGAGGTGTGCCCCACGTGGGGACCGCTGGCCAACCTGCACACTCCTGGCCTGAGACAGGCACCTGAGCATAGACCACAGGCTGCAGAACAGGCCGAGTTCTGCCAGCCTCAGGCCTGGCACCGCAGCCCAGGCTGTCTCTGTTCCCAAGGCTGTGCACAGACACTTGCGCACTGCAGCCACTGCCTGGAGCCCTGCTGGGGTCTGGCCTGGGCCATGTGTACACCAGGGACCTGGCAAGTTCATGCACTGCCACGAGCAGAGCAGTCCAAGACTGGAAGAAGGGGGTCCCCTGGGTGCAGGACCTGGGAGCCACAGGCAGAAGGGCAGAGGTCACGGAGGCACCTAGGACGGAGCCTACCCAGTTGGGGCGAGGGCTGCAGGAGGCCCTGGGAGACACTGGTGGGGGGCTTGGGGACCTGAGGGGACCGAGGGAAGGCAGTGTTCACGGGGCCCTGCCCAGTGCCTCTGGAAGGAGTGAGTCAGTGGGAAGCTTGGGGCACTGGGACCTGTCAGTGAGGTGGGAGGGCTGGGCACCACCCCAGGTAAGGTGGCCTGTGGGGACCCTGAGCACGGGCAACAGGCACAGTGTCACCCACCCCCACCCTTCTCCAGCCCTGCACTGGGTCACACTCTGTGGCCTTGTCTGTCTGGCTCTCAGCACCAGGTCCTCAGGTCCATTCACACTGTAGCTCCTGCTGGTGGCTGTGAGGCTCCAGGTGGGTGGGCTGTGCCATCCCTTTGTCTCTGGGGGCATGTTTGAGTGTTGCGCTGGCTGTTGTGAGTCCTGCGGGGAACTGGCGTGCCCACAGCTCTGTGTGCCCCTGCCTTCCTGTCCCTGGTGTGTGCTGGGAGTGGAGTCACGTCGCGAGTGTGCCGGCACCTGTTTGTCCTTTTGAGGTGCCATGGGCTGTTCTCCAAGGGCTGCGCCATCCAGTGTTGAGGGTGTGGTTTCTGCCTCCTGTGTTTTGGGTGCTCACCTACAGTCCATGGTGCCCAGTGGCTGCCTGGTCACACGGCCATGTTGCACCTCTTCCTGGATTCCCTTTCCAGTTCAGGTCTGACTCCCTGCATGGTCAGAGAAGCTGCCGGGGTCCCCAGGTCATGCACCGCCCTCATTGTGACCTCCCAGCTAAGTCTGAAGTCTTCTCTGCAGGTGACAAGGGCTCTTGGCTGACAGCGTGGGGTGTGAATCTCCTAGGGTTGTGCTTGGGATGGGCGTCTGCGGGGCCTGGTGGCTGAGTGTGGGGACAGGGCTCAGAGGCCACCAGAGATGAGGCCACCAGGTGCACTTGGCCCAGTAGGAAGGGTGCAGTAGAGCAGGCCCTGCTGGCTCCTGGGCTCTGGGGCACAACCATGTGCCCACACACTACGTGAGGTCACTTATACATTGCCTGGGTCTCCCTCTCCTGCAGTTTGTAACTGGCCTCAGCCAATAAGCACCCAAGTGTGCAAAGGGTCAGCTTGGGATTCTGCAGAGAGGGGTGGTGGCTGGCCAGCTCGTTGAGGCCAGTTCCCTCCAGAATAACTGAGCCCTGGTAAATGGAGCTCCCACCCCATCCTGGCCAAGGTTGTTCCTGCCCAGGGGCCAGCAACACCCCCTGGAGCCTCAGGGAGGCCTGCCTGCAGCAGCTGGGGTGCACCAAGCCTCGCTACCCAACCCATAGCCTGTTTCTGGGTGGGAAAACTGAGGCTCGACAGAGCTCAGGTGCCGCCTGGTTGTCTGGGTTGTATAGCTATGGGCAGCAGGGCCCAAGCTTCAGTCCAGGCCTGCCTGGCCCAGAGCCTTGGTGAGCAGTGGCCAGGACCCCAGGTCACACAGCTTTCCTGTGTTCACCATGGGAGATGGTCGCTGCTTAGGGCCTGCAGGCGAGGAGGGCCTCCCAGGGTCCAGGCCTTTGGCCACAAGAGGAAGTGACATCTCCACAGCAAGACTGAGCAGAGCTGAGGGCAGGCTGGCCTAGGGCTGGGAAAGAGCAAGCGTCCCTGTTTCCCGACAGGCCGTGGGCCCTTTCCCTGCTGTCCCCTGTGCTTGGAGTGCAGCAGAAGGCAGCACCCCTCCCCCATGGGATTGCATAAGCCTCCTGCGTGTGGCTGGACGAGCTTACTGGAAGTCCCAAGGATTTCTTCACTCCCGGGCGGGCCTCAGCATGGCTGCCCTCCCCTTCCTGCCTGCCTGGGTGATTAAGGCATCGGGCTGCTTGCCCACAGAGCACACCCACTGCCCTGCAGGCCGGCCTGGGGTCCCTGCTGTCTCCAAGAGGGGGCCTCTGGGCCCTAGTGGGACCAGCCAGGAGCCCACCCAGAGCGTCAGATTTGTCCTCAGGCGTCTGACAGTGTGGGGCTTCAAGATCCACCTGCCATCCAGATCACGAACACTTTCAGTGGTGCCACTAGTGCACCCTGACCTCAAAACGAGGTCTGGGGCTCTTCCCAGATCAGTTGGGCCCCTCAGCACCCCCAGGAGACCCCATGGCAGTCTCGTGGGATGGCTGAGGGGCAGCGTCCCTCTGCAGCCTTGGACACTGGACAGTTCTCTCTGGGTGGAGGGTGGCGGGTGGTGCAGCAGGTCCCTTGGGGAGACTGGAGGAGAGCTGTGAGCAGGGGAGGTGGGTGGTGAGCAGGGAAGAGCTGGGCCCTGCCGGCTGGCGGGAGTGGGGCTCAGGACGGCTTCAGGAAGAAGCCTCACTTCTCTCCACAGGACGGGATGCCGCCGCCACGCAGGAGGAAGCCCAGATAGGCGCCGTGGCCCTGGGTCTCCGAGCCCTCCCGTGCTGCCACCTGATGCTTGCGGCGCTGCCATGGACGGGGAGTGCCCTCAGCATGAGCCCCCACCAGCGGGCAGCCTCCTCTGCCCCCCGGCCCCACTGCAGGTGAGCCCAGCACCCTGGCCTCCTGGGCTGCTTGAGCAGGACTCATTGGACACTGAGGTGAATGCTGACCAAGATGGCCTTCATGTGGGACACTGCGCTGGGCAACCTGTCCATGACCCTGACCTCGACCTTCTCAGCAGCCCAGAACCTGGCTCTGCCATTTCCCCCATGGCAGGAGAGGGTCCTGTCTTTGAGGGTGCAGGGAGGTTAGCCTTGGCCTCCGGCTGCAGGAAGAGTCCTGGGGCCTGTCTGCCTCCTGCTGGCCTCCAGCCTGCTAGGCAAGTGCTGTGCCTCTGAGCCACACCAGGCCCTCCTTTGCTGGGGACTGAACCCAGGGGCTCTTCTACTGAGCTGCACCCTGCCCTTTTTATTTTACTTTGGGACAAGGTCTTTCTAAGTTGCCCAGGCTAGCCTGGACCTTGCCCTCCTCCTGCCTTGGCCTCCCCAGTCTCTGGGCTTATATGTGTGGGCCACGGTGTCCTAGACATTTTCTTTCAAAACAGTCACTGGCCCTTTGGGAGAGACGCTGCACGCCACCCCACCCTGCCTGCCTGTCCCTTTCAGGGGCAGCTCTCGTTGGCCTGTGGGAGCCAGAGTGGATCACTTCATTTTTTTTTTCCTTTCCAATGTAATAGACCATTTCTTAAGCAGTGTTTGGTTTACAGGAAAATTGTTCAGAAAGCAGAGAGTTCCCGTACAGTCCTGCCCTGCCCTCCATGTCCCTGTCACAGCATCCTGCATTGTGTGATGAGCTGATGGCCAGGGCTGATGCGCTGTCATTGACTCAAGTCAGAAGCTCACCTGAAGTCACTCTTGGTGTTGAAGGGCCTGTGGGTCTGACACGGGAATACCCCAGAGAGTGGTTTCTGTGCCCTAGAAGCCCTCCACGCTCTGCCTGCCCACCCCCCGGGCCCCACGGGCCCTGGGCTGTGAGCACAGTCCTGCATTGCCCAGTGGGTCACCCCTGCAGCCTGGCGCCTTCCCCTGGGTCGTCTGCCTCGAGTGCTTGTGCTTTGCCACTGGGCAGCTCTTTCTTTCCAGCACCAAATCCTGTCCCATTTTCGGGTGGGCCTCTTCACTGACCTGATTTCCACCCAAGGACGTCTTGTTGCCTGCAGCTTTTGGCCACTGGGAATAAAGCGTCAGGAGTCAGAACCCCAGGGCAGCAGCCCTGTGCCTCCTGTCAGAGCTGCAGGAGGGCCAGGGCCCTGGGAGGGAAGGCCTGAGCCGCCTCTCCTGAGCACAGCTGGTTCTCCCCACAGTGGAAAAGCAGGCAAGCTGGGGAGAGGGGAGTTGCTGGAGGCCAGGTGGAGCGTGGCTTTGAGGCCATCCCAGGTGGGCAGGCGCCTCTGGCTGGGGCCGCTGCAGGGTCCACTTTTCAGTGAAACCTCAGAGGCTTCCTCCTACTGGGTGGGCCAGGGCTCGTGCCTGTCCGTCCAGAGCTAGCATAACAGACGGGGCTCTGGACGTTGTCCCAAGGGCACAGGATTGGGGAAGGCTGGGCAGGACAGCAGTGAGAACAGCCAGCCGTGGCTCCTGCAAAGCCAGGACATGGCTGCCAAGTCCCTTGGCACGGGGCGGAGGTGCAGGCATGGGGATTCCCTGGACCCAGTCTGGAAAGGCTACAGGGGCACACGACCCCCGTCACCCTGCCTGGCTGCGCCATGCCCCACTCTGGTGTGGCCAAGCCTGGAGAGTGAGGTTGCATAAAGACCCCGTGTGCATCCCCTGATGAGCAGCAGGCTCCTGCACCTGCAGCCAGGGGCAAGGTGTGTGGTGCCCAGGTCCTCTCTTCCTCCTCTCCTGGGGAAGCTGTCCAGCACCCACCTCTGCCTCCCTTGGCTGCCCGCTGGCATCACTGCTGGCACCTCCTCCTGGTGACTCCTCACCTGCACAGCCCATCATTTGCTTAATTATTTCCCTGCTGCTGGGCCTTGCGGGAGAGGCTGGCTGTCCTCTTTATAAATAGTGCTGCTGTATCTTCTGCCCCCTCATGGATTACTCCTGGGGAGCATATTTCCAAAATAGGATTCCTGGGTCAGAGGGAGAGCTGGCGCTGTGCAGAGGGTGGAGCTGTTCCTACTGCCCTGTCCCCTTTTGCCAGCGGCAGGCTGGTGCTCTGTCTGGGCAGCCGTCAGGGCTCAGAGATGGGGCGGGGTAGGGCGGGGCGGGGATGCCTTCCCTGGTGTGTGAGGTGTGGGTGGAACCCTGACTGCTCCAAGCCCCTGGAGAGAAGACTCCCTGGTACTCTCCAAGTTTGGGCTGCTGCAGGGTGTCCGGGCGGCCATCCTATAGGCCATGCTGGGGAACTGGCCTGCCCCTCCTGCTTCAGAGAAAGCCTGACTATCCTTCCTGACTCCAAAAGGAAATCCCTAGGCAAACTCTAATTGGAGCACAGCTGCCCATCTCTGGGCCGGTCACACCCCAGGGCGTGCCCTCTGAAGACAGAGCCACCCCTGGGTACCAGTGCAAAGTCCCAAGGAAAGCTCTGATTGGCCAGCCATGCGGAGCCACCCTGTGAGTCAGGACTAGGTGTCCCTGATTGGCAGTCCCCAGCAGAGCCCCAGGCAGAAGTTGGGGGCCTGTGTGCACAAGCCATGACTGTCCTGTCCCCAGGTGGAGGCCTGAGTCCGTGTTGCCTGGGGGCTCTGGTCTTGGAGCTCCTCCAGGTAGAACATGCTAGGAGAGCCAGGGGACCCTCAGCTCTCACATCGCTTACTTGCTGGATATCTTGCTCTAGTTCATCTTAGAGGCCCCGGCTGTGGAGTCAGGTCTGCCCTGGTGTGCTCTGCCTTGGGGAGGGTGTGGCCCTGTCTGGGGCCGGGTTTCCTTCTCCCTGTCTTGGGGCAGAAGGTGGATGGCACTAGGCCCAGGCTCCAGGGAGACCCCACCTGGGTCGTGATAGCCCTGCCTCCTCCCATCGTGCTCTAGTGAGGAGGGTGAGCCTCGGAGCTGGAAGCCTGAGAGCCTCTGGCCCCCACGCCGGAGACGCCCTGCGCTTCTCTCCCTGTCACTGGCCATTCTGATAGCCTCCCTCGGCAGCCCTTGGAGCACTGGATGCCCAGGGTTCTGCTGCGGCTGGGCTGGGCTGGCTGCTTGTGGGTCCTAGATCTGGAGGCTGGCAGGCCCCGGGACATTGGGGCTGGGGTAGTGAGGACACAAAGCTGGGAAGGAGGCTGTGCCGCCACCCGGGCCGGGTGCCAGCTAGCACCTGTAACAAGTCTTGAGTGGGTGCGGCTGGGCCCAGGGACTGTCCAGCCCCAGCCAGGGCTCCAGTAGGGGCTGGCCCCGGGCACTAAGGGACCCTACCGAACGGTCCTCTTACTGCAGGATGTGTCCGTGGCCCCACACCTTGGGGAAGGGCCTCAGTGTCCCTCGTGTGGTCCTGCTTTCACCGTGGAGCCGGCTGAGCACGGGGCCACAGGCTTCCTGGCCCTGCTGCCCCTGAATCCTCACAGCCCCACCACTCCTCAGAGGCGGGCCTGCAGGCGGAGTCACCAGGCCCCCAGCACCTGGGCCTGGTGGGAAAGCTCCCTGGGCAGGCACCTTGGGCTTCTTGCGGACGGGGAAGCCAGGGCGCTGTGAGGCTGGTGCCTGGGTGACCTGCAGGAGAGCCCTGGTTCCCTCCTTGTTCTTACCGTGGTGGCAGCTGTGGCTGGTTGGGGCAGAGGTCTGGCCTCCTCTCCCGCCTGTGCCTGATCCCACTCTCACTGTTCCAGAATGCCCTCCTGCACTGTCCCTACCCCTGGTGGAACAGCTTCCCGCAGGCACCGTATCCAGCCTTCTCCAGCGAAAACCAGTAAGTGTCTGGGCTTGGTCTTCACCTGCCTGCCCTTGCCGCAGTGGTTTCTGAATGCTCCCTTAAAATTAGAGCCCACAGCCCTGAGGGTCCCAAAGTCCCTCTGAGGGACTGTGGGTCCTAGTGCATGGACCTGGCCAGTTCTATCCCTATGGGCTGGGCCTGAGTGTGCAGGGGCTGCTGAGTCTGCGTTTACCTGAGCCCTATGCTGTGACCAGCTGGGATCACATGAGAAAGACCTAGCCAGGGAAGGGCAGAGTGACGAGGCTGGAGACCAGGAGCTGGTGAGGAGCTGTGTGGTGAGCAGTGCCAGGAGGGAGCTTTCCCCAGAAGGCAGCAGCTGAGCTGGGTGTTGAAGGAGCAGTAGGAGTTTGCCAGGAAGTGGGCTTAAAGCGTGAGCAGCGAGAGCTTTGTTGGAATTCTGGAGTGTTTTGGAGTGAGCCAGGCACACTGGCGCATGCCTGTCATCCCAGCAGCTCGAGAGGCTGAGGCAGGAGAATTGTCAGTTGGAGGCCAGTCTCAGGAAGGTACTGAGGTCGTAAGCAACTTAGTGAGACTGTCTCAAAATGGGCTGAAATGTGGCTCGGTGGTTAAGCACCCTGGGTTTAACCCAAAATAGTAGTAATGGTTCTGGAGTGACCATTCGGAGCAGGGCAGGCACAGAGCATGTATCCCAAATGCACAACACGGGAGGCGAGCTGCTCTTTTCATGTTAGTGATTGTGTGTGGGGGTGTGTGTGCTGCGAATGGAACCCCAGGCGGGTGTGTGCGAGGCAAGCGCTCTGCCAACTGAGCTATATCCCTAGCCTCCTTCAGGCTGGTTTTCTTTTTCTTTTTTTAAATATTTTTAGTTGTTGCCGGGTGCAGCGGCACAAGCCTGTAATCCTAGCACTTAGGGAGGCTGAGACAGGAGGATGGTGAGTTCAAAGCAGCCTCAGCAACGGCGAGGCGCTAAGCAACTCAGTGAGACCCTGTCTCCACATAAAACACAAAGTAGGGCTGGGGATGTGGCTCAGTGATAGGGCGCCCCTGAGTTCAATCCCTGGTACCAAAAATAGATATATTTTTAGTTGTAGACGGGCATAATGCCTTTATTTTATTTATTTTTTTGTGTTGCTGGGGACGAACCCTGTGCCTCACGTGCGGGAGGCGAGCCCCCACCGGTGAGCCACAGTCCCAGCCTTCGTGTTAGTTTCTGCAGAGGTTTCAGAGCTGAGAGGCAGAGACCTCAGGAACCAAGGGAGCCCCAGAATGTGGAGCTGGGAGCAGGAAGGCTGAGGAGCACTGACCCCCGTCCCGTCCCAGCTCTGCACAGCCCCTCGAGGCTCAGCCTCCCAGCTGCAGCTTCCCCTCGGCGGGTGTGGAGCAGCAGCTGTGAGGTGGCTGCGTTGGCCCCCCCCCTGCTGCTCCTCATTCTGGGGTGACAGGGCAGGATGGTGTGGGGACAGTGACAGGATCCCACCCTTGGAGGAAGGTGCTCCTGGGTCTTGGGGCTGTTTTCACCTGCCGTCAGTGTGAGTTGGGTGTGGAGGCCGGGAGCTATGTGGAGGGCCAGCGGGAGCTTCAGTGGGCTCTCCGACGTGCCCGCTGCATGCGGGGCACTGCCCGCAGGAGTGGGGCTGGGGCGCAGCTCTGAGGGCACTGCAAGCAGCCCAGCCCCGCCTGCGGTCACCTCCTCCCGTCTCTCTTTCCAGACAGTTCATGAGCTCCACCTCCTTCCTGGGCAGCCAGCCCTGTCCGGACACCAGCTACCCCCCTGTAGCCACCGCCCCCAGCTTCCTGCCCAAGAGCAGCGACTTACCTCAGGTAAGAGCCACAGGCTCATCTGTGGCCAGTGTACATCTCACATGGAGCACTGTGGCCATAGGCCCACCTGAGGACCCGGCGACCTTGGCTTGACCTGGGGCTGGGGCTGGTCAGGTGCTGCTAGCAGCAGGAGGTGTGGCTTGTTTTCTGGAGCAGCCTTGCCTGCTGTGGGCAGGAGTGGCCCTGCCTGGCCCCTGGGGGCCCCACGTTGCGTCTGTGCAGCATGTGTTACGAGGCACCTTCTCCATGGCGGGGAGCTGTGCCAAGGTAGGGGGCACTGGAAAGATTCCCTGTGGTCACCATCAGACCATCCCCACAGAGGCGGCCACAGAGGGCAGCCCAGCCCCCACAGGCAAGGGCCCAGAGAACTCCACACCCCACCTGCCTGCCCTTGAGCCCCACCTCATGCCAGGTGACCCCACAGGGAGCCCCATGCCGGGCCGCCCAGCACCGAGACTGCAAGCCAGCTTGTGCTTGTAGGGAGAGGCCACAGGGTGTCAGTGCTGCAGGATATTGGAGGCTCGGTGGGCCCTGCACCGGGAGGCACACCTGTTTCCCAGCTGCTGGGGGCCTGGGCAGGGTCGCCAGCCCAGGCCATCCTGGGCAGCTTAGTGAGACCACCTGAGAATGGCAAGTGGAGAGGGCTGGGTGGGCTCAGCGGTGGGCCCGTCCATCTGGCATGGTGAGGCCCTGGGTACGTCACAGTGCCACACAGAAGGACCAGCTGCGTCCTGAGTGCCTTGGCATCTGATTTGGGAACTGAGGCACTGTTGGCCTCCATCTCTGTCTGTGTCTCTCTGGATCTCTATATCTCTGTCTCTCTCAGTGTTGCCGTGTCTCTGTGTGTGTGTCTCTCTCTACCCCCCTCCCATCCTTCCATCCCTGCCTCTCTCACAGCCCTGCCAAGAGTGCAGGAGCCTTGGGCGGCTGTGCCCCTCCATCTGCTGCCCATCGGAACCTTGCTTGTCTGCACGCGTCTGGCAGGTGTGGGTGGCGCTCCCCTCATAGGCGCCACGCCCTCCGGTTTATCCTGCGCCTGAATGTGTCTGCATGGGAGGCCTGCTGGTGCTGCGGGGCCAGCGGGGCCAGTGCTTGGTTGGGGCAGGTTGGACCCAGGTCTCCCTTGGAGAGACACCACACCTTCCTCGTCTGACACCTGATACCTGCCAGCCTCTCCCTCCCCAGGACCTGGTCCTGTGGCGCCAGGAGTGCAGACCTGAGCCCTGGCCAGCCTCCCACACCAAAGCCCTGCTGCTGACAGCACGTGGCGGCAGGCAGAGCCTGTCCTCATCCGCAGGGCCTGTGGACATGGTGCTTCCCAGGCCAGAAGGGGACACAGGGTCCTCCTGAGGGGCAGCAGGAGGGCCAGAGTCAGAGCCTGGAAGATGCTGCGCTGCTGGCCTGGAGCTGGAGGAGGGGGCTGGGGCCGAGGGCTGTGTGGCCTTAGCAGCTGGAGGAGGGGACGCAGACTGTCCCTGGGCCTCCAGAAGCCAGCCTGCCGCACCTGGTCTAGCCAGAGTGGCTGAGTCGCCTGCGACCAGAGCTGAGCGCTGGCGCAGGGTGCTGTCCGTGACTGTGGCTCCTGCAGTGCTCTGCCATGGCAGTGGGAAGAAGCTGGCACGTTACACGAAGCCTTCACTTGGCGGGCGACAAGTGGCAGTGCTCTGGCAGTGGCTCCTGCGTGCACGTCCAAAGGAGCTGGGATGGAGCCCGCAGAGCAGGGTCAGGGGGGAACAGGCCAGGCTTGACCTGGACGGCTGCGCTGGGACTCCCGGCCTGTGGGAGGCGGCCAGCCTTGCTCGCTGTGGAGTCCTCCGTTTCCCTTTGGGGCACAGTGCGTCCTCCCCTGTCCTCTGCTGCTTCGTCTGGGCTCCAACCTCCCTGGCTGGATCCGGCGGCGCTGCCCGCTGGGCCAGCCCCAGAGGAGTGCCTGTGGGAGGGTGCTCCAGAGTCATGGGTGTGTGGCAGGAACTGAGTCCCTGAGCACCCCTGCAGCTTCCCCATGTGAGGTGGCCTCAGGGCTGTGATACCCTGGCACAGCGCTGGTGACCAGTCCCACCGGGCTCCTGGGGACGTCCTGCCCAGCCCCACTGCCTGTGTGGGTGTCCCAGGGCCGCGAGTGCTCGCCTCATGATGAGGTGGAGGCCCTGCAGTGTGGGCAGGGGCCCTGCAGCTGTGGCAGCGAGTCCTCGGGGCCCAGTTCGGAGGCCCCAGAGACGTCTTGGTGCCAAGGATGGCCTGCACGTGGCTGGGCTGCCGGCGGCTCCTCCTCGGTCCTGCTGTTGTCCCTGCAAGGGTGAGTGTGGGCGGCCGCAGGTGCACAGTGGCGCTGGGGCAGCCTGGGCACGGGCCTGCTGTGGCCCTCCACGCAGCGAAGCTGGGGGCTGGCCTCGTTCCCCACCCCGGCAGCTGGAAGGCTCTCGCAGGGACAAGTGTTGCTTGTCCCCTGCTCATGCACCACCGCGCCCGGCTCCGCTAGTTAGTTTTTAATAATTTCTTTCCATGGGGAGGCTCATGGATGTTTATGCAACGCGTGGGTCACTGTAGGTGCCGTGGTGGCCCGGGCATGGGCCAGCTGTGCTGCAGGGCCATCAGACCTCAGGGCTTGTCCTGAGAACCCCTGCCCCGCCACAGTCCCCCTTTCTTCCCTGCTGCTGAGGGCGGCCAGGTGCACTCCTGGACCAGCCCTGGACCTGGGCCACCCGCTAAGCCAGCCCTCGGGAGGGCGTCTTCTCACTGAGCCGTCTGTCTCCAGGTTGGCGTGCAGCCACCCGGGCTCGCATGTCCCTGGGCAGTGGCCTAGAGCGGCTCTAGAGGCCCCCCGGACAGCCCTCCCAGGCTGCAGGTGTGTTGGCGTACTGGACTGGTGGCTTTGCGTCCACTTTTTTTTAAAACTGACATGATTCATATAACAGAAAAGGCACTATTTCACTGGGTGCGGTGGCCACACCTGTCATCCCAGCACTGAGGGAGGCCGAGGCAGGAGGATCGCGAGTTCAAAGCAGCCTCAGCCATGGCGAGGCGCTAAGCAACTCAGGGAGACCCTGTCTCTACATAAAACACAAAATAGGGCTGGGATGTGGCTCAGTGGTCGAGGGCCCCTGAGTTCAATCCCTGGTACCCCCCCCCAAAAAAAAGAAAAGGCACATTTCAAAGTGCACATCTCCGTGGTTCTCACTAAATTCACTGAGCTGTGTACCCATACCACTAACTCCAGAACATCGTTGGCATGTGGCCAAGTGGCCCTCTAGGTACACGTGGCCACGCCGTGTCCGCCTGTCTGTGTGGGCTGTGCTGGGTGTCCTCCATCTCTGGGAGCCCACGTGGGGGGTACATGTGGGGGAGTCTTCCGGCTCTTGCACATGACTGCAGCTGGGCTGGATGTAACAGCCGTGGATTGTGCTGTCAGCGAAAGGTTTGCTCTGGACGTGTGTTATGGACGAGGCTGTGTTGGACTGGGCGCACTTGAGGGCACACTGGGGACAGGGGCTTCTAGAGCTGGTGCGCAGAGGCTTGGGTCCCCACAGGCCCTCCTCACTCCACCTTTAGGCTGTTTCTGCCCTGTGCTGAGTGGGCTCTATCCAGGTTCACCTGGCCCCTCCTCTGGCTTCTCCTCTCCTCCTGCATTCCCTGTCTTTGGCTGTGCCCCTGCCTAGAAATCCCTGTGGGTCCTGGCTGCAGGGCATAGTAGCTGCCCCTGCAGTTCCAGGAGCAGGTACTGTCTGGACCTCTCCTCCCAAAGCCACCTGGATCCACATCTCAGCCACTGACCCCTCATCTGTGAGGATGCTTCCCAGGAGTGGTCAGCAGGCTTGGCCTGCACGCAGAGTCCCCTCCACGTTGAGGACCACCAGGAGGTGTCTGTCAGTAACAGCTGCCTGCCAGCCTGGGGGCTGCTGAGAAGCCGGGCATGAGCTCATGCTCAGGAGAGGCCGTGCGAGCTGCCTGGCTCCCACATGCCGCAGCAGCCCTGGCCTAGGCCGCTCCTGCTCTGCAAATGGATTTCAGCAGGGTCAGAGGTCTGGCCCACCCACACCCATCTCCCCAGTTACCGGCAATGGATGGAAAGAGAGGGAGAGACAGGGAGAGGGATTCCTTCTTACAGGAAGCCCTTTGATTCTCCCGCCAGCCAAGTTGAGAAGACCCGCCTCTGCCCTGCAACCTGTACTGGAGGAGGGGCCCCTGGGAAACCAGGAAACCCGGGAGCTGGTGGCTGAGAGGACCACCCCACAGGCAGATCTTAAGGGAGTGGGGCCCCACAGAAACCTTGGGTCAGGAAGTGGCTGCAGGGAGCTAGGCCCTGGCTACAGCACTGGGCACACCGTGGCTGAGGCTGGGCCTGCTCCAGGACGCCCGTGCACGGACAGGGCAGGCTTGGGGCGGAGGGCCTCGCAGTCCTGGAGGCCAGCCTGGGTCTGGGATGCACACGGCCATGCTCCCCAGAGTCTGTCCTGCCTCCTCCAGCTCTGAGAGCCAGGTGCCCCTTGGCTTTGGCCACTCAGCTTCAACCTCTCTTGTCACTCGACTGCCTCTCCGTGTGTCTGTGTCCCTACATCTCACGAGGGGACTTGTCCTCGATAAGGGCCCAGCCTAACTCAGTGTGACCTCATCTTCATTAGTCACCTCTGTACAGACCCCATTTCCAAATGAGGCCCAGGTCCCATGGGTTAGGGTTAAGGGTATCATTTTGGGAGACACAGTCCCCACTCAACAGGAAGCCAGAGGGCTCCTCCCAGACGTCTGAAGCGATGCCCAGCAGCCTTCTCTGACCCACAGCTCCCTGACTCCAGGGACAGAGCAGGCCCTGCTCCGGCTGCTGCTGTGACCTAGAAGCTCACCACTACAGGGCTGTTTCCAGGGCCCAGCCAGCAGGCCCAGCCAGGGCCACCATGCCCTTCCAGGGCACCAGTGACAGGCAGGAGGTGAGGGGCAAGCCCAGGACCTGTGTCCACATGACCTCAGGTCAGTCTGGTGAGGGCCCCACAGCTCAAGGACACAGCCAGACAGGGACAGAGCTCACTCACCCAGGTGCCCTGAATACTCAGGTGCCTCGCCCTGTCACTCAGTCGTCGTGCCTCCCTCCCCACGTCCACCCAGGCCCAGTGTCCCCCTGGCACCGGCCAGCTCTCATCCCTGCTGTAGTCTGCACCCTTGCAGCCTCCTGTTGCCACCTGCCCCCAGGGTCCCCTTTCCCCAGCGGCTACAGTGCCCTGGTGCCAGTTGGGCTCCATTCCTGGTGTTGGACCAGTGGGCCCCACGGCAGCACTAGGCCGAGTGCTGGGGACAGGTGTTTGCCAACCCAGTGTCACACCTTCCTCAGGAAGTCTAGGGGCACTTTGGGGGCTGAGGGTGAGGAAGGAGGTGGGATGGAGTGGGTGACGGTTCCCCAGGCAGGAGACCCCTCTAGCTGCCCTCTGGGAAAAGACGCCCCCATAGCCTGAGTCCGGTCTCCTGAGTACCCAGCCCAACCTCAGGGATCGCCTCCTGCTGCACAGCGAGTTTCTGGAGACTGGAGCAGGAGCTTTGTGGCTGGCTCAGAGCACCCATGCTGGTCAGCCTGACTTTACAGTCTCTTCTACACTTTGTGTGTCTTTTTACTTTCTTACTAATCCTTTTAAAAATGAGACGATTCACATAACTGTTGGGTGTCATGATCACATCTGATCCCAGCTATTCAGAAGGCTGAGGCAGGAGGATCACAAGTTTGAGGCCAGCCTGGGCAATTTAGCAAGGTCCTAAGCAGTTTTAGACCCTGTTGCAAAATAAAAAGTAAAAAGGGCTGGGGGTGTGGCTCAGTGGTAAAGTGCCTCTGGGTTTGGGGGATTCACATTAAGTCCATCCTGTTAAAGTACATTCATGGAGGTTTTTTTGTTTGTTTTTTGTTTTTGTTTTTGTTTTTTTTTTTTTTTTTTGGTACCAGGGACTGGACTCAGGGGCACTTGACCACTAGCCACATCCCCAGCCCTATTTTGTGTTTTATGTAGAGACAGGGTCTCACTGAGTTGCTTAGCGCCTCACCATTGCTGAGGCTGCTTTGAACTCACAATTCTCCTGTCTCAGCCTCCCAAAGTGCTGAGATTACAGACGTGGCCACTGCGCCCGGCCACTTATGGAGTTTTGCAATCACTGTGTCTATCTAATTCCAGACATTCCACCAACCCAAAAGGAAGCCCTGTCCCTGTGAACAATTACCCTATCCCCACCCAGCCCTGCACCCATAGGTCCATGTCCTATCTGTGGACTCCTGTCCTGGGCATCTCTTGTCACTGGGTCACACACTATGATCTTGTGCATCTGGCTGTCACTGACCATGAGGTTCTCAGGTCCATCCATGTTGCAGCTGTCACCTCGCTCCTGCTTGGCTGACGACGCTCCAGGTGGCTGAGCCAGGCTATGTCCATGCATAGTCACATGAGCCTCGCAGACCTGTGTGTGGCCTGCCTGCCTCCCTCCTTCTGGGCTTACTCCCAGGAGCCCAGCTGCAGGTTGCGTGTCACTCTGAGGTGCGGGAGGGCCTGCCATCGTGGACTGCCTGGGTCTCACTATCCTAGGGGGTGTGAAGTGGTGCCATGCCCTCCTCCCAAGTGCTGGGGCTCCCTCGCCCCAACTGGCTTGCTGGCTGGCTGAGGGGTGGTGACCTTGGTCTGTGCTGTCTACTGCTGGGCATCGAAGGGTCTCAGAATCTAGAACTGAGAGCCCCTCAGGGACCCTTGTGGTTGCTGCCTCTGGGGCCTTCCGGGCCCCCTTAGGGCCCTAGGAGAGGTCCCGCGAGCCCAGGCTCCCCAGGCTTCTGGGGGCAGAAACTGCTCCCCTGGTCTCTTCCACCTTACACAGGGTGCTGTCTGGCTGCAAGCATGGGGAATCCATCTGCTCCGGCCACTGAAATCCGCAGTGGAGGCACCCTCGCTTCTTTTGACCCTCTGGCTCTGAGTCTCCGGCACCCCACCTCCTGGGGGCATCAGGAACGCCCACCCGGGGTCCTCCACACAGGTGTCTGCTGTGATACTCTGCCGTCCTACTCCCCAGGGTCCCCAGATGGGGAGGCGGGGGGATGTCCTCTGTTCAGAGTTCTGTTGGCGGAGTGACCAGGCCCACGTTAGCACTCGACTACAGCCGAAGCCCTTCCCTCAGCCGCCGCTGTTCCTATAGGCTGTGCTGGGCACTGGGTGCAGGCCAGAGGCCACGCCTGCAGGGGCCCAGGGCTGTGCTAGGCGCTGGGTGCAGGCCAGAGGCCAGGCCTGCAGGGGCCCAGGGCTGTGCCCACCCTCAGCTGTCGGAAGCAGCACCCTGTGTCCTGTCCTGGCTGTGGCCTCTACATGCCCCTCGGGGAGCTGCTCTCCAAGAGGGGAGCACAGCATCAGTGGCAGGCTGGGGAGCTGGGGGCCTGGCCTGCTGGCCACATGGACACAGGGGAGTGGACCTCAGTTCCCCCAGGCCTTGCCTCTTAGTCACTGTTGTAAGGACCCCAGAGCAGCAGCTGGTCCTCGTCAGGCCCAGGGAGCAGGCAGAACAGAGCCCAGCACCTCAGCAACCTGGAGAAACAGAGGCCTGTGCCCACCTCGCTTTTACCCCCATCCCGGTGCCCCAGAGGAGCCTGGCTAGGCTGGCAGGGTGCGCCCAGGCCAGGCAGCCCTGCGTTGTTGACAGCCCGTCTGTGGCTAGATTACGCCCCGTACAGTAATTCTCCTCGCTCTGCCAGTAATCACCCTGACTTACCAGGCAGGCATCATTTCCTGAAAGTCAGCCCGGCCTTAGAGGAAGTAGGCGCGAGGCCGTGACTAACCCAACATGCAAATGCAGCGGGCCTGAGACAGCGCCGTCCTCCGCCCGCCCCCGTCCGCCTGGGACGGACCCAGTGCCGGGCTGCCGCCACGGTCATGAGGGAGGCGCTCAGGCGGCTCCTCCAGGGGACCTGTCCAGCGGCCGGCACAGCCACGCTCTCCAGCCATGTCCCAGCTCCGCTTCTGCCTACAGTTTGCAGCACTCAAGGAGGTAACGCACCTCGCTCCTGGGGCGAGGGGCCTGGAGGGCGAGGCCCCCCCTGCCCCCCCAGAGCTCCCTAGGGGCAGGAGCGTCCAGGCATGGGCAGCCCCTGGCCCTGCTGTCCTTCTTTGGCAGCGAACATGGATGGGAAGGGGTTTTCTGGGAGAGCTCTGGGTGTCCCACAGGCCAGGCTAGAGCAGACACAGGAGGGGCTCAGCCCATCCAGGAAGGAGCCCCAGAGAGAGCGCTGGCTGGTGGGCGGGGGCTCCACCCGTTCTGCCCCTTTTCCGGCCCCAGGTGGGACTGGTATCAGCCCCTTGTGGGCCAGGGTGGGTACTGGCTCTGCCTGACTGGTAGGGCCAGGTCCCCCATCCTTCCCTGAGGCTCCCCTTGAATCTGGCAGGGGTGGAGCAGCACCTATTTATGGGGTCATTTCTGGGCTCAGCTTCTTGGGCCAGGAGGGGGTGTGTCTCCTGCTCTGAATGTCCCCCCAGGCCAGGTCCTGCCTGCTTCCTGCCCCCTGGCCAGGGCTCCCCAAGTGCTGCAGAGACTATGACCATAGCAGGTAGCCCCAGGCCCTCACGGGTCCCAGTACTGTTGGGTGTGGCCGCCCCGCTGCTTCCCTCCTCAGGGGAGGAGTACTGAGCGCAGGCCTCGGAGGACAGCCAGCAGGGGAGGCTCAGGACTCCTGGTCAGGGCACAGCACGCGTGGAGGTCAGAGATGAGCTTGGGCAGGGCTGGGATGAGCACCCGGGTGGGCGGGCACTGGGGAAGGCTGGGGAGCAGCGGGCCAGTGAGCTGGGACCAGGCTGCCAGCCATCATGGAGTTCAGCAGGGAGCTGTCCAGACACGAGTGGGGTGTGGGTGCCTTTGGAGAGGGGACTCTTGCCCCCCTCTCAGCCCCTCACACGTGGGGCCAGAGGATGAGATCTGGAGGGACCCCGGGGCCACCGTCCCGCCCAGGAGTGAGGGATCGCAGTGCACCAGGTGCCTCGCGGGGAGCCTGCCTGGCCAGGGCAGCAGGTGAGGGTGTGGACTGCAGGCAGCGTCCAGGGTGTGGGACAGCTGGCATGGGCTCGGGTGGTGGGGGTGCCCTCATCACCCTCGTGACCCACACAGGCACCGCACCGTTGGTGACTAGAGCCACGCTGCACAGGCTCCTCTGCTGCCCTCGTGTCCTTCCCCTGCCCGAGACCCCATCAGGACCCCACGCGACACCAGTCGCCACACCCCCTCAGGGCTCCCTGGACGGTGCCGGGAGGACTGGTGGGCTTCCCAGGCTGCCCCTCAGCTGGGACGTGGGTTCTTGTGCTCTGAGGGGGGCGGGGGGCCGCGGGGGCGCCTCCGGGAGGGCCCGTCCTCCCGCCCATCCAGGGTCTGTGCTCTCGGCCGCCCGGCTGCTGCCCTGCCTTGGTCTCCTGCTGAGGGGTGGTCTCCCCTTCCACACTGGGGGTCCCTGAGTGCAGCCCACAGGGCATGAAAGCCCCACCCTGTGTCCTGCAGGCCCTGTTGGGCCACCACCACCCCTCTCCGGCCCTGAAGCTGACTAGTGGCAGCTCTCAGCCCTGTCATTGTTGAGGTCCAGTGAGGAGGTCCCCAGCAGTCCAGAGGCAGGGGCACTCTCCCTGTGGCCACCAGAGCTTTCAGCATAGTTGGGGGCACCTCCTCCTGGACCACACCCCCTCAGGCAGGTGTCTACCCTTAGTGGGGTGGGGTCTCTGCCCGTGTCCCTACCCTGGGCCACCACAGTCCTAGAGCTGGGGACAGAGCAGGCTTCCTGGCACTGGTCCTTCATCTGGACTCAGGCTGCCGTGCCCGGGGATGGGACCATCCCAGAGATGGGAGCGGGGCCTGGGTCAGCGCAGGCTGGACCCGCCGTCCAGGTGGCCTCACGGGAGCATCCGGTTCCTGAGACAGGTCTGCGTGGTCTGCTGAATTGAGAGGAGCCCAGCCTGGGCCCGGTGGGACGGCGGACATGCCCCTCTCCACCTCACTGCTGTCCCTTAGGCTCAGGGCTTCTCTTGCCTTCCCGAGCCCCCAGCTCCAGAGGGTGGGAAGGCCCCTGTCCTGGAAGCAGTGACCTGCCTCCCTGCCAGCGCTGGCCCTCCTCCAGGGACTGTCCTGTCAGTGGGGGGGCTGCGCCGAGGGTCTGCTCAGATCTGCCCTCAGCCCTGCTCCTGCCCAGAGGGTCCCGGCTGGGCATGGAGGAGCAGCGGTGTGCAGAGCCCCCACCCATCAGCGCAGCCCGGGTGTGGTTGTCAGGACTCGCTCCCTGCACTGGGCGGGGGACAGCCGTGGGGCCCAGAGCGAGCAGCTGCCCCCCTGCTTCCCAAGCCCCCTCGGCGCTTCTGTCCACAGGGGCACCAGGGGTCCTGGGGCAGGTGAGAGGAGGCCGACCCAGGTCCCCAGGGACGTTCCTAGCATGCTGGTGGCTGCAGGTGGCCCTGTGCATCCACAGGTGCCCACAGGACTCTGATTCCTGTGTCCTGTTGGCTTGTCCAGCTGTCCTCAGGAGTCCATTGGGTAGACCCTGGCCCAAGCCCACCACAGAGATCAGGTAGGGCCTGACCTGTCACAACTGGGGACTGACCAGGCACACCTTGAGGAAGTCAGTCACCCAAGTCCCACCCTGATGCCCACCTGTAGGAATTGGGATCTGAAAGGCAGGTCACAGCGGGACCAGCCAGGCATGGCCCTCAGCAGGGCAAAGAGCTCCAGGGTCTTCTGGTGCCCGTGCCCTCAGTGCTGTGGGGACGCTGGCCCAGGTGTGCCTGTGAGGCCAGTCTGAGCCTGAGGACCTGTGTCCTGTGGTCACTCCATCCTCGCAACCTCTGCCCATTGATGGAACTGGGCTGACCGGGTCCCAGGAATACTTCCCCAGAGCACAGGACCCCATTCCCAGGTGACAGGGCACCTGTTCTCTGTGCTTCTCGATGGCCCTCACCTGCCCTGCACCCTGTGGCCTGCCCCTCCCCAGCCAGGCCCATAGTACATGCTGAGTCTGGGGTCCCAGCAGCCCCTGGAGCCCAGCCCTGCTGAGGAAAGGCTCCAGGTTAGGGCGAGGCAGTGGGCTTGATGCATCTGGGCCTGGAGGGGCTGGAGGCTGGACGGATGGCACTCCTCCCGAGCCAGGCTCTCCAGGCGCTGCCCTGGGCCTGGGGCCTTGTCTGCAAAAGGGGCAGTGTGGGTGCCCTGCCCCAGGGGTCCCTGGGAGAGGGCAGGCTCCTGTGTACCCCAGGTACAGGGGTGGTGGCGGGTGGGTGGTGGTGCGGACAAGGAGGGTGTGAGTCGCAGGGACTGCAGCCCCCTACCACGCACCCTCTCTGTGTCTTAAAACCTGCTGTAAATGATACAGTGGAATGTCGGCGTGGCAGGCCCCAGCCACAGGTGACACCACCTCCACGGCAAGGGCAGGTGCTGTCCCCTGGGTCCCTTTGGCCCCCCGACCCTGCCAGGCCTTTTAGTTTAGCCTGAGACGAGTTCTTTCCAAGCTGCCCAGGGTGGCCTGGAACTTGCCATCCTGTTGACTTGGCCTCCCGAGGGGCTGGGATGGCAGGAAGGGCCAGGCTTCTTGTTTTGAGATGCAATTCATATTTGATATGATTCACCCATGTACAGGGTGCACTTCAGTGGTTTTAGTGTGTTCATCATTGTGCAACCATGAGTTCTGGAACATTCCATCACCCTAGTAGGAAACCCTGTACCCTCGAGCAGTCCCCCAGCCTCCCAGCCCTGCACCTGAGAGTCCTCGTCTGTCTCTGGACCCTCCTGTCTCTGGTCACACACTGTGGCCTTGTGTCTGGCTCACGAGGTCCTCAGGTCCTCCACGCTGCAGCTGTGTCACCTGGCTCCTGCCCTGGCTGAGCGTGCTCTGCCCGTGGTGGGTCTCTTCACTGTGTCCCTGCATGCACACCTGGTGCTGCTCACCTGGGCCTGTCTTCCAGGATGCCTCCTGCCTCGAGGACCTCTCCACTGCCTCCATCTTCTCCTCATCCATCGACTCCCTGTCTGACATCGCAGACACGCCTGACTTCCTGCCAGCGGACAGACTCAGCCAGGTGCCCACCATCTGGGACGTGAGCACTGCCTCCACCCACGACGAGGTCAGTGCCCTGTGGCCCGAGGCTGCCCCCAGTGTAGCCCCCGTCCTCACCCTGCTCTGGCCCTGGAGACAAGTTTGCACGCATGGAAGTGAAGAGGGATTCTGGGTAGTAATTCTCATCCCAGGGGACCCTGGTGACATCCAGAGACGTGGCTGTCATCACTGGGGAGCTACTGGTGTGGGTGGGTAGAGGTCAGGGACACTGCTCAGCACCCTGCAGTGCCCAGGATACCCACCTGATTTCACTGGTGCCAAAAGGACACCCATCCAGCCCTTTCTGAGGCATTTGGCAAGAAAGAAGCTTCTGGACTTTGGGAGGACAAGTTAAGAATGTGTCTGGGGGGCCTGAAGTAGGGTCCTCTGGACACCAGCCTCTCTTGGATGTAGACATGGACACACACCCCGGACAGCTGACAGGCTGGGGCCAGCACGGGGCCGGGGCTCCAAGCACCTGCACTGACCCCACCCTCTGCAGCCATGTGGGGCCACTCGGGACTATCTTCCCTTGGGATCGGTGCCCAGCAGGCACTGCCCACCCCCAGGGATCTGGCTGGCCTTCAGTGGATGGCAAGAGGCCTTCTGAAACCCAGTACTGCAGAGCTGCCCCAGCCGGGCCGGAGTGTGACTCAGCCTTCCAGGAAGCCCTGCAGGGTGTGTGGCTCCATGCTGAGTGGAGGGGGAGGCCGAGTGGGGCCTGGTCTCTGCACTTTACTCCCTTTCGCTTTACAAGTCTCTGGCCAGGCCGTGTCTGTGGCTGCCATCTCGGCCACTCAAGAGGCCAAGGCAGGAAGATGGCAAGTCCCAGGCCAGCCTGGGCAATCTGTGATACCCTGTCTCAAAATAAAGTCACGAGGGCGGGCTGGGGCCATGACTGGGTGGCCGGGTGCTCATCCCGCAGTGTGGGCCCTGGGCTCCATCCTCAGCATTGCAGAGTCTGAAAAGAGGTGGTGCCTGGACGGGACCCAGGACCCTTGTGCCCCACAAGCCTCCAGCCCTCCATGGCCCCTGGGTTGTGGCAGCTGAGGGCGAAGTCCGCTCAGCCCAGGACGCCGGGTCTGCTGGGCGTTGGCGTCAGCGGTCACCCTTCCTGTCAGCTCTGTGGGCTCACACACCGCGTTCAGGTTGGGCTCACACTGTGGTAAAATAAAGGCAAGGATGCTTTAGAATCTTGCGGCCCTCACCTGGTCCTCTGTGTCCTGGCTGTGTGCTGGGCCCGCCAGGTCTTGCTGCTCGTCACAGGTGGGCAGGTCAGGACAGGGTCCTCTCCCAGCCTCTCCACAAGCTCCGGTCACTTCTCAGGCCCCAGGCAGGCCACGAGTGCAGTCAGCGTGGAGGCGAGGCCTGGCTGCCAGCCGAGTCAGTGCCCCGGGCCAGCCTTGCCTACCCTGCTCTCTGTCCACCAGGATGCAGCTCAGGCAGTTTGCCTCTCCAAAGTGGACCATGGTCTGGACATTCCTTCCACTCTGG
This sequence comes from Xerus rutilus, assembly GCA_028644305.1. NCBI lineage: Eukaryota > Metazoa > Chordata > Mammalia > Rodentia > Sciuridae > Xerus > Xerus rutilus. The sequence goes on along the minus strand of CM053413.1, from coordinate 537,311 downwards.
CCCCCACATGACAGGGCGTTCCAACCTGTTCACCCACAAAAAGCCTGCTGCACCCCTCAGCCCTAGACATTACCCTAAATGCCTCCTGTAGAGTCATCACCAGGCCAGGGTCACGAGTGACCTTGCCCCCCTGGGGGACCAGTCTGCACACCAAGCAGCCCTGTGTTTTGTCTCATCTTCTCGCTGGAAGGGAACGCCCCACCTCAGTGTCCCCCTGGGGGCCTGTGTACCCCCATGGGTGCGGCACACAGAGGGCCTCAGCCACCAGACTGCGCAGCCTGTGAGCTGTCCCACCAGCTCCTGCGAGGCCAAGGGACTGGGGCCGTCGTCCATCAAAGCTAGCAAGTACCTTTCCCAGGCTGCAGGAGGAGGCAGAGAAATGGCCTGGAAGGCCCATCGAGGCCAGGGCAGTCAAGGCCAGCCATTCAGAAGGTCTCACTGACATCCCGTCTCCCCTCCAGCTGTTCCTGCACAGTGGGCCCTTCTCAGGCCTCGAGGAGCCCGTGGCTGCCCTCCCCAGCACTCCGCTTCTGGTCAGCTATCAGGTGAGCCAGGCCAGGGCTCCCTCTCTCCCTTCCACTTCCCAAGTGTCCTGGGTACCTGGGGAGGGACCTCAAACTCTCAGACACCTCCAGCAGTGAGTGCCCCACTTTACAGATGAGGAAACTGAGGCTCAGGTGAGGTGCCACCTGGGTGTAAGGTAGGGCCACCCCTCAGGTCACTGAGCTGGCTGTGGGCAGCCCCGCTGCTGCCCCGGGGAGGCTGGGTCAGATAGGCAGCGCAGGGCCTCGACTCCTGCGCACCTGCAGTCACAGAGCCAGCCCGAGGAGGAGGACGAGGCGGAGGAGGACGAAGCAGAGGAGCTGGGTCACGCAGAGACCTACGCGGACTACGTGCCCTCCAAATGTGAGTGGCCGAGTGGGTCGGGACGCGGAGGCCCTCCACCGCACGGCAGACCCCAGACCACATGGGCCCAGGCCACAGCCACCGGTCAGGGGCCGAAGTGCTGTCTGGTCCTCTTGCCTCAGGGGGCTGGTGGGGCCGTCCTGTCCCCAGCCCACCCACCAGCCACCGAGGCCCAGGCCTGACTGCCCCCTGCCCCTCCAGCCAAGCTCGGGAAGCAGCACCCAGACCGTGTGGTGGAGACCAGCACACTATCCAGCGTCCCCCCACCAGATATCACCTACACCCTGGCGCTGCCCACCTCAGACAGCGGGGCCCTGTCTGCCCTGCAGCTGGAGGCCATCACCTACGCCTGCCAGGTGACTCCCCAGAGCCCGCGAGTCCCAGCTTCGGGGGCGGAGCAGGCCCGGGAGGGCGCCCAGGCCCTAACCGCCTCATGCGCGCAGCAACACGAGGTCCTGCTGCCCAGCGGGCAGCGCGCGGGATTCCTCATCGGAGACGGGGCCGGCGTGGGCAAGGGCCGCACCGTGGCCGGCATCATCGTGGAGAACTACCTGCGGGGCAGGAAGAAGGCGCTGTGGTGAGCGCCTGGCGGGGGCGGCGGGGGCGGCGGGGGCCGCGGGCCGGACGCCTGACCTGGCTGCCGCCCCAGGTTCAGCGTCTCCAATGACCTCAAATACGACGCGGAGCGCGACCTGCGGGACATCGAGGCTCCAGGCATCGCCGTGCACGCGCTGAGCAAGGTGCGGGGCGAGCCGCGCGGGCGGGGCGCGGGCAGCAGCCCCTCCACTCCCGCGGGCCGCCCGGAGCCCGCCGTGCCCACGCCGCGCCTGTTGCAGATCAAGTACGGGGACAACACTACCTCAGAGGGCGTCCTCTTCGCCACCTACTCCGCGCTGATCGGGGAGAGCCAGGCTGGCGGGCAGCACCGCACGCGCCTGCGGCAGATCCTGCAGTGGTGCGGGGAGGCCTTCGAGGGCGTGGTATCCTGCAGGCTGCGGAGGGCCGGGCCGGCGGGCGGGGAGGCGGCGCGGGCGCCGTGGTGGGAAGAGCCGGGGCAGCGGCTCTCCCTGCCTCATTCCATACCAGTGCTGGGATGGAGCCCCCAGGGCTTCAGCACTGAGCCATGTCCCCAGCCCCACTTTGCGATTATTATTATCATTATTGTCATTATTATTTTGAGGCGGGGAGCCTGATGTGGCCACGTGTATCAACCCAGTGACTAGGGAGGCTGAGCAGGAAGATCACAAGTCGAAGGCTAGACTTGGCAACTTAATGAGACCCTGTCTCAAAATGTAAATTAAAAAAAACAAAACAAGCCGGGCGCGGTGGCTCACGCTTGTAATCCCAGCACTTAGGGAGGCTGAGACAGGAGGATCGCAAGTTCAAAGCAGCCTCAGCAATGGCGAGGCGCTAAGCAACTCAGTGAGACCCTGTCTCTACATAAAACACAGAATAGGGCTGGGGACGTGGCTCAGTGGTCGAGTGCCCCTGAGTTCAATCCCCAGTACCAAAAAAAAAAAAAAAAAAAAACCATAAAAACAAGAAAAACAAGCCTCAGCTCCGTGAAAGCGCCCCTGGATGCAAACCCTAGTACAAAAAGAAAAAGAACTGGACCTCGGAACCAGAGGCTGAGTGCCTTGCTGTTCCCTGGGGGCAGTGGCACCTGCGCTGGTGCCAGGCCTCCCTTGTGCACACCTGCACCCTGCACTGTGGCTGTGTCGAATGCTGTCACCCAGCAGTTGACAGGCGTGGCCCCAGGTGGCTCCAGGTGGCTCAGAGTTCCTGGGTTGAGGGCATTTGATCCAGGCCGCCCACCACCCTTCTGGGACACTCCTTGACCCTCCGCCACCCCAGATTGTGTTCGATGAATGCCACAAGGCCAAGAACGCCAGCTCCACCAAGATGGGCAAGGCCGTGCTGGACCTGCAGAACAAGCTGCCCCTGGCCAGGGTGGTCTATGCCAGTGCCACAGGTGGGCCATGAGGGCCTCCGCCAGTGTCAGGGCTGCGGCAAGCCAGGCGGGCTGTCTGGGTCACATGGCGGCACCGTCATCTGTGCCTGCCTCCACGCAGCTGGCTGGGCACACTGCCCACAGTTCCTCAGGCCCCAGTCCACACCCAGCTTCTTGAGGCCTGGGGCAAAGGCTCTCGCTGTCCCCAGGCCAGCCGTACCATCCCCCAGCAGGGCCTCCCCTCTGCCAGCTGGCTCTGCCCAGTCCCTGCAGGTGACCGTGGTATGGAGTGTCACTGAGAGCTCCAGGTCCCCTCACCTGGCCCATGTCACTCCTGGGGTCGTGCCTGAGCCCCTGCGCCCACTGGTTCCATAGCTGCCCCCTCCTGGTTGGTCAGGAGGAGCTGACGCCCCCCGCCCCCAGGTGCCTCTGAGCCCCGGAACATGATCTACATGAGCCGCCTCGGCATCTGGGGTGAAGGCACGCCCTTCCGGACCTTTGAGGAATTCCTGCATGCCATTGAGAAGAGGTGAGCCCCCGCCCTGCTCTTGGTGAGGCAGGTCCCACCAGCACCCGGGCCTTAGCTCTCGTGTCCTGTGTTAAGGCGTGAGTCAGTCCAGTCCTCTGCCCAGTCCCTGCCAGGGCACTGGCTCTGCACAGCCTTTCCACCTCTGTCAGGCTCCTGGGGACCCCCAGGCCAAGCTGTAGTCTGCCCGTGGCTGGCTACTTGCTGTGTACCTGCCTCTTTCCCGTCTCAGTTTCTTTTCTTTTCTTTTTTTTTTTGGTACTGGAGATTGAACTCAGGGTCACTCCACCACTGAGCCACCTCCCCAGCCCTATTCTGTGTGTCTCACTGAGTTGCTTAGCGCCTCGCCGTTGCTGAGGCTGGCTTTGAACTTGCAATCCTCCTGTCTCAGCCTCCCTAAGTGCTGGGATGACAGGCTTGCACCACCGCACCCGGCTCCGTCCCAGTTTCTACCACTTCCCAGAGTTACTCCCATCCTCTGGTGGGATATGGTGCTGAGGAGGCCATGCTTGTCTCCAGGGGTGTGGGTGCCATGGAGATCGTGGCCATGGACATGAAGGTCAGCGGCATGTACATCGCACGCCAGCTCAGCTTCTCTGGAGTCACCTTCCGCATTGAGGAGATCCCCCTGCCCCCAGCCTTTGAGCGTGTCTACAACCGAGCAGCCCTGCTGGTGAGCCGGGCATCCCTGAGGCAGGGGACGGACCTGAGGTGGGGACCCTTTGTGTGTCTGCCTGGAGCGCTGCGCTGCTCAGGGAGCCCAGGTCTTCATCTTGCTCACCAGTTGGGGGTTTTGTGTGGCTGAGACACAGGGCATCAGCCAGAGTCCCTGCCCCCTTCCTGGGGTTCAGGGGCACTTTGTCCCAGGTGGTGGTCTGTGCTGGTGGCTGTATTTGGGTGTGTTCTTGTTCCTTCCGCTGGCCTGAGCACAAACCTTTGTCCATACCGTGCCTGTGCCAGGTGACTTCTTTAGGTTAGACTAACCTAGCGTCCCTTCTGCACTGTAGATGCGGAGTAGGGTCATCCTCTGGCGGCATCCTGGGTGCTGCAGGCCTTCCCAGGCCAGAAGCTTCCAGATGTCCCCTGGGGTGTCCTGGTGTCCCCTGGGGCTAAGGCGTGAAGAGTGGACTCGGAGGGCCTCAGAGGCGGGCCTGCAGCTGTCCCCACCCTCCTGCCGCTCTGGCTTATTCTCTGCAGTGCTGAAACCCTGGCCTCCTCTCCGCTCTGCCCCCTGCGCTCCCCCAGCCTGTGCTTGGGCTCCTGGCTCCTTCCTGTGCAGATGCAGAGGGTCTCTCACTGCAGGCAGGGCCTGGGCTCAGGAGACTCCTTGTCTTTGCAGTGGGCCGAGGCCCTGGGCGTGTTCCAGCAGGCGGCCGACTGGGTGGGCCTGGAGTCACGCAAGTCCCTGTGGGGCCAGTTCTGGTCAGCCCACCAGCGCTTCTTCAAGTATCTGTGTGTAGCTGCCAAGGTGCGCCGGCTGGTGGAGCTGGCCCGCGAGGAGCTGGCCCAAGACAAGGTGCGCAGGCCCACCGCCCGCTCGTGCCCTGCGCTGCCCTCGCCTTCCTGACAGGTGGTGGGTCGTCAGCTGCACTGAGGGTGGCCGTTGGGGGACAGGCACTGCGGTCCATATTGGTTGCACAGGCCCAAGGGTGACTGGGTCAGAAGTGTGCTGCTGAGGCAGATGGGCTGGGTAGGGTCTGCAGGAAGGGACATCTAGGCTGTGACCACATGTGGGCAGGCTGGCCTGTCCTGAGAAGGGAAGCCTGCTGATCCCCTGCCCATCCCTGGGGAGACTCCTGGCCACAGGAGAAGAGTGTGGGTGAGAACAGAGTCTCCCTGAGCCCAGCTCAGAGCCACTGTCCCTACAGTGTGTGGTCATCGGGCTACAGTCCACAGGCGAGGCGCGGACCCGCGAGGTGCTGGATGAGAATGAGGGGCACCTGGACTGCTTTGTGTCCGCTGCCGAGTGAGTAGGGCTGGGTAGCCACGCTCAGCTGGGCGCGCTGGGCCTCCTGTGGCCGGCCTGTGGCCTAGCCTGCCCTTTGGTCCCTGTCAGCTGAGAATGGGGGTCTGGAGGCTGTGTTCAGACCACAGTGCCGACCAGAGGCCCTGCACCAGGCTCGGGGTTTGGTCTGGTTTTCCAGCTCAACTTCTCAAGCTGGAAAGACTGAGCACGAGCGACCCCAGTCCAGCCGGGTGTGGAGGTTGTGGTGGGCGTTGGTGGGTCTCCCGAGGCTTAGGCACCTGTCCTCTTGTGGTGGGCCCTTCCTCAGAACCCCACAGGTTTCCAGGATTGACCCTGTGGCTGGTCCCCGCAGCCCCAGCCTCCTTCCTGGGGTCGGGACTGCCGCTCGCCATCCTGCTGAGCTCCTCCCGGCGCAGGCCTGCAGGTGCGCCCGCAGCGCCTCCGTCAGCCCCAGGCTCCAGCTGCCCCGTCTCCTGGAGGTGCTCCGTGGCTCTGTCCAAGCGGCCAGCAGCGAGACACCTCCAGGCTCAGGCCCCTGCTGCACTGCTCCTGCCCATCTCTGAGCACATCTGGGACCTCCATCGGGGCCAGTGCTGCCCTGGAGAGGCCAGCCGCATGCCCAGGTCCCGCAGCGTGCAGGATGGCCCGCTCCATGCAGGCCTCCCGAGCCGTGGTGCAGCAGAGCCTGCTTCTCCCTACAGAGGTGTCTTCCTGTCGCTCGTCCAGAAGCACTTCCCCTCCACCCGGAGGAAGCGGGACCGAGGCACTGGCAAGAGGAGACGTAAGAGCGCCTGTCCCGCGCCACTGGCCTGTCCCCTGCTTCTGCTCCTGCTGCTCGTCCCAGCCCACCCTCCCCCAGACCATGTGCTTCTCCCTGACTTGGGCCTGCCCTGCGTTGATGGCAGGGCTGTGCCCCCAGTGGGTGGAGCCGGCCCTTGTCCTATAGTGGAGCTGGGGGGGGTCCTGGCGACAGTGCCCAGGCTGGGTCAGCACAGGTTCCCAGAGGAGCCCAGCAGGTACAGCCTCAGGCCGACCTGCACGTCCTGAGGTGGAGCAGCCCAGGGCCCAGAGCCCCTCCCCAGCTGCCCCCAGCAGCCCTGGTGCTGCCAGGGCTGTGTGGCTAGTCCCCACGTCAGCCAGTTGCCATGGCCTCCAGCCTTCCCCTCGGCAGGCAGGCGAAAGGCCTTCAGGCTGCACTCAGGAGCCAGCGCTTCTGAGACCAGTGGGCCCTGGACATGCTTGCTGTGCAGACCAGGCTGGGCCCCAGAAGCATCTCCCAGACCATGAAGCCACCATTAGCCTGTGGGGCAGGGTGTGGCCACTGTCTTCTGGCCAGGAGAAGCCTGGAGACTCCCTGGCCACCCAGCTAGGCATAGGGCAGAGCTATGCCCTCCGCCACCCACAGCCGCCTTCTCCTCCACTCGCCAGGCCTGCAGGGGCCAGTCACGTGTCGGCAGTGACACACACAGCCCCTCTGCTGCCATGCCCTCCGGGGGCTCTGGGCACTTCCTCTGTCTCCTGGGATGCCGGGCTGTGGGTGTTCGAGGTGCCCTCTTCCCCACGCCCTGGCCCAGCAACGGGGCACAGGTTTCCGAGAAGGAAGACCCAGGAAAACAGCCAAAGTGACGAGCACAGGGCTTCGGGCAAGGCCCCCGTCAGTGCAGCTGGCGCAAGGGGCTCCGGCAGGAGCAGGGCAGTGGTGGCGGGCCAGCAGGGTCTCCCCAGGAAGTCCCTCCTGGCTTGGCACCCCTGGCTCCCCTGTACCCACTGCCCCGGATCTGCCTGCCCTTCCTGCCCCGTGTCCGGCAGCTGCATGACCCCAGCTCCTGTACTGCAGGGCGGCCGCGGGGCCGTGGGGCCAAGGTGCCCAGGCTGGCGCTGGCGGGCGCTGGCGTGATCCGCATCAGCGACGACAGCAGCACCGAGTCGGATGCCGGCCTGGAGAGTGACTTCAACTCCTCCCCGGAGTCCCTGGTGGACGACGACGTGGTCATCGTGGACACCACCGGGCTCCCCACAGATGACCGAGGTAGGGCCCCGCCCAAGTCAGGGTGGAGTGCAGTGCTGGTCCTGCCCCATCCCAGGCTCCGATGGTGGATGCAGCTTCCTGACGGGGAAGCTGAGGCTCAGGGAGGCCAGGGCAGGGCCACACGGCCTACCAGAGTGGAACTGGCTCTGTCATGCACTTTGGGCCCAGAAGAAGCCAGGTCTGGTACCCCAGCTGGTCTCGGGGAGAACAGGCCCAGGAAAGCCGCTCCCATGGCGCCCTGGGTCTGCGTCACCCACCGTCTCTCAGGCTGGCCAGGACCCCTGACTGCCCCTTATCCTGGTCCTGAGGGGCTGACTGCTCCTAATCCTGGTATGCAGGGCTGAGTCCTGCCTGACCCTGTGCCCTGCAGGCCCTGTGTGCCCTCTGCAGAGGGACCTGCATGGTCCTGGTGTCCCAGAAAGGGTGGAGCGGCTGAAGCAGGACCTGCTGGCCAAGGTGCGAGCACTGGGCCGGGAGCTGCCTGTCAACACCCTGGACGAGCTCATCGACCAACTTGGGGGTCCTGAGCGAGTGGCGGAGGTGAGCAGAGCTGTGGCTAGCCTGGGTGGCTGTGGCTCTGGGTGGCTCTGGCAGCCCTGTGGTCACCCCGTGTCTCTGCCAGACCCCAGGACAGGAACAGAGCCCTGGGCGCAGTGCCTAGATGGCAGCTGGGCTCAGGACATAGGGCTGCCTGTGGGGGACTCTCCTGTCCAGCCCTGACCTGGTCTGGCTTGGCTCACACCCCCACACCTGCTGTCCCTCCCGTGCTGTCCCTCACTGGCACACCAGGTAGCTAGATACATGTCTTCAGATATCAGATGCCAGAAATCCCCATGGGCCAGCTGAGACCATGCTGCCCAGGAGGCAGCAAAGTCCCCACCATCCTCACATAGCCAGGAACCCTGGGGTCACCAGTGGGCACCACAGAGCCCATCCCTGGGCGTCACACCACTCATGGCCCGTCCCTGGGCTCCCCGTCTCTGCCACAGATGACTGGCAGGAAAGGCCGTGTTGTGTCCAGGCCCGACGGGACGGTGGCCTTTGAGTCGCGGGCAGAGCAGGGCCTGTCCATCGACCATGTGAACCTCAGGGAGAAGCAGCGCTTCATGAATGGCGAGAAGGTGCGTGGCCTGGTGGCAGCGGGGGCCTGGTCGCAGCGGCTGCACGTGCCCACCCTCCTCAGGAGCCCCTCTATGCAGTGTGTGAGTGTGGGTGTGCACCCTGTGCCTGCACAGGTGAGTGTGTACCCGTCTACACAGGTGTGTGAGTGTGCACCTTGTGCCTGCACAGGTGAGTGTGTACCCGTCTACACAGGTGTGTGAGTGTGCACCCGTCTACATAGGAGTGTGTGTGTACCCATCTAAACAGGTGTGTGAGTGTGTACCTGTCTACACAGATGTGTGCACCCGTCTACACAGGTGTGAGTGTGAGTGTGTACCCTGTGCCTACGCAGGTGTGTGTGCACCTGTCTGCACAGGAGTGCATGGGTGACCCCATAGGCCTCCTGATTTCTTGGACCCTCTGGATGCCTTTGCACGTGTCTGTCACAGCTGTCCTGGTGACCCTGAGCTGAGTGGGTGAGGCGGGGCCTGTGCCCTGCTCCCCGCCCACCAGCCCTCCCACCTGCAGCTTGTGGCCATCATCTCCGAGGCCTCCAGCTCTGGTGTCTCCCTGCAAGCCGACCGCAGGGTCAGGAACCAACGGCGCCGTGTGCACATGACTCTGGAGCTGCCCTGGAGCGCTGACCGTGCCATCCAGCAGTTTGGTGAGCCTGCCCCCCACTGAGGCTAGCCCCTGCCCCAGTGTCCCCTCAGGCCGTCCCTGAGAGCCCTTCTGCCTCCAGGCCGCACCCACCGGTCCAACCAGGTCTCAGCACCCGAGTACGTCTTCCTCATCTCCGAGCTGGCTGGGGAGCGCAGGTTCGCCTCCATTGTGGCCAAGCGGCTGGAGAGCCTGGTGAGTGGGCTGGGGCTGGGCTGACAGGCTGGGGAGACTCTCCCGGGCACCACACAGACAGCCTCCCACCTTGACAGGGCGCCCTGACCCACGGAGACCGCCGTGCTACTGAGTCCCGGGACCTGAGCAAGTACAACTTTGAGAACAAGGTACCTGGGGAGGCCAGGCTGGGGCTGGGGCCGGGGCCGGGGAGCCGGACTCCATCCCGGCTCTGCCCTCACTCACTCCCACCTCCTGCACCTAGTACGGCGCCCGGGCTCTCAGCTGCGTCCTCAGCACCATCCTGAGCCAGACAGACAGCAAGGTGCCCCTGCCCCGCAGCTACCCTGGAGGGGACGCCGCCTTCTTCCGGGGTGAGCTGGGGGCACGTGGGGTCTTCTGGGAGGACAGCAGAGCAGCAGGGCTCAGCAGTTTGGGGCACCAGTACTGCAGACTGGCCGTGTATTCAAAGACCCCTCCCGCACTCACACAGAGGGCTGTGCGTGGCTGAGGAAGCCAGTGGCCCCAGACGCCCTCACTGGGCTGAGGCTGAGGGCGTGGTGCTCAGGCTTGTTCCTGGAACTTGTCTGACTTCTGTGAGAATAAAGTTGCTGGCCCCAGGAGGTCAGCATCAGGGACCCCTAGTCCTACACACAGATGCCAGGCAGTGGCTGGGGGAGGAGCAAGGGCCTAGGAGGGCCTGGGGCGGCCTCCTGGGCTTCTCAGGGTCAGCATGCAAGCCCCTCCTTCCTGCAGACATGAAGCAAGGCCTGCTGTCAGTCGGCATTGGCGGGCGGGAGTCTCGGTCTGGCTGCCTGGACGTGGAGAAGGGTGAGTCTGCAGGGCACCTGGGCACAGGCAGGGAGCAGGTGGCCGGTGCAGTCTGAGACCTGGTCCCTCCTGCACCCAGACTGCTCCATCACCAAGTTCCTGAACCGCATCCTGGGGCTGGAGGTGCACAAGCAGAACGCACTGTTCCAGTACTTCTCAGACACCTTCGACCACCTCATTGAGACGGACAAGAGGGAGGGCAGATACGACATGGGCATCCTGGGTGAGCCTCAGCGGGGACTCGACCCTGAGGGGTGCCCTCGGGAGGGCTGGGGAGGCGGGCGTGCCCTGCCTAGCTGCTGCCTCGGGATGCGGAGGTTCCCATGGGAGCACCTGGTGCTGGCTGGATTCGGGGTATGGCGGCCATGGCTCCTCAGTAACCCTGTGGCCACCTGGCAGCCCGTGTGCCCCCACACTCCTGGCCTTCATGAAGTCCACTGTAAGTGGTTGCAAACCTAGGGCCAGTAAGCCCCCTCTGAGGGTTAGGTGGCTGGTGGCTGTGCCTTGCTGGGCCAGTCTGCTGGCCACCTGGCTAGCACCCTGAGGGTGAGCAGTGGCGGCTGGGACTGCAGAGAGAACGAGGCTCATAAAGCCCGCAGGACCCGCAGAACTGTACAGCGCAAGGCACTGAGGCCCACAGGACCCGTCCAGTCACCGTGGAGGGACTGGCCCCCAGATTGCGTCCACATACTGAGCCATGTCTGAGCCAGTCTGTGCCACGTGGTCACCTGGGGATGGCCTCAGTGGTGTCATCAAGGGCTCCCCAAGCACAGGTCCAGCTAGGCCCCCTGGGTTGAATCCATGGGGCAGGGTCACTGACCCAGCCCGGGGGCTCCTAGGCCTTGCTTCTGCTCACCACCCATCCTGCCTTCTTCCCAGACCTGGCTCCTGGCATTGATGAGATCTACGAGGAGAGCCAGCAGGTGTTCCTGGCCCCTGGGCACCCGCAGGACGGGCAGGTGGTCTTCTACAAGGTGAGCAGGGAGCACCCAGCTCCCAGCCTCCGCCTCGGGCTGTGCCCCACTGACACCCTATTTGCTGTGGTAGATCAGCGTGGACCGTGGCCTGAAGTGGGAGGCGGCGTTCGCCAAGTCTCTGGAGCTAACAGGCCCCTACGATGGCTTCTACCTCTCCTACAAGGTGGGCAGCCACCTGGCCACACACCTGCCCACCCTTATGCTCTGGAGCAAGACCAGAGTGACTGTGGGTGGCCAGGATGGCTGGACAGGACAGCAATTTCCTGCCCATAGGGCCCCACTCCTGATGAGTAGCTAGGAAGTCACCTGCCTGGAGACCCTGGAGGGCACCGGGCTTACCACTCCCCTCCCCAGGTACGGGGCAACAAGCCCAGCTGCCTCCTGGCAGAACAGAACCGCGGCAAGCAGTTCACCGTGTACAAACCCAACATCGGCCGGCAGAGCCAGCTGGAGACCTTGGACAGCCTGTGCCGCAGGTTCCGGCCGGTAGGTAGGGGGGCAGCAGACTATCCTCCGCAGACCGGAGGCCACAGGCCAGCCCTCAGGAGGCCGCAGAGCCACAGGGCTCTCCTCTTGTGCCCTGCCTGGGCGGCAGGCCCTGGCTCATGGCTGTGTCCCCAGGTCACCGCAGAGGAGGCCCGGGAGCACTGGGAGAGCAGCTATGCCTTCTCACTGACGCACTGCAGCCACACTGCGTGGTGAGTGCCTGGGCTGCGCGGGAAGGGGGGCACACTGGGCACCCCACTGGGCACCTGAGCCTGGGGGGAACTGTGACAGGGCCAGGACTGCAGGCTGCTGACCGTGGCCACCCCACAGGAACCAGCACTGCCGGCTGGTGCAGGAGGGCAAGGACTGCGCACAGGGCCTGCGGCTGCGGCACCACTACATGCTGTGCGGGGCGCTGCTGCGTGTGTGGGGCCGCATCGCCGCGGTCATGGCCGACGTTAGCAGCAGCAGCTACTTGCAGATCGTGCGTCTCAAGACCAAGGACAAGAAGAAGCAAGTGGGTGAGTGGGCGTGTGTGAGGTGGGCAGCGGGGCGCGCTGCCGGGCGCTGACCCTGACGCCGCCCGCAGGCATCAAGATACCCGAGGGCTGCGTGCGCCGCGTGCTGCAGGAGCTACGGCAGATGGACGCGGACGTCAAGCGCAGGAGTGCGTGCGGCCCCGGCCTCCTTGGCCCAGGCCCCGCCGCCCCCACGCCGCCCACCCCGCGCGTGCCGGCGCTGCCCTGCGGCCCTGGCGAGGTGCTGGACCTCACCTACAGCCCGCCGGCCGAGGCCTTCGCGCCTCCTCCGCATTTCGCCTTCCCTGCCCCACGCCCAGATCCCGGGGCCCTGCTGCTGGGCACCCGGGACTCCGCGGCCGACCCTGCCGCCCTGGCGCATCAGGGCTGCGACATCAACTTCAAGGAGGTGCTGGAGGACATGCTGCGCTCCCTGAACGCGGGGCCTGCAGAGCCTCCCGGCCCGCTGTTGGGCGCGGGTGCCGCGGGCCCGGAGCGGCAGAGCGTGATCCAGTTCAGCCCGCCGTTTCCCAACTCCTAGACCCGGGCCCAGATGGCGTCTCCTGGACTGTGGCTGTCCGGCTGCCACACTAGGGCAGCTTCCCTGGGAGCCGGCGGGAGCCCACGAGGACCCTGCGAGTACTGAGGGCCCACCAGCACCCCGCAGTGCCTTCCCCACCGACTGGCGCCCGGTAGCGCCAGCTCAGGCCCACTCAGGACTACCCGGTGCAGGGCCCTCAGCGCGGCCCCCAGGACCGCGGCCCAGGCCCCAAAGCCTGAAGCCTCAAAGCTGGTGGTCCCAAGAGCTGCAAACTCAGGAAACCCCGGTGCTCAGGCCCCACCACTCTGGGGGCTCCGTGGGGCAGATCCCCGTTAATATATGCAATCCCTTCCCCTTGCTCCCTAAATTATTGCCTGGCCGCCTCTCCTGGCTGCAGACGTGCGGGCAGGCGGCCTGTTCTGATGTATTTATATGAGCTCTGATGTACATATGTAAAGAGGTCTTTTCTAAATACACGTGCCTTTTCCCTACTTCCCGCAGCCTGCTACTCCTGCTGCTGAGTAGGGGGTGCCCCAGGTCACACCAGAGCTGAGGGCACGTACACCTGCTGGGGTGGACACAGGCCACGCGGGGAAACCTGCTAGCTCCTGCTCCAGTGCTGGGGAGACAGCACGCCCCAAGGTCTCAGGGAAGCTGGATGTTCCTGGGGGGCTGGGACCCACCCTGTGGATCTCAGGGCTCCACAGGCCTCGATGCTTCTCTCTCCTCCCCTCCCTTCCCCCAGCACTGCGGCTTCTGGAGGAGCCACAGCCCAGAATCTGGAGGGACAGGTGGCCACCAGGCCCTTGCTGGAGGCCAAGGGAGCACACATGCTATCCCTCAGCAGTCCCTGGCCTCTGGCCCACAGGTGCTCAGGAGAGGACAGAAAGGCAGGAGCTAAGAGGCCTTGTGGGACCTCTGAGGGTGTCTGGGCTGGGGTCAGGACCCGTGACTCCCATCCTGCTCAATCACAAGGCCTCCAGCCCTCCCTGGTCCCTGTGGCCAGATCTGCTACTGGCCTTTCCTGGAGGTGTTCCAAGAGGGCAGGAGACCAGAGGACAAGTGTGCTCAGCCACCCTGCCAGCCCCTGGGCAGGCAGTTTCCTCAAAACTGCAGGCAGCCAGCCTGGTCCCCTCCAAACAGTGGCTGATGCTGGTCCACAGGTCCCTCCTGGCCACAGTCCGTGCCCAGACCTCAGAGACCATTTAGTGACACATACCAGGCACCCCAAGGGACAGATGTAGCCTAGAGGGCATCCATAGTCACTCTGACTAGTGTCCCTGGGCCCTAACCCTCCCACCTCTGACCGCCACCTCCAAGAACTGCGGAGGACAGAGGCGTCTGCCTACCCCGAATGACTGCCTCCTAATGGGTTAACACTCTTGCCCGGAAGAACGGCAGCTTAGGAGAATTAACTCCTCTAGGAATCCTGCTTGCCCATGCCCAGGTCCTGCCTGTGCCCTGGGGCCCAGCATCGGGATCACTCAGCACAGCCTGAGCAGCTGACCCAGATCCCATAGCAGCTCTCTGCAGCCTGAGGGAAATCCCACCCCAGGCAGGACAACAGAGGTGGATTTCTACATTTTATTCCCACAAGGTAGCCATGTTGGGGCACCGAGCTAAGCCACGGGGGCCACAGGACCTTCCTCTGGCAGGTGCACGCCAGGTTCTCAGGCCCGCCCCACCAGCAAGGCTGGTTTGCAGGCGAGCCGTCATGGTTGCCAGGCAGAAGGCTCTGGGGGCGTGGGCAGAGGCTCGGCAGGGGCACAGCTTGTGGAGCTAGAGATAGCAGGGCAGGTCCTTCTCTATCACCTGTGGGGAAAGATGGGTAAGGGGTAGGCACTCCCAGGGACCCCACCAGGCTGGCTCCCCCAAAGGCACCTACCAGGGGCTCCTCCATGGGACCATACCGCTTCACCACACAGCCATTCTTGTCTATGAGGAACTGCAGAGAGGAAGGCCCATGTTGGTAGGGGCAGGACCTGGGAGGGCCACCCACCTGGCAGGCAACCCAGCCGGCCTTCCCTCCTGCCGCCCTCACCTTGGTGAAGTTCCACTTGATGGCACTACAACAGAAGCACAAGGAGGTGAGGGGTCAGCAACTGGCCAGCCCACAAGCCCCACCCCCCAGGGGCCACTCACTTTCCCAGCATGCCCTTCCCCTTGGGCTGGACTTTCATCCACTTCCACAGCGGGTGGGCATCCTCCCCATTCACGCAGATCTTGCTGTACATGTCGAATTTGACATTATAGCTAGCGGCAAACTCCTTGATCTCCTCGTTAGTCCCTGGCTCCTGCAGTGGCAACAGAGGTGTGGGCTGCAGGCAACCCAGTCCTGGCCTGCACTCCCCATGCCCAGGTCCTGCCCAAGTCCCTTGTCCTCTCTCTGACGGGGCTGGGCAGTGGACACACCTGCCTCCCAAACTGGTTGCAGGGAAAGGCCAGGATCCGTAAACCGCACTCAGCATATCGGGCGTGCAGGTCGACGAGCTGAGTATAGTTTACATCGGTTTTGCCTCACTGGGTGGCCACGTTGGTGACGATGCACACAAAGCCCCTAGAGGGGGTGAGCGGTGGTCAGGAGAGGTCAGCAGCTCCCCTCCTGGTGGACCCTGCACCCCCATGGGCAGGTACCCACTTGTACTTGTCCAGGCAAACCATATGCCCGTCGATGTCCTTGGCTGAGAAGTCATGCATGGAGCGACAGCAGCGCCAGTCATCGTGGGACGCACACTGCAAGGCAAGGGGGCTGAGCAGCAGCAGGCCTCCCGGGAGGAAGGGATTCCCGGCAGACCGGTGCTGAGGAAACGGCGCCCTGGGGCACGAAAAGGTCAGGGCTCCTCCTCCACGATGTCCACGAGAGGCTACGGGAGACCCACCCTGAGGTCGGAGTACGGTTCACCCCGAAAGGTGCCACGACAGCGAGGGAGGGATGCCGAGGCACACCGGGTGCAGAGGTTCACATTCCCGGACGGTGGCCGGCATCTCCAGCTCAGGGCCGCAGGGACAGGGGTCCTTCGGCCGGAGGCGCGTTCTTCTGCGCCGGCATACGCCGGCCTTGCGCCGCCGGGGGACTTGGTGCTGCCATGCCCGCCAGTCTGGGTCCACCAACCGCCAGGCCGGGACAAAGGGCAGGAAGCCAGAAAGCCCCGCCGCCGACTGTGACGCACTGCGCAGGCCGGGCGCAGGCCGGGCGGGGCGCGCCGCGGAGCGTGACCGGAGCCCGGCCGGTGGGGCGCCCGCGGGCCCCGCCGCCGCTGCCCCCGCTGTGTCCGAGGCCGCCGCCCGAGGCCGCAGCGGCCCAGCTCGGCCTCGCCGTCCCCTCACCCACAGCTGCCCAAGCTGAATGCCCCCGCCCTGGACGACCGCACCCGGCCCCGCCTCCAGGCCCGACCTTGGCCCGCAGTCCCGGAAACTGACCGACCCCGACCCGCCGTCCCGGACAGACCCCCTCCCTGGCGGACGCCCCTTACCCTGGCTGACAAGTCTCCCGACCCCGACCCGCCGTCCCGGACACTGACGCTAACCCCGACCCCTGCCCGCCACCGCCTGACCCAGGCTCGCAGACGCAGCCACTCGCGTCCGCGCGGGGCCAGTGGGGACAGAGGACGCCCACCCGACGCTCCGGCCCGCGGCCGGGATCCTGCGTGAGCCCTAACGGCCCCGGCCGGCGGGCGGGCGCGGCACTCACCATGGTACCGGCCAAGCCGGGAGCAGCCAGGGCCCCGCACAGCAGCGCCGGCTTCAGCAAGCGGCTCAAGCGGCTCAGGCGGCCCAGGATCATCGCGGCGGCGGCCAGAGCCAGCGGCTCCTCCCCTCGCTCGGCCGGCCAATGGACGCGCGCCGGCCCGCCTCGCCGGCCCTCCGTCGGTCACGCCCACCAGCACCCTCATTGGTCATCCGCATCGGCGCTACAGACGCGCGCCAGAGCTAACCAATGGCCGTCCGCGGTGAGGCGGCGGGGCGCGGGGAGGGGCCTGCGGGGGTTTGTTGTGGTCAGTGACTGCGCATGCTCGCATGTTAGGGGCGGGGCGGGAGCCGCGTTCACGCGGCCTAAGGACAGTTATCTGGTCGGTTGCAGCCCGCTGGCCGCTGGGCAGAGTGCTGATGCATCCTCCAGTCCGAGGGAATTCGAAATAGTAGAAAAGGCACCCCCAAGAAAAGCCTTTTGGAAGCAGGGCATTTTAGTGTAGACAAAGTCAAGCTGGTGGGGGCGGTCGCTGCAGGCGGGACCGGGTCGCGGGCGCACGGAGCCTGCTTGAAGGCAGCAGAGCTGCCTCGGATTTTCCGGATTTGTTTGTGCCTTAAGTACGTCTGGGACGTCAGCAGGGAGCGTTAACCCCAGAGGTCCTGTAAAATCCAAACTCAAAATGGAGTGACTGGCTCAGGCCTGCACATATCTGCTAACCTGATCTTTGTGCTTCTGTGATTAATGCTTTGCTGTGCTTGCTTCTCATGGATGGGGCCGACCACAGGCTGCCAGACCCCCTGACCAGTTACCTAAAGTTCCAGGAGCTGAAAGGGACATAGGAGGTGCCCTCTTGGTTGAACTGTAAATAAGTATGGATTGAATATCTGCCAAATCCTGTTTTCCTGAGTCATGTAACTCTCCCACCCTATAATAATCTCTGAAACCCTCATTTCAGGGTCACTCTCTGAAGGAAAGGAAAGCTGACCCCAATCGATTGGCCTATGTGCCTATTTTCTCAATAAACTTTGCTGCTTCTGCAGAGTTGTCTGGGCTGCACTTCCTGGGAAGAGGTGTGGCTTGGGTGCAACAGTCCTGAAAGAAAAGTAAGGAATGGCTGGAAAGGAGCCGTCAAGGAAGGGCAGGAAATAAGATCTAGTCCAGAAGTTCTGCATACTTTTCCAGGCCTGCCACTCCCTAAGCCAGTCTCTCCCGGACCTGTCACTCCCAAATTCCTGGGAGATCTGAAAATCTTAAACTATCTGTGAATCCATTCTCTTATGCTTTGTGCACCGTTAATAAACCCCCAATAATAGAGAGGTATATTGTGAGAAACCGATAATGTTAAGGGACTGTCCAATGTTACCTATTGATCAGATACTGGAGACTACGCCAGTCTGAAGATCCCGAGAACTGCCGGACCCTAGTGTACCTCCTTGTTGAGCAACCAACTGGTGTCATCTCCACACTCCTTCCCGAGCCCATCCTCACCAAGTTTCCTTTAAAAGAAGAGCTGGGAACCCCAAAAATGTTGTCTCTTGTGGGCGATGGCCTGCATGCTCATCTGCTTTCCTAAGGAAACTATGTTTCTGGCTGTGATGAAGCGCTTCCCCTTGTGTCCTGAGTCAGTCCCTGCATCTCCCCAGGAGCGGAAGCAACAGGGCAAGTGCCGAGGACAGGGCCAGGCTCCCGCTCCAGTGCCTGTCTCGCTGCATTGCGTTGGCTGCTGCTGTGAAGCAAGACCCAGCCATTTTGGGGCACTGAGTCAAGAGATCCCTCAGCCAGCCTGTCCACCCCCAGGACTGGGGGCTGTCTTTGTGTTTCCCTCAAGGTCTCAACCCCTTCTCTGACCTTCAGAGACTGCTTCTGCCCAGGCAGTCGGGGGCAGGGACTTGGGCTGGTTCTATTTGGGGGAGGCCAGGAGGCCTGCCAGAGGCAGGGCATGGGGGTCTTAGGAGACCTCGGCCCTGCCAGCCAAGTGCCAGAATCCCACCTAGCACAGGCTCTGCACCAGGCTCCCTCCAGCTAGGCCAGGGGGTGAGATGGCTGCTTGGCAGAGAGTTCCCTGTTCTGTCTCTCTCAGCAGCCGCCTCCACCTCCCTTCTCAGGAAGTCCTCCACTTCCTCCAGTCCTGGGAGAGTGCTGGGGACACAGCAGTGTGGCCACACTGTGGGAGTCGCCTGTCCCCCAGGCAGCTCTGCTGTCTCCAGCTTTGCTTATCCATTACTTTACTATGACTTTGCTATAAACACCAAGGCACTTGTTTACTTCAGGTTGCCAGAAAAACCGCTCAGGGCGGTGCCCTTAGGATGGGGGACCTGAGGGACTTGCTCCATTCCTGACTTGGTGCCAACTGTGATAAGGGCAGGAGGTGGAAGAGGTGAGCTGCATTCCAGCCCCTGGAACGGATTTGTGCCTGGAATTTCCCGGCTTCTCCCCCAGGGACCTCATTTCACCCGTGGGAAAATGAAGCCTGGGGTGGCCTCAGGGAAGTTCTTCTGTAGCAGCAGAGTTCCTGGCGGTCCCACAGCAGCTCTAGGAAGGACAGCGGCTGTGGCCTGATTTGTGGACTGACTGATTTGGTAGCACTGGGGCTTAAACGCAGGGGTGCTCTACCCCTGAGCCACATCCCCAGCCCTTTTTATTTTTTATCTTTAGACAGGGTCTAACTAAGTTGCCCAGGCTGGCCCCAAACTTGTGATCCTCCTGCCTTGGCCTTCAAGGTCACTGGGGTTCCAAGCATGTGCCACCAAGCCTGACCAGCCTCAGAAACTTAACAAGACCCTGTGTCAAAATAAAAGGATTGGGCTGGGGCCGTAGCGCAGTGGCAGAGCGCTTGCCTAGCATGTGTGAGGCACTGGGTTCGATCCTCAGCACCATGTAAAAGTAATAAATGAATAAAATAAAGATCCATCAATATCTAAAAAAATATTTTAAAAAAATAAAATAAAATAAAAGGATTGGATGGGGCTGGGATTGTGGCTCAGTGGTAAAGCGCTTGCCTTGCATGTGTGAGGCACTGGGTTCAATCCTCAGCACCACATAAAAATAAATAAATAAAGATATTGTGTCCATCTACAACTAAAAAAATAATAAAATAAAATAAAATAAAAGGATTGGTGGTGTGACTTAGCGGTAGAGTGCTTACCTAGCACATGAGACCCTGGAATCCATTTCAGTATCAAATTTTTTTTTTAAAAAAGAAGCCCTAACCAGGCACGGTGGCGGACGCTGTAATCCCAGCACTTAGGGAGGCTGAGACAGGAGAATCACAACTTCAAAGCAGCCTCAGCAACGGCGAGGTGCTAAGCAACTCAGTGAGACCCTGTCTCTACATAAAGCACAAAATAGGGCTGGGGACGTGGCTCAGTGGTCGAGTGCCCCTGAGTTCAATCCCCAGTACCAAAAAAAATAATAAAAAGCCCTCCCTCAGCCCCTCCTCAGCCCTGGCACCCGTGAGTCCACATCCCGTCTCTGGACGTGCCTGCTCTGGACATTCCTATCAAGAGTCACACACTGTGTGGCCTTGTGTGTCCAACCTCATTCTTGTCGCTGCTGGACCATGTTCCTGTGTAACCCACCACAGACTCACCACTCGTCTGTTGATGGACGGTGGCCATCAGCTCTGTGATTGTGTGTGAGGTTCTGTGTGGGCAGATGCTCTCCCACTCTGGGTGTCCAGCTGGAGTGGGTGGGTGTCCAGCTGAGTGGGGTCGCTGTGTCCTACTGAGACCCTGCTCACTGCTTGGGGGGATGCTGGACTGTCTTCCAAGTGGCTATGCCATCTTGTGTTCCCGCTGGCCCTCATGTGGGTCAAGGCCTGATTTCTGGCACCATCTCTGCCAAGCAGGGCAGAGGAGTGATGTGAGCCCAGGCCACTGTCGTCAGTGTGCCGGGCTCTGCCAGCCTCTCAGGGCTCTGCAGCCATGAGCTCCTGGGGAGTCGTCCTTTCCTAGGCCTGCTTCCCTGCCTCCCACTGCCCTACAGGCCAGCAGGATGACCCCAAGGTGCCCACGCCTGGCCCTTGTCCACTCCCTGCAGTCCTCTGGTGTAGGCCCAGGCTGTCTGCCGCCCCCGGCCCCATCCTCTCCTCCTGCCCTGCCCCCCTCTGCATCTGCCCACACCTAGGACTCCTTCTTTCCCAGAATTCTGCCCTGGACAGGCTTGGAGCTCCTTCCTGGAGCTGGTACCTGCTATCTGGGCATCTCCCCTCAGGGTCCCCTGGGACCCCCCTTCACCCTGCCACGTCCCTTTCCCGTATGTCCCTACACCTGTCCCCCAGGTCCTCCCCATCTCTCTCCCTCTCTCAAATGCCACCGCTCTATTGGCAAACCATATGGGCTGTGAGGCACGCTCTCCTTGCTGACCCAAGTAGGAACCACCCCTACCAACTGTCAAGATGCCTCCCTGGTCTCTGCTCCTGGCCTGGCTCCCACCAGCCTGTACCCAGCACATCAGCTCCAAACATTGCAACGGCTGAAAAGAAGACCCAAGCTTCCCAACCACCCTGCAGGCTCGCAGCCACTGCCCCACCTGGGCATGACCTCCTCCATTCCTCCCTGCGCAGGCCTCCAGGCTGCCACATGAGCAGGAGCAGCCTCGGGGCCCTTACCTGGGCTGCTCCCTGGCCTGACACACCCTCCTCCAGACACTCTGGGCTCCCTCCCACCGCCCTGTGCTAGCACCTGTCGTCCACTGTCCTCTGGCCGGTGCTCAACACAGCCCCTTCTCCACCCCCTGGGCCTCCTCCACCTCCTCCCCACAAGCCCAGCACGCTCCAGCGTCTATAGAGCACATGCAGGCTCTGCACTAAGCTCTCCCTGGAACATGAGGGGCGCAAGGCCCATTTTATTCCCTGTCCCTGTGGTTGCTCGGTGAAGTGACTGAGAGGTCACTGACCGCCTCAAGGTGGAGGGCGGGTGGGCAGCCCTTCTCCAACACCCAGGGTGGGTAGAGTTTGTAAAGATGCAAACAAAACCACGTGAAAGCCCGAGTAAACCCTCCAGCTTCCACCACTGTGGCAACGCGCGGCAGACAGCTCCACGGACAAAAGGTTGATTTCGGCTTGTTGTGAGTCTTCATGCGTGTGTGGCTGGCTCCAAAGCAGAAACGTCACGGTAGAAGGGCTTGGCAGAGGAAAGCTGCGCATCTCATGGCAAGGAAGCAGAGACAGGGCCAGGACAAGATATGCCCCTCCAGCTGGCCCGGCGGTGCACACCTGTAATCTCAGTGACTTGGAAGGCTGAGGCAGGAGAATGGCGAGTTCAAAGCCAGCCTCAGCAATTTAGCAAGAACCTAAGCAACAAGATACTGTCTCAAAATAAGAAATAAAAAGGGTGCCGGGGTTCTGTGCCGGGGGTCAGCCCTTCTGACCAGCGGGAAAGGGGAATCCCTGGGCGCCCCCAACAAGATCAAGCCAAGAAAGGCAAAGTCATCCAGCGCGAAACCACCACCCACCGGAGGGACCTGTCTCAAGCAGGAACTCCGTTTATTGTAAGGAAGTTACATTCTTATATATGGGCTCAGGGCCAATAGCATTTCATTGTTAAGCCACGGATGCGGAAGCCGTTTGTCCACGAGCAGCAGTATAGAAGCGTTTAGGTTGGGGATCATGCATTGTCCGCAAGCACGGAAATAGAGATCAGTCAATAGGTGCAACGTGACGTGGCTCTCGGGGTGGGATGCTTTTGTCTCGGCCGATTGCTCGGCATCATTTTATGGTATGCCCCCACAAAGGGGACTGGGGTTGTGGCCCAGTGGCAGAGCCCATGTGAGGCACTGCATTTGATCCTCAGCACCACACTAAAAAAATTAAACACAATCTCTATAATTAAAAATATTTTAAAGATAAAAAGGGCTGGGGATGTGGCTCAGTGGCAAAGCACCCCTTGGTTAAATCTCTAGTACCAAAAAAACGTAAGTGTATATTATGAAATATTTGCATGTGTGTGTGCACATATGCCCTTCCAGGACATCCTGGTGACCTGCTTCCTCCCACTAGGTCCCACCACTAAGACTTTCCACCACCTCCCAACATTCCATGAATTAGTCCCTGTGAAGCCAGAGCCTGCTCGATCCAATCACTTCCTAAAAGCCCCACCTCTGGACACCGTTCACTGGGGACCAGTCCCGAACAGCTGAGCCTCTGGAGGACAGAGCAGCTTGCTGCACCCATGTAGAGGCAGCTGAACTATGTGGAACACCCGATTCGGTGCTGATAGCACCTCTGGGGGTGGGTCACCATGGCAGTGGTTGCCTAGGTTGTCTTCAGGAACTTAGAGGTAGTTCAAACTTGCTGGAACCACTGATCCTTCCGGTGGGTCTGTGCAGGTACGTGGCCTTCTTCACCCTTTGACATCAGAAGGCCAAAACTCCACTCTGGAGCATGCTAACCCCACCAACGTCCGAACAGGCATCCGACGAAGAGCCATGAAGTCTGTGTTTACTTTCCCGTTTTCCTGTAGTGCTGCTGGGGACGGACCGCAGGGCCTGGAGCTGGGAAAGCGCTCTCCACCGAGCTGCGCCCAGGCCGGGCCAGGAAGCTCGATCACAGGCGCGGCCACCCCTCGCTCCTGCAGGCGGCCTGGACACCCAGGGCCGCCCTGCGTCCTGTCCCGTGCACAGCCCCGTCCTGGGAGGCGGCGCTGAGGCTCGGGGTCCCGCCCGGTGTTGGGATGCCCTCGAATGAACCCTTCGGCAAAGCACCGCTGCAGGGACCGGCATGCTCCGCGG
This sequence comes from Xerus rutilus, assembly GCA_028644305.1. Classification (NCBI taxonomy): domain Eukaryota; kingdom Metazoa; phylum Chordata; class Mammalia; order Rodentia; family Sciuridae; genus Xerus; species Xerus rutilus. Next base: position 514,225 of record CM053413.1, on the reverse strand, counting down.
GACACGTGCCTTCGGCGCAGGAACCCGGGCGAGGGCTTCTCCTGACGTCGCACGGAAGGGAGAGGGGGCGGGGACGTGCGCTGGGACGTCCCGCGCGGCCGAGCGAGGGAACCGCGAGCCGCTCGGTGCACAGGCCCCTGCCGGGCGCCTCCGGGAGCCGAGCCCACCCGCGACCCCGCTCGCCCCGTTTCCCGCCGGCCCCTGGGATTCCAAACCGTCGCCCCGGCAGCAGTTGAGCGGAAACTCTCACTCCCGCGAGGCCGTGCGGCCAAGGCCACGCGAGAACTCCTGCGGCGGGGTCTCGCGCAGCCAACGGCCGCCCTCGGCGGGCGGGAGGGGCTCGGGCTGCCCTGCGCACTGCCGGTCGCGCACGTCGCTGCGTTCAGGCGTTCGCTGACGACAGCCCCGCGCGGGGGCGGGCGAGGGGGCCTTCCCGGCGCTCCGCGCAGGCGCCGTGCGCGCGGGGCCGCTGGGGTGTGCGGCTGCGCCATGGACGACGAGGAGGAGACGTACCGGCTCTGGAAGATCCGCAAGACGATCATGCAGGTAAGCAGTGCGAGGGTGCCCTGCCCTCTCCCCGTGCCCGGACGTGCACTCGGAGGCCCGCCGGGGTGTCGCGGGGACGCGGAGCCCCGCGGTCCCGGGGATGAGCTCGGGCCGCACGTCGGGCAGCGCTGTCCCCGCGCCACGCCCCTGCCGGCCATTCCTCCCGCGCGGGACCGTCGCGGAGGGAGCCGAGGCCAGGGCGGAGGCAGGGCGTGGCTGGGTTGGCGGGGACGGACCCTGGTCTGGAAACCAGGTGAAGACTTGGCGCACTCGCCTCGGGAAGCGGGGCTGCTGCTCCGCGGCGGAGTGCTTGCCTGGCGGGCAACGGCAAGGCGGAGTCAGGGCTGGGAGGCCGCGCAGGGGGACCGGCCTGCCCGGCTGCCTCGTGCCCCGCAGCCTTATCCCCCTGCCAGCACAGTCAGCATGAGGCCACAGCTGTCTCCTCCCTGCCTTCCGTGGTTTGCAGAGTGGCCGGAGGACTGGCTGCAAGTGCTTGGGTTTGCTCCCAGCCGGATTCCTGCCAGACTGGGTGATGGGGGCAAGGCTGCAGGTCTCTGGGAGCCTCCGGGACTGCTCTGGTCTCGGTACAGGGGTCGCAGTGGCTTAGTCATGTGGCACCTTGTCAGTGTTCAGCCAGTTAGCCATTAGGACTCCTCAGTGACTCAGGGCTGTCCTCCTGTGCCACTGCCACATTCAGCTGCGGGCATGTGTCCACTTGGGTCGTGAGTGCTTACTTGCTGAGATCCTTCTGCGGTCATCACCTGGCTCTTTCTCTTGGCAGCTGTGCCATGACCGTGGCTACCTGGTGACCCAGGATGAGCTGGACCAGACATTGGAGGAGTTCAAAGCACAGTTTGGGGATAAGCCGAGTGAAGGGCGGCCGCGGCGCACTGACCTCACCGTGCTGGTGGCCCACAACGATGACCCCACTGACCAGATGTTTGTTTTTTTCCCAGGTGAGGGCCCGTGCTGGTCCACCACAGGTGTCCCCAAGGGGGCATAGTTCTGGTATAGTCACCTAGACATCAGCTTGGGCGCTGGCTTACACCACCCTCTGAATTTCCCCACCTGGGTCCCCATCTCTTCCTGACGTGTTCTCAGTCCGTGAGGCCCCCAAACCCCATGACCTCAGCTCTACATGTGTCTTCCCCGCTCGCTGCCCCCACCTGGGTAGTGAGTGCAGGCCCAGCTCTCAGCCAGGCAGGCAGACCTCCTTGAAGCCAGCTTCCCTCCTGCCCTGCCCTCTTTCCCACAGTTTTCCTGGGACCTTTCCCTCATTGCTTTGTGTTTTACGTTTTATGGTACTGGATCCAGGAGTGCTTAACTACTGAGCCGCATCCTCGGTGCGGTTTAGGATCTCACTAAGTTACCCAGGCTTCGCTGGAACTTGTAGCTGGATGCTGGGTGTGTGCCTCTGCCTGACAAGGCCCTCTCTTGTGTGTCTTAATCTCTTCTTTTTTTTTGGTACTGGGGATTGAACTCAGGGGCACTCCACCACTGAGCCACATCCCCAGCCCTTTTTTGTGTTTTATGTAGAGACAGGGTCTCACTGAGTTGCTTGGCGCCTCGCCATTGCTGAGGCTGGCTTTGAACTCGCGATTCTCCTGTCTCAGCCTCCCTAAGTGCTAGGATTACAGGCTTGAGCCACCGCGCCCGGCTTTAATCTCTTCTTAAGTGTGAACCCACTAATGACTTCACTGTGTCCTAACCACCTCCTTAAGAGCATTTGCAAGTATAGTTACACTTTGAGGTTCTGGGGTTGGGGCTTCAGCCTATGAAGGGGGCACAGTCCAGCCCTACTGCTCTCATCAATGGGTCAAGTGAGAGTGGAGGCCGTGGCTGGGCAAAGCATGGACAGCCCTGCCTGTGTCCCTGCACTGACCCCTAGGCTCCTGGGCTTCCCAGTTCTCAGGTGACAGGGCCCTGTCAGCGGACTCACCCCAGTTGGTCAGCCAGCCTCATCTCACCATGTGAACACCCAGCTTCTGTCTCCTGGGCTCCTAGGCTGAATGAACCATGAGTCTAGAGTCTCCCAAACCATAGAACTGCTTGGGGCACCTGACCCCAAACTGCAGGAAGGGACCGTTAGGTCCAGTGGGACTTGGCTCCCTGGGCTGTTGAGGCAGCCAGTCCCTACCCTGGACCCTGCTGTTCATGTCTCACCTTGAAACGGGCAGCGACTAGACTGAGCAGGCTAGACCACATGCCCTGGGGCGATGAGGGCAGGGCCCCAGCAGTGATGCCCCATGTCTGATTCCAGAGGAGCCCAAGGTGGGGATCAAGACCATCAAGGTTTACTGCCAGCGCATGCAGGAGGAGAATATCACCCGGGCCCTCATTGTGGTGCAGCAGGGCATGACACCCTCTGCCAAGCAGGTAGGCGCCCCAGCTTTGTCCCCCCAGGGGCTGGTCAGTTCAGTCCCACGGAGGAAGTGGCTGAGTTTACGACAAGTCCAACTCTGTCTGCCCGCTCAGCGCCTCACTGCCCCTGCCTGCCACCCCCTCACTCCCTGCCAGTGGCAGGCTTCACCTGGGCACCCCAACCAGGGTGTCCTCTTGTCCCCATGTTTGGGATGTCAGCCCTGAGTCCTGATGTGGCTTTTGGGAACCAGGTTCTGTGTCCTGCTTGAACAGGGATGGGCATCACCCAGGAGGGGCTTCGGCCCCTATGGCTGTGCAGTTGCCATCATTCCATCCGTCTTTTGGGTGGAACCGAGCTGAGCGGTTCTAGGGGATCAGGTGGCCAGCATGCTGGCTCTGTCCAGCCTGGGCTGTGAGGTTCACACAGTCACATGGCGTGGCACCCGTTAACTGGGGAGGAGTTGCCATGCCAGCTCTGAAGACGCCCCTGAGGCAGCTGGGCAGGTTGGAAGGGGCCATGCCCGGGGCAGTCTGGGTGCAGCATGGAGGCGTAGGGGCAGAGCCTGCAGGCTGAGGGTGGGTCAGGGCTAAGGGCGGCTCGTCCCCAGCCCTGCATGACAGCCGTGTCTCCCGCAGTCTCTCGTGGACATGGCCCCCAAGTACATCCTGGAGCAGTTCCTGCAGCAGGAGCTGCTCATCAACATCACGGAGCACGAGGTGGGCCGAGAGGAGGCGCAGCTGGGTGCTGCTCATCAGCATGCGGGAGCAGGAGGTGGCCTGGTGGCAGGGGTGGGGAGGAAGGCGGGGCAGGCTTTGCAGGGGAGGCCTGGCCACAGCAGCCTCAGCACCCAGGCACCTGCTGAGGACGTGGAGCCCAGGCCTGCCTGGATCCTCAGGGCTGGGAGCAGGGATGTCTGCCTCCTGGGGTCGCCTGGACTCCATGCCACCAGCACGGTAGAGAGAACCTAGTGTGGTGACCGTTTGCCCCCAGCTGCAGGGTGGGTTCTGCGCCCCTCCCCGTGCGGTCGTGGTGCTGGTGGGCTTTGTCTGGGCCCTCAAGTCTGGCAGCCCTGGTGGTGACTGGTGGGCTCCTCTCTCCACAGCTGGTCCCGGAGCATGTGGTCATGACCAAGGAGGAGGTGACCGAGCTGCTGGCCCGGTAGTATCCTTGCAGGCATCCCCCTGGCTCTTGGAGTCCCACCCCCACCCCATGGCCCTGCCTGGCCTTTTCCTTGACCTGCTTCCCAGCAAACTCCGAGAGAACCAGCTGCCCAGGATCCAGGCGGGAGACCCCGTGGCCCGCTACTTTGGGATAAAGCGAGGGCAGGTGAGCAGGACGATCGCGGGAGCAGGACGATCTCTGATGCTGCTCTGAACCCGCCTGCCAGGGACACAGCATTGTCCCTCCCACAGTCCTAGCCTGCAGCCTGGACGGGCCTCAGAACCACACTCCCCACCCTTTTCTAAAGCCACAGTAGCTGGGGCCCAGAGAAGAGTGGCTCCCAGGCTTCTCGGCAGACGTCACCCCCTGCCCTGCCCACCATCCAGTGCCACCCTGTGCAGGTGTGGTGAGGCCCTCTTGGTCCCCAGCGCCTGCTCCTGTGCTTCTGCAGGTGGTGAAGATCATCCGGCCCAGTGAGACGGCGGGCAGGTACATCACCTACCGGCTGGTGCAATAACATGGCAGGTGAGACCCGTGGGAGGGGGTCAGGGCAGGGTATCCAACCCATGCTGGCCTCCAGGAAGGCTGTGATTCTGTCCTGGGACAAAACCTGCCTATTGTCCCCAGCGCAGCCCCTCCTGGGTGGCCCAGTGTCCCCAGAAGCTGCAAGACCCCATCTGGACTTGTTTGCTGCAGCTCCTGCTGTCCCGTGTGCCCAGGAATCCAGGGACCATCCATCCCACCTCTGCTGCTCCCCACAGAAGGGTGACTTCAGACCCACTCGCATGCGCCCTGGAGCTGAAAGAGCAGCACTGGACAGGCAGTGGCCCCCCCAGCTTCCCTCGCTTCCTGTCCACATGGTCATGATGCTGCCCTGCGTGGGCTCTGTTCTAGGTGCCCGGCTCAGTGAGGCCCTGCTGCTCTGTGCCCAGACCTCAGAGGGCGAAGGTGAAGGTGACCACTGTCTGGTGGATGGCCGGCCTGCCTGCAGGGATCCACCCTCCTCCTGCACTCAAGGCAGCAGCCGCTACTTTGCTTTTCCTTACCTGGGGCAAGGACTCCTCTGGCCTGCCCTGGCTGGCCTGTGGCTCAGGGGGGCGTGACCTGGGTCCTTGTGTAGCCTGGCACCAGCTCTCCTGCAGGAGGGGCTCAGGGATGAGCCCCTGTGTGGTCTGGACTCCGTCCTCACCCGAACACCTCCCTGACTCCCTGAGCGCAGGCGGTAGCTCGCTCCTTGGCAGGTTTCAGCTGTCAGAACGCTGCGTGGTGTAAAAATAAAGGATATTCTGAGTAAGTAAATTTGCTTGTTTGAAAGACCAAGACGAATCACAAGGTTTATGCAGGTGGCCTTGCTCTGGGCAGTCTGGGGCAGATGCTGCCTACCCTGAGCTCTGCCCACTCTGCGACTGGCCGGGGCTTGTGAGCCGTGAGTGTCTGCGCGGCACCTGCGCTCTGATGGCTGCTGCCTGGACTGCGCCGGTGGGAAGCAGGCCTTGCTCGGTCCCCTGCTTGCTCCGTGGTTGGCTTTGCTGCTCCTGGTGCTGGGGCCCAGGCCCGGGCCTGCAGAGTCAGCCCGCGCAGTGCCACCCAGGCCCGGGCTCCGCCAGTGGATTGCGGACATGCCGCGTGTGCCGCCATCACCTCTGTCTGGTTCTGAAACACCTGTTACTCCAAGAGAAACCCGTCCCCTCCCAGCCCTGCACCCACGGGTCCACATCCCACCTCTGGACTCTCCTGCCCCTGGGTCACACCCTGTGGCCTTGGGTGTCTGGTTCTCACAGAGCTCGAGGTTCTCAGGTTCATCCATGCTGCAGCTGTCACCTTGCTCCTGCTTGTGGCTAAGGACACTCCAGGTGTACCTGAGCCAGGCTGGGTGTCCCTTCGCCCAGGAACATTTACCTTGGGCTGCTCCAGCCTTGGCTGTGGTGAACAGAGCTGCTGAGGCCATCTGTGTGCAAGTGCTGGGTGAGGGGCTTTAGTTGCTCTGGGACACACCAGGAGTGGCCGAGCTGGTTGGTGGCTCTGCAGACGCGCGGGGCAGGTACATGTTTCACCCCAGCCTGCACCAGGCCCTAGCTTCTCACCCTCACCAGCACCTCTTTTTTTTTTTTTTTTTAATATTGTTTTTAGTTGTAGATGGGCACAATGTCTTTATTTTATTGCTTTGTACGTGGTGCTGAGGATCGAACCCAGTGCCTTTTGCATGCTAGGCAAGCGCTCTACCGCTGAGCTACAGCCCCAGCCCTCACCAGCACCTCTTACTGCACGTTTCTTTGTTTTGTTTGGTTTTGGTTTTGGTACCAGGGATTGAACTCAGGGGCCCTCAACCACTGAGCCATATCCCCAGCCCTATTTTGTGTTTTATGTAGAGACAGGGTCTCACTGAGTTGCTTAGCACCTCGCCATTGCTGAGGCTGGCTTTTAGGTGTAGACGGACACAATGTCTTTATTTTTATGTGGTGCGTAGAATTGAACCCAGTGTCTTGCGTGCTAGGCAAGTGCTCTACCACTGAGCCGCAGCCCAAGCCCCTTACTGTACTTTTTTTTTTTTTTTTTTTAGTTGTAGATGGACACAATGTATTTATATTTTAGTGCTTTGTATGTGGTGCTCAGGATGAACCCAGGGCCTCATGCTTCATGCGCTCTATCCCTGAGCTACAATCCCAGCCCCTTACTGTACATCTTGACTGCAGCTCTCGTGGTGGGTATGAAGTGGTGTCTGGCTTTGAATTTGTAGATTTTGGTTCCTTACCAGATACTAGATTGGCATAAACGTTTTACCATGGCCCCTAAATACCCATTGATGGTCCAGAGTTTACAAGTGGGCCTTGTCATACATCTGGAACTCACGCTGGGTGTTGTAGGATGGGCTTAACTGCCCTGGACGAAGAGGGTCTGCACCCATCAGAGGAGGGCCTCTCCTGGCCACCCCAAAGTGTTATTCATGTGACAAACGGGAGGTCTGTTTTGAGATGCCCTCTTTACCAGGGATTGATTGTGCTTTTTGTTTTAAAGTTTCTTTAGTTGTAGATGGACACAATACCTTTGTTTTATTCATTTATTTTTCTGTGGTGCTGAGGCTCGAACCCAGGGCCCCACATGTGCTAGGCAGGCGCTCTACCACTGAACCACCCCTCCCACCCCTTGACGTAGGTTTTTAGCCTTATAGTAGGTCTGGCAGGTAGAACAAGTGCCCCTTCCCTCCAAAGAAAGACTGACTGCTTTTCAAAATCCTCTTGGCTAAAAGAAGCCTGTCACCAAAGGAGGTCCTTGGAGCCACGGGATACAGGGGCTGGGACATTCCAGGGGTGGATGGTGGGACAACATCCTGCCACGTACACCAGCTTGGATGGTGCTGGTCCGTTGCTGGACATGTTTCAATGCCAACGAGACAAAGTGGGCTGGGTGGCCCGGTGGTAGACGCGTGTCTGGGCTCACAAGGCCCCGGGTTCCATCCCCAGCTCAATAGACTCAGGAAATACTTCTGGCCTTGTGGGCCAGTTGGTCCCTGTCATCCTCCTTCAACATGACTGTGGCAGGAACGATGGCCACAGCTACCTGGACCCTGGCCTGCTGCCTGCCAAAGTGTCTCCTGTGCCCTGGAGGCAGCCCAGGGCAGCTTCTGAGAGGGCCTCTTGCCCACTAGTGGCTGTGGCTGTCAGAGTGAATGGGAATCCTCCCCACGCCCTTGCCTGGAGTCAAAGCTCACCTCCTGCCCAGGATCTTTGCCCTGGGTGAGGTTCAGCCAGTGACCCCTGGGAACCACCCCTCAGGTGAGGGTCAGCACCAAGAAGCAGGTGGACAGTGACTGTTCTCCCACTGGCTGTGGCAGAGAGCAGGCTTGGCATGCAGGAACTCGGGTCAGTCCCCAGAGACCATGAGTGTACGCTGTGGTTGCAGGTCCAGCGCTGCCCAGCCTAGCCCCTGGCGGCCACATGGGGCTGGCAAAGGGACTTCGCTGCTGGAGAACATGTCCTGCACGTGGACAGCTCTGCAGACCATCCCTAAGCTCCTCAGCAAGGAAGCAAGGACACCACAGGCCTGTGGCCCGTCCACCTCTCCCCTTCCCCAGGGGCCACAGCAAATAGACCAGATATGGGGCTGGGCTGGGGCTCAGTGGCAGAGCACTTGCCTCGCATGCGTGAGGCCCTGGGTTCAATCCTCAGCACCACATATAAATAATAAATGAATAAAATAAAGATCCATCAACAACTAAAAAAATATTTTAAAAAAAATAGACCAGGTACAAGTTTATTTTAAGCAAAACAGACATAGACCTCCAACAACTACAGAGTGACCTGCAAGAGACTGCACTGTGCCTAGACCTAGGGGTCCTGGACCCTAGGTGTCCACAGCTTTCTGGAAAAGTGAGCAAATCCCAAAGCCAAATCCTGGCCCTGCGGACCCCCAGCCTGGGCTCTGGTGTCAAGGCTGGCCTCCACCCCAGTTCCACAGCACCCAGAACAGCCTTCAAGCCCCGCAGCAGCAAAGAGAGATCAGTGCAGGGCCTACTTTCTGAGGAGAGACCAAGAGCCCAGGGGCAGCAAGGGGACTCAGGGACAGGGCTGCTCCATCCACACAGCCCTGTGGGCCAGCTGAAGCCAGACAGCTTCACCCAAGAGCAAAGCTTTCCAGCTCAGCTGAGCTGGGACCTGCCCAGGTGTGGAGGAACCGCAGGCAGAGGCCGCGCCAGGCGCCACACAGTGGGAAGCTTCAGGGAGGCTGTGGCATGCCAGCCGGCAGGACCGTGCTGTTGACCTGCTCTCCTCAATGACACGGGCTTGCATGGCCAGCTGAGCCTCGAGACTCAGATGGCCCCAGAGGCAGAGAGAACCGGTGAGGGTCCCCACCCACCACCCCAGCTCAGACGAACTCTGGCAGCCGCTCCCAGCAGGTGAACCTCACGGCGGGCAGCGGCCTACACCTCGCTGGTGGACTGGTTGGTGGTGTAGGCTGAGAGCTGGCGCACCTGGTCCTCCTCCTCCTCCTCCCCCAGTGGCCCCTCACTGCCACTGCGGCTTCGGGGACCCTCCTCCAGGCTGGCTTCGCCCTCCTTCTCCAGGAAGCTGAGGCGGTGCAGGGCGCTGGCATCTGACGAGGACAAGGGATCCGAGGCCTCCTCCAGCTCTGAGTCGGAATCGTTGGATGCCACTCGGGATTCTGGGAAAGCCGGACAGAGAGGGAGAGAGAATGGAGGGGTGGTCCTGGCTCAGTGGACACATCCCCAGCTGAGTCACATCCCGGGCTGCACCTCAGCCCGCTCCCTCTCTTGGACACTACAGTCCCTCAGGGAAGCACCTAGCCTGGCCTGACATTGGCGTCTCCAAGACTCAAGGCCTGTGGGCAGGGATTGCTGTGGCCACTCCTCAACGCAGATGGCCACCTTGGAAAGGCACTGTTGGCTTTCTTACAACACTTTACAGGAAAGTGGCCAAATACTGAACAAACATGGTGTTCGCGGCAGACAACTGCCACAGGACGTGCAGCCTTGGGCACGGCCACTCCAGCCTGCTCTTGTGCACACAGGCTCCACTGGCCACGTGTGCCCTGGCCTCCTGCAGCCCCACTCACCTCGGCCCCCGTCCTCTGCGTCCTCCTGCAGGGCACAGGCAGATTCCTCTCCAGCCTCCAGGTAGGGCAGGGGGACCACCACCTCCACCCGCTGACTGGCTGCTCCATCCTGCGGTGGAGGAAGGGAGTCAGGGAGGCCACAGCACCAGCTGCCCCAGACCCTGAGAGTATGTCTGCTGTTACTAAGGCTGTGGCTCCTGGGTGGCTCCCATGGCTTGTGCAAATAGGCCTGGTCCTTCTGAAACAGCCACTCAGGGTGGACTGCTCTGCTGGGCAGGCCAGGCCCGGTACACACGCCAGCTCAGGGCCGCAGAGCCCGGGCCCCAGTCTTGAGGCTGCAGCGCAGGCTGTGACCCTTGGGATCCCTGGCTCTGGGGGCTCACTGAGGCTGGCGGGGGCAGGAGAAAACTCAGGAACACCATGAGATGGCCAGAGACGGTGAAGATCAGGAGCAGGACTTGAAGAGAAGCAGCAGCAGGATGCTGTTAGGACAGGGAGCACACCAGGGACCAAAGCCAGCCGTGGGTGAAGTGCCCCAGCTGCCATGCCCAGGGAGCCAACCAGGCAGGAGGCCGGGGCCAGCTGCGCACCCCCGCACTCTGCCCCAGGACTCACCTTGTGCAGTCTCTGCTCAAAAGATGCCTGGCTGCTCCGTCCCACACAAGGGCTTCCCAGCGAGGTCCCCTCCTGCTGACGCCGCCCCTCCTGTGCATGGCTAAGGCTCCATCCCATGCCTCACCTGGCACCCAGGTACCTCCTGGGGCTCCTCCTCGAAGATCAGGCTGTAGTGGACGATGAGGGTCTCGATGACACGGGCCTGGTGGGGATAGTCCACCAGAGAGGAGAGGGAGATGGTGGCCTCCGTGGGTCGCGGTCGCAGCAGCGTTGGCCCAAACACAATGCCCAGGTTCCCTGGAGTCATCTTGTTGTCCTGTTCCACCTCCACTATCCTGGGTCACGGAGGGCACAGGGTGTGAGTGGCTCCTGGAGCCCTCCGCCACCCTGGCCCCAGCCCTGTGCCCTACCTGCGCAGGTGTCTCAGCAGGTACTGCAGCGTCGCCCGGTTCTCCGCCGGCAGGTCCCGCAGGAGCTCCCGTAGGCGGCCCACCATAACCGCTGCCGCCGCCTCGCTCTCAGACCCGTCCTGCCGGCCCCGGGACGCCGCCTTGGCCTCAGCCTCCGCCTTCAGGCTGTCCTTGGCCAGCCCCACGAGCTCGTGGTACAGGCGGAAGGAGATGAGAGGCTCGGGCAGCTGCGGGAGGACCAGAGGCAAGCGGGCCTAGCCTGAGCGCGCTCCGGCCACGGCCACGGCCACGGCCACGCCCGGCCACGCCCAGCCACGCCGGGGCCCCACCCACTGCAGCAACTGACCCGCCCCAGTCCAGCTCCGGAAAGCGCCTGCGGCCCCGCCCCCGCGCCCCGCCCGCCACAGTAGCGCAGTAGGCCCCGCCCCGTACCACGCCCTCCACGGTAGACCCCGCCCACTGTGGCCCCTGCTCTAGCCGCGCCCCTGCCAGCGCTGCACCTCCCTGCTCTGCAACTGTCCTTGCCCATCTCCAGTTCGCCTCACCTGGCGCAGGTAGAGCTTGAGGACGTTACTGATGTCATGGGGTAAGGCCTGCGACAACTCCACCAGTTCCTTGCCTGTCTCGAAGGCCTGGCACAGCTTCTCCACGCGCGTCTTCACCCCGTTGACCCGGTAGATGCCCTGCGGGGCCGCAGTGAGCCTCTGCCCGCCCTCCCAGGCCCGGGAACCCCGCCAGGCCCCAGAGACACACCTTGGTGCGCAGCGCCCGCCGTTCGATCTCGCAGACGCACTTCTTGACGATGAAAGGCACGCCATCGAGGGTGCCGCGGGCTGCCTGGCCAAAGTCCTGGCCGAAGAGCTGCAGGCGCCCCTGTAGCTTCTTGTGGCCGCACTGGATAGCCAGGGTCTCCAGGCACTTCTTGTGGCAGGCCAGGCAGCACTGGGGGTCGGCAGGCAGTGAGCCTCGGCCCCAGGGCAGGCCAGACTCCACCTGCACCCTCCTCCCTGAAGCCCTGACGACCCCCATGACACCCTCTGAAGGCACAAGCCAGACTGCTGCTGGCAACCTGACTCCCT
>CM053413.1:413812-501981 GCA_028644305.1 Xerus rutilus | reverse complement strand
GGCCAGGGGGAGGAGCCCGTGAGTGGTAAAGTGGGTGCTTCCTGGGAGGGGACAGCCAGCGAGGAGACCTCAGGCCAAAGGCCAGAAGACCTGGGCCAGAGTCCCAGATGGAGGCGTTGGGAGGGAGGGCACGGGCAAGGGGGGAAGGGGAGTGGACCAGGTGAGCACAGCAGCCGGAGCACGGGGATGGGTGGGGTGGGCCTTCTGACTGGACAGGATGCAGACCCAGCACCAGCACTCGAGCACCAGGGCCTGAGGGCGGGGCCGGGGGTGGGGCGGAGTCAAGAGCAGAGAGTGAGGGGTGCCCAGTCGGGGCAGGACCAAGGAGACCTGGGCGGGGCGTGCTCACCCCAGGGACCAGGGCCTCCGGGACGCCTCGCAGGCGCGCGAACAGCTCCAGGTGTTCCCGGCCAGTCAGCAGCTCGAAGACAGCATCCGACTGGGGGCAGTAGCCCATGTGGCGGTGCGCGGCGGCCGGCTCCTGGGCCACACTGCGGGTGGGGCAGAGGGTGCAGAACTGGCTAGTTACTGGTCACACTGGAGGCACACACAGAGGTCTTAGGGCCACCACCCTGGACCACTCTGGTAAGGGACAGAGGTGTCTCAGGGCCTCGTCCATGAGCAGGGTATGGGAGGTACAGGGTCTGGGAGCACAGCTGGTCCTGGGGGGGGTCCACCCTGCCCCCACCCAGAGCCTCCTCACCTGTGACCTGCAAGCACAGCCTCGCCCCAGCTGGGCAGCGTGTCCCCAGTCAGCATGCGGAAGGTGGTTGTTTTCCCCGCTCCATTGACACCTAGCAGTCCGAAACACTGCGGGGACCACAGAAACGGTGCTCAGGGAGGCCCAGGCGCTTGGCCCTGCACCTCCTGTGGCCTGCCGCCTTGCGTCTGCACGGAGGGCTGTGGGTGAGGTGGAGCCCTGGGACAGGCACGGGGGCATGTGGAGAGACGTAACGCTGCTCTTCAGCAGGGAAAGTGTTTGCTTTTGGTTTATGGGCTGGGGTAGGTATCCTGTAAAGGTCACACACGAGTGTGGGGACGACAGACTTCCAGATGCTTGCTGGTGCAGGGCAGATACCTAATGAAAATGGCCCAGTGAGTGGTCAGGCTGGGTGCGCTGTCAGCTAAGTGCAGACGCTGGCTCCCATAGTCAGTGCTTGGCAAAGAGGCTGTGCAACGTACACTAACACCCAACTGTTTACAGAGGTACTGATCCTCAGCAGGTGAGCAGTAAATGGCACACAGCAAACAAGTTAGTACATAGGTACTTGAACGTAAGCTGCTACAAAACCAAACCTAATAAGTTTTTGCTGTGAACCAATGCTTGATAGACATCTATACAATAGAGGCTCTATAAATGCTCTTGGCACTTGATAAAAGCTGATTAACACAAAAGTGCTGTTCAGTACACCTTTGGTGAGCACAGTGATGCTTAATAAATGTAAGCATGCAGTAGGTGCTTAATGAGGACATGTTGGTTCAAAAGAGGTGTTCAAATACTGGCATCCAGTAAGTGCCCAGTAAATGGTGGTGGGGACACAGCAGCTGCTCAACAGGGGCAGAGGTTCCTAGAAATGTCAGCCTGGCAGTGGTGTGCAGCCTCCCACTGCCTCGGCACTAGGCCCTTCATGGGGACTTACCTCACCTGGGGGGATCCCCAGACACAGGCGGTGGACAGCTGGCATCCTCTGCCCATGGTACACCTAGGAGGAGGCAGGTCCCTGAGGAAGGGGGTGGCCCGTGGGAGCCCCACCTGGCACTCCCTCCAACCACACCTACCTTGGTCAGGTCCCTGAGAACCAACACATCCCCTTTGGTGGCTCCTCTGGCTACCCGCCCCCTCTCATGGGCCACATCCTCATCCTCCTCTCCCAGGGGTGGCAGTGTCTTCAGCTTGGGTCTGAAGACAAAGACATGAGTGGGCCCAGGGCGGTACTCGGCCCCTGCCCCCCTACCCTGCCCCCACTGACCTTGGCAGGAGGTGGCCACGGTGCTGCAGCAGGAGTGTGAAGAGGAGGAAGATGGGCCCCTGTATGAACATGGCCAGGAGGTTCTTGCCAACCAGCTCCCAGCGCAGGGGTGACTGGAACTGCCTGTCTCCTGTGGGGAGAGGAAGGAAGCACTCAGTGCTGGGGGGGACTGGAGTGTGCCCTCCCCATCCAGGTCACCTGCATTCTCAAGGTACAGGGCAAAGAAGACCTGGACAGGCTGCTCAGCTGGGGTCTCATGGGTGTAGAAAACAGAGGTTCACTGCCTCCCTCCCTTATATAGGGCATTAGATTTCTAGTGATGTGTCCCAAGAAAAAATTAACTTTTATGACTTCTTTTCTGCATCTCTGACTTGGCCCAACCTTGAGGCCACCTAAGGCTCTTGGGTCTCTCCCTGGAGGCAGTTTGTCTCCACTCTGTGTAACTGACTCTAGGATGGCACTTCCAAGGGTGCTGGCCAGTTTCACGTGACAGGAAGTTCTCACCCAAGCGCTCAAAAGCATCAGCCATGGCCTGGTTCCGCACCATATCGATGAGCCCCCTGCCCAGGCAGAAATGGGGGAAGATCAGGAAGACCCGTTTCAAGACCCGGCTCACCTCCTGCAACTTCTGCTTGGGGGCAGCAAGAGATGATCGAGTCAGGGCGGAGGCCAACACTGCAACCCAGCCCTGTCCCCACCTTGCAGAGCCCCACCTGATCAGAGAAGAGCTCGAGCACAAAGGTGGCCATGCTGCCATTGATGCCAACAAAGAGGTTGATGCAGGTGAGCACCACGTAGGCCGTGCTGGGCACGGAGAAGAAGAAGGAGGCTGGGTACATGAGCGGTGTGATTGACCAGCTGCAGGGCAACAGGAGGTTCACTGGGCATCTCTGGGAGGAGCACAGACCTCCCACATCTCCCACGTCTTGGGCCTCTATTCATTCTAAACAGGATGAACTGAGCTTTTAAGGCCACCGTGGTATATAACGGAGTTAGAAGGCTCCAAGGTTCCCTCCAAATTCCACATTCTCGCCTCAGGAGCTGCTATAGGGCCCCATCTCCCTCAGTGGCAGGGGGCAAGGGCAGTGAGAACAAGCTTGAGGGACCCAGAGCCTCACCCATACAGTAGCAGCAGCAGCAGGAGGGCAGGCAGGTTGGCAGGGGCCACATATGCCTTCTGCTGGAAGGCCAGGAAGATGAGCACCACAATGCAGACTGCCACCAAGTAGTTACACTGCACAGAGACAGGCGTCACCCTCCTCAGAGGGAAGGGCAGGACAGCCACCCTCTGTCCTGTGATCCCTCTGCCTCCTAGATTTTGGGCAGGAGAATATGATGTGTCCCACAGTCCCCAAGACCTCACACATGCATGACAAGCCACTGCCCAGAAGGAGCCAAAGGGATGGCAGCTGGCCCCCACTTCCAGGCAGCCCCCGCACCATGTCCCAGAGGAAGTTGCCCAGCCAGTAGAGGGTGGGAGGCAGGCCCCCAACAAGCTGCAGGTGCTTGGCTCGCGTGACCCGCTCCTCAATGAGGACAAGGGTGAAGCTGGCCGGGACGAAGGACATGGCGAAGACCACACTGATGGAGACGAGCACGTCCACAGAGGAGGCCATCCTGGGGGGAGGCACGAGGGCTGCTCAGGGCACAGCCATGCAAGCACACAGGACGAGGGTTCCCGGGGCTGCCGCAGGCGAGGAGAGAGCCTGAACCTCGTGGGGAGGGGTGGTGAACTCTTTGGCAGGGGAGGGTGTACGGGAGAACGGCTGGTGGGACAGGACACGTGGGGTGCTGGGGGCTGGAGTGTGGCGCCTGAGGGTGCCCAGTGTGCTGCCCCCGGGTGGGCAGGCGCCCTGCAGCCGTGGTGTGGACAGTTCACATCCAGCCGTGCTGCCCAAACCGCAGAGCTGCAGAGTGGGCGGGCGGGGCAGACTCACAGAGCGGCCTCAGACAGCTGCTCCTTGGTCAGGTTCAGCGGGTGGTTGAGTGTGGTGATGCTGTGGGCACGGTGGGCAGCGCCCTCAGGCAGGTGGGCACGTAGGAGTGCATTGTTGGCTCGGTTCACAAAGGCCACCATGGCGTGCCAGCCCTTGTTGTTAAACCAGATCTGTTGAGTGGAGGCCACAGGGTCAGGGTGGCTGAGGCTGGGTGGCTCTCACGGCCCCCAGCCACCACCCCAGGTTCTCACCTTGAGGCTGTGGTGAGCATCCAGACCGTGAGCCCACGCTGAGAGGCTGCGCAGGACACGGTGGAGGGCCCCGCCTGGCTGGGGGCTCAGCAGGGCCTCCAGCTGCTCCAAAGAGCGGGCCACCTCGGTGCCTGAGGGCAGGTCTGGGTCTCGGCCCCCCAGCGAGAAGCCCCCATACCTGGGGGCAGAAGAGGAAGAGCTGAGGGCCAGGGAGGGTACGCAGTGGGCCCAGGGGCAAGGTCCCTCCTTACCTGACCTCATGCACCCACTTCTTGGTCTTCAGGCTGTGGAGGAGGCAGACAGGGAGGGAGGACAGAGGAGCAGGATCAGAGTGGATGCCTGGACCTGCCCAACGTCCCCTGAGACCCAGCCTACCTGGCCCAAGGCCCAGGGTGGCGGCTCACCCCTTGCGCACCAGGCTTGGGTAGGTCTTCACTAGGAAGTCAGACAGATTCCGGCCCGTCAGGTTCTGGATCACCTCCCCAGAGCTGGCCACTGCCTGGGGCGGTGGGAGGCCACCAGCTGCAGCAGGACAGTCGGGCAGCAGGCGGCGGGCACCAGGCCTGCTGCACTGGCAGGCTGGGGATGGAGACTCTGGAGTCCAGTTGCCCTGGGCCATGACCCTGGCCACGTCAGCAGCAACCTCAGGGATGGAGAACAGGCAGGAGAGAACGCCTGGGCACTTGGTCACCCTGTGGGTCAGGATGCAGGGCTTGGATACCCACTGCTGGGGCTCCAGAAGCTCAGTGGCTCTGTGTGGTGTGCCACGGGGGGTGTCCAGAGGGGACCCCGTGGCCAGAGGGTGGGGTGCAGGTGGGGGCCTCACCTGTTGGAGATGTTCTGCAGGTAGGGCTCCTCCAGTCCAGCCTCCGCCAGCAGCGCCTTGAGCAGGTGGGCATGCCTGGCGTCCCCCTGAGTGTCCTCACTGTGTGTGTGCAGGGTCAGAGCAGTGTCCCCAGGGGGCAAGCCCTCCCTCCACCAGCTCCTCTCCTCTGCACCCACCTGAAAAAGGACACCTGGGCACCGTACATAGCAGGACTGAGCCGCAGAGCTGGGTAGTGCCCCAAAGGAGGCACAGTGAGGCTGAACACCAGCGCCAGGCCCACAAAGAGGGCGGGCAGCACGACCTGGAGGAGCATCCGGTCAGCCCTGTGCCCCTCCCTGCTCCTGCTCCGGACCCACCCCGGGCGTGGGATCAGGTGCTGAAGTAAGCCACTGAGGGGCTGCGGGAGACAGTCACCAGGGACTCCCACGTACCCGCCCTCACGCCAGGGCCCCTCACCTGTGCCAACAGGCCCCGGCGGCTGCGGCAGGCGAGCAGAAAGCGCTTGAGAAGCAGGGCCCGGAGCTGCTGGCGGGTCAGCGTCCAGCCCTCTACCCGGCCTGCAGTGGCTGGCCCAGAACCCTGCAAGGCCTGGGTCTCTGGGGCTGATCCCGCTGTGAGGGGTGGGAGGGTCAGTGCTCCAGCAATGGGGACCTTGCGGGATTGTGGGAGGCAGATTGTGGGAGGCAGGACTCACCCAGCTCCCCATTCTCCAGGGCTGACTCCCCTGACACCACCATGGCCCCTGGGGTCCCATCTGGGACAGCAAGGTGCCCACAGGCATGCTGCCCACGGCTGCCATCTGTAGGGCCAATAGGGAAAGAGGCAGAGGTTAGTGTTCTCTGGGGCCAGGGTCAAGGGTCAAGGATCATGGGTGGAAAGGTGAGGACTTGGGCTATGCACTGGGGTACACTCAGCCAGACATCAGCTTGGCCTGAGATCAGGCCCTGCTCTGGACTGGGGTCAGGGGTCAAAGGTCATAAAGCTGCAGCCACACCCTCTGGGTTGGTGTCCGAGGCACAGTCCTCCACCACCTTCAAGAAGATCTGCGAAGACAAAGTAGGGGGCTCAGCTTCAAGGCTGCCCGCAGAGAGCGCCTTAAACCCGGGGCCCAAGCCACCTCAAAGGGCTCCTGAGCTGCCCGCACTCCTGGGCAGGGTCTCCCTCCAGCAGTGCCCTCCCTCACTCAGCAAGCTCCTCTGCATCCCCCAAGCACCCACCCCGGGCCGCGGGACTCCCCCAGCCCGCACCTCCTCAAGGCTGGTGTCTGAGATCCCATAGCCAGTGAGGCTCAGCGCCTGCAGCTGCCCATCCAGCTCCTGGAAGAGCCTGGCGAAGCTGCCGTCCAGCGCACCCGCGTAGGGCAGAGCCAGCACCAGCTGGTGCGGCAGCTCCTCCACCAGCCGTGCCCCAGGCACCCAGTGCTGCACCAGTGCCAGGAGCTGGGGGGCATCTGTGTGAATGGGGGTGCATCAGGGGCCCTGCAGACCTGGGAGCCCAAGCCTGCCGTGCCTCCCAGCCATCCCCTGGGGAAGAGCCGTCCCCAGAGGCAGGAGTCAGGGCCAAGAACTTGAGGGCAGGGCCGGACTCAGGGTCATGGTCATGTGGGCCTGTGTCTGGTGCAGCCCAGGACGGGTTAAAGATAAGGGCCAGAGTCTGGGCTCAGCTTGGGGTCGGGCATCTTCCCATACAGCCCAGGTGTGAGGGTCAGGGACCCAGCTTGGGGCCCTGGAGCCCTGTTGTCCTGAATGGAACCCCTGCCACCCCCGCCCCCGCCTGGGGCCTCTCACCCCACCCTCACCCGCCGTACTGCCTCGGCCGCTCGGTGCCCTTTCCAGCCCTGCACCCCTGATGTCCTTCAGGCAGGCGTCATTCTCATCCTGCAGGCAAAAGGGCAGCTGCTGACACGGTCCTCAGGCTGGACACACCCACAGGGGTCAGGGCAGAGCGGAGCTCTGGTCCTTACCTCCTCAGCAGCGGCCAGGGGCCAGGGCCTTTTCCCCAGCGTCAAGTAGTAGCCGGAGCCCAGGTGGCGGCGCAGGAAGAGTGGGGACCCACAGCAGCACAGGCGGCCACCTGCCACCATTGCCACCCGGTCTCCCAGGAGCTCGGCCTCGTCCAGGTGGTGGGTGGACAGGATCAGTGTGCGACCTAGGCACAGGGACCCCAGGCCCCAAGTGTCCCCCAGCGCTGGTCTCTGTTGGGGAGCTCCACCCACCTCTCTGAGCCCAGCCTGGCACTTCCGTGTCAGATGTACTGGCCCCTGAAGCAGAGTCCAGGGGAACCTCAAGCCACCCTCCACTCTCACCTTCTCGGTACTTGAGCAGCAGCTCCCAAATGCCACGGCGGGACACGGGATCCACACCAGCTGTGGGCTCGTCCAGGATCACCACCAGGGAGCCACCCACAAATGCAATGGCCACGGACAGCTTCCGCTGCATCCCACCTGGGCGGCCAGGGGAATCCCAGCATGACCTGCCCCGTGGTGGGCACAGCTGCCTTCCCTCCCCACCCATGTGGACCTTAAGGCCTGGCTCCTCCTGGTCCCCTAGATCTGTCCCCTGGCTACTTATGACCCTGTCCCCTATGGAGGTGGCCTCCCCATCTGGGCTCACCGGAGAGGTGGCGTGTCTGTGTCCACCGCTTGGGGATGAGCCCCACATCCTGCAGCAGACGCTCCCGCTCAGAGCCCACCACTGTAGCACTCAGGCCCTTGAGGCGTCCATAGAACCACAAGTGTTCATCCACAGTCAGCCTGCAGTGAGGGGGTCAATGGCCACCAGAGTGGTCCTGGAGCAGGCCCAGCCCTCCCGCATCATACTCCAGGACGTACAGGTCAAACAGCACATTGTACTGAGGGCAGACACCGAGGTTGGGCCGGATGGCGGCCATGCTGGACTGGACGTCATGGCCCAGGACGAAAGCTGAGCCACCGCTGGGCGGGAAGAGGCCACTCAGGATGGACCTGGGGGTGCAGGGATCTCAGAACAGCACCTTTTCACCAGGAGGGGGATCACTGCACTTACAGGTCACCTACTATATGCTTTACCAAAGGGGCGTAGTGTCTGCACCTCACAGAGCAGGGAAACTGGTATCAGAAAGTACTTGCCCAGCCTATCCTGTGCCCAGGGAATCAGTCCTGTCCCACTGTGCAGGCAGGAAACTTGTGACCCCAGATGTCCTCCCACTGGACAGGTAGAGAAGCTGAGGCCAGGAAGGGAGTGGGGAGGCCAGATGCTCACAGCGTAGTGGTCTTGCCGGCCCCGTTGTGGCCCAGGAATGCGGTGATCTGGCCCTCGTAGAAGTCCAAGCTGAGCCCGCACAGGGCTGGCTGTGGGCAGCCAGGGAAGCGCTTCTCCAGTCCTCGGACAGAGACTCCAGGACTCAGGCCGGGTGGCGCCTTCTCCACCAGCACTGCAGAGGGAGGCAGTCAGCCATGGGGCCCAGGAGATCCCAACAGCCCTGGGAAGGTGGCAGTCAGGGCAGCCCCAGGGTGCTGCCGCGTGCAGGGTTGTTGGGAAGATCTGGATCTGGGGAACCTGGCTTTCCATGGGGACAAGTAGGGAGTGCGAACCAGGAAGCAGCTGTCAAGGCTTGTAGGGCCTCACCCTTTGGGTCCTGTGGGGCGGGAACGGGGGCCGGACCCTTGGGGGGCCCAGGCCCACACCAGTAGCTCCTCCGAAAGGGAAAGTTCCACGGTTCAGGGATCCCATACTGGCCTGGAGAGAGGAGTTAAGTTGTGCGGGCATGCCATGGGGTGTGCCGACTTCTGGCCACACACCTGGAATCCGGATATCCAGGTGGTGGCTCTGTCTTTAGAGGCAGCTACCTGCGTGCAAGTGCCAGGAAACACCACCCTCTCATCCCCAGATGCTCACCTCCAGGCACCACATGGCTGGGAAGGACCACCCCAGGGGGCAGTCACTGGCACAGAGGCGCGAGGCAGTCCAAGACACCACCCTCCCCAGGACTTAACTTGGTGTCTCCAGGTAGACGCCTCAGAGGCCCAGACCCTCAGCCCAACCTCCGGTGCACCCCAAGGCCCTGTCCGAAGCCCTGTCCACTCTGGCCCACCTGGGCACACAGCCTCCAGGTACCAGATGGCAAGGCCGTAGAGGGCGGCGTCCAGCAGTAGGAGGCCTGAGACCTGCGCCAGGCTGAAGACACCTGCGGCTGGTCCGCGGCTGAAGTTGTGCCACTGTGCACCCTCTCCCTGCTCCTCCAGCAGGGCCAGGCTCTCGCACCCGAAGCCGAAGGCCACGGGGGACAGCAGGCTCTGTGGGGGAGCAGCGAGTCAGAGGGTGGACTCATCCCTGGGTGTCTCCCACCAGGCCCACCAGCCCTCACCGCCGCCACGCGGCCACCCGCAGGCAGCCTGTCCCTCCAGGCCACGCAGAGCACGTAGGGCAGGTAGAGGGAGAAGTAGACCAGGCCTCCACAGGCGGCGGCTAGGCTGGCGCGGGAGAAGAAAGTGCTGAGCAGAAAACTCTGGACCACGGTGGCCACCGCGAAGGCTGCCAAGAACAGGAAGACCACGGCCGGGTGGCTGTAGGGAAGGATGTCCCCCACCTGCGGAGGGCAAAGGAGTTCAGGACTGGGGCCCCGAAGGCCGTGCCAAACACTGGGGGCCTCCTGCCTCTCACCCTGGCAGCGGCCTGCGGGCGGAAGGCGGAGGCGCGCCCACCTTAAGCACCAGAAGGAGCAGCGCAGCGCTGAGGAGGAAGGGCCCCAGGCAGCTGAGGAACCAGCCCAGCCAGAGCACCGCGCGGCCGAGTCCCATGGCGCGCATGGTGTCCCGCAGCCGCGTCTCCTTCTCGCGCACCACAGCCTTGACGGTGAGCGCCACCGAGTAGATCCAGGCCAGCGTCAGGAACAGCGGCAGCGACCGGCTCAGCACACGCAGGAACCTGAGGAACGCGGCACTGTGGTGGGTCTGGACTCCCTGCGGAGCTCAGGCTCAGCCAGCTGCCAAGCTTCCCCGGCCCATTCCCAGAACCCCGATCCAGCCCTGGGGTCCGGATCTCAACACAGGTCACGTTCTCCCTGCCCCGGGAGACCCGGGACCCTAGGGGACCCCTGCTCTCCCCATAGGGATCACGGGGCGGCCTCTCTAAACAGCGAGGCTCGCAGCCCTTACTGCAGGTAAGTTCCAAACCAGCTCTGGCCCCACCCTAAGCCCCGGCCCGGCGCCTGGGGGACTGAGTGCGGAGGGGGCGGTACTCACACATCGTCCACGTAGCAGGGGTAGGGCATCTGCTGCAGGTAGAGGCCGGCGCGGGGGTCCGTGCCGCTGAGCACGCGGACAGCAGCACGCTCTAGCAGGTCCTGCAGATACACGAAGCCGCCCCACACATAGCGCAGGTCAGTCAGGGGGTCCGCGGCCGGGCCAGGGTCCCAAAACCTGCGAGAGGGGAGTGGCATTCAGCTGCAGGGAAGAGCTGGAAACTCTCAGGGCCTGCCTCTCACAGCTTTAGCTCCGCCCACACAGCTTGGTCCTCACTCACACACCGGCCACGCCCACCATTGCCCTCCACCTGGACCTACTCCTGTCTCACCCCGGCCCCAGGCCACGCCCACAGTGGAGACCAATTGATCTACGGAGTTCTGGGCTCCGCCTACTGTGCGCCCAGGTTCGTCCAGGCTGAATGTCCTTGGTTAGCCCGGTCCACCCAACTCTTGCTCCCGCCCACCTGTCCCTGATCTTATTGGTCCTGGTAACGTCGTCGATGTCCATGCGGATCTTAACTCGCACGTGGCCGGGGCCCAGATTTGGGGCTGGCATCTCTGCGGGGTCTGCAGGGTCCTCAGGATCTGGGAAGACGATGCCGGCCCAGAAGCGGTGCTCAGCCAGCAGCTGCAGGGCCCGCGATACCAGGGCCTCCTCGGAGGGCAAGGCCTCCAGCTTGTCCAGGGACACACACTAGAAGCATGAATCCCAGGTGCTGGGGTCTGCCCAGTATGGTGTGGAGGGTCCCATCTGGGTCAAGGCAGACCTGTTGGCCCCTCTCCAGGACCTCCAGGCTGCGTCTCCCCTCAGCCCTCTGTGAAGCCCAGGGTGTCTCTGATCAGGCCCTCTTTGAGACAGAGATCACCTCTCCCCAGGGCAAGGTTTGCCCCACCTTTGGTCCCCAGGTTGGCCTTGCCTCCCCTCAATGCCTCACACGCCCAGGCAGATGGCTCACTTCCATGACTTGGCCCAGTGTGCCCATCAAGCGCCCCACAGCAGCGTGAGCATCACGCCAGCTGTAGCCACCCATGCTGGGGTCCAGAAAGGACTGCAGGGCCTTCTTTGGGTCTGGGCGTCCAGGTCCTGGCTGCTGTCCCACTTTGTCCCGACTTTGCAGGAGCCTCTGGGGGTTGTCAGGTGAGGAGAGGTCTGTACAGGCACCCCTGCCTGTCCAAGCGGGTGTCCTCTGCCCTCCCACCATGGCTTTTAATTTCAACCTCCATGCCTTGACCCAGCATGGGACCCCAGCCCCACCTGCAGCATGACCACATTGGCGCTGTTGTTCATGAAGTCAAAGAGTTGGGGTCCCAGCACCCCCCAGACCTCTTGGATATCCCTCAGCAGAGCCAGCTCCTCAAAAGTCTGGTTGACCTGCAGGGAGGCAGGACAAGACCTGTCCAGGCCCTGCCAGTTGCCACCTCCCCCCTCCTGAGGATCCCTGCTGACTCCTGGCCCTGGGCCCTGCTTCCAGCTGCACCTGCTGGTCTCTGACAGCTTGCAGAGTCGTACTTCACAATGCAGCTTCCAAGGCCCTCTGGCCTGGCCTGACCCACCTGGCCTGGGGACACCGGGTGCTGCCTGGCACTCCCCTCCCACCCCAGCATTCAGCACCCTCACCTGGGCCATGAGCTGCCGAGTGAAATTCGTGTCAGGTGCAAATAGCAGTTTCCCTAGGACGAGCGGCTGCAGGCGCTTCCAGAGCAGGCGCCACAGCGGGTGGTCTCCCAGGGCGCCTGTGAGCTCAAAGCAGGCAGGGCCTGGGGTGGGGCTGCCGTGAGGCCCCGCCCCATGCCCGCCACCCCCTTCCCAGATGGGGAAACAGACCAGTCACTCACTCAGGCCTTTGTCTGGCAGGGCTGGCACTGGGTCCTGCCCCACCAGCTCCCTCAGGTCTCCAGCCTCGTACCAGTTGAGGGAGAGGCCCCCTGGGCTGCTAGGCCCCTTAACACTGCAGAGGGCTTCTGACACCAGCTCCAGGGGGCTGCCTGTCCCTCGGGGTCTCTGCAGCAGACGTTGAAGCTCCACCAGGCTGGGCAGCACCAGGAGCTAAGGCGAGGTCAACAGGGGCACTGGCCACCCTCCCACAGCACTGTCCCTCTCCAAGCCTTACCCAGGGCAGGGGCCTCGCAAGCAACACTTGGACCCTTGAAGAATGTGCCCAGAGCACCCATCGACTCCCCAGTCAGGTGGGGTCAGGTGGCGCCTCACCTCCTGGGCCAGGTCTTGTACTGCTTCCACAAAGCTGCCCGCGGACTCCTGGGCGCCCCCCAGGGACTCCTGCAGAGGAGATGGCAGGAACACCAGTGGTGCCACCTACCACTCACTAGGTCGGCCAGTCCCAGGTGCTCGACTACCACTGCGCACACGGCCAGTGAGGCTCTGAGGGGGCAGGACTTGTGCAGGCACATGCCAGACAGGGCAGGAGACACCAGAGGCATCCCGGCAGGAGGCTGGAATCGGGGCCCTGCATGGGCCAGCGCCAGGGCTCCCTGACAGCAGGGCCCCGGAGTCAGCTGCTCCCACCCAGCCCTGCCTCACCCCTGGCTGCAGCATCCCCAGAAGCTCAGCAGCCAGTGAAGGGCGCTCCTGTAGCCGGTCAGTCTGTGGAGGCCGGGCTGTGGGAGAACACACAGAAGCACAAGGTTGGCAAACCTAGCCTGACACACCCCAGCCCCAGTGCCTGTTTTGTACTGGGCAAGCTGGGTCCAGAGCTCAGCCCGTCAGGTCCCTCCCTACCTTTGGTGCTCGCTGCCCTCAGCAGGGACATCAGCTTTCCCAGGCCAGTCAGTGTCCTGTGGGCACTGGGACCTCCCAGCACAGCGCGTGCATCAGCCAGGAGCCGAGAGACCCTGGGGACACAGCAAGGGAAGGAGGGGGTGTTGCAGGGACACCCTGCAGCCCTGAGCCCCTGGGGGACCCCACCCACTGCCTCTGGCTCACAGGGAGTCATTAAAGTTGCTCAGGAGCCCGGGCTTTTCACCGGGCGTTGGCTGCGGGAAGCAGGAGTTGTTCACATTGCAGATGAGGCCCTGCAGCCAGGGCACGGTGCCCGCCGACGGCAGCGGCTTGTTGGGGAAGTGGCCTGCAAGGAGGTGTAGCAACAGAGCTCAGCGGCAGTGCGTGCAGTGGTTGCCACTCCGGGGTCCCTGCGGATGGGGTGGCCCATCGCTCCTCCCCACTCAGTGTCTGGGGCGGGGTGGGGGTGGGAGCTCACATTCGTGGTGCTCCAGTGGGGGGTGGGAGTGGCGGACGGCTACCAGGATGAAGAAGAGGAAGAGGGGCCACAGCAACTCGACCAGGAGCTGGATCTGAGCGGAGAATGGGTGGGAGATCGTGGGGCCATGGAGGACACCTGTCCGCCCAGCCCAGTTCCGCACTTCGGGGAGGTGTGTACCGGCTGTCTTTTGCGATACGTGAAATTCTTCCAAAGCAGCAACATCAGCTGTGTCCGGAAAGCCATGATGAGACTGGACAGGGCACCGGACGGAGGGGTCAGGAAAGGGGTCAGAAGGGTCAGTCTGATGACGTGCTGGGTGGCTGCCGGCAACTGCCTGCTCCTCTCTGAACCTCACCTCCCATCCTACCCTGCAGGGCTCCCAGAAGCTCGGCTGGAGCAAGGCAAACAGTAGGTACTAGGTCGAGGCACTCTCTTCCACCCAGATGGAGTAAACCAATGGGAACTCTGCCCGAAGCCGTCTTCGCAGCCGATTGGTTGCCAGGGCTGTCGCTCTGTGAGGGCTAAAGCCTGGGGTCTGAGAAGACCCTCCTGGATCCTTAGGGGGCGGAGCCTCGACTTAACGCTTTCACCACCCCCAAGCCCCACCTCAGGCCTCTTGCAGGTCCTGGCCCCGCCCTATGCCCCGGACCTCCGCCAGGGTTCCGCTTGCTACTGTCGCCCAGCGATAACGGCAACTAATATTCACTGTGTTGATATATCATATCACACGCCCGGCTGGCAGCACTGGATTCCCACTTCATCTTACAGAAGAGGAAACTGAGCTCAAGAAACTGCCCTCCTGTAGGGCAGGAGGCCGGGCCCCAGCTCGCACCGCGCGGTGTATCGCGGATCTCGGAAATGCGGGGACAGACTCTTGGAACCAGCGACTCCTGGTCCTGTATTTTTCTAGGGACTGTACAGCTCTGGGCTACTTTCTTGCACAACTGGGGAAACTAAGGCTCCCAGAGAGGCAGGGAGTTGCCAAAAGCCAACCATCCTCGAGGGGACGAGGACCAGGATTCTTTCCTATACAAGAGGGTCATTTACAGAGGAGTGGGGCTGGGGACCTCTACGTGGGAAAGGCGCTGTCGGTGTATGTTGGCAAGGGCTCTCAGGTGACCCCTGCCCACCTCTTCCCACTGAGTGGTCAACTCAGCGTCCCCAACACTCACAGGGAGGAAAGGAAGGGTGAGTGGGAATGGGAGCTCCGCCAGTACCCTCTAAGCCCCAGGAATGTGCTTTCCTCCCGCCCCACCCCACCCCGCATTCTCGACTGTCGCGCCTTCCTCCCTCTCTGGGTCCCCCTCACCGTTCCGGCCCCGAGCTCTGGCCCGCCTTCCCTCCGCTGCCAGGGGGCACGGCCCCTTTAAGAGAAGCCCCCCAGAGGGCGCTGCACCCACCCCCTGCGGTTGACCGCCCTCTGCATCCCGGCGCTCTCGGCCGCGCCCTGCGCGCCCGAGCCCCGACCGATACCATTGGTCGCTGTGCCCGCCAGTCATGGGCCGGCCCCTCCGAGCCCGGCGCACAGAGGGTTTAGGGCGGGATCACAGCGGGCGCGCCGAGCCGGCTTTCTTAAAGGGGCCGTGCGCCTCCTGCTGCATCACTTCGGGGCGAAAATGCGCCCAGCTCTTTCCACAGGGGCCGGGCTGGCGACTCGCGCCGGCCAGGCCGCACTGTCCCTGGGGATCCTGGCTGTCTCCTCACGTTACATAGTTCTTTGTAATACCAAAGCCCCCAGTGCAGGAGACCCTCTTCCCCTCTCCTGGGGTCCTGGGTCCCAGCTAGACTGGCTCCAAGACCAGAAGTCATTTGCCCATCCGTAAAATGGGGCGATGGACCCGAATCCTCACTCGCGCGTTCATTCGTTCTCCCACAGACATTCCCTCTATATAGGGCCAGACTTTGGCAGAAGGGGAAAGGGACCCCAACATTCTCAGATGAGAGTCCTGGATCTTAATGGTCATCCCGATTTTGAGGAAAACCTCCGTGTATTTCCCAAAGTCGTGCTGGCTGGCTGGAGGGTAGGGATCCGCAGCCCTGAGGCGCTGGGACACGAGGAGCAAGTCTGCAGTGGTACCGGGTCCAGCCAGGAGGTGGCCTTGGGCTGGAGGGAGGCTGTGATGAGGGCGGGGCATAGAGGCTGCAGGCCCCAGTCCAACAACCTACTCCTGCTCCTGCGAGGCAGCGGGGCCTCCCCAGGACCCCAGAGCGAAGCTGGGAAACCGGACCCCCACCACCAGGTGGTCCCAACTCCCCACACCCTCTTTTCTTACAAAGAGCTTTTTATTGCTTTTGGTCCACACTGGTATTTCACATTATCTCACAGTCCAGGGCCCTGGGTGGGGGTCCTGTAGTACTGGGCAAGGGATACTAGCTGGTGGGGCCAGAAGAGGAGGGGGGGGTTAAAACCTGCAGGGAGCAGGGCACAGTGACACACCCTGTAATCCCAGCACTTTGGGAGGCTGAGACAGGAGGATTGCGAGTTCAAAGCCAGCCTCAGCAACGGGGAGGCGCTAAGCAACTCAGTGAGACCCTGTCTCTACATAAAACACAAAATAGGGCTGGGGACGTGGCTCAGTGGTCGAGTGCCCCTGAGTTCAGTCCCCAGTAACAAAAAAAAATTTTAAATAAAATAAAACCTGCAGGGCCTTCAGAGAGGAGTCTGGCTTTGCCCCAACGTTGTGTTGGGGCCTCAGTTTCCGCACTGGGCCCCTGGGGAGGACCCAGGCTGTCGATCTGGGGTCTTAGAGGAACCTGGTCCTTCAACAAGCCTAAAATATTTTAGGGCTGTGGCCTGGACCCTCCCAGGAAGCCCATTTCCGAGCACTCACCTCTACCATCCCCACCCCATACTCCTGAAAAAAAAAAAGAAAAAATGTTGTTTTCTTTCGTTAAAACTGCCTGAAACTTCTGTGGGTACAAAAACCACAAGCTGATGCGGAAGAGATGAGGAAACCGGAAACCATTTGGGGCCAATTTCCTCGCTGTGCTCTCCCCCAAACAGCTAGGTCCACTGCCTGCTGGGAAATCTGCTTCTGACATCTGGAGGACCCCCCACCCACAGCACATGTGTGTACCTTGCCCCAGATGGCAGCTCAGTCTTGTGAAAAAGTGAGCAGGGTGAGAAAAAGCCCCGGCCACAGCCCAATCCTGCCCAGCTGCACAGACCCTGACTGGCCATGCTTAAAAGAAGAAAGAAACAGAAACCCCAAAGCTGCTGCAGTAGGGACCCCGCACACTGCCTCAGCAGCCAGCCTCTTCCAGGCGGTGGGGGGGACGCTCTGGGGTCTCTCCGGGAGAGTCGCTGGCACCCACTGCACCACCATCAGCCGCAGGGCCTTGTGGGCAGTACTTGGGGTCGTATATCTGGCGGCCCAGGCCAAAGACCTGGCCGCTCTGGTTGGCCCCTTGTGTGTAGCCCATCTGTAGGGACATGGAGGAGCTGTCACACTTGTCGGTCCCCAGCTTGGTGTCGTAGATGTGCCTCCGGGTCCCTGGGGCAGTCATGCCCACCTGCAGAGGACGAGCAGGCCTCAGGCTGGAGGAGGGAGGAACCTTCCAGTCCATGTGCCCTGCTCCCATTCAGGTCCAAGACACCCACTGGCCTCCCCAGCCTCCACTGACATGTTTATGAGAGAGGGCCTCTGCTGCCAGGGACCCTGTGCCCTTGCTCAGCCCTGACCACTTAGAACCAGCCACGTCCGGCTTTTTCCTTGACAGCCTCTGGCTGGGGCTCAGGCCTGCTAGGGACCTGAGGGCTCCACACCCACTTGCTGACAGGTGGGATCAACCTGCAGACAGCCTGGGCGTCCCAGATCTCAAGTGTCAGAACTGAGGGACCCCCGGGACAATCTGAGGAAACAGGCACAGAGTGGGTCCACAGGCAGGAGGGGCAGGAGGGGCGGCCAGGGCTGGCAGGGCGGCCCACCTGGCTGGCACACTTGTTGGTGCCCATCTGCAGGCTGATGGTGGAGTGGTCCATGGGTGGCAGGATGTGGTTCTTGGGGTCACAGAGATGCCTCCTGGTGCCGTACGCCGTCATGCCTGCCTGGCTGGCGCATTTGTTGGTGCCCATCTGCAGGAGGTGGACAGAAGGGTCAGTGATCCCTGCCAGGCCTCCAGACCTTCAGGAAGTCATAGGCCTGGGCACCTCAGGACCCTGGGGGACATCTGCTGCGCACCTGCAGCCCGATGACGCACTGGCCAGCCTTCATGGTCGCGTCATCGAAGTTCCGCTGCTGCTTCTCCGAGTACTTGACTCCAATGTCCACACTGCTCTGCAGCCCCTTGGTCCTGGCCTGGTGAGGGAGCGGGAGCCTCAGGGAGGGCAGGCACAGGGACACAGACCCCTTCCCAGCTCCACCTCCTCCTGCCCAGCCTCCTCCCATCAGAGACCCCAAGCCCCTTCCCAAGCCAGAACCTGGACCCATTTCAGCCTCAAGATCCCTGGCTCCCAGACCCCGAGGGGTCCTCCTCCTCCAGGGCACATCTCAGTTCAGCATATCCAGAACTGATTCGCCTGCTCCCAGCATCAGACTGACTCAGACAAAGCTGGTTTCTGCCCATCTTGTTGGTCCACAGTGCTGGAGCCTCGGGTGTTCAGAATCATGTGCAAACCCAGAAAACAAAAAGCCTCTGCACATGGACCCCACACGGCGCCCCCTCCAGCCTCACCTTCCCCGCCAGGGCCAGCAGAGACACCTGGACCTGCGTCAGGTTCCCATTCTCAAACAGGTCGCTGGCCTCGAACAGGTCCACGGGGCTCATACCATAGCTGGCCATGGCCTTGATGAAGGCGGAGAGGTTTTCCAGCTGGGAGGGGCCAGGAGCAGGACAGTGAGTGGGCTTGACCCTGGTGACATGGCCCCGCCTGGCCCGCCGCCAGCCAGCCAGCCCGCCCCTCACCTGGTGCCAGTTTTGCATGGAGCGGTTGATCTTGGGAACAGAGCCTGGCTGCAGCTTGTTCATGAGTCTGGGAGGAGGGACACAGTGGAGCAGGAGGGGAGCTCGTGAGTGGCGGGACACCAAGCTCACCTTCCTGGATGCTGCTCTCCCCAGCCTCAGTCCCCTCCTTACCAGACAGTCTCCCCCACCCAGCAAGCACAGCTGCTAATGAGTGGCCCTGGTGACAGCCTGGACCCACACTGGGTTTGAGCAGGGAATCCGGGAGCTGCCATTTCAGGGTTTTATATGCAAAGCTCAAAGGTCTGAGCAAGGGAGAGCAGCGCACAGTGAGCTCAGCAGCCTCCCAGGGACACGGCAGGATGCTGGCCACACACCCAAGTGGAGCAGTAGGGCCACGCCTGCCAGCCCATCTGCTCGGGAGGCTCAGGCAGGAGGACCACAAGTCCCAGGCCAGCTTAGCCAGGACCTGCTGGCTCAGTGGTGGGCACCTGCCTCGCAGCAGGAGGGCTGGGCCATGGGGCGCCTGGAAGTGCACACTCACGTGCATAAGATGACCCCGTCCTTCAGACCCTTCTGGAAGTCGGGGCCAATGGAGAGGCCCGTGAGGCCTTCGATCCAGGTGCGAAGCTCTGCCTCCTTCTGAGGGTCATATTTAGACAGGAGCTGGAGGAGCAGAGGGCACGAGGCTGAGTCAGGGTGAGGATGCCCCTGCGGAAGCCTCTGGATGGAGACCAGAGACTCCAGGCAAAGAGACAGAGGAGGTTCCCACCCTGCAAGCAGACACGCTGAGATTCCCCTGATGACAGTGGGCTTGGCTGCACCTCTGGGGCTCCAGGCGGGGGTCCAAGCCCCACATCTCGCTACCTCACACACTTCCCCCTCCCAGCCTCAGCCGCCCCCGCTTGGGACAATCTGCACAAATAAGGGTCTTCTGATGTGAGCCCCCTTCCTGGCTCCTGCCTGAAGCCCCATCACTGGAATCAGGACCTGGTGGCTCAGGGCAGTCAGCAAGAGGCCTGTGAACCCACCTGCCTGACCCATCCCGCCTGGTCTCCAGGTTCCCACACCCTGGGGCAGCTGCGCCTGGGAGCTAAGCTCCAGGCAATTGGGCTTGTTGGGGCACCAGACACACTCTGCCCAGCTGGGCCCTGTCCCTGACAGCTCTGGGGACCAGGGCTCCCAGCGGCTTTCCTCCCTGGCCACAGGCCTCCTACAGTACATTCCTCCTGGCCGCAAACTGCCAGGAACGTGGACCGCCCCTGCTAAATCGGGACCAGCTGTTCCCAGCAGTCTAGGTCCCCTGGCCAGCTGGGATCGCATGGCATGGCTGCTCAGAGACACACTGGACGCCTGCCTGCCCCAGTGCTATCTGGCCAGGGTGAACTGAGGCATGGGATCGTCCCCTGGGAGGACAGTGTGTGCTGAAGCCTCAGCCAGTTTTCCCTCAGGGTGGACCCTTTAGTGCCCCTGCAGGCTGGTCAGCACAGTGCCCATCCTCCAGCCCAGTAAACTAAGGGCTGCTACTATAGCCTGAGACCTCACTCCCCAGGGCAGTACTGAGCCGCCCCTGCCCCACCATCTCAGAGGTCTGTGGCTCTCCATTTCTCTGTCCACATGAAGATTGCCCAGGAGAACAGAAGCCTGGGGTCCACTCGTGGATTGGCCACTTGTAAGCCAGTTGGGCAGTGGGGGCAGCCTCTCTGAGCCTGGTTCAAACAGGGAACTTGCTTTGCCTCTGTGCCCACAGGCTGCACAGGTGGGGACCTCAGAGTTGGCACAGGGCATGCGGGGGCGTCTGTGGGCATCAACCTCCCTGTTGTAAAGGGCAGGGGAGAACTGGAGATGGGGACGCGGATGGGGAAGTTTCCTGGCTGAGACCAGGTTCCCAGGTGCCGGGTGGGCGGGTGTGGGGGGGGAGGTGGGCAGGGAAGACAGCTCCCTCCGGCTGAGGGTCCCAGAGAGGCAGGCCCGTGGGTACGGTATGGCCACCCACCGCCTTCTCCTCCTTCCCTAGGATGGCCCGCTGTGACCCTCTGGTAGTGTCTCCCCCTCTGAGCCAAAGCCAGAAGGGGCGTCCTCCTCGAGTCCCTCCCGGCCGCACTGGTGTGTCCAGGTGCGAGGCCCACACGGGAAGGAGAGGAGGAAGCGTTCACGGGATGGTGCGGGCGGCTCCGGGGTCCCCACTCCCTCCCAGCGCCCCCTCCCCGTGCGAGGCCGGGAAATTCCAGGGCGCCTCTTCCCCTCGCGCACCTCCAGGGCCCAAAGGCGGATGTGAGCGGGCGCCGCGAGGGGGCTGCGGGGGTCCCCACGGACCCCCAGGGCGTTCTCGGTCGCCGGGCTGGGTCCCTGTCCCGTGTCCGCGCGGCCACTCACCCGGTTGCGGACCTCGGCCGAGAGACCGTACGCGGGCCCCTTGTTGAACTGCGAGGAGCTCATGGCTGCGCGGCGACCCTCGCGGCGACTGAGCGGGACGGGCGCCGCCCCGCCGCCCTGGCCGCCCATTGGACGCCAGCCTGGCCTTATAAGGCCGTCGCGCGGCCCGGACGCCCGCCGCCGCCCCGCCCGGGAAACTGAGGCCCGCGGACGGCGCCTCGGGGGAGGGGCGGCCGGAGCGGGGCGCCGACGGGGGGTGGGAGCTGGCGCCTCCGGGGACGACCCGGGGACAGGCGCGAGGACGGC
Source organism: Xerus rutilus (assembly GCA_028644305.1). Taxonomy (NCBI): domain Eukaryota; kingdom Metazoa; phylum Chordata; class Mammalia; order Rodentia; family Sciuridae; genus Xerus; species Xerus rutilus. The sequence continues at coordinate 480,972 of CM053413.1, read as the reverse complement.
GCGCGGTGCGCTGGGGAGGCCCGACGGCCAGGCGCCCTGTAGGAGGAGGGGCTCTGCACCGAGGCGGCGGGCTGCCGGAACCGGGCCGGGGGCGGGGCCGGGCAGGGGCCGGGCAGGGGCCAGGCAGGCGGGCTGAGCACCGGGAGAGGGAGTCGCGCAGGGGGCTGAGCACCCGGGGTGGGGGGGGCTGGGCGGGGGTCTGGGCAGGGGGCCGGGCAGGAAGCTGTCCGGAAGGCTGTACAGGAGGCTCCGCGGGGGCCGAGCAGGGGCCTGCGCAGGGGGCCGAGCGGCCCTGGTGCACACCGGCGGCCACGCGGAGCCAGTGAGCAAGCCCGTGAAGACGACAGGAGGACCCAGTCGCTGACTCTGCCGCCTGCTCGCTCACCAGTGTGTTCGCCACAAGTCCCCTGTCCTCGGGGAGAGTCCTCAATAGGCCAGGACCAACCAGGCACACCAGTCCCCCCTCTCTCCCTTGAGAAGCGAGAGGGACGGGGCCTGGCTCTGGAGGAGTCTGGATAGTGGGGGTTGCAGAAACGGCTTCTTACAGCGGGTAGGGAACGTGGGGCCTTGAAGCTGCCTAGGAGCTGGGCTTCTGGAGTGTTCAGATGACCCCCTCCCGTTCCCAGGACGTGACTGCCCTGCCGCTCTGCTCCCTGGACGTCTGTTCCCTCTTTCCCCATCTGTCCTTGTCCCATTCCATCTATCAGAGTTTCACTCCTAGCCAGGTGCCTTAGGCAAATCCTTTCCCTCCTGGGTGTCAGTTTCCTCATCTGTAAATGGGGACCAGCGGACAGCAGGGGGCTCAGCAGTGAGACAGTGCAGCTCTGCGCCCAGAAACAGCATCGTTTATTGGTGTCCAGGGTTGGCATGGGCTGAGGGTGGGCCCTGTGCAAGTCCATCCTGGACCCCGTGATCTGTGGCATCTGGGTGCTGTGGAGGCCAGGCCCGGGAAAGACATGGGCTGTGTCCACTGAGCGCCTGCCCAGCTGCAGTGAGGGTGGCTGTGGGCACCTCATGGCCTCTGTCTCATGTCCACAGCCTCCAGGACTCCATCCTGGGCAGAGGAATCTTGCGACAGAGAGGTGGCTCAGAATGCCCACTGTGCCTGCCACACCTGCAGCCAGATACAGTGAGCAGTGCTTAGACCAGCGCTGACCATGACAGAAGCGTCCTCTTGCAGTGTTCACCCTGTGGCTGCCAGGCACTGAGGGTAGCTGGGTCTGGCTGTGTCCCCCAGCCTGAGCATCCCAGTGCCAGGACCACAGGTGCACCAGCTGGATTTCCTCCTGTTAATCCTAATTTCAAATGACAAGGACTCTGTTCAGCTTCTGGAAAACTTTCAGGTATATTGAAACAAGCTGGTTCTGTTTGAATTTTCCTTTTCAATGTGAGTTTCAAGAACCTGAAATAGGAGAGACTGAGGAGACAAGAGAATCTGGACTGGGGTGCCCTGTGTGTGGGGAACGCCAGATTCTGTAGGCTGCGTTCAAAAGCTGATGCGGACCCTCATGAACCAGCCCTCACCCTGACTGCACAGGGATGTGACAGGCCTTTGATATGGCGAGTCACAAAAATTCTTTCTGTGGTGCAGGGGATGGGACCCAGGCCCCTGGGTGACTCCCTGCTGCTGAGCCACACCCCCAGGCTGAAATGGATCATTCAGACTCACCTCTGGCCAGTCCTTTCAGAGTGCCTCCCAGAAGGTGCAGGGAGGCGGGCCTGCCCGGTGCTGGAAACCCTGCTTCTGGCCCGTGGGCAGATCTGCCCTGCTCTTCTTCCCAGGGCCTGTGAGCTCAGCATGACCTTCACATGAAGTAGTTGAAAAAAAAATCAAAGGATGGAAACTGTCCCATCACGTGTGCTGCCCAGCACTCGGGTCTCAGCACCGGGCACCACTTCATGGAGCATCGCAGGCAGAGCTGGGCAGCTCATGGGCACTCACAGGCTGGATGCCGCCTGGCTGGCTTTGTAGACAGCCTGCCTGCTGCCCCTGGCCGGCTCAGCATCCCTGACCCTGGGAGCCGTGCCTCAGACCGTCCAGAACTTCAGGTCCTGGGGTCCTGGCCCATAGAATACCATGGCTCTAGAGACTGAGACCTCGGGTTGACAGAACATGGTTCTGTGTGGTTTTCAAACTCGGATGCTTCCTAGTCCCACAGCAAAGTCCAGGTTCGGCTCCTGCTCCCCACTTCACTGTGTGGCTTTATAAAATCCCTCCACCTCTCTGTCTCCCCATCTGTAAAATGGGTGTGATAAGCCAGCCGTGGTGGCACACACCTGTCATCCCAGCACTGTGGGAGGCTGAGACAAGGGGATCGCAAGTTCAAAGCCAGCCTCAGCAACAGTGAGGTGCTAAGCGACTTAGTGAGACCCTGTCTCTACATAAAACACAAAAGAGGGCTGGGGGTGTGACTCAGTGGTCGAGTGCCCCTGAGTTCAATCCCTGGTACCAAAAAATAAAAATAAATAAATACATAAAATGGGTGTGATAAAGCCCTGTTCCTGGGGATCCTTGTCAACGTGGAATAGTTATTTGTCAAGTGCCCAGAGGGCGCCGGGTGCAGGGAAGGGCTGGAGTCAGCCGCTGTGCAAATCTCAGGGAGGCAGGCCAAAGGACTTCCCAACTTTCTCTCTGGGGACTCTGAGGCCACCTTGTCCACCTTAACCCCAGTGTGTGCTGCTGCCCTGTGGGGCCGGCGCTGAGGCCTCCAATGAGGTCGAGGCCCTTGGCGACAGGATAGTGACTCCGCAGCAGCCACTCCCAGGACAGCCGGTGCCCGCACTGCGGGGCTCTGGGTGCGCCAGAGGGTCAGAGCAGCCCGGGCAGGCCTGGCCTCTGGGGTCCCGCGCCCGCTCGCTCCAAGTCCGGTGGAAGCAGCGCCCGCCCTGGACGCGGAGGCCCCCTAAGAATAGCCACCAGAGCGACCACGGAGTGGCAGCAGCTCAGGAAGGAGCCCCGGCGCTCGGAGGCGGGGCGGGACGAAGGCCAGCTCGAGGCCAGCTGGTCACGTTAGGGAGCCCCCGTGTCCAGAGTGCGTGAAGTGAGGAGCGCGCGGCGAGCTCCTGCCCAGGACCCAAAGCAGAAGGAACGGAGGAGTGAAGCGGGCTCTCCACCAGGGGGCGCCGCCCCCGCCCAGCGGCCCGCAAGGCTGTGGCGCCGGCCCGGCTCCAGCCCCTTCCTGGGGGCCCACGGGAGCGCGGCCTTCGAGGTCCCTTCACCCCGCGCTCTCCTCCCGGGCGGCGCTGCCTTCCACAGGCGCCAGACACCTGCGGACAGCCTGGGTGTGCCTGCCGGCCCCACAGCTCCGTGAAGGCCCGATAGGCCTGCAGTGGCCACTGCTGTGTCCCCAGTACTAGTACAGGCCGCGGGCCGCCGAGAACTCATGTCCCCCAAACCTGTGTCTCTGTTCGCCGCAGGCCCGGGTGGCTAGTTGTCCCACCCGGGCAAGCGCTTAAGCGGCCTTTCCTCCGCCTGTACGGGTCCAGGCCACCTGTGGTGGCCAATTCTGCCTGGCTTTGGAGCGTGGGGGAAATAGCTGGCATCCGTGGGCACTCAATGAATGCTAGGTCCAAGCTGTCTCCAGGATGCCTGAGGTGTCCACCGGGCCAGGTCGCTGGGCCGTGCGCAGGAACGGGTTAGGACTCTGCAGCACGTCCAGGGCCGACTCGGCGTTTGCAGCCCAGCCTTGGCCTGCGGAGTCCTCCCACCCGTCGCCCCCAGGGGCCGAGGTGGGCCGGCAGCACATGCACGCTGGGCACGCTTGGCCAGGGGAAAACAACAAGGAAAAGATCCCACGATCTGTAAGCAGCGGGAGAGTTGGGAATCTGGGAATAAGGAAGCGCAGGTGGGCCCTGGGAACACTCTTTTCCTCTCCTGCATGCAGAAGGCGCTAGATAAATGCTTCTGCCAAGCATTGTTGCGCGAAAGGCCAGCAGCCAGAAGCTCATCCTATTCGCGGATGTGAACAGGTAGGCGGGGCATGAACGAGGCCCTATGACGCCCGCGCCCTATGAGGTCACGGCGTCTTCAGGCAAGTTTGAGCTTAAAAATATGGAACGCTTCACGAATTTGCGTGTCATCCTTGCGCAGGGGCCATGCTAATCTTCTCTGTATCGTTCCAATTTTAGTATATGTGCTGCCGAAGCGAGCACAAACGCCACCTTGGTATCTCAGTTATTTAAAGTCCCAAAGCAAAATTACTTTACAGTTAGGTGACCTTTCCTGTAGTTCACTCTTGCCACTGTTTCTCAGAACGGCCTTTGGAAGGATGTTCCTCATGATTCCATTTTCTTTACGTGCCTCGGATCGCGTCCAAAGTCCTTACATGTGGACTAACTTTACCTCCCGGGAACGGCCTCGTAGCCGCGGAGGTTTGTGGGAGGGCCCATGCAAATGAACCTGGCTGGACCGCGGCACCGCGGGGGCGGGGCCTCCGCGGGCGGCCGCGGGCATCCCAGGGTGCCCCGCGGACGCGGCGGCGCTCTGGCCTGCGCTCTCGCTAGCGTCGCAGGCCCCGGCGGACGCGCGGGCGAAGGTGGCGGCGGCGGCGGCGGCCGTGGGCGGCGCGGTGAAGGCGGTGGCGGCGGCCGGGACGCGCCTCGGGCACCCGCCGGCCGCTAGGGCGACGCGGGCGGCATGTCGGAGCACGCGGCCCCCGCAGCGCCGGGCGCCGGGCCCAACGGCGGCGGCGGCGGCGGCCCGGCCCCCGCGCGCGGCCCGCGCACCCCCAACCTGAACCCCAACCCGCTCATCAACGTGCGCGACCGGCTCTTCCACGCGCTCTTCTTCAAGATGGCTGTCACCTACTCGCGGCTCTTCCCGCCCGCCTTCCGCCGCCTCTTCGAGTTCTTCGTGCTGCTCAAGGTGACCGGCCCCGACCCCCGACCCGACCCCTGACCCCGGCGGCCCGCCCCCTGCCCCGGGCCTGGAGCCCCGCGCTGACCAGCCGCGCCCCTCCTCCCGCCTTGGACCCCTGACTCTGCATCTGGGATCCTCAGCCCCAGGACCCCTCCTGGCGGGCGTCCACTGGTCTCTTCTTCCTGTTGGGGGGTCTCTCTCTCCTGGGACCCTCTACCTGCTCAGCTTCACAGGGCAATGTGTGGGCTTGGCTGGGGTCACAGCCACCACTCCTGGGGCCCGGTTAGGGCGCCCTGGGCTGGCTGATGGAACCCCTGTGGCCGTTGTGGTGTTCCTCGGCTGACCTGGAGACCGGGGCCCTCTAGGAAGGAGCTTTTCCTGGGTGGCAGCCCTGTGGTAAAGGGCCTGGGTTCCAGGTTTCTGACTTGTGCCGGGAAATGGGGAAGCGGCTGGGCACACAGACGTGGCCAGCTTCTCCTTCCTGTCTGTTGAAACCGGCTGATGCTGTTGGACGGAGCGGGCGCTGTTGTGGGCCGGTTCCCAGCCATCAAACAGATCTGGGTCCTGGCCCTGCCGCAGCCCTCCGGCGAATGCTCCGGAGCCTGCAGTCCCTGGTCTTCAGATGGACTGATGTGCCTGAGCGTGAAGATCTGGCTTCCCCAGGCTGGCACACACCCCGACGTCCTTCGCCCAAGCAGCTCGCAGAGAACTTGGTCATGTGGGCAGTGCTCTGCGAGCAGGCTGTGGAGGGCTACTGTATTGGGATCCTTTATCAGCCTATCTGGAGTCCTTGGATGGCCTAAACCTGGAAAAAACTTATCCTTAGGTGTGTGTTTTCCTTGGGACACGATAGGGCAACCGGTTCCTGGGAAGAGCCACCAGCCCATGGGCAAAATCTTGTCCAATGTTCAGTCCCCTGTCAGCATGGGCCTGGCGCTCAGCTCTGGCCCTTCCCTTTCTGGGTCTATGTTGGGTTATCCCTGAAGACCCAGCACCCTTTCCAGGCAATTGCTACTCAGGTAGGCAATAGGGCTGGGCCCCAGCTGAAGGTCACCCTTGCCCTGTCTAGTAGAGCCCTGGAAGGTGAGGGCTCCGGGGAGGTTCTCCTCAGCTGGGCATACTGGGTCATGCGATCTCTGGCAGAGCCAGATCTCCACCTGAATCCCAGTCCCTGGGGGACACAGACCAGACCCATCACCTTCTATCTTATTTGCAAAGCTTGCCTAGGACCACCTGGTTTCTGAGGCTGCTTGGCTTCCAGGAAGCCCTACTCCTTTGCTTCCTGTGCACCCTGCCTGCCCTGCTTCCCCACACTGGCTACCGGGAAGGGGGGGGCGGCTGCCTTCCTGTGCAGTCTGTGCTTCTGACATCCTGTCCCCTGTGCCTGAATCTGGGGTTGTTATTGAAATGGCGCTATAGTGCCAGATCCTGGGGAGAAGTGGCAGTTGGACCATTGAAAGTCACTCTGCTGGCCTCAGCATCCCCCTCTGCTGGTTTCATGGCCCCGAATCCAGAAGGGCAAAGACTGGTTAGACTTGGAAGTGCCCAGGCCTGTTCAGTTGGTTTCTAGCCCCAGCAGCTTGACCCCGACAGCCAGTGAGTGGATGCCTACAGGGTCAAGGTGCTCTGACATGTGGTGCCTGTCACAAGATGGGCAGGTACTAGCCGCACGCAGTGGCTCAAGCCTGTAATCCCAGCACTTAGGGAGGCTGAGACAGGAGAATCGGGAGTGCAAAGCCAGCCTCAGCAACAGTGAGGCGCTAAGCAACTTAGTGAGACCCTGTCTCTACATAAAACACAAAATAGGGCAGGGGACGTGGCTCAGTGGTCGAGTGCCTCTGAGTTCAATCCCCAGTACCAAAGGAAAAAAAAAAAGATGGGCAGGTACTGTCCCTGTGGTCAGTGGGAGTAACAAGGTACCCTCAGGGTCACTGAGGATCAGGAGGACTGGAGGTTTGGTCTCTGCTCTGAATTGGGGACCTGTCACATTGGCTGTCACTGTTGGACATAGTACCCCGGGGATGCTAAGCAGCCGACATCTGAGTCGAAGGGAGACCTCAGGAGGGCAGGACCTCGAAGGTTTTCCTAGCTGGGGCTGAGGGGCTCTCTGCACCCTTCCTGGTGAGGAAGTTATGGCTTAGCTGGCATTTGGTCAGCAGAGATGTGGACTGGCAGACAGAACGACCTGCCTGGTGGCAGTGTGCTGGGCTCCCTGAGAGAGTCGGGGCAAGCGGGGCATGTGGAAGGCGTCCTGGAGGAGATAACAGCATAGCCTTGGCAAGCTGAGTATCTCTGACCCTCATTCTGGGGGCAGTGCTGAGTGGGCAAACCCAGAGGGAGGGCAGTGCCAGGGGCCTGGGAAGAGGCAGTGGGCAGGGTCTGCAGGTGAAGTGCAGGAGCATCTGCCCAAGGTGAGGAGCCAGGGTGTGCAGGGAGCAGGGCTGGAGGGCCCTGGGGTGCGGGCCGGGAGCCTGGAGGCAGCACATGGAGTGGCCAAGGCAGGCTGTGGAGCAGAGGGTGGGCAAGGCTGGGGAGGCGGCTGGTGGTAGGTCCAGGGCTGTGTGGTGAGTCTGGCTGGGCCTTGCCTGGTCTTTGCTTGGCAGTGGGAAACAGGCTGGATGGGAGGCGGGCACTGTCAGGTAGAGCAGAGACTCCCGGCTCTGCTCAGTCAGTGCAGAATGCCACCAGGGCCCAAGCTGGGAGCTCCCTGGGGCTGGCTGGTGTGGCCACTGCGAGGGTGGCAGCAGAGGGCACCAGGGTAGTGTCTGAGTCATGGCGTTTGGGGCTTGCAGGCCATTCAGCTGAGTTCCTGCATTTGTGTGTAAATGCCAGCCTCATTCTCAGGTCACGTTTCCAGAGAGCTCGTCACTAGACCTGTGTTGGGTATGGCAGGGCTTTCGTCCAGCAACCCTCTGCCACTGCCCCCGGTGGACTGAGGTCCTCCCGAGGTCCCTGTCTACTCCTGGTCAGAGGTCAGCTCACAGCCTCAGGAGCACAGCTCATGACCGCTCCCAGCTGCTCCCGCTGGCCCTGTGGTGTCAGCAGGTCTGTGGCCTGGGCTTCAGTTCCTCGTGTGAGTGAAGGTGTGCAGCCTGCCCCGGGGCTCGCTGCGTCGTGTTCTTTTTCACGTGCCAGCCTGACTGCATTGTGTCCTGTGGCTGCAAGGGTGTCCAGGCAGAGCTGCTGCAGATGTTTGGGCTTGAAGAGCAGAGTGTGCCCTTCAGGAGCCGCGTAGACCCCAAAGTCCTGCTCTGGCTAGGCCCTCCTGTGCAGGAGGCTAAGCAAAGGGACAGGTCAGCTCCTCTGGCCACACCTGCTGCCCACCTTCCCAGCTCCCAGATGCCACGTGCGGCCAAGGGCTCCTCTCAGCAGAGGTTCCTCCCCTCTCCAGACCTGCCCAAAGCTCGGTTTCAGGGACTGGAATGCGGGGGTTGGGCTGCTCCTGTCCACTTCAGCCAGCCACGTGCCAGCCTCTGTCTCTGGTGCCTGTGGCTGCAGGTGGTGGCAGCTCTGTTCCCAGCTGGCCCAGAAGGAGATGATTGTGTAGCTTGCTGGCCCCCAGGGCCTAGCTACCCAACTGTGCCCCTCTCAGGTACCAGCAACTGTGGCCAGCAGGAGGGCTGTGGGTGCTTTGCTGAGCCAGCCCTGTACCCAGTGTGCAGAGGGTGCAGACGTTCTGGCTTGGCAGTGTGGCAGCAGGAGCCCCACCTCAGCCTGAACCTCGCCTTTGTGGTGCCCTGGCATCTCCACGACCTGGGCCTCTGTGGGCTGTGGTTCCATCCGGGCAGCTCTTCTCTAGAGAACCTGGGGTTCTGTGTGGCAGTGCCTAGGCGTGGGGGGCTGGAGCCTGTGTTGCCCCACTGGCAGGACACCGCAAGTCTTTGGGGCACCACAGGTGGGCCCTGTGCAGCTGGAGTGGAGCAGAGCTGAGTGCTTCTCACCAGACCCTGCAGAGGGTTCCAGGGCTGGTGCCGAGGCACAGCGGCCAGGCTGGCAGTGTGCTGTGAGCAGAACTGTCAGGTGCTGGGGAGCTCCCTGGAAGAGGGCTGCCCTGGGCAGTCCTGAGGAGGGGCCCACCCTCTGACAGGCCTCCTGTCTGTCAGAGCTCTTTCCCTCAGCGCCATGGACACTGGGATGTGCAGTGGTGTTCCTGGCCTCCACCCACTCTGTGCCGGTTGTGACAGCCACAGATGTCCCCAGATGTTACCCAGTATCCTCTGGATCAGGAGAGCTCCCCCCCCCCCAAGGCTCTGCTGAGGCCTGTGATGCTGCCCGCGTGGAGATCCCGCGGGTCCAGACCCTCCCTGCTCTGCACTCTGCCCATCAGGAGTGTATTCTGCTGTCCACTTCAGAGGGCAGTGAACTCTCTTTTTTTTTTTTTTTTTGGTGAGATGGCACCTTCTTAAGAGGCTGACCTCAAACTTGTAATTCTTGGGGCTGGGGCTGTGTAGCTCAGTGGTAAAGCGCTTGCCTGGCATGCATGAGGCACTGGGTTCGATCCTCAGCACCACATAAACAAAATAAAGGTATAAAAAAATACAGTAACATTATTAAGGAAAAAAACAGCTTGTCATCCTCTTGCCTCAGCCTCCTGAGTGGCTGGGTTAGCAGGTGTGCACACTGCACCACAGATACTAATGCGCACTTTCCTGGGGTCAGCACTTTCGACGTTCAGGGCCAGATGATGCTCTGGGCACTGCAGGGTGCTGAGCAGCACTCCTGGCAGCCACCAGTGTCCTCTGGGGGCAGTCACCCTGTGAGAGCAGCTGCTCCTGTTTTACAGATCAGCAAGCTGTATTTCCCAGGCAGAGCAGCCTGGCCCTGCCCACATGGAGCTGTGTCCTCAGCAGCTACAGCTGGCCCCGCCAGACCTGGGAGAGGTGCAGAGGGCACTTAGCAGGGCGAGGGAGGCTATTTTTAGCTGGTGAGATCAGGGGCCTCAGAGGACATAGCAGAATGTGAGGCAGGTAGCAGCCGTGCAGCCTTGAGGAACTAAGTTGTGCTGGCCTCCTGGATGGTGGGCCCAGCAGATGGCCTGGGGCCTGCAGCACCTGGGCTGGACCTTCAGTGTTGAGGACAGTTGGTCAGTGGTGCTGATTGCTCTGTGCAGCGGCCTCAGCCCAGCGCAGCCTCTCCCTTGGGGGCCCTGCACACCGCCAAGAGGGCCCCACCTCACCCCTCGTCCCCACCCTCAAGGGGGCCCAGGCAGTCAGGAGCCTGAGCCCCGGGCCCCTCAGCCTTCCTGGGCCGGGGGAGCAGGTCATGACCTGGAGCGAGTCTCCACGAGTCCTCCTCAGTCCCTCCAGCTCCCTGGGGCTGGCCGGGAGCTGGCAGCCTGGGTGGAGCGGGGAGAGCCTGACGCCTGGCTGCGCTGCCTCCGCAGGCCCTGTTCGTGCTGTTCGTGCTGGGCTACATCCACATCGTCTTCTCCCGCTCGCCCATCAACTGCCTGGAGCACGTGCGGGACAGGTGGCCGCGGGAAGGCATCCTGCGTGTGGAGGTGCGCCACAACTCCAGCCGGGCGCCTGTCTTCCTGCAGTTCTGTGATGGCAGCCGGGGGAGCTTCCCAGGCCTAGCTGTGGAGCCGGGTGGCCTGGAGCTGGAGGAGGAGGAAGAGGAGCTGACCATGGAGCTATTCAGGAACAGCTCTGTCAAGGTGAGCTGTGCACAGAGGGCCCAGCAGACCCTGTGACTGCAAGGCAGGGGTGGCCGCCCGGGAAGCGCTTGGGCCTCGAGGGCCAGGCCCAGGCATCCTCTGCCTGCTGCAGCTGGTGTGGCCCTTCGTGACCTCGCCTGTGTCCCGGGTGGAGACAGGGCCCAGGCACTGGGTGCTAGGGTTTCCCTGTGATCATGTGGGGACAGCAGCCAGTTGGGGCGTGCTGAGCGCAGGCAGGGCTGAGGCAGAGCTCAGCCTAACCTGAAGGCACAGCCACCATGAGGCACATCTCTGCCATCACACTGCAGCAGCCTATGCCCTGAGACCTCTGCAGTGCTCAGCTCTGCCTATGTCCTGCCCTGTCCCTAGTTAGAGGTCAGACCCCTCCTGGAGGGGACCACATCAGGGCAGGCTTGGTGTCAGGGTGGGGTCATCAGCCCCCAACCCTGGAGGTGGTAGATGCCCCAGCAGGACCTGCTAATGCCCTGGTGCCTGGTTGCCTGCAGTTTGAGCTGGACATTGAGCCCAAAGTGTTCAAACCTCCCAGTGGCTCTGAGGCCTTGAACGACAGCCAGGAGTTCCCCTTCCCTGAGACACCCACCAAAGGTATGCACTGGCCACGGGGTGCAGGGTGGGTGCTGTGGTCCTGCCCAGCCCACAAGAGTGGGTGTGGAGTGGACCGCCTCACCAGCTGTCCCCACAGTGTGGCCCCAGGATGAGTACATTGTGGAGTACTCGCTGGAGTACGGCTTCCTGCGGCTGTCACAGGCCACTCGGCAGCGCCTGAGCATCCCTGTCATGGTCGTCACCCTGGGTGAGCCTGACTGCATGGCTGGGTCTGGGGTACCCAGGGTGGGCCTCCATCCCAGCAGGCCCTCGGAGGCCTGTCTGCCCTGACCCTGACCCACCCGCAGACCCTACACGGGACCAGTGCTTCGGAGACCGCTTCAGCCGCCTCCTTCTGGATGAGTTCTTAGGCTATGACGACATCCTCATGTCCAGCGTGAAGGGCCTCGCAGAGAACGAGGAGAACAAGGGTGGGCCCGCGGGGGGGGGGGGCCGGGGCGGGGGGGGCGGGGCGGGGCGGGACCTGCGCTCACTGCCGCCCCCCAGGCTTCCTGCGGAACGTGGTGTCCGGGGAGCACTACCGCTTCGTCAGCATGTGGATGGCTCGCACGTCCTACCTGGCTGCCTTCGTCATCATGGTCATTTTCGTGAGTGCTGCGGGGCCTTGGGGCGGGCGGGAGCCTGCAGACAGAACCATGGACAGCCCTGACGTGTGCGGGCCTCACTTGCAGACCCTCAGCGTCTCCATGCTGCTCCGCTACTCCCACCACCAGATCTTCGTCTTCATCGGTGAGTCTCAGCCGGCCACGGGGGGCGGGGCGGGCTTGGCCCCAGGCCCTCATGGGTGGCCCCCGCGCCCTGTGCCCGCAGTGGACCTGCTGCAGATGCTGGAGATGAACATGGCCATCGCCTTCCCTGCAGCGCCCCTGCTGACGGTCATCCTGGCCCTCGTTGGTGAGGACCCCACCCGCCTCCCCTGCCCCACGCCCTGCCCCTCCCACTCCAACCTGGGCCGCCTGTCCCCGCAGGGATGGAGGCCATCATGTCTGAGTTCTTCAACGACACCACCACGGCCTTCTACATCATCCTCATCGTGTGGCTGGCCGACCAGTACGACGCCATCTGCTGCCACACCAACACCAGCAAGCGTCACTGGCTGCGGTGAGCTGGGCTGCGGGCGGCAGGGTCCTGGGGTGGCACGGGCAGTCACCTGCTCACGCTGCGTGGCCTGCTCTCCCGCGACAGGTTCTTCTACCTGTACCACTTTGCCTTCTATGCCTACCACTACCGCTTCAATGGGCAGTACAGCAGCCTGGCCCTGGTCACCTCCTGGCTGTTCATCCAGGTGAGGCCTGGGTGCCACGTTGTCCTCCTTGAAGGCGGGTTGAGCCTGGGCAGAGGGCAGCGCGGTCCCTGTGCCTCCCGGCCTCCTTGCTGCAGAGCCCTCTGGTGGGCTGCGGCTGGCCTTCCCTGCCTTGTGTGGACTGGGCCCTTGTTCCAGTGTGGGCGGGGCCTTGGCTCAGGTCTGGTGTGGGTGGTGGGCGGGGCCTCTGATTCTTCTGGGCTCTGTAGCTGGTGGGCAGCTACCTGACCCACCCCTCTATCCCCAGCATTCCATGATCTACTTCTTCCATCACTACGAGTTGCCTGCCATCCTGCAGCAGATCCGCATCCAGGAAATGCTGTTGCAGGCGCCACCCCTGGGCCCGGGGACCCCCACGGTACTGCCTGACGACCTGAACAACAACTCGGGCACCCAGGCTACTGCCCCCGACCCTACAGGCCAGCCCCTCGCTCTGGGTCCTGGCTCTACTGGAGCCGGTGGGGGCCCTGGGCCTGGGGCCACAGCGCCCAGCTCTCTGGGGGCTGTAGCCGCCTCAGTAGCCGCGGCCACTGGGGGTGACCTGGGCTGGATGGCAGAGACAGCAGCCATCATCACGGACGCCTCTTTCCTGTCTGGCCTGAGCGCCTCGCTCTTGGAGCGGAGGCCCACTGGACCCTTGAGCCCCAGTGGGGGACTCTCCCGTGCCCACCAGGACACTGCTCCCCAGAGCGACTCCGTGGCACCTGACACAGCCCGCCCTGCAGACGTGGGGGCAGAGCCCAGCCCTGTGTCCAGGGTCCCAGCAGAGGCACCCTCTGAGGTCGGATCCTGAGCCCCAACCCACAGCTGAGCCTCCTGCCAGGCTTTCCAGCCAGGGAGCTATTGGGTACCTCCCAGCAGCCCCTGGGGCCGGGCAGGCTGTCCCCATGGGGCACCAGGGTCCTTCCCCTGGACTGCCCTCCCGCTCGGGTTGGTGTCGGGGTTTCATCAGGCTTGTGGAAGGTGGGTCCCTGTCCCCCACGTGTGGGGCCTGGCCAAGGCTTGTCCTGGTAGTGAGCTTGTTTGTGGTGGTCTGTGAGGAGAGGGGCAGGGGCTCCCGGGAAGCTCTGGAGGGGGCTCGGTGAGAGGTCTGGGGCGCCTGTTATGGGGGCAGCGCGGGACACCAGCAGGGCAGGTCTGAACAGGGTGACTAGACGGGAGTGGGCATGGCGGCTTCACCTTGGGTTTCCGGCCGAGGGGGTGGCACAGCGCGGCCCTGCCTGGCGCTCCCTGTGCGGTGCCTTCTCCATGGCCGTCCCTCCCCATGTGCACCAGGCCTGGGGTCTCCAGGAGGGCAGAGCTGTGTCTGGGGCACAGGTGCCAACATCAGTGCCTGGGGTGCCAGGGTCCAGCTGCGCTCAGGGCGGGAGTGGGCCAGGCAGCCCAACGAATCGCTGGGTGAGGGGCGCGGAGCGGCGCTCGTGCCATTCTGTTTAATTGCAGTGTACAAAGTTGTGTTTGTATATAGAATAAACTGTCCGCGAACAGGGCCGGGTCTGCACTCGCGTGTGCGTGCGGACGGGTCTCCAGCTGGGCCTTTATCCGGGGTGTCGGGCTCCTTGGGCGTCAGGTGCGTTCTGGATCACCGGGCGCCCTTAGGTGCCGCTTGGGCCTGGAGCAGGCGCAGCGGCCGGTGGTGAGCGCCATCCCCAAGTCGAGCTAGGAGCTCCCCGCGCCGCATCAGAGCTTGGCGGAGCCTCTCGCGGACGCCCTCAATGTGCCGCTCCAGCTCCTCCAGCTCGCCGGCCCGCGGGGAGGCCGTCGACCTCGCCGTGGGCGGGGGCCCATTGGAACACATCCAGACTGGGCCTTCCGGGGTCCCAGGCGCCTTCTCCGGGGCGGCAGCCACCCCCGGCTCCAGCAGGAAGCGCACCCTGCGCTCCTCGCCCACAGCCCGGCGCACTCGTCTCCAGCGCCCTGGGCCCTCCGGCTTCGCTGAGGTGGCCTGCTGCTGCTCGGGACCGCTGGGGAGGGACAGGGCTAGGTAGCAGCCCCAGGCAGCCGTGGCCCACTGCCATCGGGGTCTGGGGTCGGAGCTGGGCTTATCCGTCGTAGACCCTCGGCAAGGCCTGGACGTATGCGAAGCGTCCCTCCCACGTCCGGCCCCGCTGGCGGCGCGCCGGTGCTTTACCTGGGCTCCGGCTCCAGCTTCTCCCTTTGCCCTCGGGGCCGGTCCGTGTTGACAGCCCGGTGAATTTTCTAAGATCCCAGACAGGCTCGGTTGTGGTGGGGCCAGCGGCAGGCGCCGGCCCCGCCGTGCCCCCGGCCGACGGCCCTCACCTGGCTGGTGTGCAGCCAGTACTGCAGCCTGCTGCCCCTGCGGATGCGCGGCAGCACCAGGCGGAAGAAGACGTGCTCGCACAGCGAGCTAAGCAGGGCGCTGCCCAGGCCCAGGCACAGCAGCACGAAGAGACCCGAGAAGTGGTAGATTCCCATCTGGAGGGTCTGCGGCAGGACACAGGGCTCCCTCACCGCCACGGAGGGGACCCTGCGGAGCCCGGCCGAGAGCCGCGGGGCGCCTGGGCCGCTGGAGCCAGGCAGGGCCGGGCGGGCTGCCAGCGCGGGCTCGCGCAGGAGGGCCGGCCGCGGTGCACAGCAGCGGACAGCATCGCGGGGAGCGGCGGGGCCGGCGCTTCGCAGAAACCCAGGCCCACGGAGCCGTCCCGCCCTGGGGCCCTGCCTCACCTCGGTAACCGCAAAAACCCGCTTCCCGCAAGGCACCATCTTGTACCACTTGTCGTGCAGCAGGTCGATGAATCCCGAGGACTTGTAGCGGCTGATGAACTCGGACAGGTTGGAGGTGAGCGGGGAGTTCTGCGGCAGCCCGATGCCGTAGCCTGCGGAGGCCGGGACACGGCCCAGGGAGACTGTGCCCACGCGCGTCCGGCCTGGCCCCTAGCCCGCAGAGCCCCCTTGGCTCTCCGCTGGCCCCTGGCCCCTCACAGGCCCTCACCCTCGATGGCGAAGGGCTTGCCCACGGTCAGCAATTTGCAGTCCGCGTCGATGGAGACCTCATAGTCCAGGAGCGACTTGTCCATGATGAAGGCGTTGAGCTTGGGCGGGTCGCTCCTGCGGGGGGGCTGGAGTCAGCGGGCCCCGCCCCCTCCAGCCCCGCCCGCCCGGGCCCCGCCCGCCCGGCCTCACGTGAGCATGGCGACGCCGTCGGGCGTGGTGGGCGCGCTGTGGCGCCGCATGTGCGCGTGCATCTCGGGGAAGCTCGCCTTGATGTAGGCCTCGGCGCTGCTCTCCCACACCGTGCCGAAGCGGAAGCCCTGCGACGGGTGGTGCAGCTGCGCGACCGGCGGGAGGCGCCGGTCAGGCGCTGGCCAGCCCGGGCCGCGGGCGTGCCCTGCCCGCTCTTGCGGAGCCACCCCAGCCTGACAAGCGCAGACGCCCAGCCCTGCCCCGGGTTGCGGGGCGGCACCCCCCCCCCCGTTGAGACCGTTCTGGACACCCACGTATTTGTGTACACCAGAGGGAACCGGGTTCCCCCGCTCTCCACGTAGGATCCCACGGATCTCCAAGCCGCCTCTCCAAGCAGCCCCTGCCCCTGTCCCCGGCCTCCCACCCAGCCAGGGAGCGGGGCCCCGCGCACCCCTCTACCCGCGCACCCCGACTGCCCGTCCGCCTGCAAAAGCTGTAGGCCCGGCTTCGGAACACCTGGACCTGCCCCCACCCGGCGAGCTCTTTGCCAGCATCTGTCCCCATCGTCCACTCCACCATCCAGCTCCATCTTCTGACCTTCCATCCCTTCCTCCATCCCTTCCATTTTTCTTTCCATCCTCAGCGCCTCTGTCAAACATGCCCATTATCCTCCCACCCCTCCCAAGGTCAGAGCCCAAGTCTTGCCTGCAGCCCACAGGACCCCAAATAAGCTTCCCTGTCCCTCCCTGCCTCCAATCCCCCTCTGACCCCTCATTTTCTGTCTCTCTCCTGCCTCTGCTTCAGCCACACTGGCTCCTCGCTGAGCTGTGGGACCCTGTCCTGCCCCAGGGCCTTTGCACGGCTGTGCCCTGCAACTGGAGCACTTAGCCCCAGACATTCACAAGACCATTTTCTCAAGAGGGAGCCAGGCAGGCCTCTACCAGAGGCTGTCATGCGAGAGACTGCTTATCTGTCAGGATTCTTTGGCTCTTTTGTCCACAGCATGGCACATACTAGGCACTCAGTAAATGTCTGGGGATGGTGGCGTGGTTCAGTGGTAGGGTGCTTACCTAGGTTCCACTCCCAGCAGCAAAACATAGACATTTCTGACCTGAGGCCCACCCTGCCATGACCCCTGGAGCCCCAGTGCAGCCCAGCCCAGTGGGGCCCAGGCCCCCAGGCTGCCCACCTTGGGGTCGTGGATCCCTGACAGCTCCTCAAAGGTCTTGTCCCCGACCATGACCGCAGCCAGGTTGGCCGTGTAGCTGGACAGCACGAGCAGGCAGAAGATGGCCCAGAGGTTCATGAGGAAGCGCCCGGTGGGACACTTGGGGGTCTTGCTGGAGACGGTGCGTCCAAAAAGGATGGCGTAGCAGAGGTTGAGGGCGGAGGAGTAGGAGAACACGGTGCCCCGGTTGCGGCCGCGCGGTGTGAGTCCGTAGGGGCTGCGCCACTCGTACAGGGTGAGGAAGAGCGCCGTGAGGTGCAGGGCGGCGAAGACCCCCAGCCACATGGACCAGTGCAGCGGCCACGTGAAGGCCCCGATGGGCGAGGCCGTGTCCCGCGCCCGCACCAGGATGCCCAGGCTGGTGGAGAAGAAGGGGCTGGTGAAGTCCATGACCTGCGAGCGCACGGAGTTGATGCTGAAGCTGGTGACCGCCATGTGGGCCCTGCCGGCCAGCAGATCGCCCACCAGGCCGGTCCAGCGGCCGTCCCGCAGGGCGCCGTATTTGCCGTCACCCACGATGTACAGCTCGAAGTCGAAGGGCGCATCCTCGGCCAGCCGCTCCAGCAGGTCGATGCAGTAGCCATAGCAGCACTTGCGCAGGGCATGGGGCACGGAGCCATTGGCCAGCGCCACGAACAGAGTGTCCAGGACAGCTGAGTCGTTGGTGCCAGGGTCCAGGCACAGCTGTCCCGCCGGGCACTGCCCGTCCTCGTCTGGCTCGCGGGCAAACACGAATGGGTGCTCCACCAGCGTCACCACGCGCAACTTGGGTCGGGACTGGGCGCCGGTTGGGGCTGGGGACCAGGAGGCAGTGCCCCCTGGCTCCAAATCCAGCTGCCCGTCCCGCCAGCTACCCACCGTGGCCCAGGCTGGGGCGCCCCGTGGGTCCCGGCGGAGGCCCCACACCTTGAAGCTCCGGGACAGGTGCACGTGTGAGGTGCTGGCCACCCACACGGGCCCCGTGCGGCCCTGGAAGGACGTGTTGGCCAGGAACCTGGGGGAAGGGCTCAGGAGGTCAGCTTCTCCCCACCGGGGAGTGCGGCCGGCTTTGCTTCTAGGAGGCGACCCTCAGCAGAGCGTGGCCTCTGAGGGTCTGTGGGGGTGGTGCTCTGCCTTCCGTGGCCCTGGGGGCTGGACCCAGGGACGCCCTACCCCAAGCCATGGCCACAGCCCTTCCCGTCCTGCTTTGGGACAGGGTCTCTCTAAGTCTGGGACGCTACTCCGCCTCTGGGCGGCTGGGAAGCGTATGCCACCATGCGGGAGAAGCAGAGCTGGGGTTAGGGCAGGTGGCCAGAGCTGCCCAGCACCCCAGCTGCCAGCACCTCGAGGCTGCTCCTGGATTGGCTTTGGGTGACAGGAGGTGCCTGGGGGTGACGACCCTCCCCCAACCCCTGGGGGTGCAAGGCCCTTTCTCCAGACTCAAGGTAGGGCTCACGCTCCAGGGTGTCCTGTGGCCTCGGGCTGAGATCCGCTGCTCCTGCAGTGCCGTCCTGCAGGGCCACCTGTCCCTCGTGAGTCCTCTCACCCCAGCACCCCCTTGGTCTCTGCTTCCACTCAAGACGAGACCTGCTGTCTCGTCAGCCCCCACACAGCAAGCACACAATAACGTTGCTCCTTGTGATGGACAGTGGAGGCCCAGTGGGGGGCAGGGACAACGCCATGGGGTGGACAGCCTTCCCAAAGCAGGGTTCCCACTCACCGAGCCAAGAAGCGCCCCGGGGACTCTGGTCCCACTGGCTCCCGGTCCTCACAGTTCGCCACGGCCGGGAGGAGCGCCCACTCTGGCTGCACATGGGACGCACTGCCCAGCGCCCGGGCCACCAGCTCCACGGCGTCATGGATGGTGGCTTCCAGTGAGGGTCGAGCCGTCTCCCCCAGTGCAAGCAGCCCAGGTGGCAGACCGGCCGTGGGCAGTGCATCGGCGGGCAGTGGTGTGCCCAGCAGCCAGCGGGGCCCGGGCGGTGCGGCCTGCAGCACCTGAGGGGCACGGGCAGCGTCACAGCCAAGGAGGACCGCCACAGGGACCGGGGACTCGCCTCCCACTGGTGCCCCCAGTGGGGCCAGGCGAGCATGCAGCCCCACATCCCCCACGTCTGGCCGGCTCAGGTCCAGCAGGAGCCTTGGCGCCTGGCCAGCCCGGCTTGTCCAGAGGGCCACCAGGCCAGCGGCGTCCCGGACACGGCAGAGCACCAGGCCGACGTCCTCCCAGCTGTGCGCCTGCAGCAGGGACACCATCACGTCCAGCAGCGTCTCCAGGGGGCTGGCCCAGTCCAGCTGCAGGTGGAATGGGGTCTGGGAAAGGGGTGCTGCAGTCAGGGCCAGCGGGCACCTCGTCCTCTACACCTACCTCCTGTCACTGGTGGGCAGGCTGGACTCTCCTCCTCCCTGGAGCACCCTGCTGCAGGCCCTCCGGGACGCCCCTCTTCTCAGCACTGGGCTTGGCCTTCACCTGATGGCCACAGCTGGCCCACTCAGCTCTGGCCCCTGGCAGGGCCACTCTGGGGCTCTCCTGTACCATCCCGAGGCAGGAGTGTCCTTCTCCCTTTCGGGAACTGCCCACCCTCGCACGTCCTTCCCAGCCCAGTTTCTCTCCCCCTCGGTGGCTCTCTGCTCCCTTCTGAACACCCCAGCCTCAGGTCCGTCCTCTCTGCTCCTGGGCTTGCCCTGCCCACCCCTGCCTGATGGCGCCCCCCGGGGGCAGAGGGCAGTGGCTCCACCAGCACACCCGTGCGGCTCCCTCCTGCTTAGAACCGCGCTTTTACCAGGAACTCCGAGGGAGGGCAGGACCACTCACCAGACACCTGGGTGGGCAGGGCGCTGCCTGGGTGGTACAGGGTGCTAACTGGCGAGGGTCAAACTGGGAGACCAGACCAGTTTCAAGCCCAGGGCCCCAGGGAGCACGCCTGGACGCAGTTCCTGGAAGTGGCAGCAGAGGGCGCCACACACCTGAATTTGGGACCTCAGGTGCTGGGGGGCTCCAGTTTGGCACCTGGAGAGCTGGTGTGACCTGCCTCACAGGTCAGGGTCTCTCCTCCCCTAGGAGAGGAAAGGCCTGGGGCATCTCCAAGGTGGGTTTGGAGCGAGGAGAAAGGCTGGGAGCCAGTCCTGAGGTTGTCCCCTCCTGCTGGCCCTAAGAGGGAGTCTTCCTCTGGGTACAGTGGGCCCTGCTGGGGGCCTGGGGCCCTACCAGCCACCCTGCTCTCCTCTTGGAATCTGGGGCTGGGATCAAGAAGAGAGTAAGTCCAAGGAGGCGTAAAGGTTCAGGGTGGCCCCAGGGCAGCAGGAGCCTGTGGGGCAGGGGCTGCCTGGCCTCGAGGGTCTGCAGGGAGGGAGAGGACAGTGAAGGATGGGCCTGGGCCTGCACCCCGAAGCTGCACACCGCAGGTGAGGAGGGAGACCCTGCCCTCCCAGCCCAGGGTCCTCAGCAGCCCTTGGTCCAGGGCGCCTGGGCCCACACGACAGGAAAAGGGCAGGGGCCTGCCTCCATCAGTGTTCCGGGAAGGGTCTTCCCAGGAGCCCTGCACCCCAATGGGCAGGCGGTCCTGTGGGGCCAGGCTTCCAGGCTGGGTGCCTTGGGGCTCCCTGGCCTGTCCACTGCCCGCGCTCTGGGGCACCCCGGGTCTAAGTCCCCATGCCTGTGTCCTGGGGCACGCGGGGACCAGGGGTTCGCCGCGCGAGCCTCCGGCGGCCGGCCATCCCGCTCCCACCCCACGGCTGTGCTCCGTGAGTACCGGGGCGCCGAGCGGCGCGCGCGCCTCCCGCCGCAGCACGCTGAGCACCGGGGTCTCGGTGGCAGCCGCCAGGAAGTGCAGCTGCAGCAGCTCCGGGCGCGACTCGGGGAAGGCCAGCAGGGCTGCCACGCCCGGCGAGGCCAGCGCCCGGCAGAGGCCGCGGGCCAGCGAGGCGGGGTCGCGGGCAGGGGGCGCGGCGGCCACCAGCTCCAGGCTGAGGTTGTGCAGCAGCGGCGACTCCAGGGCAGCCCGGGCCAGCGCGGCGCGGGCGCGGGCGCGGACGGCGGGCGCGCGGGGCAGGAGGGCGCCCAGGCGCACAGAGCCCCCCAGGCGCGCTAGGACGCCACAGGGCTGCGGGTGGCCACGAGCCGACCAGGGCGCCGGCCCCAGCGCCAGGCCGAGCCACAGCGCCAGCACAAACTCCATCGCAAAGTTGCCACCAGCGGCGGGTGGAGCCGCGATGCCACCGCACGGCAGGGGCCGGCCGGTTCCCGCTCCTGCGGGCGGCGCACCCTCGCTGCCGCCACTGCCTGCGGTGCCCAGCCCAGCAGCCCGCCAGGAGCAGCGGGACCGCTGCCTGGCTTGCAGATGACCGGCAGCCCGCTAGGGAGCCGCGGACTGTGCCCGGCAGGGCTGGGGACGTGGCGCCCAGCCAGCCAGTCATTGACCATTCTACAGAGCAGGTGGGGCCTCACAATGGGCGCCCACACCCACCTGTTCTTCTCCAGGATCCCGACCTCCCTGGCCTCCCAGCCCTGGAGTGGTGCCCGGTGCTCAGACAGGAAGAGGCCAGGTCCGCGGGCTTCCAGAGAGCAGCCCCGACCCCTCTGTGCGCTCGGTGGAGGAGGCGGAGAGGCAAACCTTAGGGAGGTCTGCTCTCCAGCCCCGGGCGGGCAACTTGGATCCCAGAGCTTCATCCTTCAAAAGCCAGGGCCAGGCGCCCCCTTCGGAAAGAGATTCCCTCCTTCCACCCAGGAACTTGCAGAAGCACCACCCGGCCACCCGTCTCCCCCGCCCCAGGCTCTCGTCCTTATGCTCCTTGGGGCACCTGCTGCTGTGCCTAGTGGCTTTCTCCCCACTGCACTCTGGGAGGGCAGGGGTGGTCCTGACTGGGTTACTCCCGCCTCAGTAGGCACTCCATGATGGCTTGCTGCTTGAGCAGCGGCTCAGACAGGATGCTCGGCTGATCACCCTCCTCCACTGTTCAGAAACCCTGCTGCTCCCTGCTGTCCCCAGCCTCCCCACATCAGTGGACCCGGGGTCCTTGGTTGGTAATGCCTCCAACAGGCGCTTGATGGACAGAGACAGAGACCGGGGGTGGGGGAAGGACGTGGGGCCAGGCAGCAGCCTTCCTGGAATGCACTCTCCCTTCCTCCAGGTGGGGACAGGCAGAGAAGCCAGGCTGGGAAGAGCCGGCTCTGCAGACCCCTCAGGTAGCAGGCGCTGTGCCACCGGATGGTCAGTTGCACTGAGCAGGTCTGCATGGGTCAGCTGCACACGCACACACACACACCTCCTTCTGGAACCAAAACCAAAGAACAAAAAACCCCCTCAATTAAATGAATAAAAATGCCAAATATCAGCTTTTTTTTTTCTTTTGGTCCCGAAGATTGAACTCAGGGGCACTCGACCACTGAGCTACATCCCCAGCCCTATTCTGTGTGTTATGTAGAGACAGGGTCTCACTGAGTTGCTTAGCGCCTCGCCCTTGCTGAGGCTGGCGCTCGGATTACAGGCATGGCCAGTGCGCCCAGCTATTAATTGAATTTTGAGATGACTCTAACGAGGGTTGGTGGCTCCATCTGAGTGTCCGGGGACCACCTAGTCCAGCTGCCTGGCCAGGATCCCAAAAGAGAAATGAGGGTCCTCAAAGATCCTGGACCTCAGGTCCCTCTCCTCCCGAGCCTCGCCACAGTCATGCCAGGGAGTCCCTTTGGCCCTCAGTGGGTCCCCAGACCACTCGCCCCCCGTGCCGTGTAAGTGCCTAGTCACAGTGTCCTAGAGCTGCCAGGCTTCATCCCCTCTGAGTAGGAGTCTCAGAGAGGGACAGGTTCTGGGATGGGGACGTCGGCTGGTCTCAGGCTGGTGAACATTTCCGTGAGCTGGTCCTAGGAGGCAGAACACAGGCCACGTCCCAGGCCTGCCTCCCATCTGCGCAGGGTGAGGCTGCTTCCCTCCAGAGGCTGTGAGCCCGGACCAGCCAACACTGAGAAGGTGTGTCTTGTTTTTTAATTATGGTAAAATATACATAACAGCCATTTCTAACAATTGTTTTTTTTTTTTTTGGTACTGGGGATTGAACTCAGGGGCACTCGACCACTGAGCCATACCCCCAGTCCTATTTTGTATTTTATGTAGAGACAGGGTCTCACTGAGTTGCTTAGCGCCTCGCCATTGCTGAGGCTGGCTTTGAACTCGCGATCCTCCTGCCTCAGCCTCCCTAAGAGATGGGATTACAGGCTTGCCCCACTGTGCCCGGCTCCAACAATTTATTTTTAAATATCTTTTTTTTTAAATGTCTTTATTTTATTGGTTTGTACGTGGTGCTGAGGATCGAACCCAGGGCCTCACGCATGCGAGGCAAGCGCTCTACCGCTGAGCCACAATCCCAGCCCCGGCTCTAACAATTCTTAAGCACACAGCTCAGTGGCGTGAAGTGGTCATAGGGCTATGTGCCGTCCCATGTCTGTCCCTCTCCAGAACATTCCACCTCCCCAAGCCGAAGCTCTGCCTCTCCCCTCCCCACCCTGCAGCTTCCTGTCCCTGACTCCAGGGACCTGCTGGGGTGACCCTGCAGTGTGTCACACACACTGTCCTCAGGTCCATGCATTCCAGTGGGCTCAGGTGCCCTTCTTCTACAGGATCCAGTGTTCCGGTGGCACTGGGCCACTCTGTGCTGCTGTGTCCCTGCCTCAGTGGCTGGCTGACCTTGCTGGGGACAGGAGTGTTCAGGGCCCTGCTTCACCATGGGGTGTGTGCCCAGGAGCCAGGCTGCTGGCCTAGTAACTGCCCAAATTCTCCGGGAGCGGCAGGCCGCCTCGCAGGCGATGCCCTGCCTCACGTCCCCACCAGCTGTAGGGGTCCTCGTGGAGGACAGCCATGCTGCAGGGAGGGAAGGGACAGCTCCCTGGGCCTGCAAGGAAGAGCCCTAAACCAGCCATGTGCAGAGGCCAGGCCTGTCATCCCAGCCCTTGGGAGGCTGAGGCAGGAGGGTCGCAAGTTCAAGGCTGGCCTCAGCAACTTAGGGAGCCCCTGCCTCAAAATACAAAATAACAAGGGCTGGGGGCTGGCTCAGTGGCTGAGTACCCCTCTGCCACTTTGGCTTCAGCCTCTGACCACAGTCCTCCCAGGGATGGCCTCATCCTTCCTGGCCCAGCCTCCCACGCCTGTGCTGAGGGTCTGTAGGTGCCCTGTGGGTTCCTGATCCTGCTGGCAGCCTCCCAGGGGACCCGGGACAGGTCTCCATCACTTGGCTCTCTCACCCAGCCCGAGAACCTGGACCTGCAGGGGGCTTACTTCTCAGCGCTCTGGGTAAGGGGGTCCCTCATCTGAATAGGACCAGGCAGGGAGTGGACGCAGCAGAGCGTGTGTCCAAGGACCCTATGGAGAGGGCCCCTGCCCCACACCTCTGGCTTCACACACCAGCCCGGCCCTGGAAGGCTCCCTGAAATCCACCAGGGGACACTCCACCTGCAGATGAGGAAGCAGAATCTGAGCCAGGTGTGGTTTGTGAGGTCAGCTGCCATTTCAGGGGTCGGCTGGGTCCCACCTCTTGCTACCTGGGCCCTCATCCCCACTGTCTGTGGCCTGCAGAACACAGCGTCCTTCCAGTCCAGTGGCTGCAGGCGGGCAGCCAAGGACACTGTGGGCGTGAGAGCCACAGTGCCCAGCCACCTGCAGGTCAATGCCAGATCTACAGTCTCCTGCTGCCAGAGGCGGTGGCGTCTGGCTGGGGTGGCCATCTGTCCACAGCTGCCCTTGCAGGCCTGCCCCCACCGGTCCACCCTCACCCCAGTCAGGGGAGGGGTGGCCACATAAAGAGGGACTTCCAGGATCCTCAAGATGCTGGCCGCAGGTACCCTTGGATCGGGGGAGAACTCCAGCCCTAGGGAGTCAGCGTGGGCTCCGAGGGACTCTCAGCCGCTACAGCCCCACCCCGCCTCCCCTGTGCCTCGGTGCAGCGGGCACCTGAAGGGTGGAGGCAGGGGTGGGCGTGGGTGCCAGGGAGCGTCACCAGGGATCTTGGGGCTGCGGGGATACCAGCCCAATGCTCCCCACACCCTCCAGGCCCAGCTCAAGGTGGAGCAGGCTGGTGCCCTGGCACAGGGCCCGCCTCTGGGGGTGACTAGGGGACAAGTGGCTTGAAGGCTCCACATCTCACCCTGCAGGATGGGGGTGGTGGCTGCACTGTGCTGGCTGTGGCTATGACAGCATCAGCTAAGTCACATGGATTTTCTGGACCATTAAGCAGAGTTGTCAGTTGGGGCAGCCTTCTGGAAGGTTCCTGGGGCATCTGGGCTAGGTGCCAGGTCCAGGCTGGTGGCTGGCAGCACCCCTGGGACAGTGGGTGGGGAGGGTGGCCTCCCTCAGCCCTGATGCTGACCAGCACGCCCCTAGGAAGCTGGCCTAGAACAGCCCTGCACTGCAGCTCTGCCAGCCGAGCGCACGGTCTGTCCCCCTGATGAGCCTCTCAGGTGACCACGCCATCTCCCAAGCAGCAGTGAGGGCTTGGCCTGGTCCTGGACAGCCGTGGGCATGGGCAGTGTCAGGACAGAGCAGCCAGTGCTGAGCTTGAGCCCACCTCTCTGTGGCCGTCCCTAGGTCCCAGAAGGGTCAAGCAACTGGCTGGGCCCTGTGCCTGGCCCTGCTCCCCAGTGGTGCTTTTGGCCCTGCCACTCCAGGGGCTGGGCGTGGCTCCCTGCACCCTGGGAACCCTCACCCCTGGCAGCTGGCTCTGCCCCAATGTCCCCACAGCCAGCAGTGACCCTCCTGACAGCTGCTGGCCCGTTCTGCAGCCCCTGGGTCTCCACACCTGCCTGCCTATCTGCACCGGAGCCAGAACTGTCTTCAGAAGCTGCACCGGGCTGACCTCCTCCAGGCCACTGTGGCCCTGTATGGCCACAGCTTGGGACCAGCTGACTGCAGCCCTCTGCTGCTACACTGAGGGTCTGGAGGGCCCAGCGTGGTCACTGGGTCAGGCAGGGACACATGGCAGCAGAAAGTGGCTTTTAGACCATCTTTTGTTAAAAACAGAACAGCACCACGGGACATAACCCATACCAGTGGACCAAACCCAGGCAACACGGCCCCCAAACAAGGAGTAAAAAATCCCAAAACACAAAACCGGCCCATGTGCGCGAGCCCGGCCCTCGAGGGCTCCGGTGGCTGGAGGCTCTCGGCCGCGCGGCCCTCACTTGGCTGGCCGCGTGATGATGCGCGTGGAGAAGTCGAAGAGGTCACGGTTGATCTTGCGCAGGTTGCGTACCTGATCCTCCAGCTCCGTCACGCGCACGCGCAGCTGGTCCTGGCCGCCCAGCACGTTCTAGGGAGGGGCGGGGGTCAGAGGGCGGAGGGGCGGGCGCCCCGCCCGGAGCCCCGCCCCGCCCGGAGCCCCGCCCCGCCCCGCCCACCTTCTCCCTGGCGCTGCACATGACCTCGTGCAGGTGGTCCAAGCGCTCCAGGTAGCTGGGCTCCGAGCCCTGCGAACGAGGCGCCGTGAGGGGGCTGCGCCCACAGCTCCACCAGGGGGTGCCTCGCCTGCCACTGGCCAGCCGGGAGCCTGCGGCTCAGAGGCTGGGTGGCCGCAGGGAGGCAAAGTGCTGTTTCCAATTTGCCACTGTCCAAGACTGCCCCGGAGAGTCCTGGGGACAGTGACAGGGAAGGAGACGGCACAGCGCAGAAGGGGCACCCAGGCAGGCCAGGAAGGCTCGGGAGCTGCTGCCCAGGAGAGGAGCTGGCCAGCCTGCAGGACCAGTGCCACCTGCAGAG
Organism: Xerus rutilus; assembly: GCA_028644305.1. Classification (NCBI taxonomy): domain Eukaryota; kingdom Metazoa; phylum Chordata; class Mammalia; order Rodentia; family Sciuridae; genus Xerus; species Xerus rutilus. The sequence goes on along the minus strand of CM053413.1, from coordinate 454,437 downwards.
CTGCCCAGCCTCAGCAACCAGGTCCCAGTCACGTGGACGCGGCCATGACTACCCACTGGAGGAGGCTGTGGAGGGTCAGAGCCGCTTGCTCGGCCTGCAGCCACCCTGGTAGCTCTGGCTTGTCCTGGGCCCCTAGGCACCAGTGGCCAGGAAGCAGTGTCTTTTGGGAAGACTCTGAGGCACTGCGACCTTCCAGCTGGGAGGGGACGCTGAGGGCTGGAGCCTGTGCAGGGGAGGCAGTCCCCAGGGCAAGGGGCAGAGGCACCTACCTGCTGGTGGCGGCCCAGGCGCAGGGGGAGGCCTCCTCGGCGCGGCTCGTCCCCATGCTCGGCGCCCAGCAGGTGCTTGTTGAAGCGGGGCAGCGGCAGGCTGGGCCTGAAGTCGGAGCTCAGCATGCCGACTGGAGCCAGCAGGATGGAGGCATTGGTCACGGGCCCTGCAGGACACCAAGTCAGCCCTGCAAACCCAAGGCCCGGAGCCTGGGCTGGCCAGTCCCCGGGTCCAGGAGGCCACTGGCTCTCCCGCTGTGCCCGTTCCCTCCCTGGATTCCTGCTGCCCAGGCCGGGGCAGGCAGGGCCACTGCCACCCACCTCTGAGGGCCACGGTCCGGACGCACTGCTTGCTCTGCACGTCCCAGAGACGCACTGTCTCGTCATGGGAGCCGGAGAGCAGCACACTGCCGTCAGTGGACACCGACAGGCAGGTCACTTGGTTCCTAGGAGGTGGACCCCGACAAGCATAAGAAAGGACAGTGCAAACCTCGCCCCAGGTCACGCCTCGGAGCCCTGTCCCTGTCCCCACCTGTGCCCTTTGAAGACCTTCCCAGGGTCCTGCTCTGGCTGGAAGCTCCTCTCCCTCTGTGTGGGCTGCAGAGGCCAAGACAGGCTGTGAGCAGCAGGGAGCCCCAGGCCGCAGAGCCACCCACTCTCTGCCAGCCACTCACCCGAGCACAGAGGTCCACTTGGAACACAGAGCCATCGCTGCCACCACAGAACATATGGTGTTCGGCCAGGTCCATGGTCACGGCCATGATGCTCACATCAAACAGAACGGACAGCAGTAGCTCACCAGAGGAGATCTCCCACAGCTGGGTGGGGCAGTGGGTTGAGAGGTGTGGGCACAGGGCTGGGGGGGGGGGCATGAGAAGGCCAGGGGCTGGCAGTCCTCAGGACTGAAGTCCTCAACCTGGACACCTGGGCCCCAGGGTCCTATCCAGTGGGAGCTGTCAGGGTCCAGACATGGTCTTCCCGGGTATGGATCTCAGTTCTCCTGTAGGAGAATCCCTGCCCCTCCCAGCAAAGTCTCAAGGGCACTGATGCCCTCAAACCTCCACGGGTTTGGCCCAGGGCTTTGGCCAGGCACGGCTGGCCAAGTGGGAATTTCCAGGAGACAGAGGCTGGGACTGTCCACCCTCTCTGGACGTCCTTGGGGCCTGGAGCATCAGGGGATCACAAGCTGCCTGGATCGTGGCAGCGGGGGAGGAGGACATTGGCTCCTGCCACAGGACCTGGCGGCTCAGCTCACAGGCCCGCGTGGGGGATTTACCTTCACTGTCTGGTCCAGGGAGGCAGTGGCCACCCGGGCCAGGGGGCCCCCAAAGCCGCAGTGCAGGTCTGTGATGGGGAGCGTGTGTTGGGACCAGACGTGCCGGGGGGCTGGGATTCTGGAGGGGTCCACCTGCAGCACGCTGGGGAGGGGCAGGAGGCCTTTGGAGTCGCCCTTGGCCACTCAGGACACCCGCGTTCCCAGCCCTGCCGCCAGCCCTTCCTCCTGGGGCCCTGGGCACATGGGTGGGCATGCTACCTGCAGAGGCTCCAGGTCAGCACCAGGCAGTCCCTGCCCCCTGAGAGGAAGTGGCTGCTGTCCCCCGTGAATTTCAGGCAAGAGACGTCCTGGTAGTGGCGGTTCAGGATGACCACGAGGTTCCCAGTGCAGACCTGGGAGCAGGTGGTGGCACCCATGTTGGGAGGAAGCTGAGCCACCGGTCCCACTCCCTGGCCACCAAGATGCCAGGGGTCCACCACAGGAGTCCTGTCCACCCTATCCCAGGGCCAGGGTGGGTGGTCTCTGGCCCAGGGCACAGTGAGACCCCACCACACCCATGACTGGGCTCCGTGGATGGTGCACTACTGGCTGTCCCGCCAGAGCTCCCCGTGTCCCCACCTGCAAGACAGGCATGGGGGGGACATGTCTCTGCCCCTCATGCTGCTGAGAGGGGCAGCTCCTCTACTGCCACCCGCACTGGTGGCCAGCCCTAGGGAAGGCATGGAGCTGCTCTCTGGGTTCCTTGAGGAAGGGCTGGGCTCAGGACTTGGCCCAGTGGAAATCTCTTTGGAAATCCGTGGCTGGGCACGCAGGAGGCCAGTCTCAAGGAGGGGAGTGGAGCCGGGCACGGTGGCGCAAGCCTGTCATCCCAGCACTTAGGGAGGCTAAGACAAGAGAATCACGAGTTCAAAGCCAGCCTCAGCAACGGGGAGGCGCTAAGCAACTCAGTGAGACCCTGTCTCTACATAAAACACAGAATAGGGCTGAGGATGTGGCTCAGTGGTCGAGTGCCCCTGAGTTCAATCTCCAGTACCAAAAAAAAAAGGAGGGGAGTGGAGGCAGCTGGTGGCAGAGACATGCCCAATCGCCTGGCGCCTGGGAACGGTTGAGCTGAAATGTGCCACCAAAGAATATTCAAGCCCTGACCCCTCACCCAGGACCTTATAAATGGGAGCTTCTTCAGAAATAGGGTCAAGCTGGGCACAGGCCAGAGGCAGAGAGCTTGCCTAACACACAAGGCCCTGGACTCAATGTCCAGCACTGCAGAAAGAAGGGAGGAGAAATGTGGCCCCTGCAGGTGTGATCAGCTGAGACGAGGGCACAGTGCAGCAGCATGGGCCCTCAGGCCGGCAGCTGCTGTCCCCACAAGGACAGCAGATGGGAGGAGGTCGCCACAGATGAAGGGCAGGAGCAGGGACACTTGGAGCCCCAAATGCTGGAAGCACAGGAAGAACTCTCCTGTGGGCGGTGAGGCCCTGCCCATGCCTTACCCCGGGGAGCGTGGGCTTCAGGGCTGTCCTGTGGCCTGAAGCGCCTGTCCACAGTGCTTTCTGTGGCAGCCTCGGGATAAGGCTAAGCCCCACACCTGGCAAGTCAGGCCCCTCCCTGGGCCTCCATTTCCCCACCTGCCCTCGGGGCCGTCCCAGGGGACTGAAGGGCTAAATGGTGTTGTCTGCACCATCCAGCTCAAACCTGGGTGAGGGCCGCTCACGCGGAGCTGCGGCACATGAGGCCACACCACCTCCTGGGAGCCAGCAGAAACAGCAGACCCAGGAGGTCGAGCTGCCCCAGACCAGCCACTGACCCATGATCTGTTCTAAGCCTTCCCACCCCTCCTCATGCCCCCCATCCACAGGCAGGCAGGCAGCACCCACCTGCCATCATGCCACAGCCCACCATCAGCAAAAAGGGGGCCCCCAGCCGAGCATGGTGCCTCAAGCCTGTAATCCCAGCACTTAGGGAGGCTGAGGCAGGAGGATCGCGAGTTCAAAGCCAGCCTCAGCAATGGCGAGGTGCTAAGCAACTCAGTGAGACCCTGTCTCTACATAAAACACAAAATAGGGCTGGGGAGGTGGCTCAGTGGTCGAGTGCCCCTGAGTTCAATCCCCAGTACCAAAAAAAAGAGGGGGGCCCCCAATGCTTCCCCAGGGAGAAGAACCACTGGATTTCTGCCCATGTGCAGCCCACCCTGGGCTGAGGGCAGGCCAGGCAAGGATTTCTACCCTGATGGACAACCTGCGAGCCCATCCCTTGGTTTCCCTCTCTGTGCCTGAGAAACTTTTCAGCATCATGGGCTCAGGGTCAAGTCCTAGGGTGACAGGATGTCATCCCCAGCACCTCTGGCCCTTTGAAGGCTCAGAGAACTCTCAGACTCTGGCCAGTGCTCTGGCCACTCAGTGGGTGCTCTGCACCCACTGCTCCAAGTGGGTGCAGACCACCCCAAACAGCTGACGGCACGTTAACAGACCCAGGCTGTCTAGGGCTGCTTCCCTGGCAGGGTAGAGCTGAGCACTTGGCCTAAACACAAAGCCCAAAATGCTAACCCTCTGGCCTTTTGCAGAAATGGATAAGAGTGTGGTAGGGCAGATGGTGAGGGGATGTGGGGGCTGGTTTTCCCAATAAGAAAAAGAGAGGCTAACAACGCCACCTCACCCCTTTATAATTTAGAGCCAGGTGATGTCCACTGCTTGGAAGAGACACTGCCAACGCTGGGGCAGCCCTGAAAGACCACAGTGTGTCCCCTGGCCTAGGCCGCACTGTGCTCTACCAAGGAGGACTTGGGCAGAATAAGAACCTTCAAAGGCAAGGTTCTTTGGGGATGCAAGAACCTCTAGGGTCCTAAGGAAGGCAGTAGCAGGGTAAGCCACAGGCGAGACCCCAGAGCCACCGCCACCTGCTCCCACGGGCACTCTGAGGCACCTCCTTACCTCCCACAGGTATATACTTTCTGCAATTCCTGCCAGGACATAGAGGCCATTGGGTGATGTGGTCAGACAGGTGACAGGTCCAGGGCACATGATCTTTTGCTGGAGCTGGTCCTGGGGACACACAACAGAACCCTGAGCTTCCGGTGAGAGGCAGGGGAGGACAAACGGGGGGCGCCCAGGCAACTGGTAAGTTCAGTGCTGGAGGGAGGAGCTGAGCCGACCGTAGTGGCCATGCCTGTCATCCCTGCGGCTCAGGAGGCTGAGGCAGCAGGATCGCAAGTTCAAAGCCGGCCTCAGCAAAAGCATGGTGCTAAGCAACTCAGTGAGATCTTGTCTTTAAATAAATAAAATACAAAATAGAAAGAGGAGCTGGGGGCAGGGGTGAAACGAACAGGCAGCCAGCAAGGCAGGTCCTGGGATAACAGCAGGACGGTGTTTCCTCTGGGGAGGAGAAGAGCAGTAAGGACCCAGAGCCCAACGGCCAGTAGGCCAACACTCCAATGCAGCTCACCCTACTGTGACCCTGAGTGCTTGCCAAGAGTGATCTCAGCAGGTCCACGGGCAGCAAGCAGCTTTGGGGGCTGCATTCTGGGGCTACTAGTAGAGAAAACACGGGGGGAAAGGCTCTGATAGTGAAGGTGTCTTTGGGGGATTAAATGCATGAGTCTCTGGGGCTGTCCTTCCAGGGGGCTCCCAGAGATCTCGGACTCTCCCTCCTCCTGCAAAGTCACAAGATACAAAGGACCCTATTCTTCCTCTTCAATCAAATTTAGCGCTGCCGAGCTCGCGCATGCACATTGCTCGCAAGAGACCTGCCCTCTCAGCCAAGTGTGTGCAAGGCCAGACGCCCAAGACCCGACCCCAGCCCCCACGCATGTGCAGAGCGCCTCAACGGCTCACCGCCCCGCGCATGCGCTCTAACTCGACACCCACCCCCCCAATGCCGTTCCCCACTACGACTCCGGGCGCGCGGGGCCCTCTCGCCTCCTCGCCCCTCTCGGGGCCCCACGCGCCGCCCCGAGTTCGCGCTTCGCACCTTTCGCTGCAGCTCCCAGGCGCTGATGTAGTTCTTGCCCAGCTGAGCCGCCAGGAGGTACTCGCCATTGAGTAGCGCCAGGCCGCGGGGCCCAGCCTGGCCGCCGCGGTAGGTGAGCAGGTTGGCGCCCGAGTGCAGCTCCCACACGACGCAGCTCCACAGCTGCGCCGCCGAGTCCGTACACACGGCCACCTCCATGGGCGCCGCCATCTTGCCTCGCCGCCACGCCCCGGAAGTGTGTCATCCCCAGCGAGACGCGGACCCTGGCGCCTCGCAGGCTAGAACGGCACCTACGCTGCTCCGGGGCAGGGTTGGAGGACCCGCGCATGCGTACATGCCTCAGGTGGAGCCGTCGCCTGTCTCGGTTACAGTTGTTGGATAGCGACCTCTTCCGAGGCCAAGGGTTTCTTGCGAGCAACGTGTGATCTGGCCATTTCCTTCTGTTTGCTTTTGGCCAAGTGACTAGTCTTTTGGATTATTATTCTTTTGGTATAAGGGGTTGAACCCAGGGGCGCTTAACCACTGAGCCACATCCCTCCCCATTTTTTTGAGACAGGTCTAAGTTGCGGAAGCTGGTTTTGAGCTCGAGATCCTCCTGCCTCAGCCTCCTGCGCCGCTGGGGTTACAGGTGTGTGCCACCGCGCCAGGCTTCGTATTATTTTTTAATGTTCATATATAAAGCACCACCGCACAGGCCTCCGCGAAGACCCTGCACGTGGAACAGACTGCACACGAACAGCAGCGTGTGGAGGGCTGCGGCGCGGCCCAGTGGTGGTGAGCCCGCCTGGCCGGCAGGCGGTCCCTGGATTCCATCCCAGCACGGACCAGCCAGCAGACCTAGTTGGCACCTGGTGCGTTGTGATCAAGTGCTCACCTTATTGACCGGTGCCTGCCTCGCCTCTGACCGTAGCTCTTTGGGCCTTCAAATTGAGCTTTGTACCTGGGCCAGTTGGTGCAAGCCCAACAAGTCACAGCGCCCTCCGAGTAGCCACTAGCCTCAGGCCACAGCTGCCAACCTCAGGCCACGTCTATAAACGGCTTTCTTTCTTTGGTTTTTTGCATTAAACCTTTTTGGTGCTGGGAATGCAGCCCAGCCTCCTGCACGCCGGGCCACCGAGCCCGTCCCAGCCCCAAACCAGTGACACAGCGTGGGGGAGCGGCTCCGCGCGGAGAAGGGGGAATTCACACGAAGTCGGGTCTCCGGGCCGCGGTGCGCGCGGTGCGGGCGCCCCAGGCGCGCTCCGCCGGGACGCGGGTGGCACGCGGCCGCCAGGGGGCAGGCGCGACCCGCGGCGGGAGCGGGCGACCTTCAGGGAGGCGGGGTCCGCGGCGAGCCTGGCGGGAGCGCGCGTGCAGGGCCTGGGGTGCGGCTCGGACCTGGGTTGGTCCTGAGCGAGTCTCCCCGTCCCCGGGGTGTGCGGGTGTTTGTGGGCGGGTGTTTCCCGGTGCTGGCGCTTGAACCCAGGACGCTCTGCCACTGAGCTGCAACCCAGCCCTTGTTTTTTTTTGTTTTTTTTGGTGCTGGAGATTGAACTCAGGGGCACTCCACCACTGAGCCACATCCCCAGCCCTATTTTGTGTTTTATGTAGAGACAGGGTCTCACTGAGTTGCTTAGCGCCTCGCCATTGCTGAGGCTGGCTTTGAACTCGCGATCCTCCTGCCTCAGCCTCCCCAGTGCTGGGATTACAGGCTTGAGCCACCGCGCCCGGCTCCAGACCTTGTTTTTTGACGAGCCTCCCTCAGTTGTGGATGCTGGCCTCGAACTCGCCGTGCTCCTGCCTCCTAGATGCTGGGATGGGGGCCTGCGTGTGACACAGTGTTTGTTTTTTCTTTTCCCCGGTGCGAGGATGGTACCAGGGCCTCCAACTTGCTTCGTTAGTCACTGTAAGAAACAAGAAAGAAAAATAAGACAAAGAAAGAGAAATCGGGGCCGGGCTGTGGCTCCATGGCACAGGCGTCGCACAGGAGCCCTGGGTCCGCCCAGAGGCGCAATGGCAGATTCACCTTCTCTGCTCACAGCTCTGGGCCTCGGCTTCCCCCCGTGCAGGTGCTGTGGCTCTTCTTGGGGTGCTGCTTAGAGGTTCTGTGAGTGCTAGGAGTCGCACGCTGGGCATGTCCCTGGAAGAGTCTGGGTTCCAGGATCTTAGGCAGGCCCTGAGGGCGTCTGGAGAGCTGTATGGACTCCAGGCCCCACAGAGGTGCTGGTGGTGGACGCCCCGACAGGGCCACAGGGCCGCCGGGTGGCTGGACTGCAGTCATCCCCCTCACAGGCCAAGCAAATGTGGCCCTCCCTTCTGCCCTCGGGGGACCCGCTGGCTGGGCTGCCTTGCAGGGTCAGAGGTCACCCCGCCCCCATCCTGGCTCCTGGAATGAGGACTGACCAGTCCAGCTGATCAGAGCTGCTGGACAAAAGCCACACTTGGGGGCGTCCCCAGACCACCCAGCTACTGGACCTTGGTGCCAGCTGGCGCCTGTCCCACATCTGAGGCTGGGAGTGTGTGGGGTGGGGCAGCCACCCTGGAAACTGGAGCTCTGAGACCCACACCCTCTCTCTGGCGCAACCTGCCCCCTATTCGGGATGCAGACCCCACCAGCAAGCCCCTGCCTTACACAGGGCAGCCCTGGTCCACTCTGAGGGCAGAGGGAGGACAGGTGACTCTCAGCCACCACCCCTCCGCTCCCCCTGGGCTCTGCTGACCCATGTGGGCTGGGGAGGATAGGGGCTGGACCCTGGCTGTGTCCCCAGGGCTGTGTGGCCTCAGGGCCCCCGGCTCCCTCCCTGAGGCACCTGGCCGGGACCGTCCACTTGGCTGGAGCAGGGCCTTTTTGCTTTTTTTTTTTTTTTTTTGGTACTGGGGATTGAGCTCAGGGGCCCTCGACCACTGACCACGTCCCCAGCCCTATTTTGTGTTTTATGTAGAGACAGGGTCTCACTGAGTTGCTCAGCACCTGCCATTGCTGAGGCTGCTTTGAACTCGCCATCCTCCTGCCTCAGCCTCCCTAAGTGCTGGGATGACAGGCGTGTGCCACCACGCCGGCTCCTTTTTGCTTTTTTTGATCCCTGCCCTTATCTACCTGGGGGTTCGGGGCTGGTGGCAGATGGATTTTTGGCAGGAGAGGGAAATGACATTTTTCCCTTTAACAGGCTTCGAATTAAAGGCACAGGTGAGCAGGAACCAGCCGCTCTGGTGGGTGGGAAGTGACTTGTTTATCCCTCCAACAAGCAGCCTGGTGAGGAACCAGCCCAGGGCAGCCTTGGCCAGAACTTGTGGGCAGGGGAGCCAGGTGGCCACAGCTGGGGGCTGCCACCTGGCCACGCTGCCCCTGAGTGTGAATAGTGAGGTCAGACAGCAGAAACCTTTCAGCTGGCTCCCAGGACACTGCCCCCTGGTTCTGGGAGTCTGCTTCCTGGAGGCCACACTGTGTCGCACCTGGACCCCAGAGGCCCCATCTCCAGCAGGCTTCTCTCTGCCTGGACCCTCGGGTCAGGCCCGCGAGGAGCCCTGCAGAGGAAAGCCAACCCCAGGGGAGGCCCAGGGAGCAGGGAGCCCCAGCTGTGTCAGCGGGCTGCGGCTGGGCTATCCCTGAGGGCAGAGGCAGAGTCACATGCCCTCACCCAGAGGAGGATGACGTCCTGGTGTGAGTCGTGGGAGGGGACTGTGTGTCTGGGTCACATGGGAGGAAAAGGAGATTTCCAGACCTGAGGGCAGGACAGGCTGCTCCAGTCAGCAAGAAGGGCGCCAGCAAAGGCACAGAGGCAGGAGCAGGCCACATAACCCAGGAGCACCCATAAATGGGCAGGCAGGGAGCCTCGTGGGGCTGAGGGCTAGAAGCTGTGGCTGGCCCTGCCCCCTGCTGACCAGGTGGAAGTGCTCAGGGAGGCTAAGGGGTCACCTCTGAGCCATGGCTTAGACAAGGGGCCCCTCAGCTCAGTGGACGTGCGGAACACAATGGGGCCATGGGTATCCTGGGCCCTGCCGGGGGGCTGAGCAGGGTCCCCGGGGTACAGGCCCCCGTGCAGGACCTGCTTTAGCAGGCACCTTCTACCTGCTGGCACCGACCTGAGACTCCAGGTGGATGCTGCTGGACTGCCCACCCCACGTGGCGCTGGCCAAGGGTGCTGCTCCCCAAAAAACAGCACAGGAGACATTTTTCTGTTAAAGTCAGAAGAGTTTGTCTTGTTTTAATATCTCATCAGCTTTACATGGTTACAATTGTCTTAAATATTTCTGAAGTTTAAATACAATCTGCATAATAATGTTATAAAATGTAAACTTTAAGTGTTCTTTTAAATTTCAAAATCACACTTTATTTTTTTGGTCTTTTTGTCTTTTGTCCTTTTTTTTTTCTTTTAATACCTGACAGTTCTGCAAAAACTGAGATTGTTGCAGGCCACCCTGCCCTGGCCGCGGGGTGGCAGGGGCCCAGCCAGAGGTAGACAGCAGTTTACCCCCCCTTCCTGAGTTCCGGCGTGATCGCACGCCACCTGACAAGCCCCAGAAAACCTGAAATCTCAAACATCAACAATGAAAGGCTGCCCGCGTTTGCCAAGGAAAAATGCAAAAGCCAGATTTCAAGGGAAAGAAATGAAGGAAGGTGGATAAAAGAGTAAAAGAAAGATGTGACGACACAACCATATCCCTGAACGCAGACCCCGCGCCCCCGCCCAACAGTGGACAGCTGGGAAAGCCCTGCCCAGCGCCGCTCACGTCCGAGACCCACCAGCCCCTGCACCGAGTCTGGGGCCTGCCTGCTGTGCCCACCCAAGACCCAAGGTGCCAGTGGACAGTACATACACCCCAGTCCCCCAGGCCTGGCATAAGGGGGTGCTGAGCTGTGGCCAGACACTCTCCTTGGAACCCCCAGCAGCAGGCTGGCCAGGAGACAGGCAGGTTGCTTGGGGCCCACAGCGTCTGCCTGTTTGGGACACAGGGTCCCACAGACTCCCATTCCATGGCTGTGAGGGCTTCGTGTCAAGCCGCGTCCCCGTGTCCTACAATCACCAAGCAGCCGGCAGGCCAAGTCCCCTGAGTCAGGATCCAGTCCTCGTGCGAAGCTGGCCCGCCACACACCGCGGTGGATCCCCCCAACAACACATGCACCATCTAAGAGAGACCCCATCTGAAGGGTGGGTGGAGGTGGCCCTGGCCCCCGCACGCAATCCCTGGGAGGAGGCCGGGCCAGTTTTTGGCATCAAAAGTCAGACCTGAGGTAGAAAGAAATGTGCAGTGGACAGTCCCCACATGGGGCCTCGATCAGGACGAATGGCTGCAGCTCCCGAGGCCGCTGGCTGCCCAGCTGCGGCCAGGAGGCCCAAGGAGGCAGAGCTTGGACAGAGTCCAGGTGGCTCTTGGAGGGGGGGCAAGACTGAGTCTTGGGACAAGAAGACCCCCGCTCCCAGGAATGATTGTGCTGCTGAGATGCCTGCCCCCACACGAGGCAGGCAGAACCTTCCAGAAGAAAAGCCAAAAAGCTCTGGAGGGCCCCACCTCTCCTGGAAGGGCGGGAGGGGGGCGTCCTGGCCCTGAGACCTAGGAGGAACGGGGCTCCCTCCCCGAAGCCAGGCAGGGCCAGCAGCCTGCGGGCGGTGGGCCCGCTTGTTAGGCAGGGCGCCCCGGGCCCAATTAGTGATCCCAGGCTCACCTGGGCACAGCCCGGTTGCTCCCCACGACGCTGGCCTCCGGGGACGATGGCAAGCTGCGCTCCGGCCCGAGGGCGGTCCCCGAACCCAGGCTGGGGACCAATGAGTTTCTGCCCCAGCGGACAGCTCTGCCCAGCGTGGAGGACACCTACTGACCTGGGGGCGGGGTCCTTCGTGGCCTCCATTTAGTTACTGTCCCTGCAGAGCCGCAGGGAACCCCAGCCCCTTGCAAACGGGGTGAAGAGAAGACAAAGGAGAGAGGAGAACGTGGGGTGGGGTGCTAGGGGTCCGTGCCCCAAAGTCTCACCCTGAGCTGGGCCCGGCCGCACCCGTTCCCCCACATCCATAGTCCCCAAAGCAGCCCTTTTGGGCAAGAGTCCAGCATGTTTGTCCCTGAGACAGGAGCCTGGGGGCCTCTGTGGGCCCTCCCGCGCTCCGGGCCCCTCCTACTTCCTGGGCAAGATCTCCAGGTCCCTGAATTGAGGCCCGACAGCTGGAGCCAGCACCAAAGAGGCCGTCCTGGGACCGCGAGAGACCGCGAACGCGCTTGCACCAGAGGGCCGTGGGCACCTGAGCGGCGTGGCCAGCGGCCTGGTGCCCACAGGCGGGCATCCCAGGAGAGGACACAGTTGCTACGGGTGTGTGCGCTGAGTCGTTTCCCTGAATGACACACACAGACATACAGACACATAGATCTTCCTTCCTGAAGTCTGACCCCCTCCCCAAGAATAAAATAGAGTATTTACAAACCCAGAAACCTTTTAAAAACCTACAGAGTTTGAATGTCGCTATTCCTTAAAAAACAAACAAAAAAGTTGCCAAAGCAACAGGAAATAAAGGTTCGGTGGTTGGCTCGGGCTGGCTCAGCTGGCGGCCGCTGCGCCCGCTCCTCCTCAGTGCCTGAAACCCGAGACACCCAAGCGCGCCCTGGTTCTCCCTGTTTTATTAAATCTGCTTTATATATATATTTATATATGTATATATTTTTCTTTCCTTTTTGGCGTCGGCTGGCTTCCCGGGGCCTCACCCTCCGCCGCGCCCTCCTGGCGCGCAGGGTCCTGCAGGGCCCCAAGGCGGTGGCTGTGGGGTGGCGGTGGCGGTGGCCATGCGGTGGCCGTGCGCGGCTAAGGCAGCGAGGTATCTGAGGTAGAGGTGGGGGGCGCGGGCAGTCCTGCAGGCCCCACCGGGCCGCCCGCGCTGCAGCTGGTCCCGCCGGATCCTCCCCGGCTGCCCGCGCTGCTGCCCGCGCCGCCCTTGCTGGGGGCTGAGGAGGGCGTGGGGGCAGGCGGCTGGGCAAACAGCACTCCTGACACGGGACAGAAGGAGGGAGTCATGCAGGGCCGCGCAGCCCCAGCAAGCGCTCGGCGGAGAGCCGGCTCTGCTGCTCCCCACGCGACCTCCAGCCTCTGCATGCAGCCTGGGCGGCCTGCCTTCCAGAGGAGGTGGGGGCTGGGGGTGCAGCCCAGCGGTTAGCGCCTCCATGGGAGGCCTGGGTTCTCATTTCCAGCACCCAAAGGAAAAAGCGGGAAAAAAAAGAGATGCAGAGCCGGGCACGGTGATAAACACTTGTTGTCCAGCTGTCCAGGAGGCTGAGGCAGGAAGATCACCTGAGCCCAGGAGTTTGAGACCCACATGGGCAACAAAGTGAGACCCTCATCTCAAAAAACAAAAAAATTGAAAACCCTCCCTCAGCAAGGAGCACTTGTGCCTAGCACAGCCCTAAGGACACCAGGCCTCCTTGGGAAGACCCTCCCTGCAGAAGCCCCGGCCGTCCCGCTGGGGCCCGGGTGGTGCCAGGCCAGGACCTACCTGTGTACATGGTGCCGTTGATTTCCACGGACATGCTAATACTGTTGCTGCCGTTGGCGCCCGTCAGGCTCACAGCCGAGTCCTGGCGGCTCTCGGAGGCTGTGGGGAGAAGAAACTCTTCATGATGACCATAAGTAGGTGGACAGCGTCCTCCCCAGCCCCCTGAGCCTCTCGGGCTGTGCGGGCCCCGCTCAAGCTGCCCATACAACTGCGTTTGTCGAGCAAAAACAAAAAGGTGGGCTGGGGATACAGCTCTGCGGGTGGAGTGCGAGCCTCGCGTGCACAAGGCCTCGGGTTGGATCCTCAGCACCAAAAAAAGGGTGAGAACTGTCCACAGCTGGCGTTTTCCGTGACTCTAAGTCTCAGGAGACTCCAGAAGACCCAGCCAGCTCACTGTTTTACACAGCTCCACATGCAGTGGCCCGGGCTTCTGCAGGACGACCACAGCGCACACCCTACACACCAGCGCCCTCCGTGTCCACGGGCGCTGCACCAACCGGACGGAGAACAGTGGGAGGCACTGGGGCGGCTGAGACAGGAGGAAGGCGAGTTCAAGGCCAACTTCTGCAATTTAGTGAGACCCTGTCTCAAAAAAAAATTTTTTAAAGGGCTGACTTATAGCTCAGTGGCAGGAGTATGCCTGGATCCCCCTCGGTGCTGAGACGCCTGTGCTGAGCACGGAGCGTTCTGGCTGCCTGAGCAACACCCTGTAACAACCGTACACCCGGCATTCACACTGCATTAGGTGTCACGGCTCATCTAGAAGCGGTTTGTCTGCAGGAGGGTGTGCCTAGGTTCTCTGCAAACACTGTGCCTCTCAGAAGTGGGACCGGGGGCTGGGGCTGTAGCTCAGTGGCAGAGCGCTTGCCTTGCATGCATGAGGCACCGGGTTCGATCCTCAGCACCACATAAAAATAATAAATGAATAAAATAAAGATCCATCAACAACTAAAAAAATATTAAAAAAAAAAAAGAAAGAAGTAGGACCGGGTGTGCGGGGTCCAGGAGCCAGTCCTGTGGGTGCTGGGAAGTTGCTCGTGAACTTGCACAAGTAGGCTGTAGGTGCCAGCAGGCAGCAGTGGGTCACAGGGCAAGGACATGTTCTATTTTAAAAGGGATTGCCAAACACTCACCTATTCACACTCCCACCAGCAGGACCAGGGGGCCATGTCTCCACATCCTGGTCAAAGCTTGATATGAATCAAACTCTGGCAGGTGCTGACATCTCTGTATTAACTTGCAGATCCCCAACAAGATGGAACTGAGCAGCTTCTCGTAGGAATTTACTGAATCTAGTTGCCCCTTTCCCCCACTGGTTTGCTTGCTTTTTTCTTATTAAGTTGAAGACACTCTTTACATACGTTGGCTCACAGGCCCTCATAACACAGAAGGTCTGGGTGCTGGGTTGGTACCTTGGCTGTTGATCCGGATGCTCATGGGCAGCTGTGCTGTCATGGCCAGGAAGTTCTGCTGCAAGGCTCGCTGCATGAGCCTCTGCTGCTCATCAGTCACCAGGGCCATCTTCTTCTCGGGAGGCTCCCCAGATTCCAGCTTCTCCCGTAGCTGCTCCAGGGCGGCTGCCTGGGCTGCCACGGCTGCCTGGGCTGCAGCGGCCTGCACTGCTGCAGCCTGGGCAGCCACCACTGGGTGGCCTGCCAGGGACACGGGAAGGCGGCCGGGAACAGTGATGGGGATGGCCAAGTCCTCCTCTAGACAGACAGAAGAGGAGTGGGTGGTCAGAGGGGCCCTGGGGCCTGGCCTTGGGCTCCACCCAAGGCAGGGTGTGAAGAGACACCCAAGGAGGCTCTCACTCCCTCTCCCAGGAAGACAGACGTGAGCAACAAGAAAACCCACGGGGCAGATTGTCTTCAGGACACCGTAACAACGACCAACAGCAATAGCGCGCCATGGGTCTCCAGCACCCCCACCCACCCGAGCAGGGCAGAAGCTCTCCCAAGGCCACTGAGCGGGGAGGCCAACCCCCAGCCTGGCTCCACAACCAGCTGGAACACATGCCCCTCTTTCGTGGCTGAAATCAGTGTCCTTGTAGTTCCCACGCAAGGGTGCACTCTGGCCCTTGGCGTCTTCTCCCTGAGCGCCTCTTGTGCGCCTTCCCAAGCCTCCACTCAGACCTATGATCACTGTGGCTTCTGCCTCAGATCTCTTCCGGTCTCAGCGCACAGGCTCCCTTCCCAGGAGCTCCGGCCCTCTGGGCCCCACATCCACAGACCTGCTGCACACAGCGCAGCTGCTGGACCAGCCATGGGCTCCATGGAACCCCGTCCTGCTCACCCTCACCCCTACCCAGGCACAGGGGCGCTCGGCAGCCACTGTGTGTACCACTGGACTCCCAGAGGCTGGGAGGTGGCCAAGGTCTGCAGAGGGCACGCCGAGGGTGGCCCTGGGCAGGGGGTCCCCAGCCTGCGTGGCAGGTGGGAGGAAGGACTGGGAGGCTCAGCGGGGCCTGTTCTGCACACCTGGGGGCTCACCCTCAGGCACAGGCACCTCGCCTGCTACACAACGAGCCCCTTACACATCACACGCTCCTGACGACCCCACAAGATCAATTTCCCTTTCTTTCCACATGAGGAAACCCAGCTCAGAAGGGGGCAGTGATCTGCCCGGCGGCATCTAGCAATAGCTTCAGGGATAGTGTAAGGGTCAAGGTGAGAGATGTCATGTCCCTTTGCATATGTCTGCTGGGACAGTGTTGGGGACTCCAAAGCTCAGAGGGAAGGAATACGGGATCAACTGGTGATGTCTGTCTCGGGCGAGGGACAGCCAGACCAGCTCGGCTGGTGATGTCTGTCTCGGGCAGAGGTGAGAAGATGGTGCTTGATGCATAATGTCTGCTTTGGCAAAGAACCGGGAAGCGAGCATCCCAAGAGCCATCTGTGTGTCTGGGCGGGCGGGGGCTGACGGGCAGCGTGCCACGGGCACCACTCGGGGGGACGGGCAGCCCTCTTCCACGTCCATGGTTGCCAGAGAGCAAAGATCCCCCAGGTGAAGCTGGATGGAGCCCCAGACCCAGGCGGCCCTACCTTTCTTGATCTTGGGAGCTGGGGTGATGGAGCTGCCATTGGTGCTGGCTGCCAGGCTCAGGGCGGGCACGGGCAGCTTGGGCGAGGGCAGCGTGCCGTGGGCCCCGCCCGGCGAGTAGGCGAAGAGCGAGCCCCCGAAGCTGTGGCGCCGGCCCTCCCTGCGGTTGCTGTCGATGGCGGCCTGGA
The DNA here is from genome assembly GCA_028644305.1 of Xerus rutilus. Taxonomy (NCBI): domain Eukaryota; kingdom Metazoa; phylum Chordata; class Mammalia; order Rodentia; family Sciuridae; genus Xerus; species Xerus rutilus. Next base: position 438,251 of record CM053413.1, on the reverse strand, counting down.
GCTCACTGGGGCTGCTGAGGCCCCGCCTCTCGCACTCGTAGGGGTACAGGTACTTCATGTACCTGCGAGCAGGGACAGGATGGCACCTGCGCCCAGGCGCCCGAGGCCCCACACCACCCGCAGGCCCTGCGCAGCCCACTCACTGGGTCCGCAGGGTGAAGGCGGCGCTGGTGATGGAGGTGGGCAGGTTGAGGCCCTTGGTGATCTCGCGCCACAGCTTCTTGTTGATGACCTCCACAAGGCCGCCCTTCTCGGTCACCAGCACGTACAGCATGAACAGGTCGAGCACCTGCTTGGCCATGATGGGGATCCGGTTCACCGGCGTGCCTGTGGGTGGCGGGTGGTGAGGCCAGGCGGCCACGGCCACATCCCGGGCATCAGGGAGCCGGGCACCCCCACCACTCCAGCCCAGGCCACAGGACCCGTCCCCAGTCGCCCCTGGCGAGACCCCTGCACAACGGGGGCAGCTCTGCCTCAGCTCTGTAACTGGGCTCCTGGGCAGTGCTGATCCGCGGGGCCGCAGGCCGACCCAGGGCACGTGGGGGCCTCAAGGGCCTCAGGTATTCTGCCGCCTCATCTCCAGCCACAGTAACTCAGCCTGGGTCCCCAGGGACCCTTCCCTCTGGTAGACGGCAGAGCTGCAGCCTGAGGCTGGGCAGGGGAGGCTAGCCAACCTGGGTGCCAGGGACAGAGGGAGGACGAGGCCAGCCCAGGGGGGGCGCACCTGCACCCAGTGCCTGCCCACCTCCTCTGCTCCCAGCCTGCTGCAGACAGGCCCCTGCTGCCCTCCGCCCGCCTCGCTGCACAAGGCCTTTGCACGCACTGCAGCCTCAAACGCACCTGTCCCCAGCCTGCCCGGGGCAGGCACGACCCCGCACACTGCCACCCACCTCTGGGACTCCTGGGTAGGGAGAGGTTGTCTCCTGTTGGGGCCCGTTGGCTGTCCTGCCTTACAGGGTCAATCAGCCTGGCACCCAGCAGGCACTCAGTGACCAGCAGCCCCACTGCAGGGCACAACCCCTCTGAGTGAAGGTCCAGCCCACCTACCCTGGGCCCACACCAGGAGTCCGTCTCCTGGGGCCCCAGGCCCGGTAATCAGAGACCACCCCCTGCCACCCCAGCCGTTTCCAGGCCTTTCTAAGTTGCAAAACTCCCAGTGACGCTGCACATGGCCACACCTGCCACCCCAGTGACTTGAGAGGCTGAGGCAGGAGGACCTCAAGTTTGAGGACAGCCTGGGCAAATTAGCGAGGCCCTGTCTCAAAATTAAAAACCTGTAAAAAGAGCCAGGGAAGTGGCTGAGTGGGAGTGCCTGCACACGCGATGCTCCACGTTCCATTCCCGGGACCCCCAAGAAACCAAAAAACGGGGCCGGAGCCGGGCGCGGTGGTACAAGCCTGCAATCCCAGCACTTAGGGAGGCTGAGACAGGAGGATCGTGAGTTCAAAGCCAGCCTCAGCAATGGCGAGGTGCTAAGCAACTCAGTGAGACCCTGTCTCTACATAAAACACAAAATAGGGCTGGGGGTGTGGCTCAGTGGTCGAGTGCCCCCGAGTTCAATCCCTGGTACCAAAAAAATCCCCAAAAAAACCAGGGATGAGGGGAGAGCCTGACGGGTGGAGGAGGCTGGACTTCACAGGCACCATGGCATCCAAATTCCATTTTTCAGCCCAAAGAGGAAGCAGGAAGGCAAGCTCAGGGCCTCGGTGGGGCATGGGAAGGCAGCCGTGCCAGGGCCGGAGGCTGCACCCTAGGTCTGCTCTGCAGAGGGTCACAGAACAGCAGGAGCCTGCCAGAGGCCCAGGCAGTTCAGGAGGGGCGGGGAGGCCGCCCAGGAGGCAGCAGGGCCAGCCACAGAGGCTGGGCAGGGTGCAGGCAGGACTCCTCCCCTCATTTTCAGTGCCTAGCGAATTCTGAGAGAAATTTGGTCAAAGATTTTTCCTTTCTGATGGAGGAAAATAAATATTCTCGCTCTGTGTGGAGTAAAGAAGAGGCTTGTGAGATCCAGGCTGGGCTGTCCCAGGTGAGGGTCGGGGGTGGACAGGTTCTCAGCCCTAGGGGCCCAAATCACTAGCAAGGAGAGTCCAGGAAGAGGACAGAGAAGAGGGCGTTGAGGCAGGAATTGAGGGGTGGGCAGGAGTCTGCTGGCTTGCTCTCCGAGTGCCTGGCTGGGCGAGGGAGGAGGGCCGGACAAGGCCCTCAAGGTCCCAGTGGCCAGGCCGAAGCCTCTGTGGCCCCTCGCTCATAGCCAGTTCACCTCAATTTCTACAAACCTTCAGGACACCAGCACTGCCCCGGGCAATGGGGACAGGCACTGGGGCTGGGGGACATGAGCCCCTTCTGTGTGGGGGTGGGGCACAGGCAGGTGTGACCAAGGTGATAAAGACGGCAGGGACATCTCTCTGGCCACACGGGCAGCAGGGCTGGCCTCAGAGGATAATGCATGGGCCCCACCCAGGGACCACCCTGAGCTCCCAGCCAGCACAGGAGGGGTTAACCCAAGGCCGCTGGGCAGTGAGGTCTGAGGCTGCAGCCCCCCTTCCCCTGTCCTTCCGGTGGCAGGGCCTGGCGGCCTGTGTTTACAGAAGCTGAGGGCGGGCAGAGGCCCAGACAAAGCCAGCACTGGGCAACAGCCCTGAGCTGGGAGCTGGTGGAACTCTCCAGGCCTGACTTTCTTTCCCTGAAAAGCAGGGGCTGTCCAGGGGGCTTGGGAAGGCCAGTCCCACTCTGTGGCAGGTGCACCCAGGACCCCATTCAGCTGACCAGGGCTTGGGGGGCATGAGCAGGTTCTGCCTGTCCACTGGCCGCTCTAGGCTCAGGGTCAGGCTCTGGAGGCAGCTGCTCGAGACACCTGGACCCCGTGCCCCTCAGCCTGAGGCTGGGGAGCTGCCCCGTCTGGCTGGGGTCTCGGCCTCCCCACCAGGACACCTGCCCACACCTGCCTTTGGCCGGCCCCTCGCAGCTGGGCGTAGCCCAGGAGGGACCAGGGGCACTGGGCAGAGGCACTTGGCCCAGCACTCAGGGACGAGCAAGGTGCAGGTTTGCTAGTTTATCATGCCCCTGCCTCCCTGCCAGACCCCAGGGCAAGGCCTCCCTCCTGTCAGACCCCCCTCGGTCCCAGGGAGAGCCCTGGCCACCAGCAGCCCTGGGCCTCTCTGAGGGCACGCCAGCCTCCCAGGCCTGGGCAGGGGACTCACCTCGCTTCTGCATGAAGGTAAACAAGTCGTCCAGGAACTCCTTCCGCTTGGGATCCCCGTCAAGTTCATAGAGCTGCGAGGGCAGAGGGGGCGAGTCAGTGGGCGCTGGGGGGCCCCATGTCCCCACCGCAGGGCCTAGCGGCCTGGCAAAGCCCCCATGTGGGGACAGAAACAGGAATCCCTGTCCCCCCACTACCTCAGCCTGTCCCTATGTCCGTCTATCCCCCAAGGACCCCAGTCCACTGGGCTCAAGGGTGGCTCCCCTGTCTGCCTCGATTACATCTGCAAAGACCCCATTCCCTGCAGGCCGCCTCCAGCACCACCGAGCTCCCGGGGACGGCCCAACGCACGCGGGACCCTCCTGGGCTGCCCCGGGTGGCCACGCACTCTGCTCCCCAAAGGCAGCTGTCTGGCCGACGGGCAGGGACAGAGCCTGGGGGCCCCTGGTTCTGTCCGGCTCCCCCGGCCTGGCTCCCCGGGCACCCAGGCTCCCAGGCCTAGTCTGAAGTGAGTGCTGGTGGTCTCTGTCGGCCGGGGTCCCGGTCCTGGTCAGGAACTGACATGGGGTATCCTCCAGGGCCTGGGGGCCCCTGGCCCTGCTGGCCAGCAGGTGGGGTTTGTGGGTGAGCAGGGGTATGTGCTGTGGGGGGGCTGGCACAGAAGGTTAGAAAGTGGAGTTCAGGGGGCCAGTTTGCAAGGAGGGGCAGAAGCAAATACCAGGCTTCAAATTAAGCTTGGGAATGTGCCCGGCTGGACCGCGGGGGGCCTTGAAACCACCAATTAGACCTAGGCAGAATAACCTGTCATTAGGTCCCAAGAACATGGCCAAAATGCAGTGCTGTGCCCAGGACACACCAAGCCACCCTTCTCCAAACCTACACCTCTCTGGGTCTCAGTTGCCCCATCTGTATAATGGAGACGAGGGGGGCCTTCTGGAAAGGGGTGGTGGTGCCATAAGCCCAGATCTCTGCCCTGGGTGGCCGAGGACGAGCAGAGGGCCGGCTGCAGAGCCTTTGTCTGCGCCCCACCCCGGCCAGCGCCAGACTGGCCGGCCCGCATTCCTGTGCTGATTTATGGTGGCCAGGGAGGCCCATTTCCCTCCAGCTGCCCGAGGGGTACAGGGCCTGCAGGTAGACCTGGCTGGCCACAGTTGGACGGTCCTGTGGATGTGCACACGCCCACGTGGGGCCGAGCCCAGCTTCCTCCGGCTGGTCCTGGGTCTGGGGTCCTACCTGCCCTGGACCCAATCTAGGATGGGGCCCAGAACACAGCAGTTGCCTAACAAACACTCACGTCAACCTTGGTTTTTTCCAGCTGCAACACTGCTGGCTGGGCAGACTGCACAGGAGGGTTGCAGGGAAACAGGCCCCGCTGCCTGTCACTGAGGACCCCAGCACCGGGTCCCCCAAAGCTCACAGGCCCCTGCAGCCTGTGGGGTCTTATTTGGAAAAGGAGCTTTCATAGAAGCCAGTGCACACGATGGGGCCACACTGGCCTGCTGTGGCCCTGACACAGGCCACAGGCCGGGACCCTGGGGCCCACACTTCAGCCTCCTGGACTGAGAAAGAAGAAATTCCTGCTGCTGTGAGCCCACAGTCTGTGGTCATCTGCCACCACAGCCCCAGGACACTAGGGGCCCAGCAGCCCTCAGGCCCTTTCTAGTGAGGTAGGGGCTACCCCGCCTGGAGGCCCCTGCTGGGCCCAGCCCCCATGACAGGCAAAGCCCACTTCCTAGTTTCCTCATTTTTCTTGAAAATCATGCAATAAAAATTCAGTGGCTCAGGTCCAGTGGTCAGCACCGGCCTGGCATGCACGGGGTCCTGGGTTCATCCCCAGCACTGCAAAAGCAAACAGACAAACCCCGGGCTTGTGGATGGCCAGGAGCCTCACGCCCCAGGCACGGAAGCTCAGGCTGCAGCAGCTCTGTGGGCGATGGGGGCAGGCGGGCAGGGCCATCAGCCTCGGGCCACGTGGTGGGCAAGTGGTCAGTGGCAGCACAGTCAGACCCCCGTGGAGGTGGGCATTGATTCAAGGCCATAAAGGGGAATGCAGGCCCCCCTGCCCGTGGGGAGGCCTCTTCAAAAGGTCGTTGCCGTGGGCGGTCGTCAAGGCAACAGGAAGGCCGCCCCTGCTTTATGGGGCTCTGGCCCCTAGTTCCACTCCCCTGCGGGGTGCGTCCATCCCGGCCAGCCGGCAGGGCCCCAGGGGATGGTGTCCACAACGCCCTCCTAGCAAGGCCCAAGGCCACACTGCTAAGCCATCAGATGCCCCTGGCCAAGGTGGACCTGGCCCTCTCAAAGGTGGACTGAAAAGACGAGGATTCGGCTGTGGGCCCTCCAGAGCCTGAAGCTGGGGTGGAGGGAGCCTAGGCAGCGGCCGGAGCCCCGTCACCCCACTGAGGGCTGAGATAAGCGACACCACCCAGGCTGCAGCTGGACCTGGCGGCCACACCCCAGGCTGCTGACCCAGAGACAAGCCGCAGCTTGCGGCTCCCCTCGCACCGGCCCCCTCCCAGGTCCTGCAGGAGGGCACTTAGGGCTGGCTGCTCCTCTGGGGCCCCGACTCTGGCAGCCCCCTCCCCAGCCCTGACGAGCTCTATTTATCTGGTTTCTGGTGCAACCTCCCCAGAACACCAGGACTTCTGTTTCCCCAGGTCTAGGGTCAGGCCGAGCACACAGTGGTGCTTAATAAATGCTCGCCAAATGAACTGGATTGCTTACCAGTGGCAGCCTTTCCTAGACTGGCTCTGGTGTGTGGGGGCTTCTGGGCTGGCAGGTGACCCTGGGCCCTTCTGCCCTGTCCCAGGGGGTTCAAAGCCTGGAGGGCTGGGTGTAGGCATCCAGCAGATGCTCACTGACCACAGGGCGCCCCTCTGCACTGCCACGTGGGGATGGGGTGGCCTGCCTTCCCTGGCTCCTTGCTGGACCACATGGTCCCCACAGGTGTGTCCTGTCTGGGGTGGCTCTTTGTCCCTCCCCGATGGCAATGGTGGGTCAATAATCATCAATAGCGTCCCCAGCACCACCCTTCACAGGAGGACAAACTGAGGCACAGGGGTGCGGCTGGGCGGCCTCATCAGAACCTCCTCCACTGCACAGCCCCAGGGCCTTTCCCTGATCCACATCCTTCCTGTCGGCTTCCCCTCTGTTCCAGCCACAGGACCTTTGCACTAGCTGTGGCCGCGGGCTGGAATGCAGGTCCCAGACCTCCAGGATCTCTCCATCCCGCTCCTAAGAGGCAGACTGCCCCGCTGGCCCCTCCTTGGCCTGACCCTTCCCTCTGCTTCAGTCTCCTTCTGGGCACTTACAGGAGGGACTCATACCCAGCGAGTGCCTGGGGAGAGCGAGTGGCCCTTCCATCCCGAGGCCGACGCCCTGAGCCCACGGGAGGGGTTGGAGGCTGGGAAGCAGTGTGACGTGCAGGGGAGGTGGGAAGAGAGCCCCCGCCTGCAAGAAGGAAGGTCCTGCTCAGGTGACTTAAGTTGTTGGCTTGGCTGATGCCCCAGGCCACCTGGCAGTGGGCAGGGTCAGGGCTCAGCTGTTGCAGGAGGGACCTCTAGCAAGTCGAGGTGCTCAGACCTGGCTCAGGAGCCCCCAGACCTCCTGGCCTGGGAGGCAGGAGGAAAGGCCAGGGACAGACCCCTGAGATCCACAGAAATCCACCAAGTGACCAGGGCCAGTGCAGGGACAGCAACCTGAAGTCACCTGGTGAAATGGCATCAGTTCAGTCCCCAGCGGGGCCCCACCTGGGCAGGTGTGCCAGTTCCCAGCCTCCACAGGGCCCAGCCAGCTCCAAAGCCGGGGGGCCCAGGCTGTAAAGACACTGCCTGCTCCCAGGGCCCCCGTGAGAACCTTTGCCCCCTGGCGGGTGTCTGCTCAGCCCCCTTGCTGCCTCCCTGGAGGCTCCAAAGTCCATGGGGCCCCATGTTGGGGGCAAGGCCCTGGCCAGGTGGGGTGGACCCCAGGAATGAGGACATTCAGGCGGGGCCTGATCTGGCCCTAGAGACCAATCTCAGCCACCAGAATCAGGAAAAACCAGAAAGCAGCCTAAACGTCCAGGCTCAGGGCTCCCAGAATGAGGGCTGCCGCACACAGCTCAGGGTGGGAGGCCTGGGGTGGAGACCTGGGGCGGAGGCTGGGACACGGAGAGGGAGGATCTTTAAAAAGGCGCCTTTCGCACCGTCCCACGCGGCTTACAGGAAAGCAAAGTACATTTCCCACTCAGGCCAGAGATGCTTGCGAATGCTCAGAAAAAAACGTGGACAAAAATCAGATTTGACTCAGCGGCCCCCACCCCAGCCGCGCCCAGGTGTCCCAGACGCGGTCAGGACCAGGACCCTGGGGCCAGACGGGACGCTCAGCTGGCCCAGGGGACACCTGGGTGAAGCACAGAGCCTCGCTGCAGAGGGCTGGATCTCACCTCTTAGAGAACACTAGTACCGCCCGCGAGTCCAGGGCCGCCTGCCGCAGCCACGGCCTCAGGCAGCCCTCTGCGACCCCAGGCCAGGCGCCACCGCGCGGGTACCTCACCTCACTGTAGGATCTTCTTTCTCCTCGGGCTTCCCCATCTGCCTGCCCACCCAGACAGGACTGGGCTTTGTGCCGGCCGAGCCCCGGCCGCCAAACTGGCTGCCCGACTTGGGCACCTGGTGCACCCTGGGCACCACGGGCAGCCCACACCATGGAGGGGGCAGGAGGTCCTGCACACAGCCCCCAGGCCCTGGCGCCCACCCTACTCTCAGGGAAACCGAGCCAGGGGTCCCTGGTATCTGGCAGCTGGGTTGGCAGCGTTCCAGCACCCTGTGAGGGACGTGGCTGGGGACACTCCTTCACACTCCGCAACCCACCGAAGGCAAAGCCAGAGGCCCAAGCCCAGGCTCAGGCAGACGCCCCCGTGCGGGCAGGACCCTGGAGGCCCTCCCTGCTGGCTCCCTGGGCCTCGGTTTCCATGGAGGGGTCGGGGCCATGACATCAAGGGACAGAAGCTGGCACTGTGGTCCTCCAGCTTTGCAGAGCAACAGGCCAGGAGTCCAGCCTGCAGGCCCAGCCAGGAGCTGGGGATTCAAGCCTGAGGGTTTCTCTCCATTCCAGAAACTCCCAGGAGGAGATGCAGACCAGTAAGGGCCACTGGCCATGGGGACGGCTGGCCGTGGGGTTGTGCCAGGACCACGAACAGCCTCTCTGCAGTCATTTTAGGGCACTTCTGTGTGTCAAGGCTAGGGCCGACACTGGGGACACGATGGGTCCAAGACAGACCCAGGTCCCCAAGTGGAGAGCCCAGGCTATGGGGGAGACACAGAAATCACATCAGGGCTGCAGGAAACTGGCAGCCGGCGGGGGTCTGCAGAGAAGCAGGACATTGAGGAAGGGGCCGGCTGCCGGACTCAGGGACAGCAGGGCCTCTGCTACTCTGCCAGCCAGGGCGACCTCAGGGCCCGCCCGCCTCTCGGCTCTGCCTGGCCACAGGTCTGCCTCTGGGTGCACCTGACCGGCAGGGGCTTCCCCGCCCAGCGCAGGACAAGGTCCTTTCGCTTCCCGTCAGCTCTGCACGCAGTGGGGCTCCTCAGGCTTGCAGGAAATTGGGGAAGTGATTCTGGGCAGGGCAGAAACATCTGGCTGCCCTCCACCCCCACCCCCACCGGCCCTGAGGCCCCCATGAACACACGACACCCCACCCACGAGGCAGATATTAATAGAGCTCCTGAAATGACCGTGCCACCCGACGCATGGAGACTGTGCTTCCAGGTGCTGCACTGGGTTTCCGGGTCAGCAGCTCCGGGGGAGTGTACTGACCCCTAACGCTTCTCTTTCTTTCCTGGTCATCTTACGTGTCTGTGATCAGGGGCCACCTTGGAATCTCAGCCTCCTCATCTGTGAAGGACCAGAGGGTGCACCTGGGGCACCCAGCGGGGAGATGGGCGGATGAGGGAGCTGACCACTCCAGGTGGAGTTTAGCTCGGGGAAGACGGGGGGGCAGGAGATGGGGCTGCAGGCCAGCCCACTCCACAGCGGGGGAAACTGAGGCCCCGCGTGGGCTGCAGGGTGCCCAGCCCCGGGGGAGCCTGGTGGGGCTCAGGATCAGACACCCCGAGTGTCCAGCACTTGGTCACACGGCTATGCCTCGTGCTTCAAAGGGTGGGAGAGGTAAAACCCCAGGACTCCCTCCTGCGAGCTGCTTCTGGGACACTGCACAGGGACCCGAGGCCCCTCAGACTGCGACCAACCCACACCTCAGGCTACCGCCTGGCTGCCAGGGACCTGCACCCCAGCCCATCTCCCTACTGAGAAATGGGGCCTGCAGCCTCTGCAGGGTCCAAGCACTTTACCCAGTACGCACGAGGCCAGAGCTTCCACCCAGTACCCCAAAGAACCCCATCCCGGAAGGACGCGGTCTACTGCCTCCAGATGACACCTGGACAGTCCTGGAGGGCACCAGACGGGGCTGCCCAGTGGCTGGAGCTGTTCCCAAATGTCTGCCAGAGTCACCACGTTCCCAGCTCCTGTCCCAGCCACCGGCCACATCCCGATGCCCGGCAAGAGGCCAACTGACTGACCCGGACAGAGCAGGCAGGGAGGGGACCCCACTGCTCCACCAGGAGCAGGAACAGGGGCCACAGGCGCTGCCGCCGGCTCTCCACCAGAGCCCCTCGGAGCCACCCAGTGCGGCCCTCACCCACCCCCACGCCAGGACCCCAGGGCAACAATGTCACGGGGAAGGCAGGGGACAGGAACGACACAGTGGCCACTGGGCAGGAGCTGGTGCCCACGCTGCCAGCCTTCTCTGCAGGACCCGGAGCTAAGCAGTCGTGGAGAGAGTGGCGACTGCCCAGGCGACAGGCAAGATGACAGCCAGCCAGCTGGCCAGGTCAAGGCAGAACTGGGATTGGTGCCCAGCTCACTGGGCTATCCATGCCTGACCACAGCTGGCATCTAAGATGTGCATGACCCCAGAGTTGACCTCAGGCTGGCTTCTTGGCCCCCTTCTGTCACTGGGCACCAGGATGGGCTGAAGGGAACAGGGAGGGACAGTCCAGTGGCCAGGCCCTTGGAAGGGCAGGGAGATGGTGTACCACCCACTCGCAGAGACACCTGCTCGAGAAAATGGCAGTGTGGAAGGACTGTGGGTGACATGGGGGCCTGCAAGGCCTTGGGCAGCCGTCCAGCTCCCACGAGGGAAGCCGGGGCCCAGACCAAGGCTCCAGAGGCTCACGGGCTGGTGCTGAGAGGACGCCCAGGAAAAGGCAGAGCAGGGAAGGGCGGCCGGGCCCAGGGGTGCTCAGAGGCCCAACTGAACATGCCGGGCACCACACGCATGGCCACAGGGCCACAGGTGGCCCAGGCCAGACACATCGGGCATAGGGTGTGGGCACTCAGACAAACAGGCCACGCCCGTCCAGCCAGACACGGCACGCCCTGGGAGATAATGGCCGGAGCCAGGCCCGCCCTCCGCCGGCTCCACACGGCCCTGCAGAGACTGGCCCCCATGCTTGGCTGGTTTGCAGACCCGTCCCAGCGTCCCCAGCAGGAGCCAGCACACAGCCGGTGCTCCAATCACTCGTGCAAGGTCGAGGCTCAAACACACGCAGACGCCGGACACAGCGTGTGCTGGCTCTGCCCTGGCCCTCTCGGGCACACTGGCAGAGAGGTGTGGTGCCCGTCCCTAACCAACCCCAAGAAGGGTCCACAGAAGCCTCCTGCGGCCTGTGGCCTCGAGGTGCACAGAGCCCACCCCACTCGCCCAAACGAGCTCCCTGGGCATCTGTGGGGTGCAAGGCCCTCTAAGGTTTTGTGTGACAAGTGACCACAACCTGGGCCTTGACACCCCAGAGCTCTCCTCTCCGCATTCTGGGGCAGCATCCAGTCCCGCTGAGTGTGGGCCCACACTCCCTCGAGGCTCCAGGGAGCCTCCTTCCTGCCTCCCCAGTGCTCGGACCCAGGGACCCTGGCTGGTGGCCGTGTCACCACCTGCTCCTTGGTCCCTCTCCTCATGAGGACTCCTGCCACTGCAGCAGACCACCAACCCTGTACCTACATCTCAACATGCATGTCAGAGACTCGTGTCCAGACGAGGCCCGTCCTGAGGCTCTGGGAGGGTGTCGGGTGGGACTGTCACCAGGACACACTTCCTCCCGCCCATCGTCTATGAGGACGAGAGGGTGGACGTGTGTCCACTGTGCTGGGCGGTGAACACCAGCCGCACCTGCTCCCTGCCACCCCTCTGAGCCACACAGACCCAGGCCCAGCCCTGGACACAGGGCAAGGCCGCGGCCCTACACCAGGCTTTCAATGGTCAGAGATTAGTTACCGTTTAACCCTGTGACCCCAATTGTCCTGTTGCCGTGCACAGCCCGGCAAGCAGAGGAGCGGGCTGCCCCCGCCCTGTATGCCCACCCACCAGGCAGGCACCCCCACCGGCCCCCTGACGAGATGGCAGCTGGGTGGGGCCTGGCCAGGGCACCCCAGCCATAAGTAGGGCCACCGGGCAGCTGAGAGATTCAGTGACGACTCTTGCAGGCCAGCATCTGCTTCAGATGGCTTCTGGGACCATGTGGCCTGGTTGGGACCAAGAGTCAGAGAATTTAGGGGGCTGCGGGGCTTCAGAAATTGGGCCTTTGAAGCCGAGGCAGGAGGATCAAAGTTCAAAGCCAGCCTCAGCCACTTAGCGAGGCCCTAAGCACTTGGCAAGACCTTGTCTCTAAATACAAAATAAACAGGGCGGTGAGGCTCAGTGGCTAAGCACCCCCACTCCGTCTCTGCTACCAACAAAACAAAACAGCGGCTCCTCTAGAGCAGAGGGCAGTCTTCAGCAGGCCGGTCCATGCCCCAGGGGTCCCCGAGGCTCCATCAGCAACGTGGGCTCCAACTGCGCAGGCAGGCGGGTGTGGACTGCCCCTGGATGGCCGGAGCCGGGACCCGGCCCACCTGGACACCCCATGCGGGCAGGAGGTGAAGGGTCAACAGGCCCCTGCGTAACTCCCGCTGGGCACACCAGAGGCACAACATGGGCACCAAGGGCCCGAGCCACACCAGGCAGCCACGTAGACGTATGCCACCCAGGTGTGTACCGCCGTGACCAGAGGTGGCACCCACACGCTGAGGACCTGCCGCCAGTGCTCAGGAGACCCACGAGGCAGGCGCACTCAGGGGTGGAGCGGCAGGCGGGGGAGGCTCAGGCCGCCCGCCACGTCCACTGCCCGCCGGGCACCGCTCCTTCGGCACCCGCGTGTGTTATTAGAAAGCGTGGGGTGGGGCTAGGCGCTTGGCAGCGGCGGCGGAACAAGGAGCCAGGCCTCGGCAGTGACCTGCGGCGGTGACCCGGTGGCCGGGTGGCGGCTCAGGGGCAGATAAGGTGCTTCCGGCTGAGTCAGTGTGGGCTGGCACGGGTTGGGGCACTGTGCCAGGGCTGGCGGGCGGGCACCCTCCCCGTGCCCGCCACAGCATGGCTGGCTCTGTGCCAGCAGCCACAGCACCTTTGATGAGGCAGGCACTGCCCGCTGAGGGGCTCCCCGACACCCGCCCTGCCGGGCTCCCAGAGCCTGCGAGACGTGGACGCAGCGGCTGGCCTGGCCTGCTGGAAAGCTACGCCCCGCAGCCAGTGCCCAGCCTCCCGGCCTCTGCCGTAGCCCTCTCCCACTCACAGGCTGCTGCAGGCCGGCCTCCCCTGCTGCTGACCATGGCCTCCGAGGAGGCCTCTGTGACCTCCTAACCAGTGAGAGCCCACCAGGCACCCTGAGCCCCTCGTTTCCCCAGGACTCTTCCCACCCCTTCCTTTCCACCTCATGTCCAGCCACTGGCCCCAGAAACAGGCCCTGCCCTGCTCTATCTAGCTGGGGTGCTTGAACACCCTGTCCTACAGCCCAGCCCCTGACCCCAGGCGGTGCCCAGCTCTGGCTCCTTCCAGCCTGAGGTCCCCTGTCTGCCCGCCTCCCAGAGAAGCTCATGCAGGCCTGTCAGACAGCAGGCAGCAGGCAGGGCAGCTGGCCCACCTGCTGGTGTCCAGCCCCACAGGGAGGCACCTCACTGCAGCCAGCAGCTTGGGACCTGAGAGGAGCGGCAACCAGGCTCAGCACAGGTGGAGGCTGCAGTCCTAGGATACGACTCAAACACAGGCTGGTGTCCAGCGAGAGGGCAGCGGAGGCCCAGGAGGTCAGGGCCATGAGCCTCCATGTGAAAGTTCCATTTTCCCTTTAAGAATGCTGTTGGGAAGCCGGGCGCAGTGGCCACGCCTGTCATCCCAGCACGTTGGGAGGCTGAGACAGGAGGATTCAAAGCAGCCTCAGCAACGGCGAGGTGCTAAGCAGCTCAGTGAGACCCTATCTCTACATAAAACACAAAATAGGGCTGGGGATGTGGCTCAGTGGTCAAGTGCCCTTGAGTTCAATCTCCAGCACCCAAAAAAAAAAAGACTGCCGTTGGGTGTTACTCTGAGACAGAAGTGGACCTCGCATACCAGCGAGCTGGGCACAGTGCTCTCCTGTCACCCCAGTGAGTCTGGAGGCTGAGGCAGGAGGATGGCAATTCCAAAGCCAGCCTCAGCAACTTAGTGAGATCCAGCCTCAAAATGAAGTAAAAAGGGCTGGGACGCGGCCCGTGGCCAAGTGCCCCGGGTTCAGTCCCCAGCACCAGGATCTGTGTCCTCCGTCACGCGCACCTCCACACACACCAGGTGGGACCCGTGGCCACCCTTGCCAAAGCCACAGTCACAGCTTCTGCTCCAAGCTGCCAGAGCCTGTGGCTGGCCAAGGTGTGTGGGGCAAAGGAGGACAGGCTGGGCGTCAAGCGGGTCACGGGAGGCCAGGGTGGCCTGCCTAGATCTCAGCTCCAAGAGGTGTCCGGTGCCGGGTCCTGAGGCCTGGACGTGCGGGTGACGCTAACCTCTGCTCAGCTCCCCACCTCACACCAGACAAGGGAAACCAAGGTCGGGAGGCTGGTTCCACCTCTGAACCCCATGGACACTCGTGGCCCGTCTGTCCCTGCCAGCCCTGGAGCCATCTGCTGGGACCTGGGGCAGCACGCCCTCTGGTGTGGCTGTGGACCAGGGCCTGGAAGGCCCCTGCCTCGGTCTCCCCACACATGGGGCTCATGGCGCTTCCTCTCTCGTCACTGCTGGCGTTAGTGCCGGGCACAGTGCAGGTCTCTCTGAGGCCATCTGTGTGGACGGTGAGCAGGGAGAAGAATCCCTACATACCACACAAGTCAAAACCACAGCGAATGCCGGGCCACCCCGCCACGGCAGCTGGAACCTGAAAGCCACCAACGGCGGGTGCGGGTGAGGCCAGGAGCCACGCTCTGGGGCTGGGGAGGCAGCCTGGCTGCTCTCCTGACCACAGACACAGAATGACCACCACCACACAGCAACTGCATGCCAGCACACACCCAAGAGAAACAGGGACCCGTGTCCACCCGGGGAGTCCTCCGCCGGAGCAGGAGCAAGGTGAAAGCTGCAGGGTGGACGGACCTAAGGACCTTGTGCTCAGTGAGAGCCAGACACACAGGCCACAGCGTGTGACCCAGTGACAGGAGGGTCCAGAGACATGTGTGGACCCACAGGTGCAGGGCTGTGGAGGGACAGTGGCATTGGGGACAGCAGCTAAGGGTACAAGGCCTATTCTGGGGCCATGGAGGTACACAGTGCAGAGCCGTCCTGTGGAAATCACACCTCAGCAAAGCTGCGCTGGCTTCCAGCTGCTTGGGAATTGATTCAGCATCTGCTGCAGCTGCTGAGACTCAAGGTTCAAACCTTCAAGTGGCTAAAGACCTGAGACCAAGGCCGGCCAGTGCAAAATGGCCACGTGGGTGACCGGGAGCCACCCAATGTGTGTCCACCGCCAAGGGACTGAGATCCTAATCTCAGCCTGTGACGTAGCCTGTTCCGGCCAGTCGGCCTCCCTCGGGGCAAGTCACTGGCCGCCAGGCTCCCGGTTTTCAAGGAACCCCCCCCCCAAGCCTGGCCACCCCCCAGCCCACAGCCTCCAGCGGACCTGCAGCTGTCGAGGATCTGCAGGCGGAGTCCACCCCAGGCTCTGCCAAGACCAGGAGGAAGAGGCAGAGTCGGTGCCAAGCGGCGGCCCGCCGGCCAGGGCTGCCACGTGCCAGGAAGGGAATGGGCGGGCGCCAGAGTCAACACAGCCCGGCGGGCCGGACATCTGCCGGGCTGGCTGGGCCTGGGCCGCTGTTGGCATGAGCTGTGCAGGTGCCCAGCAGACGGGTAGGAGACAGTGCCAGCCCTGGGCCTGCCACAGACAGGCAGAGGGCGAGGGCCCAGGACGGCACGGCCGGCCCCGTCTGCCCAGAGCACACACGCCACGCGCAGCCTCCTCAGGCCAAGCCCAGGGCCCTCGCATGGCTGCCTCTGCCTGGGACCTCTCGTGTCACCTCCTGAGGGGCGCACACTGCCAAGAGCAGTCCCACTCCTGCCACCCTGGTGCCCACAGACTTGTCACTGAGCACCTCCACCCTGAACACCAGCTCAGGGACAGTCATCAGGGAACCCGCCATGTAGCAGGCGTCCAGTAAGCGGAGGGTCCCTCCTCAGGCCTCAGTGCCCCTTTAGCAGTTTCCTGCTATAGAAGAGCCCCCAATGGACCTTCCCTCAGGGGCACCTTTGACTCCAACCTGCGGTGTCCCCCATTCAAGCTGGACAGCCTCTGCTGGCGTGGTCAGCCTCTGCCCCCAGTACGCTGAAGGCTCTGGGATCAGGGCACATAACCCTTGACCTCACTGTCCCTGCAGAGCGGCCTGGCTACCCAAACCTCCCCTTCAGCATGGAACGTGGGGCCACCTGAGTGGCAGGAGGGGGGCCAATGGGCCCTGTGGACATCTGACCCCGTGGCTGTGACCTTGAAGGGTGGAGGTGCCTGACCCTGGCCTGGCCTCCCCAGGGGTTGGGCCCAGAGCACCCAGAGACCCTCCCTGAGGTCTCAGCAGAGTA
Organism: Xerus rutilus; assembly: GCA_028644305.1. Taxonomy (NCBI): domain Eukaryota; kingdom Metazoa; phylum Chordata; class Mammalia; order Rodentia; family Sciuridae; genus Xerus; species Xerus rutilus. The sequence continues at coordinate 422,124 of CM053413.1, read as the reverse complement.
CCCCTGCCCCGGGGGAGGCAAACTGAGGTATGGCTCAGGGAGGGGCCCCCAGGGGCCAGCTGACCTCCAGGGAGCACAGGCAAGGCCGGTCCAAGGGCACGTGTGTGGGAACCTCCCCTCCGGCCAGACCCTGAGGGCCCCTGAGCAGCTACTGCCAAGCGGGTAGGGCCTGGTCACACCCAGGAGCTGTGACTTCTGCCAGGACCAGGAGGAGGGCAGGTACAAAGGGGTGGGGGTACCCACCTGGCAGAGCCCTCCCTGTGCTGTAGCCCGCACTGCCCGGCAGACCCCAGGTCCCCTCCTTCCCACCACAGCCTTCGCCCAGGTCTCGGATCACCTGCCAGCTTCCTGGCCGTGGGACCTGCCTCTGGGGGCCACAGGGGTTGGGCCCCCCTCTCCTGCCAAGCACTGGCCAAGCTCTGACGGCATGGCCAGGCCCTCGGAGGCCCGTGCTCCAGGAGAGGCTGCCTGGGCTTGGGAGGGCGAGGCCACCTCCTGGCCACCCCCTGCAGCACCCCTGCTTGGAGCCCAGGGCTCGGGTTCCCACTGGCCACACCCGGAGGTCGGGGCATGGCCCAGCTGGCCAAGGGCCGGAATGCAAGCCCAGCCGGCAGCCTGGCCGCCATCTGGTTTCCATCTGCCCAGCCCAGCATGGCCCAACTTCAAAGGATCCCCTGCCGGCCACTTCCTCTGGCCCAGCCGCCTGTGGGAAGGGCCAGGGCGGCCCCTGCTTCCTCCACCCCTCCCAGGGCCCAGGAAGCTTCTATGGCATCCACAAGACCCCCCTGCCAGCTCGGCCCCAGGCCTGACTGTCCACCATGGTCACCGTACATACTGGCTCCTGCTGCCCTTAGCAGGCACCCAGGGCAACCAATAGCGACCCCTCAGCCACCTCCTGGGCAGGCCACCAGGCTCCTGCCACCCACGAGCCCGCACAAACCCCCAGCCAACTCTCGACTCCCCGTGATACATGCACCATCCAGGTCACCCAGCATCACCTCTCCACTGACAACAGAGGCTACCAATCTCATCCAGCTGCCCACTACCCACGCTGGGCCCCGGGCGCCTGTCCTGTGAGGTGGAGCCCGCAGACGGCTCCCCATGTCTGGTGCCCCCTGCACCCTGCACTGGCCTGACCTCCCGGCCACACCAAGGAATCTGGGTGGTGGCGCCCACAGGAAGCTTGGGGCCCGGGAGCCTGGCCACAGTGCCACAGCCGACCCGAGGCCCACAGCACCCCGCGCGCCCGCGCCTGGCCGCACAGCCCACCTGCTTGAACTGCTCCTCATAGGTCCAGTCCCCGGGGTCTGGCGGCTGCAGCTGGGGCCCCAAGTGGGCGGCCCCTCCGGGATGGGCTGGGCCAGGCCCCTGCCGCTCAGGGCCGCCCAGCGTCCTGGGAGCACCGTCCCCACGGAAGGCCTGGGCCAGCTGGGGCTTGCGTGGAAACAGACCAGCAGAGCCCGGGCCCACGGGGCCCGCGGGGCCCAGCCCCTCCTCGTCCTCCTCCCCCTCCTCGTAGTCCTCCTCGTCCTCAGCCAGGTCTTCCTCCAGCTCTTCCTCCTCCTCCCACTTCGGCTTCCTGGGGGGCACAGGGCACAGGTCAGAGGGCAGGACTGCCCAACCTTGGCTGCTCTCTGGAACTGAGAGAGGCCCCCCACGGGGCCGCGCAGTCTTGGGGCACAGGACGTCCACGGCTCCACCTCCAGAGGCTGCTCCTCCTGCTGGGCCGCCTGACTCCCTCCCTCGGGACTGCTGCCCCTGCCCACAGCTGACCCCCAACCACTGCTGGCCTCTCCCTCAGTCCCTGGCATGACCTGGCATCATCTCTGCTCATTACAAGGACCCCAGAAAGCTCCGGGCTCCCTGAGACCAGGGTCTCGGACCCACCACCTCTCTCTGGGCCCTGTGCAGACCCCGGGGAGTGTGCAGGCCAGCCTGGCTATGGAGGTCATCTGCCCCATGGCTGAGGTGCCCCAGATACTCAGTCACACCGGACACGTGTCCAGCAGCCATGCAGGACAGGGCCTCCCACGCTGACAGCACACATCTCCAAGTCCCACTGCCCGGGGCTGCCCCCCCAGCGTGGGCACGTGCTCAACACCCCTGGCTCAACAATGGGGCCCCATGGTGGCCTCCCTGCAGGGAGTGAGGATCAGGGGTGACAAACACTGGGACACCGCCCGCCAGACGCCCACTCACAGGTCTTCGTCGGAGCCCACGTCCTCCAGGTCTGTGGCTGCTGGGGTGTGTCTGGAGCCTTCCCTGCCTTGCCCGGGCAGGGCAGGGGAGCCTGGAGCCCCCTCCTGGGCTGAGTCCTCGTCCTCCGAGCCGCTGGGGCTGGGTGGATGTCCCAGGCCTGCTGCAGCAGCCCGCATGGCGGCCAGTGCAGCCATCTGTGCCCGCTGTACACGGGCATTCTCGGGCTCTCTGTCCTCATCTGGGGGAGCACGGGCCCGGGCTTGGGGTCCCGTGGGGGGCTCAGGCAGCTGCCGGGCCTCCAGCTCTTGGCGTGCCTGCTGCTGCCGCTGCAGCAGAGTCTCCATCACGGCCTGCAGCTTCATGGCCCTGCGGGCCGGGGTACCACCACCCCGGGCACCAGGGGTGGGTGGCGGGGGTGGCCCCTGCGGGGAGGGGGCCCGGCCACACTGCAGCGTGGGGGCCTCGGGGGAGCCGGGGCAGTGCAGGGTGGCGGGGGGCGGGGGGCGGGGGCCGCCGGCTTAGGCTGAAGGCTGGTGGGGCATGCCAGTGGGGGATGGGGGGCTCCCAGGTGTAAGGGCTGGCGACCGGCTCATTCACGTGTGTTCAGAAACCTGCGGGTCAGCGAGACAGGGGTGAGATTGTGCCTGAGCTCCTCAGGTCCCTTTCTTCCCAAGAACCTCACAGCTGCTCTCACCAGGATGCAGCCCTGGTGGCCTCCCGGGAGACAAGGGGGCACGCCCATCTCCCCCGTTGACCCTCCTGCAGGCCTGCTAGTGAGGTCACCCGCACTGGACTCCAGGGGTCAGGGCCCCCTCCTCTCCTGGCCACAAGAAACACACTGTCCCCAACTGTGTCTACCAGGAGACCTGGGTTATTGCTTCATAAGCACAGCAGAGGGGACCAGGCATTCCTGGCCTCTGATTGGCTATAACCAGCTCCAGACCCCAGAGTCCAGGCAGGTTCTGGGTTCTGGTTCTGAGTTCCAGGTGCTGCCCATGCCCAGAGGGGCCCCAGTACCCCTCTTCTCAGACTAACAAAGACAACAGCTGGCCCAGATGGGGTGCTTGCTGTCCAGGAGCCTGGCCAGCCTCCCACCACTGCCCCCAGCACAACTCTAGCCCCAGCTCCTGGGGCCTTGATCTCTCCACCTGAGAACAGTGTGGCAACAGTGCCCATCTCATTCACTGAGCTCAAGCGGGGACAAAATCAGTCATGATCATAAAGGTGGGCGCATGATCATAAAGGTGGCCACACAGGTGCCAGGGAAGGGGGGGTGTGTTACAGAGGAGGGAGCTGAGGCTCAGCAATGCCATGCTGGAGGACACTGGGGATGGGGTCTGGACCTGTGTCCGGCTGACACCAGAGCCTTCCCTCCTGGGCCCATGCTCTCTGCAAGGGTCTGGAGTTCCCAGTCCTTTGGGGCCCCCAAGTGGGACAAATGTCCCAGAATGCAACATGCCTGCCCAGACCCCCTCCCTGGAGTCCCGCTGCCCCTCCACCAATTGTGAAGGCTCTGGCAGGGATGTCCCAGGACTGGGCAGTAGGAGCACCAGGACCCAGGTCCCACCTGGGGCCCCCACCAGGCCCAGGCCACACCCCACCTGCCCAAGCCGCCAATAAAACTTCAGGCAGAACCCAACAGGCCCGATGGCACATCACTGGGACAGGGCAGGGGCAGAGCGCCAACCTCCCGCAAGCAGAAGGGTCCAGAAGGCACACCCCTAACCTCGACCTGCAAATGAGCCCTAGGTTCACACACAGCTCCTGGGGCAGAAGAGCCCACCCAGGTGAGGCCAGGCGCAGCCTCCAGGCCAGCAGGGGCTCCCAGCAGCTGGCTGCACTCTGGTGAGCTGTACCACCCTGGGGACTCCTGCAGTGTAGACCCCTCGCCTCCTCAGCCATAGAGGAGCTCAGTGCCCCCGCCTCAGGCATCTTTACTCAGACCCCTGGGATTCAGGCAGAGGGGTATAAAGGCAGGAGGGGGAAGGGTCCAAGGGAAAGGGGAACAACCACAATATCCCTGTCTGTCCCTTGAGGGCAGGGGTCCCCAGTCACAAGGACCTTCTCAGAGGCCATGGCACTTGAGAGTGACCATCACAGCCTGGTCTTCCAGAGGCAGCAAATGCAACACCCAGCCCCCCACCCCCAGGGCTGCTGGTCACCCCCACCTGACCCAAGAAGTGCTGAGGGGACATTTCTGGCCCTGTCTGGTCTAGTCCCTCACCCTTCCCCCACCCTCCACAACTTCAAGACGAGCCCCTCCCCACGGAAACGCTCCAGGCGACGCCCCCTCTGGAGGGGGGGGCGCAGAAGGAAGAGGCCAGAGGAAGCCACTCCTCCCCGTCACCCCCCCTGTGCAGGCCTCCTGGGTTTAATGACCCTTCCGGGTCGTCGGGTGGGGGAGGGGAGCAGGACAGGCCTCCACGCTGGGGCCTGTGGAGGGGGCAGGTGGGAACCCCGGAGCGCCCCTGAGCCAGGCCTGGGTCCCCTGATCTGCTCCATTAACCCTACACTGGTGACGCCCATCCCTGCAGACCCCTCCCCCAGGAGCCCTTTGTCCTCGGCCCCCACCCCCACTTTATGACAGACCCACGGACAGACATTCCTAGGCGGGGACGGGGTGCAGGGTGGTCGAGGGACCTGGCGGGGTGGGGGCGGGGATCGACCAGGACCACACCCTCCCCCCCAAGCGTTGGGAGAGAGGTCACCCGCTCCGCCAGGCCTTGCAAAACACGGTTATTTAAAGAGTTGTGCAAGGCTGGGGCCCGCGGGTGGCGAAAGGGGCCCCTCACTCTACAGAAGGAAGAGGAGGGGGAAGGGCAGAAAGCTGGGGAGGGGGCTGAGAAAGTGGGGAGGGGGGCCGGAGGAAGTGAAAAAAGCAAAACCGAGGACGACTACAAAAACCCCGTGCGGATTTCAAAGGCTTCTTGGAAAGCGAGCGATTTGCATGGGGGTGGGTGCGCTGCGGCCGAGCGCTGGAAACGGAAGGTGTTTGACAAACCCGCCGCCGGCCGGCGCGGACGTTGGAGTTGACACACACACGCGCACCCCGCGCTTCCTGCGCCCGCTTTTGTGTCTGGGGTGCTCTATGACTAGGAAGGGGGCTCTTCCCCAGGACCCCCGCCGGGGACCCGGGCCGAGCCCACCTCGGGGCGCAGGGCCCGTCCACACTGGAGCGCACACTTTGTAAGTACACGTACGAGGCTGGGCAGGGTCACCGGGAAATCTCAGGGCTCGGGAACACACACCGGTTTCGAGTAAAAAAAAAAAATGAAATAAAACCCCGGAGCGCAGCCCCCCGCGCGCGCGCGGAGCCCATTTCCTTCCGCCAGATCCAGGGGAGCGCGCACTCAGACCCTCAAACGCTCCGCGCACCCGTGTTTGGACAAGAGCAGGAATTTCACCCGGTTTGGTACCGAGTGAGGTCTCCAAGTCCGACGCAGGAGGCAAACGCCCAAACCGCCTGCCCAGTCCTGGACTCTCCCCCGCGCCTCTACCTAACTTTGGGAAACCCCTCCTCGGCTTCCACCGCGCAGTGCGCGCAGCCGGAGGCCTGAACCCGCGCTGCAAAAGGCCTTACCGCGCGGGGCGGTTCGGGGGGCGCATGCCCGCGGCCCGGCGTCCGGCCTGCCTGGCCCCGCCCGGCCCCGCCTGGCCTCCCTGGCCTCCCCGGCCTCCAGGGCGCCGGTGCGCGCTGCTGGCTCCCGGCCGCCCGCGGGGCTTGTGCCGCGCGCCAACTCACCGACTCTCCAGCAGCGTCCGCGTCTACACCCCCATCCGCCCGGATTGGTACGAGGCTCCCGGCGCGCGGCCGGCCCCCCGCCCCGCCCCTCCCCCACCCGGCTCTCACCGCCCCGCAGACAAATCACCGGGTGACAAATCGCTCTCAGATGCAAATACCTCGCCGGTGATTCAGCGCCGCGTCCCGGGACGCGGGAGGGGTCTCGCGAGGCCCCCTCCCCCTTCCCCGGACGCCCCCCGGCCCTCGCGCTCAGTCCGACGACTTACAGCTAGCCTAGGGGGCGTTGGGGAGGGGGAGAGAGTGGACGGAAATTTTCTGGTCCCGGCCCCTTTAAATGATAATAAATAATAAAAGGGAAGGGGAACCAAGCGGCGGGACGCCCCGCCCCTGCCTAGGGACGGTGGGCAAAGTGCGCGCCGCGGCCCCGAGCGCAGAGGCGCTGAGGGCGAGGCGGGGCTGAGCGCCGGAGGTGGAGGGACGGGGCTGGGCTCGGCTCCCGCCCCGGGTGTGCTGTAGCTGGGGGACCCCCAGCACCCCGGGTCCGGGAGCTTTCTCCACACTACCCGGCACTGAGGATGGACCTACCCGGCCTGGAGTTGCACCTTCGTCCCTGAGGCTGAGCCGCCGGCGAGGGTAACTTCCCGCAGAGCCTCGGTTTCCACCTCTGCGAAACGGGCTTCGAGAGCCGGGAAGAACGCGCTGCGCTGACCCGGCCGGGGGCCAGGCCCGCGCGGTCGCACGGACGGCGCCGGCCCGTGGCAGCCCGGCTCCGGAGGCTGGACGCGAGGTCCTGGAGCTGCAGCCTCGACCCCGCGCGCCCCGCCACCGGCCGCGGAGCCCGCCCGCAGGTGGCCGGGACCGCACCTGGCAGGGCGCCCTTCCCTCGCGCTGGGCGGGCCGGGGCCAGGCGCGCCCTGCCCTGCCGGCCGGCCCCCGCCCCGCTGCCCGGCCGCGCGGGCCTCTCCGCGCCCCAGTGCCTCCGGCGGAGGAGCCGCTGTTAACCCAGCCCGCTGCCGTCCACCGGGACCGCTCGGCGGGTGGGCAGGTGGCCGGCGGCTACCGAGGCCGGGGCAGCGGCTGGCCCTGCCGGGGCAGCATCCCAGGCTAGGGGCCCGGAGGGCGAGGGGCTCCGGCACCACAGCTGCCTGCTGGGAGGGGGCTCCTATTTTTAGCCCAGGAGGGAGCGGGGACTTTACACAGACTTGCCGGCTCCCTGTCCTGGGATGCCCGGTGGGGGCGGGGGGTGAGGAGGGGGACCCGGTCGCTGCAAGCTGCGAAGGGGCACCCCAGCCCTACAAGGATTGGATAGGCCATTTTGCGGTGGCCCTGTGAGTCTAGTGACACCCCCAAAAGCTTCAGCCTGATCCCCGCCCAGCCCTGGTCACTCACCCTATTTTCTCTCTCCATTTGGGGGTGGATCTTACAAATTCACGCAGACCTGGTCCTCAGGTTTCCCCAAGTTAAAACCTAAAGTGCCCACCTCCCCACACCTATTCCTTCTCAAGCATTATCGCAGCTCTGGGCCTTTACCCTGGCCTCTGCCTGGCCTGCCCTTCCCCAGAGGGCCCCTTGGCCTGTGTCCTCCGATTCATATTGATGTCCTCCTCAGGTTCCCTCCCTGGCCTCCTGCCCCCTGTCACCCCCCCCCACACACACACCCACTATGCCTTAGATCTCCATCGAAGCCTTTTTCTGTTTTGGAATAGCTATTTATTTAACCCCCTGTGTCTGGCTCCCAGTAGGGCCCTCAAGTCCAAGACCCTGGTGTCAGACGAAATTGGTTAGATGTTAAGTGTTCCCTCTCTGGCTCCCCTGTCCCCCAGGACTTTCAGTGTCTGTTGACACAGGGGACTCCAAAATAATCTTTTTCAAAACCTGGAGAATGCTGGGCCTCCTGTCCAAGCCCTACTCTCCGTTGCCATCCATACCTGTCCCGATGGTGAATTTGTTGACATCAGGCACAGGAAGCCAGGGCCCACAAAATGCAAGTTTATTTATTTACTTTTTTAAAAATATTTTTTAGTTGTCAATGGATCTTTATTTATTTATATGCAGTGCTGAGAATTGAACCCAGTGCCTCACCTATGCTAGGCAAGTGCTCTGCCCTGGCACTACAACCTCAGCCCACTCTTTTTTAAAAAATATTTTTTTGGTTGTAGATGGACACAATGTCTTTATTTTATTGCTTTGTATGTGGTGCTGAGGATCGAACCCAGGGCCTCCCGCAGGGGAGGCAAGCGCTCTACCCTGAGCTACAATCCCAGCCCCCAGCCCACTCTTCATTTACTTTTTTTTTTTTTTTTTTTTTTTTTTTTTGGTACTGAGTTGCTTAGCGCCTCGCCATTGCTGAGGCCGGCTTTGAACTCGCGAT
>CM053413.1:385518-413712 GCA_028644305.1 Xerus rutilus | reverse complement strand
AGGACCTGCTGCCGTGACCCTGGGTTTAATGCCCAGCACAGCGAAGAAATAAATAAGGAAATACCCCAGAGCATACCGATGCGGACTACACTGGTAACGGATCCGGCCTGGGCGGTTCTTTATGCCACTGCACTCGTGACTTGTCTGCACCATCTTTTCATGGAAAGGATCCTCAAAACAAGTGCCTAGGACACGGGAAATGTATAAGGTGACTGTGCTTGTCCCTTTTCATAGCGGGTGCATTTCCGCTAGACATCCAGGTTGGGTGCGAATGAGCGACCCCTGGCCGCTTAGCAGTCGTTCGTTGGGTGAAAGGAGCGAGGAGGATTCGCGGGACACGCGCGCCACCACCTGGGCGCCGGCGGAGCTGCGGCCTTCGGGGCGCGGCTAATACCTGCTAGGCGGGGCTTCGGCCGAGAGGGTGGAGCCCTGTCAGGGGCCGCTAGGTGGCGACGTCTCACCTTAGAAAATGAGATTCCCAGGGGAAATCTGAGGCGCACAAGCCATTTTCTTACTTGTTTTCTTTTGTTTTTGTAGCACTGGGAATGGAACCCCGGTCCTTGAACACGCTGAGCCAGTACTCTAGAGCTAAGCCACATCCCCAGCTCTTTATTTTGAGACAGAGTCTTCCTAATTTGCTGAGGCTAGCCTTGAATTTGTGGTCCTCCTGCCTCAGCTCTTGGTCACTGGGATGACAGCGTGTATCACCACCATGGCTTTTGAAACTTTGAGAGAATTATAAATTCACATACGTTCCTAACATATCATGCAGAGAGATCTAGTGTAAGCTTACCAAGTCTTCCTAGTAACATCTGGCAAAATTATAGTCCAATATCACAGTATGACATTGACATCAGTACAATCCACTGATGCAGATTTTCCATTTTACAGGGGTATATGTGTGATTCTGTGAAGATTTTTGTTTTTGGTACCGGGGACTGAACTCAGGGGCACTCGACCACTGAGTCACATCCCCAGCCCTATTCTGTGCTTTATGTAGAGACAGGGTCTCACTGAGCTGCTCAGCGCCTCGCCATTGCTGAGGCTGGCTTTGAACTCATGATTGTCCTGCCTCGGCCTCCCTAAGTGCTGGGATTACAGGCGTGTGCCACCACCCCCTTCCCATGATTCTGTGAAGCTTTATCATCTGTTATCCCCCATCAAGTTCAGGGTCCTTCACACTGCCTGCCCCTCTTCGTCCCTAACCCCTGATGGCCATTTTCCTTCATTCTGTCAGTCATGTCAGATCATGGAATTCTACGTCTTGTAATCTGGAACCTGCTGTCTTCACTCAGTGCTTTGCTCCTAGAGACACAGCCCGTGGTGCCCAGGTCAGCCCCTGCACTGCCCTGGCCTCTGCTGGAGGCACTGTTTGTGTACAGTCCACTCACTGGAGGACATCTGTTTCCAGTTTGTGGCTCTCACAAATAAAACTGAGGATTTGAGGACCCACCTGTGTGCGGATGCAGACCTCGTTTGTGATGGGTGCCTGAGCTCCCTGCTGGTGTGTGCACCTGTGTTTGTTCTCACAGGGAAAACCTGCAGCCCCCTGTGCACATATCACAACACACTTGATGTTCCGTCCTACTATGTGCTGGGTCTTGGAGACAGTGGACAGGTCACACACCCAGCGAGTACAGCCCAAGGGAATCAGACCCATAGTGGTATCAGCACTGGGCAGGCCTGAGGGTGAACCTGACCCAGCCTGGAGGGATCCTGGAGGCAGAGGCTGCTGAGCTGAACCAGGATGGATCCCTGAGAATGTACCCTGGCTGAGAGAGAGATCCACATGCATCAGAGACAAGGAGGAGGAGCCTCAGCAGGTACGGGGAGAGTTTAAATTTGGGGGCAGAGAAGAGGGAGTCAGAGGGAGGGGCTGTGAGCAGTGGGGAGAAATTCATGCTCATGTCCAGGCCGTCCTGCAGGCCAGGTCTGAAGATCAGAGCAAGCAAGCCTGGTTCCAGAATCACCTGATGTTTTGGCCTCTTGTTCTCACCCAGGACCTCAGCAAGTCAAGATTTCTCCTGTGGAGCCTCACTACATCCTAAATTATTTAGGAGGCCTGGGGGCCCTCAGGGCAATTGTCCTGCAGAGTGACTGAGCCCTGCAGCTCACCACCAGGAACCAGGGCCTGTTTTTGTTTTTTTTTTTTTTGGTACTGGAGATTGAACTCGGGGGCACTGGACCACTGAGCCACGTCCCCAGTCCTATTTTGTGTTTTATGTAGAGACAGGGTCTCACTGAGTTGCTTAGCACCTCGCCATTGCTGAGGCTGGCTTTGAACTTGCGATCCTCCTGTCTCAGCCTCCCTAAGCGCTGGGATTACAGGCTTGCGCCACCGCGCCTGGCTCAGGGCCTGTCTTTATGGGTGGAACTTGTGGGACTCCTGAACTGAGAAGCTTTCCAGCAGTTTCCTTCTGAAAGCTTCCACCAAAGAGTAAGTATGTCACCCAAGCCTGTAGTGCAGGGAGGAAGCCCAAGCAGCCACCTGAGGAGCACTTGCCCCAGCAAGACACCAAGCACCCCTGAGCTTCCAGGTCCAGCCAGGGGAACCCTGTCAAGGCCACAGCCGGAATCTTCAGCCCAGCCCCTTTCACATGTTTCCAAGATGCACGCTGTTTCCACATTTTAATATCACTAAAGTTGAATGGATCTTACAGCCAGCCACATGACGGTGTGTGAGAACATCTGACCCTTTCTGGAAAGATGGAGAAACTACGTTAGCACAACCTCAGTTTCAGGAAGAACAAACCACAGATGGAGTATCACAGGCAGATCTATGTGAAGGTAACTAGGCCAAAACATTTTCACTGATTATCTGGGATGATGATAAAATATTAATAGAATATTAGCTGCTGCTCTAACAGCCTGCTCCTGAGGGGCCCACGCAGATTCCCAGAAAGTCAAGGAAGTCGCTTAGACAGGGGCAGTGTGTTCCCCTAGTATGCATGGCCCTGCTGGCCCACCGCTCTTGGGTTTGGGGGGACTGGCGGGAGCTGGGCGTGCAGCCAAGCCGTGCAGCTCCGTGTTGGGGACCTGGGGATCCGAGGGTACAGGCCCGCGGGGCCTGTGTTGGCGTGGAGGGGCACAAGGGCACGCGCGGCGGAAGGCCTGTCGGAAGTGGGAGCCCAGGAACGCGTAGAGAAACGGGTTCAGCGCTGAGTTGCTGTAGGACATGCAGTGTGCCCAGATTTTGAGCACGTAGGCGGCATAGCTGCGAGGGTGCCAGGTGCCTGTTGGGCCCAGCGCCTGCAGCACCAGAAACAGCTGGATGGGACCCCAGCAGGCAGCGAAGAGCAGGACCACGGCCGCCACCAGCCTGGAGACCTTGGCGCGCACAGCTCCCGCGCGCTCAGCCAGCAGCTGCCCCTGTGGGTAGGGAGCTGGTTAGAGGAAAGAGCTGGGCTAACCCCTCAGAACTCCCCCTGCTTGACCTCCTGGGTTCAGGTTCCCCCGCTGCACCTCCTGTAGCACCCCCATCCGGCTCCACCCGTGCCACGCTGCGCACCTGCAGGGTGCCGTCGGTGGGCGCGGGGCGCACTGCAGCCCGGCCCAGGTGGCGCAGCATGGCCCCATAGCAGATGCAGGTAGCGAGCAGCGGCAGGAGATAGAGAGCCAGCAGGTTGTAGAGTGCGAAGGCGCGCTCGAGGGTGCGGCTGGGAAAGGCCTCGCTGCAGTAGGTGCGTGGTCCCGGCGACAGGCGATGCAGGGCAAGCACCGGAGCTGACACTGCCGCGGAGCCTGTAGACAGGCGGGAAGAAGACCCGGCCCCTGGGAGGAGGGGCGTGGCGGGCTCCGGCTCCGCCTCTGTGCCCAGGTGTCTTCCAGGGCTGCATTCACCCGGGGCCTGCTAAGGGCTGCGCGTGGCCCGTACCCTCGGTATCCCTCTTTCAGGTAGACCCAGTGTGCCCATATTCCAGATGCCCAACAGAGGCCAGGAAGCGGAGGGTGGTCCTGGGTAACCCAGGCTCGCGTACATTTCCCCGCCCTCGCGCCTCCGCAGTGCACTCACCCACCCAGATGCCGAGGCTCACGGCCAGGGCCAGGCGAGGTGTGCGCCGATGCAGGGCACGCAGCGGGAAGACCGTCACGTACCAGCGGTCCACGCTCATGGCGGTCAGGGTAGCGCACGTGGCCTGCACAGAGACCTGGAAAAGCCGGGAGTCAGGCCTGTGCCCAGATCTTCGGCCCTGTCTGTCTCCCCACATATCCAACCACTCAGGCACAGACAGGGAGTGTCCCAGGAGGGTTACCCAGTGGCCACGGGTTGAGGGGCAGTAGAGAGGAAACTAGGAGATGCGGAGGGGGCGGTGAGGAAGCCATTGGGGAGTTGCCTGGTAACCCAAGTCCGAGCCCGGTCTGGTGGAGCAAACCAAGAAGCTGCTGAGGCCGGCTGGCCCGCTCAGAGCCACCTGTTCCCCCACCCTAGGACCCCAGGACCTCCTCCTGCTGCTCCACAGCACCCCCCACCCCACCCCCACTCGGTGCCCCCAGCAGGCCTGCCTCCCGAGCCCCCCCCCGCCCCCTCCCGCACCTGCTGAATGTAGTTGACGAACTTGCACATGAAGTCGCCCAGAACCCAGGCGGGCAGCGGGTAGAGCAGGGCCGTGAAGGGCACGCAGCACAGCAAGAAAGTCACATCGGTGAATGCCAGGTTGGCTGCGGGTGGGGGAGGCGCGGGCACTGGTCGCGGGGCTCAACGCCTGGCTCCCGCCCAGCCTTATCCAAGGACCCCCCACATCGTTATCTGGAGACATTGGGGCACCCTCCTTCTCTGCCCAGAACGGGCTGCGTAGTCATTCTGGCGCGAAACATTCGCTGTCCCCGGAGCAGGCCTTTGCCCCTGTTTCCTAATCTCCAAGTTTGAGCCACCATAGTGCGCACCCAGCGCACATGTCTGCGCTGGGGAGTCCACCCCATCACCACGCACACACCGAGGCCCAGAAAACCACTGAGCGGAGGTGTAAACAGGCCGCAGGCCAAGCCCCTTCCCCCGCCCCTCCTCGCTCCTCAACGCCCCCTTTGACTTCTCAGCCCAAGTGGGAGCGCAACACTGGAGTTTGCACCGCGAGCTTAAGGCTCTGGGACGCGAGGGAAAGGACGCCAGGGAGGGGAGGGTCCCTGCAGGGAGACACCGGGTCTGTAACGGACCCAACGCACCGCTGGGGGCGCCCCTGGCCACTAGGCCGTGGCGGCTCCTGGACCTGTGGGCGCTCGCCTCAGACTCACCGATGTAGAAGTTGGTCACCGTACGCATCCGCTTGTGGCGGCAGATTACGTAGATGACCAACGAGTTCCCGAGCAGACCAAGCAGCATCAGTGCAGCGAAGGACAGCGGCACGAGCCAGGCGTCCAGGCGTCGAGGCGCGGGAGCCAGGCCGTCGGAGGTGTTGACGGCGCAGCCGGCACAGCCCGACGCGTTGGGCCCCGACGTAGCCACGGCGCTCATGGCCTCACAGTCCTCCTCTTCCCTGCCGCCCGCCGGTGTTGCGTCCCGGGACTGCTGCGAGGACCCTCCTCTCGGTGGCGGCCTGCGGGGTGTGCGCGCGGAACCGGAAGGGTCGCGGCTGGAGGCGCTGTGCTAGTGACCGGCTCCGCTGGGCTCGCTGGCTCCACTGTCCTCAGCGCAGCGCCCGCACGTTTATACCCTGCGCGCCCCCTCCCTTTGTCCCCGCCTTCGCTCCTCAGCTGCAGATGCTCATTTCCTCGCTCGCTGCACTGCGTGCGCACCTACCATCCACCTGCGCAGCAACCTACCCCACCGTGCCCCCCTGCCAGCGCACTGCCAGCGCGAAAACGCTAGAGGGATCTGCTGAAGCGTGGGGTTGGCGGTGGAGGCTGGAGGACCGACCTCATCCGAGGGTAGACTCACCGCCAGAGGGATTGGGGCTCCAGGAGCCTAGGCCAGGCTGATGGTGACCCAGCTTTCCGGAAAAGCCCTGAATGAGGGTCCAAGGGTTTGGCCCCAGGAGAATAGGAGCCATTGAAGTTTCAGGGCAGGTGAGGGATATCCCATATCTGGCTGGTTTCTCATGTTGCAGATCGGATCCTCAGTGAGTGTCCTCTCCCACCCGTCTGGTAGCAATTGCCTAATAGCTGTTGCGGACATAGGTGTTCTTTTCCAATGGCAACAGAAAACAGGTGGAGGGCAACTATGACCCCAAATCCCACAAATGTACACAGAAATTTAGCCCCGACTCCCTCTGTGGACTGTCTTAGGTTCTGGGATGTTCCAGCCACCAAGAGACCAAAAGGGACAAAGCTCAATGGCTAGTTCTTGCATAGTATGCAACATCCCCAGTACCCTCAGAAAGAAGACTAAAAAGGGGAGAGGAAAATAAATGTGTGGCTTATAAGTGCATCAAATATCTCCAGAAGCCGGGCACGGTGGCCACGCCTGTAATCCCAGCACTTAGGGAGGCTGAGACAGGAGGATCGCGAGTTCAAAGCCAGCCTCTGCAACGGCAAGGTGCTAAGCAACTCAGTGAGACCTTGTCTCTACATAAAACACAAAATAGGGCTGGGGATGTGGCTTAATGGTTGAGTGCCCTTGAGTTCAATCCCTGGTACCAAAAAGAAAGAAAAAAAAATCTCCAGAGGGGCTGGGATTGTAGCTCAGCGGTAGGGCGCTTGCCTTGCATGCGTGAGGCCCTGGGTTCGATCCTCAGCACCGCGTACAAAGCAATAAAATAAAGACATTGTGTCCATCTACAACTAAAAAAATATTAAAAAAAAAAATCTCCAGAAAGCTGAGTCTTGTGGATACAGGTGTTTCCCTCTTTCACCCTGTTATGCCTTTTAAAATTTTTCTTAGCTAGGTGTGGTGCTGTTCACTAGTAATCCCAGCTATGCAGGAGGGCAAGGCACAAGTTTGAGGTCTCAAAAAGACTTCTGTGTGTGTGCTCAGGATCAACCCAGGGCCTCACACATGCTAGACAAACACTCTAACACTGAACTACATTCCCAGCCCTCAACCTGGAAAACTTTAAAAAAGGGCTGGGGACATAGGTCACAGGTCAGTGGCACAGCACCCCTGGGTTCAATCTGGAGGACCACACAAAAAATTATTCTTGACAATGGCTTGAAAAATTAGAAAAGGAGGTGCAATTCCTTGGAGGTAAGAATGAGGGAAGGGTTAGGATGAGGGGCTGAGGTTAGGAGGTGGGTGTGGGGGCCTATCTGGGGGAAGCTGGCCTGGGAATGGCCCACCAGGGGAGGGTGGCTGGTGATTCTGGGGCATGGCAGCTCATGCACAGGCTTTGGGGTCAGGGAGCTGGTTGTTTGGGGGCCCAGGAGGGTGTTGAGGAGGTACAGGACAGGTGTCCTGGGGGCGACCCCTCACTGGCAGGAAACCACACCTTCTGGCGCCTGGTCCCTCCCAGCTGCTCCTCACTCCCCTAGGTACCAGCGTGGAATTCCCCCGGCCTGTTTCCACCCTAATCTCCAGGAGGTCTCAGTGTGTGCTCTGTGGGTCTTTTAACAGATGCTCCTTTTTTTTTTTTTTAAATCCCCGCCTTGCTCTTGCTCTTTGTTAAAGCAATCAGGTCTTTTGTCCCACACCATGTTCCCCTGGGCAGGATCTTCACAAGGTCCTCTGCCACCTGCGTGTCCTAAGGACTGGAAGATGGACTCTAGATTCTGCAGCAGTTGTAATCCTACCCTTCAGACTCTCCGGTGGCTCCCTGTCACCATTGGGGCGAAGAAACGACAGACTCATCATCGCAGGGCACCTGGCTCCCCTGACTCTGGATACCCTGGGCCTTCCCGCTTCCCACTGGGTCCCTTCTGCAGGTCGCCAGTCCCGTCGCGGAGGCCCGCCCCGACCGTCCCAGGTGCCGCCCCCCTAGTGGGGGAGGGCGTCTCGGTCACGCAGGTCCCCAGCGCCCAGCACCGCGCGCAGTCCACCGCGGGCCTTCTCGACGAATAAACCCCAAAGGCGGAAGGCGTGTGGGCCGGGGCGTCCGGGTTTCAGGGACCAGTAAACTGAGGCCAAGGCTGGGACCCGCACGGGGCGCCCTGGACGCGGGGCGCGGGGAGCGGCGGGGCCCGTGTCGGGGGACGCGGCTGTCCCCGCCCCGTGCAGCCCGCGACTCCGCCCCGGCCCGCCCCCCGCGGCCGTCACTTCCGCCCAGCCCGAGCAGGCCCGGCGGCGGCGTCCGCGGCGGCCGCGAGCCATGGTTGCGCTGGAGAACCCGGAGGGCGGCCCGGAGGCGGCGGCGGGGGGCGCCCCGGGCGGCGCCCCGGGCGGACGGCGGATGCTGTGAGCGCCGGCGGGCGGGCGGGTCGGGCCCTCGCCTCCTCGCGCCCCGCGCGCCCCCTGCCCCGCCGCCCGGCTGTCCTGCCGCCGCGCCGCCTCCCCCCCGCCCCCGCCTCCCCGGCTCGGCCCGCGCCGCGCTCCCCTTCCCTCCCCTCCCCCGTCCCTGCCCCGTTCGCTCGCGGTTTACCCCCAAACGTGGGGGTCCTCTTGTCACCCAGGTGCCAACTCCCTGGAAACGCCTTCCCCGCTCGCCAGGTGTTTGCTGGGGGGACACACGGTGGACGGCTTGCTTACTCCCGGGCCCCAGGTGCCTTGTACCTACCCAGGGTCCTCTGCCCCTTTGGCCCCGCCGAATGAGGAGGGGGCGCGGGCGGGGAAAGGCGCTGTGGGTGGGTGCGCATTTGCCCACCCGCGCGGGTCGCGCTCGGGCTGGGTGCTCACCCGCGCGGCGGGTCCTCGGCGCGCCGTCGGGGTTACCCGCTCCCACCTTCCTGGTAGACAGGCCTGGTTGTTTCCCTCTGGGTAAATTCCCATATTAAGTGGGGAAGGGGGTTAACGCCCCCCCGAAATAGGAGCCTGCCCGTCTGTCAGCAGAGCGCACCCGGAAGCAGGCAGCGGCGACCATATGTGGACTTCCCCAGGACGCCCGACTCCGAAAGGGACCTCGCAGAAGCCGGTGCAGTCCGCTGTGTGGTCCCCGCTGCGCCCGGAGATTCGCCGTTGGTGGGCCCTGTGTTGGCAAGGGGTCCCTCTCTGCCTCCTACAAAGGTTGCCTTGACACCTGGGTGGTTCAGCACTTGCGCCCCCAGGTCTGTAAAGTGGGATAGTGACAGTGGCCTCTTCCTGGAGCCGCCGGGGTCAGTGGCCCCACACACAGAGACAAATGAGAGCATTCATTCTGTGATTTTTTTCCGCTCTGTGCTGGGATGGAGCCCAGGGTCTGGTGCCTGCTAGGCAAGTGTTCTACTGAGCACCACCCTTTTCATTTTGGGGGACAAGGTCTGTCACCTGGGTCTACCTGAAACTTTTTTTTCCTCTTGATACTGAGGATTGAACTCAGGGGCACTCGACCACTGAGCCACACCCCCAGCCCTATTTTGTGTTTTATGTAGAGACAGGGTCTCACTGAGCTGCTTAGCACCTCGCCGTTGCTGAGGCTGGCTTTGAACTCGCGATCCTCCTGTCTCAGCCTCCCTAAGTGCTGGGATTACAGGCTACACCACCACACCTGGCTTTGACCTGAAGCTTGATCCTTCCGCTTTGGCCTTGGTGTAGCTGGAAGTCCAGGTGTGCCCACCCGGCCCTGCGAAGGCTGTCTGATGGTCATACTGAAGGTCTTGATGGTGAACGTTTAAGTGGCTTCATCTGTTCCTCTTCCGGCCGAGGCCATTGCTTGGTTACTTTTATTGTTACTGTTGGCGCCTCCACTGGGAGGCCTCCGGGCCAAAGGACCTCTTTGCTGGGGGTATTTGGGGCCCAGAGTGGGCATTTACTTCCTACTGGCTCCAAGCTCCTCCCCACAGATGTTTTTAAAACTGGGGTGTAGATACCTGCGGTGTGGACCTGTGAACTCCTGTTTTGGTGATGGGCACCTGTCCCTGGCTGGCACCCACCTGCCTGGGGCCCTGCCTCCAGCGTGGCTGGGTGCTGGGGCCTGCCACACCCGCTGAGTCACCTACACTTCCTGCTGCAGGAAGTGGTTCCTCCCAACCTGGGGGAGGGCTGGGTGCCAAGGAAGGAGTGTTTTGGGTCTGGAGAGAGGGGGCGTGGGGTGCGGCTGCTTCTACCAGACCCCCTGATCTGAAACCTTCACCTTTGTGTGTCTGCCTGCGTGGGTGCTGGTAACTTCCGTGGTGTGGACATCGGCTGAGGCTGCCGGGTCCAGGAGCCTCAGATGCCCACTCCAGGTTCTGTCTGTAGAGGGGTCTCCCTGAGGGGCTGGGGAAGCAGAGAGGCTGTGTGGACAGGAGTTCAGTCACTTAAGAAAGGCGTGGCGAGCCCCACGTGGCCGCTGCTGGGATCCACAGAGCCAGCAGG
The DNA here is from genome assembly GCA_028644305.1 of Xerus rutilus. Taxonomy (NCBI): domain Eukaryota; kingdom Metazoa; phylum Chordata; class Mammalia; order Rodentia; family Sciuridae; genus Xerus; species Xerus rutilus. The sequence goes on along the minus strand of CM053413.1, from coordinate 403,418 downwards.
ACCCTGGCCCCTGCTCTGGGGGTCAGTGAGGCCATGTCAGGCAGTAAACAGGCAAAATGGGCCAGCTGGGAAGGCCAGCAGAAGGCTGACCGACCAGGTGGGGGACGGGCCGTCTCTCCAGGGAGTTGACATTGAAGAGAGAGAAAATGTGGGCCTGTGCAGAGGCCTGGGTGGACCCTCCCCGCCGCACTGGGGCAGCCCTGGTGGTGGGCACCAATGGCTGTCCCCCTCACGCAGAGCCCCAGAGGACAAATGTTTATCTTTTTCTTATTTTTCTGTGGTTCTGGGTGTTGAACCCAGAGCCACTTAACACTAGCTACACCGCCAGTGCTCAGCTCGGCACTCAGTGAGAGGGCAAGGGGCTCCTGCGTTCCAGGAGGGGCCACGGGCGCGTTGGGGCAAGGGGAGGACCTGTGGAGTGCTTGGCACCTTCAGGTAAACCTGGCAGGCTGGGGGTGTGGGCCTAGGCCAGCCCCAGGCTCACATCCACATGTTGCTGGGGCGGGGGTTGGGGGAGGCCTGCTTTCTGGGGCCGCAGAGCCCTCATCAGTAAAGTGGAGGTGACGCAGGCCCTGCCGCTGGGATGGTGCTGGGTCACTCCGATGCAGTCTCTTATCAGCCCCCACCAGCTGCCAGGGTGGGGCCTGGCGCTGGGCAGGATTGCCCAGGAGTGGGTGCCAGCCAGCAGCCGCGCCGAGGAGTTGGTCTGCTGCATCCTTGAGGCTGCAGGACTCTGGGACAGTGACTGCACCTTGGCTGATTAATCTGTGTGGTGGACCTGTTCCCTGCAGTGACAAGGGACAGGTCAGGGCGGGAAGTGCCCAGTCTAGGGAGCCGTCATCAGGAACGCTGCTGCGTGTGGGATGAGATCCCCGTCACAGGAGGGAACCAAGCAATGTCCAGCCTCTCTTTTTTTTTTTTTTTTTTTTTTTTGGTACTGGGGATTGAACTCAGGGGCACTCGACCACTGAGCCACATCCCCAGCCCTATTTTGTGTTTTTATGTAGAGACAAGGTCTCACTGAGTTGCTTAGTGCCTCGCCATTGCTGAGGCTGGCTTTGAACTCGTGATTCTCCTGTCTCAGCCTCCCTAAGTGCTGGGATTACAAGCGTGAGCCACCGCGCCCGGCTTGTCCAGCCTCTCTTGACTGAGTGCCCCTCCCAGACCCCCATGTTGTCGAAGCTTCCACCGAGCTGTGCCCTGTGTGTCTGCCTGCCCTGCGGCAGCTTCACAGCTCTGAGCCTCACCAGAGGTCCTGCTGTAAAGTACACACACTTAAGCTTGGGGGACCTTTGCATGTGTAGACCCAGTGGGCACTGGCCTCACTCCTGACCCCACAGATGCGTCTTGTTCCAGAGGTCCTGGAGTTTCATGTGTTTCCTCTTTGAAGAGGGAGCATGTGTCTGATTTGTGTCTGAGGACTCTGGGTGCGGGGAGGTTGGTGGAATTTTCTACTCTGGCATGGAGTCCTGGAATTTTTCTGAGCACCTATGTGTGGCAGGAGGGGCTGTGAGTGAGGCTGGCCCTGCCAGGTCTGGGGGCCAATGGCCATGGGGCCTGGGGGTGGCTGTGATGGCAGGGAGGAGCCCCTGTGTGGCTGGAGCAGAGTGAGCAGGGAGGTCAGAAGTGGTCAATCAATTCTGGTACCCTGGACCCCAGAGGCCACCCTTGGCAGGTGGCAGGTGCCATAAGGATCCGAGCCTGGGGCCTCATCCTTGAAGCCTGGGGCCTAGGGCAGGTTGGGGGCTGACCAAGCCAGATGTGCTGCAGTTTCTTCTTAACTCAGAAGCCCCAGCAGCTCCCTGGACAGCGGCTGTATCTTCTGTGCCCTTGGGTGCCCAGCAGGAGGCCTGGCCACCCTAGCTAATCCGTTCTTGCAATTAGTGCCTCAGGATGAGAGCCATTAGCTCCCAGGGCTGCTCTGCCCCTCCTTGGCCCTAGTTCCTGGGAGAACTGTGGGGCCACCTCTGGCAGGCTTTGGCATTGCCTTGAGCTCCTGGGGGTGCTTGCTGAATGCTTGCTGCCCAGGGTGGGGGTCCTGATGAAGTCAAGTTTCTCAGTTCTCAGTGTCCAGAGAGGTCAGCGTTCAGGTCCCAGAGGCTGTGGGCCTTGCTGGCCTGTGAGCGGCATCCAGAAGGCTTGGGGTGAGGGGGCTGCAGCTTTTCTTGGCCACCACATGTGGCTTGGCTTTGGGCAGGCCTGTTTCCTGCCTGTGCCTCCTCTGAACAGTGAAGACTGAGGGGCCCAGAACTCTACATGTGGGAGAGGGGTGCTGCCCATCCCTGGGGGAGACCAAGCAGGTGGTGGGTTCTGGCCAGGACCTGCCATAGTCCTGAGGGTCACCTGCCTGCCACAGGCCCCTCCCAGGCTGCCTGCCCGCTCTAGCCGGCTCTCAGGTGAAGAGACTCCCAGCTTCCCGGCGAAAGCAGCACTTCATCAACCAGGCCGTGCGGAACTCAGACCTGGTGCCCAAGGCCAAAGGGCGCAAGAGCCTCCAGCGCCTGCAGAACAGTGAGCAGGGGGCAGGGGGCTCTCCCGGGGATGCCCAGCCTCAGACAGGAATGCTGTGCATGCTGCCCAGCTCTGCACCCTGAGCAGGAACCAGAGCCAGGCACAGACCCCCAGACCAGAGGATCAGGGCTGAGCCAGAGGGAGTTCTGGGCATTGGAGCTGGGGCTTTAAAGGGTGTGTAGGAGTTTCATAAGGCTGGGCTCCTTGTGCAATTTGGGGGAAAACAGTGGGAGAAGGGAGTGAAGAGGCTGGGAAATAAGAAGGATGGTCCTGGGGGCCCTAAATGCCACTCTCAGCCCACAGACTGTCTCTCCCCACCCAGCCCAGTACCTCCTGACTCTGCTGGAGACAGATGGGGACCCGCCTGGCCTGGAGGATGGGGACCTGACGCCCCCCGCAGCACCGGGCATCTTTGCAGAGGCGTGCAACAACTCCACCTATGTGGAGGTGAGGCGAGGGCTTGCTGGCCCCACCCCGAGCCACCCATGGCAGGGGCGCCCTCGCGGATCTCAGACTAGGCCAGAATCCCACCTCTCGCCCAGCCAGCACCCTGCCCCAGCTGCTCTTCATGCGGAAATGAAGGACTAGATTGAGCCTGCCCTAGGCACCTGGGTGTATCTGGCCGTGGCTTTCCCCAGCACCCAGCTCAGGACCCACACACATTAATTAGGCGCCCCTAAATTCTTGGCCACTCCAGGGGACAGGGGCGTCCGCAGCAGTACTTCCCTGGTTGCAGTGGCCTTTGGTGTCTATTTGCCAGGTGGGAAACTGAGGCCTAAGGCCCCAGGGCCTCAGGGCGAGCCTGCCTGCCTCTTCCAGGTCTGGAATGACTTCATGAACCGCTCCGGAGAGGAGCAGGAGCGGGTGCTCCGCTACCTGGAGGACGAGGGCCAGAGCAAGGCGCGGCGGAAGGGGCCAGCGCGCGGGGAGGACCGGCGGAGAGGTGGGGCCCGGGCGAAGGGGGCGGGCCCGGGGGGCGGGGCGAGCTGCTGGGGGCTTCTGTGGCCCCGCCCACCGCGGTGGGAGGGGCGGGCGGGGCGGGGCCGGCAGCTGGCCTCACCACCCTTGGGCCTCCAGAGGACCCTGCCTACACACCCCGGGAGTGCTTCCAGCGCATCAGCCGCCGCCTGCGCGCCGTCCTCAAGCGGAGCCGCATCCCCATGGTGAGTGCCCAGTGCCCAGTGCCAGGCCTCCCTCCGAACCTGCCACGTGGTGCTGAGAATCCCACCCAGTGCCTCACACTTGCGAGGCACGCGCTGTACCACCAAGCCACAACCCCAGCCCCCGCCTGGTCTTTTCATGGGCCTTTTCTACCAGTTTCCCACTGGATGGGGTGAAGGGAGGTGTGTTACCCAGGGCCTGATGTGGCGGGAGAGGGTGGGATACAGACCCTAATTATCAGCGCTGCAGGACCCACAGATGGACAGGGTCGCTTCTGGGGAGTAGGAGTGGGGTTAATGAAGGGAGGCACTTCAGGGTGTGTGGGAGTTCACCAGCAGAAGATCCAGGCTGGACACGTGCCGATGTATAAGTGCCTGGTGTCTTTGGAGAACAAGTGGCCTCACGAGTGCGTCACAGGCAACTTTTGAACCAGGGCTTTAGGCTCTGACCTTCTAGTCTTGGGTGTGCTGGCCCTTGGGCAGCAGGGCCCCACAGTGGCCTGACCCCTGGGCCCCTTTCTTCCACAGGGAACACTGGAGACCTGGGAGGAGCGCCTGCTGGGGTTCTTCTCTGTGTCCCCCCAGGCCGTGTACACAGCCATGCTGGACAACAGGTTGGATGGCGGGCAGCAGACTACGGGGCAGTGGGGGATCCCTGGCTCCTGGCCTGGCCATTCACTGCCCATCTGTCCACAGCTTCGAGAGGCTGCTGCTGCATGCCGTCTGCCAGTACATGGACCTCATCTCAGCCAGTGAGTGTCCCGGCCTGTGACCCCATGCTGTCAGCCAGGAAGGACCTGGGGAGTGGGAAGGGTGTCCCAGGAATGGGCGCGGCTCCAGCAGAGAGGTGGCGTGGGATGCTGCCCTCGAAGTCAGAAGTTCCCTGTGTGCCAGCCCCATGCTGGGTGTCGCTGCAGACATAGCTGGACAAATGGACAGACACCCTCCATCCACATCTCCAGGGCAGCGGCCAGGGCCTAGTGGGGGTGTTGCAGCCTGGCTTGGAGGGACTCCACACCCTGGAAGTGAGACCAGCCTAGCCTGTATCTGTAGGCTCCCTCCCCAGGCCCAGCAGGGTGGTCTCAGGACAGCCCTCCCATGAGAGGGGCCCTTGCCAACAGGTGCCCCTTGTGGTCCCCACTTCCCACACCTGTCTCTGTCTCCTGCCTGGAGTTGTTGAGGAGACGGTTTCCATGGCAACCCTAGATGGTTCCTCCCCTGGGCTCTCCAGGAGTCCAGCTCCCTTTGTTCCCTAGCCTGCTGGTGGAGGGGCTTGGCTGGTGGGGCCCTCCTTGGCAGCGGTCAAGCTGTGTCCAGGTTAGGAGGAGGGGCCCTAGAGAGATGGGGCAAGGGAGAAGGGCTTCCAGGCACAGCTCCAGGAGGGGACCAAGCCTGGTGGGCCAGGCTGGTTCAGTTTGGCTGAGAGGGGAGGCACAGCCCAGGGCCTTGGCTCTGTGAAGGCTCCTCTGCTGTGCAGGCAGGGAGACCCTTAGGAGGAAGCTGGACACTCGGTGATGCACACGCGTGAGTGTCCACTTGGCTTCGAGCCTTGTGTGCTCAGTATCTCTGTCTGACCCTGGGAGTTAATAACAGCACATGCTGACATGGCCAGGTTGGAGGCACGCAGGGCAGTGTTTGTCCTTAGGGGTCTAGCCTGAGGACCCGGCACCGCAATCCGCCGGACCTGGAGGCCAGTGTGCAGCAGCCCCACAGCCACTCCATCGACCCAATCCACCTGCAGGGGCTGGCGTCCTTTAATTCCTGACCGTTTGTCCTGCCACAGGTGCAGACCTGGAGGGCAGGCGGCAGATGAAGGTCAGCAATCGGCACCTACAGTTCTTGCCTCCGGGGCTGCTGCTGTCTGCCTACCTGGGGCAGCACAGCTGATGGTGGCCTCCCAGTGCCCGCCTACCACCTCGCCCAGCGCCAAGACCTCATGCGTCTGCTGAAGTACCCACCATGTTTTTAGAATTATCCTTGACGCCTGCTGTTCCCTTGGGTGGCTCCCTCTTATCCTGGTCCTTACTATCCTGCTCTTACAGATGAACGTCAGGGCTGGAGGACCCAAACTGCCCCAGCCCCGCAATGCCCCACCCCAGACTTGTATTTGGGTAGGGAGGTCTAACCTGGGCATGTCCATTTTCTTCTTTGGTTATGAGCTTTCTTGGTCCAATCTAAAGCTCAGATGAGGTGGGAGAGGCTGGGTTTTTAATCACTTTTAATGAATTTGGCATGATTTGTTGTAGATTTTTTAATTTCCTTTTTGGAGAAAACACAAAACAAAAAAAGCGCTTGTCCCAATTGTGGGGCTTGGTCACAGCCTTTGCTTGACTTTTCCTAGTTTTTAGCTCTTTGAGGGGGGTGTTCTCTAGGACCCTGCCCCTCACCCCATGAGCATTTTGTGTGTGTGTGTGTGTGTGTGTGTGTGTGTCTGTCTGTGTCTCTGTGTGTGTCTGTCTCTGTGTGTCTCTGTCTGTCTCTGTGTGTGTGCACGCATGTTCATGTTTAGACCGTGCAACCCAGGACACAGCTTCATCTCGAGGGCTGGTTTTATGCTTCCTGATGTGTGTGTCACCTCCTCCCCTGTGGGCCCCATCTGCTCTTCTGGGCCTCCCCTACTTTTGTCCCCCCTTCATACTGGGGATCAGGGCTTCCAGCCAGAAGCTTCTGTCCCCACCTGCCCCGTCCCTCCCATGACTCCGTGTCCTCTGCCCCAGCCTGGCTCTGAATTAGTGGTCCAGTGTCCTCATGCGGTGGGCCCCAGGGGACTCCATGTGGAGCAGGCCTGGCCTCTGCCCTCCTGTGTGTGGCTCGTTGTGCTTGGGGCAGGGTGTGTTTAATAAATTCCTGGTGCTCTGGCCGCCAGCTGTGTGGTGTGTTTTGAGGTCCTGGTCACAGAGAGCTCGGGCCTTCCACCCAGGCCTTGTGGTGAGACATCTTGCCAGGTGTTCTCTGAGATACCACTAGCCATTAGCGCCCTGCCACCCTGCCTGTCCCCACTGGCACCAGTTGCATGACCTCAGATCGGCACTGTGAGCAGCCCTGCAGCCACGGTGACAGAACCACAAGCCTCAGAGTGTCTCCTCCCCTGCAGCCTGGGTCAGGTCCAGGTGTGTGCAGGCAGCTGCCCCAGAGATGCCAGGGAGGGTCCTTCCTGCCTCCCAGGGCCTTGGCTGTGGCTGCGTCACCGTCTGCCTTGGCTCTGGCAGCCTCCTCCGGGTCTGTCTTCACCGGGTCTCTCTGCTCTGTGTGTCTCTGGTCCAGAACATGCATGTTCAGCAAGGATACTGGCTACAGGAATCAAGGCCCTCTAGCCACCAGTTTAACCTGTCTTCCAAAGTAGGTCACACCCTGAGGTGGTGGGCCTAGGACTTCCATATACCTTTGGGGGGACCCAGTTCAGCCCATAGCATCACTTAATTGTTCCTCGGTTTCCTTGTATGAGAAACAGGTCAGCAGATGAAACAAGTGTGCCAGTCCCTGCTTGGGGAGCCTGGCTTGCTTGTGGACAGACATCTTGCTTCACTCTGGCCCATCCTGGTTGTCTTGTGTCCACTTACAATTTAGCATTTGCCCCAACGTTTTTCTTTCTTTTTCATACTAGGGGTGCTTTACCACTGAGCCACATCCCCAGTCCTTTTAGTTATTTTGAGACAGCATCTTACTAAGTTGCTGAGACTGGCCTGGAACTTGCCACCCTCCTGCCTCAGCCCCAAACCCCTCTCCATTTCTATTTGTCCCAGCTGTTTGCTGGGGAATATCAGACCTTCACCCAAGCACTTCAAAACCGCTGGCCCCGGGATGGGGGCCGTCTGCAACATCTGGACCTCACTGGGGAACTAGACCCTGATCCCGGGCAGGTCTGGTACCTGGACCCCTGATTTGAGTGAGCTCTTACTTTTAGGTCAGTTTGACATTTGAGGAATCCAGGCAGAGTTCGCCCAGTCCCCGCTCTGCCTCCAGGGCACCTGGCCTGCCAGTCCTGACGCCCGCTCGGGTGGAACCTGGGCTGCGCGCGGTGCGAGGGGCGGCCCGGCCGGCTAGCTCTCAGACCCCACTGCCCAGCCGGTGGCCTGCAGGACTCAACGCTGCTCACAGCGGAGCTGCTTCCGCACACTCTCCTTGCTGGAGGGAGGCCCTAGGTCAGCGCCCGGGCTGGCTCGATGGCCTCCGGGCTTGGCCATGGCGGACGGCGTCGCAGAAGTTGGAACGAGAACTTTAAAACGTCACTCGGCTTAGGGGGCCTCGGATTCCCCAAACGTCGACTCCAGGAAGCCCAAAAATATGGAACGCTTCACGAATTTGCGTGTCATCCTTGCGCAGGGGCCATGCTAATCTTCTCTGTATCGTTCCAATTTTAGTATATGTGCTGCCGAAGCGAGCACGACCAAGGCCCCGTCCATCGCGCTATTTAGAGAGCACAGAGCAAATGGCTTTACAGTGAAGGTGAATTTCCCCGGAAGAACCTTGATGACACTTCCATGTTTTCAGTGTATTAAATTAAACACAGCGCGACCAAGTGAAATTATTGTTCATACCTGACAAAATATTTGCTCTCATTGACTAAATATAGTATTTTTCGGACTAAATTCAGCGCAGGGCCTGCTAGGAATTGCTGTATGCAAATAGCCCGGGAGCGGGGCGGAGCCGCAGCCGCCGCGGTCCCAGAAGTCTCCGCGAGGCGCTCCCGGGTGCGAGCGGGCGGCGCGGGAGCAGGTGGGCGCGGGTCGCGGGGCCGCGGGAGCTGGGTCCCGGGGCGGGCTGAGGGACTCCGAGGGCCGCGCGGGGCCGCGGGGCGGGTCCCCGGCGCGTCCGAGCGTGTGCCGGGCTGGCCCCGGGGCCTGGAAGGCGGGTGCGGGCCGGGCCGGGAGCCGGTAGGGCGTGTGGGTGGAGCTCGGTGAGCGAGCGGGGTTGCGGGAGGCCGCCCCGCGCTCCTGAGCCTGGCGATGGCGCGGGGAGGGCTCCACGGCGGGCGCCGCAGAGCCTGGGAGCGTGGGCCCTGCCGCCCATGCCCATGCCCATGCCCCGTCTGCCCACCCTCTCACAGGCCGCCCCCTGCCCGGCTCGTGCGGCCCTGGTTCAGCCTCTACAGGCACAGGGTCCACTCACTTCTCCGTGTCTGCTTCCCCGTCCCTGCTTACCGGGACCAGCCCTGTCACCCGACCTGCCCAGGGCTGCACCTTGAGCCTCCAGTCTGTCCCTAGACTGCCCCGTGGGCTTGTTGAGACCTGCATAGGTCACAGGTCGCCTCACACCCACAAGGCTCAGGAGTAGCCCCCTGCTCTCCTGCCCTCATCCCTCAGGCTTAGTCCAGCCCCTGGGCCTTTGCCTTGGCTACTCCTGCCAGCTGAACCCTCCTCTGTCTGGAGTGCCTCTCTCAAGTGCTGCTTCCCCAGAAGGCCTACCTTGGTATTGAAACCTGAGTCCTAAGCCAGGTGCACAGCTGTCCCTGCTGGGGTCAGGGAGCTGGGGCCGAAGGCGCAGCAGAGCCCAGGTGTTTCAAACCAGCCTGGGCAGCATAGAGATCCTTTCTGGAAAAACCGAGAATTATACTTTCCCGGTGTCCGCCCTGAAGCCAAGGTCAGGGACTTGGTCATCTCATGCCCAACGCCAGCTCGGTTGGCAACCATGGCAAGCCAGACCTCCTTCTGCAGGAGCAGTGACTGTCCTCGCACAGTGGGCACAATGGACCTAGCCTACGTCTGTGAGTGGGAGAAGTGGCCCAAGAGCACCCACTGCCCGTCGGTGCCCCTGGCCTGTGCCTGGTCCTGCCGCAACCTCATCGCCTTCACCACGGACCTCCGCAGTGATGACCAGGGTGTGCCCCTGCCTGCCCACCGCAGTCACCCCACTCCCAGCACTTTGCCTCAGGCCTGGTGGGGAGCCCCTCCCCTGCCCTGCCATAGTCTGCACTCGGGGTCCAGAGGGGTATTGGCGCCGTGCCTGGTGCAGGGGCTGCCTTGCCCCGTGAGTGGAAGGACTAGGCCTTGGGCTGGGGTCACTGAGGCTCGTAGGACACTCAGGCCCTGGTGTTCCGGGCTAAGTGTCCCGACATGGCTGTGGACAGCCTCTGAGGTGCATGATGACTGCCCCACCATCCCTTCTGGCCATGTGCTCTTGTGGGAGGATGTCACGGAAGCACGGGGGTCAGGACGTTGAAGAAGAACTTCTTGTAGCAAGACACCTCCTGGTAGCTCCCAGGGTCATTTTCTTCCCATTTCATTTTCTGTGGTGGCATGCCATTGACCTAGTTCCTGAGTTGTCACCATGGCTGACTAAACAGTTGGCAGCAGCTCCAGGCTTCCCACGGGTCCTCCACCCAGGCCCCCAGTCACGGGTCCCGTGGGCTGGCTGGCAGCTGGAGGACGCAGAGTTGGACGTGCCGACCACGCTCTTGCCCTCAGACCTGACCCGCATGATCCACATCCTGGACACAGAGCACCCCTGGGACGTGCACTCCATCAACTCTGAGCACAGCGAAGCCATCACGTGCCTGGAGTGGGACCAGTCGGGTGAGCACCAGGCAGGAGGTGCTGCCTTCCCACCTGGACACTATGGGTCCAGGTCGTTCCCATGTGCTCCATGCCCCAGCTGCTTGGCTCTGCCCGCCCCACCTCTGCATGGGCAGGCTCCTCCCAAGCCTTGCCTGCTGTGGAGAGCTCCTGACTCCTGTCCCCACAGGCTCCCGGCTCCTCTCGGCTGATGCTGATGGGCAGATCAAGTGCTGGAGCATGGCGGACCACCTGGCCAACAGCTGGGAGAGCTGCCTGGGCAGCCAGGTGGAGGGGGACCCCGTCGTGGCCCTGTCCTGGCTGCACAACGGCGTGAAGCTGGCGCTGCATGTGGAGAAGGTGGGTGTCCCGTCTGAGTGAGCAGGCCCAGCAGACGCACCTGCCCTCTGCTCATCCCTCAGCTGTGTTCTGAGCCTGCAGCCACACCGTCTCCCTGGTCCTCAGCAGGCTACCTGTTAGCCAATGGCCGCTGTCCTCAGTGGCCGCCTGTTAACCAATGACCACTGTCCTCAGTGAGCCACCCACTTCCCCGATGGCCATGTCCTTAGAACCCAGCCTATCTTTGACCTTTGATCAGTAACATTCTGGCCGGGCATAGTGGCACAGGCCTGTTATCCTGGCACTTAGGGAGGCTGAGACAGGAGAATTGCGAGTTCAAAGCAGCCTCAGCAACAGAGGCGCTAAGCAACTCAGTGAGACCCTGTCTCTGCATAAACCACAAAATGGGGCTGGGGATGTGGCTCAGTGGTCGAGTGCCCCTGAGTTCAATCCCTGGTGCCAAAAAAAGAAATAATAACATTCTGAAATTCTCCTGTGTTCTGTGCTTCAGGCAGCTAGCGAGCCGCTGGTGTCGGGCACATCCCAGTCATTCCCAACTCTCTGCCTCTGTGCCAGTTGCCTCCCTGATGGCAGGGTTGTCCTAGGGATCTGGTGAGGAGACTGGCTAGGGCCTGGGCTCTGCCTGCTCCCTGAGTCTGTCTGAGCTGGGCCCGTGAGGACTCGGCTGGACTTGAAAGATCCTTTGGCCTGTTTAGGAAAGTTTTGTGGATACACGATTCTCATAGCACATAACTCGCCTATTTAGTGTAAAGTTCAGGGGTTTTTTTTTAGCCGGGCGCGGTGGCTCAAGCCTGTAATCCCAGCACTTAGGGAGGCTGAGACAGGAGGATCGTGAGTTCAAAGCCAGCCTCAGCAATGGCGAGGCGCTAAGCAACTCAGTGAGACCCTGTCTCTACATAAAACACAAAATAGGTCTGGGGAGGTGGCTCAGAGGTTAAGTGTCCCTGAGTTCAATCCCTGGTACCAAAAAAAAAAAAAAAAAAAAGTTCAGGGGTTTTTAATGTTTTCACAAAGTGCAGCCATCCCCTCTAATTCCAGAACATTCTGCCACCCCACAAGGTAACCGTTCCCCCTTGAGCAGCCCCCTGTTCCTCCACAGCCTGCACCCATGAGTCCCTGTGCCTGCGTCTGTCTCTGGACTCTCCTGTCATTGGGCCACATGCTGTTCCCTGTGTGTCTGGCTCTCATTGAGCACCAGGTCCTCAGCCCAGCCACTCTGCAGCCTGGGCCACCCTCACACAATCAGTCACCTGCCTTGGTGTAGGCCGGATCAGCTACCCGGCCAGATGCCCTGCCACACCAGCACTCACAGCCACCCAGAGCATGCCACCTGGGGCCCAGAAGGCAGACATTGTACCAGTGCAGATGGGGAAGCCTCATGGGTGCCCAGGGCTGTGGATCATGTGGACTGGCTATGTCCCGATGGTGTCTCTCTCTCTCTCTCTCTCTCTCTCTCTCTCTTTCTCTCTTTCTTTCTGTCTGTCTTTCTTTCACAGTACTGGGAATTGAACTCAGGGCCTTACACAGCTCAGGCAAGCATTTTACCACTAAGTCACATCCCCAGTCCTTTTCGAAAGTTCTTATTTTGAGACAGGGCTGTTGTTTTGGTACCGGGGATTGAACTCAGGGGCACTCGACCACTGAGCCACATCCCCAGCCCCATTTTGTGTTTTATGTAGAGACAGGGTCTCACTGAGGTGCTTAGCACCTCACCATTGCTGAGGTTGCTTTGAGCTGGCGATTTGAGACAGGGTCTTGCCAAGTTAACCAGGCTGGCCTTTGACTTGGGATCCTCCCACCTCGGCTCCCCAAGTGGCTGGGCTGACGGGAAGCACCACTGTGCTGGCCCCCACCTGCCTCTAGGTAAAGCTTCTCTGGCACACAGTAGTTGGTGGCTTCTTCCTACGCAGGCAGAAACGGCCAGGGGCCTGCAGCAGGGATGCCTGCCCCAGACTGAAAATACCTTTTCTGGCCTTTTACAGAGAAAAGTGACAACTGGTGCTGTGTGTGCCTGCACCTGTTCAGTCCTCACAGGGGTTCCCCAAGGTAGAAATGCACTGCTCTGGCCACAGAGGCGGCGGAGGGCCGGAGAGGCCCATGGCCCTCAGTGCTGCAGTGGCGAGGCAGCATCTGAGCTCAGGCCCAGGGTCGCTGCTGCCACCTTCCAAAGTGCTGGTGTTTCTGTGGGTGCAGCTCCTCAGAGGAGCTTGTGGGGTCACGAAAGGCAGACCCCAAGGCTGAGTAGGCCCTCGCTCCTCCTGCAGTCGGGTGCCTCCAGCTTCGGTGAGAAGTTCTCCCGCGTCAAGTTCTCCCCATCGCTCACACTGTTTGGCGGCAAGCCCATGGAGGGCTGGATCGCTGTGACCGTCAGCGGCCTGGTCACCGTGTCCCTGCTCAAGCCCAATGGGCAGGTGCTGACGTCCACCGAGAGCCTGTGCCGGCTGCGCGGCCGCGTGGCCCTGGCGGACATCGCCTTCACGGGTGGTGGCAACATCGTGGTGGCCACAGCGGACGGCAGCAGCGCCTCACCCGTGCAGTTCTACAAGGTGTGCGTGAGTGTGGTCAGCGAGAAGTGCCGCATCGACACAGAGATCCTGCCCTCACTCTTCATGCGCTGCACCACGGACCTCAGCCGCAGGGACAGGTTCCCCGCCATCACCCACCTCAAGTTCCTGGCCCGCGACATGTCTGAGCAGGTGCGGGCTGCCACCTCGGCCCAGTGGCCTCAGTAGTGCAGACCTTTCACTCAGGGTCAAGGCAGGAGCCAGCTGGGGCCTTCCTGGCCAGACCTGGATACAGCAGGCCTGGCCTCCCTAGGCTCAGAGAGGAGGGGGCCCAGGACTCTCCCAAAGCTTTGGAAGAGTCCTGGTCCCCTTCCTACAGCTCCCGGGGCCCAGGGAGAGTCCTGGTCCCACTCCTCCAGCTCCTAAGGCTTAGGGAGAGTCCTGGTCCCCCTCTTGCAGCTCCCGGGGCCCAGAGAGAGTCCTGGTCCCACTCCTCCAGCTCCCAAGGCTTAGGGAGAGTCCTGGTCCCCTTTCTACAGCTCCCGGGGCTCAGGGAGAGTCCTGGTCCCCCTCCTGCAGCCCCTGAGGCCCAGGAGAGTCCAGATCCCCCTCCTCCAGCTCCAGAGCCAGCCGTGCAGCGTCTTCCAGTCTTTCTCTGACTGGCGGTCCTGCCTCTCATGAGGACCCAGTGGTGACCCCAGCTCAGGAACTTCCCCTGATTCCAACCCAGAGCCTCTTCTGCTCTGAGACGTAATGTAGCCACAGGCCCCAGGGACGAGGACGGCATGTCTTCGATCCCCCAGGTCACCTGGATTCCTTGTGTGCTCATGAGTTGTGGTCCCCAAATATCTGGACGTCCTTGCGTGGTCTCCTCATGTCCTCCCCAGGGAGGTCTCCGCTATGCAGACATCGCTGCAGGGCATGGGGCGGGCACAAGGCCTATACGGAGCAGGGGCTGGGAGGGACCTTTGGAAGGCCCCACCCCATGCCTGACGCAGCCACACTCTAGGTGCTCCTGTGTGCGTCCAGCCCAACAAGCAGCCTGGTGGAGTGCTGGTCCTTGCGCAAGGAGGGGCTTCCCGTGAACAACATCTTCCAGCAGATCTCTCCTGCAGGTGGGTCTCCTCAGGCCCTGTGCAAGCCTGGCCTGGGCCTTGCCCAGCCCTAGACCCTGTCCTCTCAGACCACATTGAGACGGGCTTTCATCCTGGCCTCGGGAAGGCAGCCGGCTGAGAGGCAGAGCTTCCCACCTCGTCACCTGCAGAGGCAGCAGGTGCCTGTTCTTAGGAGGCACAGTGCAAAGGTCCTAGGGTGGGGGTGGGTGGGCAGGAGCAGGTGCTGGGCAGATCAGCAGCACATGCAAGCCCATGGGCTGGAGAGACTGTTCTGACCACCATGGAATCTTCTAGAGACCCTGGTTTGCCCAGAATCGGGCTCACTGTCCAGGATGCACGACCTGGCCCCCTGCTGCCTGGGCCCTCTCGGGAGCCCTCCCAGCATAGCCCCGGGAGCCACATCTCCACACCACTTACCTAGACAGCCCAGGTTCCAGGCCGGTCTGCCCTGGAAGGAGATGTGTTCCCGCTGGCGCTAATGGGCCCTGGCATGGGGTGGCCCTGAGCGTGCTGACCAGAAGCTGCCAGGGAACCAGAGCAAGAGGCCCTCGTGGCTCCCACCGGCCTGCTGGGTGGTCCTCGGACTGCTTGCTGTGGCTGGGCATCCACAGGCGTGGGCTGCCTAGGCGCTCAGGTGGTGGCTGGCACCATGCTGCCTGGTGGGCAGGGCTGCTAGGGCCACACCGGGCCTCTGCCTGAACTCAGCTGGCCCTGCCCCTCTCTTGCTCCTTGTCCTCCAAGCAACCTTGTGGGGCATTTGTGGCCAGGCCACCTGCTGCCCCCACACCCGAGGTGCCTGCCCCCAGCCAGGCCTGCCTGCTATCCTTGTCCCTCCTTCTCGACGCCATACCCAGCTGACCCTCCAGCCCTGCTCTGCCCACAGCACCCGCCACGGTCCAGCCTATGGCCAAGGGTGGCTTGGCTCAGGACAGACCAGCAAATGGACTGGGTGGACAGGTGGCTCAGCCCCTCCCAGCCACACCCCAGTGGTCTAGACTAGAGAGCATGGCTGGCACCTGGGCAGTGGGCAGGGCTCCCAGTGTGAGGTGACGTTCCACAGGGTGGATGGCCACAGGCCATCTGACCTCTGGTAGTCTTGGCCACTTTGAGCCTGGCCACCTCCTGCCAGCCTGGGGCAGTTCAGAGGTCAGGGCCAGACACTGATGGCCGAGCAGCCTGGGGAGCTCGGGGCCGTGGATGCAGGAGCAGCAGCCTCTTGAGCTGCAGCCTCCGCGGCCTCCTGCCCTCTCTCCGAGTCTTCACCCAGCAGCCGGGCGTCACAGGGCTCCTGTCGCCCCAGAGCCTCGTGTCCCCGGCTGCTGCCCCTGGACGGTGGGGGCTCCACGGCTGGTCCTGGTCCCGCAGCAGCAAGAAGCAGAACACCCAGCTCAGGCTGGCCTTTGCCTGGCTCTGGGTGGCATTCCACTTCTCTGCTGTGCCGGCCCATCTGGGGACAGGAGTGTCCCCACCGCCAGCTACGCCAGCTACACCTCCATGTGTGCAGTCCCAGAACTGAATCCTGTTCTGGGTGAGGCCTGGGCAGGGCAGGGCACCCACAGCCCCCAGATCCCCAGACACCGCCTTCCTTTTGTCCCATCTGCCCTCTTCCACTTTCCCGTCCCCAAATGCTCCAGTTGGTGACAAACAGCCCATGATCCTCAAGTGGCGGATCCTGTCAGCCACCAACGACCTGGACCGTGTGTCGGCCGTGGCACTGCCCAAGCTGCCCATCTCGCTCACCAACACTGACCTCAAGGTGGCCAGCGACACCCAGTTCTACCCTGGCCTCGGTATGCTGAGCTCGGGAGGGTCTGGGCTCTAGGCACGTGGGAACCTGTCCTCATGGCCTCTGCTCCCACAGCGGGATGGTGGGTCTGAGCGCTCAGCACCGCCCTGAGTGTTAGTGTCGCAGATCAGCTCAAGAGGGTGGTGACTAGCAAGCAGAGGTGGGCGTGGCCACACCTGTGGTCTCTGCTGTGGGCAGTTCAGGCTCTCCCCAGCAGGAGACTGTTGCTCAGCCCTGAGGTGGAGACCTGTCCACCAGCTCCTGCTGTCCTCCAGTGTGCTGGAGAGAACAACACTCTCCAAAACTTGCACTGGTTGCTGGGCGTGGTGGCCACACCTGTCATTCCAGCAGCGTGGGAGATTGAGGCAGGAGAATGGCAAGTCCAAAGCCATTCTGTGTGGTTTTGCCAGACCTTGTCTCCAAATGAAACCCAGCGGTATGGTGGACCCCTGGGTTCCATCCCCAGTGCCAGAAAATCTAGTCTCAGGGCCTTTTTTTTTTTTTTTAATATTTTTTTTAGTTGTAGATGGACATGTCTTTATTTTATTGCTTTGTACGTGGTGCTGAGGATCGAACCCAGGGCCTCACGCATGCGAGGCAAGCGCTCTACCGCTGAGCCACAATCCCAGCCCCATCTCAGGGCCTTTTATTTGGAACTGGAAGTGGAAACGCAGTCTTTTGTTTCCAATCGTGTCACCCCAGGACCCTGTTGCTCCACTCTGTGAGCCCACGGTGTGGAGCCACCTGCCCTCCTGACAGGCAGGGCCAGGACCGGCTGTGGGCCGACCTCTGGTTTCCCAAGACAGCTGCAGGTGATGGCACTGAGGGCCCCAGCCTGCCTCCACCATGGGCAGCTCGCTCGGGGCTCCAGGGGCCTCCACGAGGCTGTGTGCTTCCTGCAGGTCCAGGGGCTCCAGATCCCATCCAGTGGAGGCCACCTGGCCTCATGCCCTGGGAGGTGCCCGCAGCCCACGCCAGCCCGGACACAACCTGGCACGAGCCTGAAGCCCCGACTCTCGGGGCTCAGTAGTGAGATGTGGGGAGAGCAGCTGCCGGGCCCAGAGCCTGGCATCCAGCCCTCGTGTGCCTGAGCCCCCGCGTGTCCCCAGGACTGGCCTTGGCCTTCCACGACGGCAGTGTCCACATCGTGCACCGCCTCTCGCTGCAGACCATGGTGGTCTTCTACGGCTCGGCGGGCCCGCGCTCTGTGGACGAGCCAGCCCTCAAGCGCCCTCGCACCACAGGCCCCGCTGCACACTTCAAGGCCATGCAGCTCTCCTGGACCTCTCTGGCCCTCGTGGGCATCGACAACCACGGGAAGGTGCATTCTCTCAGGACTTGGGGTGTGATGACCACAGCACCAGGGCTCCTGCCCTCGGGGAGGGACACAGGTGGGGATCCCCGCGCTGCCCCGGCCGCCAGGTGACCTGGAAAGGCCTCCAGCCTGGTACAGGCACATAGTAGGTGCCCGGGGAGCTGCCTTTCCCGAGGCCTCAGAGTCCAGTGGTGCCACACCAGCCTGGCAGGGCTCAGGTGGAGGCGGTGCCTCCCCTGACCCAAGCCTGAGGCTGGGTCCGAGCCCCTGCTCCCCCGAGCTGCGGGGCCTGGAGGAGCTCTGGCCGAGGCCCTCCCGCCTGCAGCCCCCGCCTGGATGGCAAGGGCCGACCCTCCCTGTCTCCTGTCCCCCCTGGCAGCTGAGCATGCTGCGCATCTCGCCCTCCATGGGCCACGCACTGGAGGTGAGCCTGGCCCTGCGGCACCTGCTGTTCCTGCTGGAGTACTGTATGGTGACGGGCTACGACTGGTGGGACATCCTGCTGCACGTGCAGCCCAGCATGGTGCAGAGCCTGGTGGAGCGGCTGCACGAGGAGTACACGCGCCAGAGCGCGGCCCTGCAGCAGGTGGGCTGGCGGGGCAGGGCCTGGGGGGTCGCGGGGGGGGGGGGTGGGGGGGGTGAG
Source organism: Xerus rutilus (assembly GCA_028644305.1). NCBI lineage: Eukaryota > Metazoa > Chordata > Mammalia > Rodentia > Sciuridae > Xerus > Xerus rutilus. Next base: position 385,533 of record CM053413.1, on the reverse strand, counting down.
GTGGGGGTCTCAGCC
>CM053413.1:325130-385418 GCA_028644305.1 Xerus rutilus | reverse complement strand
GGTGGGCACCTCACCTGGGGCAGTGTGGTGGGTCTCAGCCTGGGGCAGGTGGGGTGGGCACCTCACTGGGCAGGGAGTTAGTCTGCAGGTGAGCTGCTGTGGGCACACTGGGGCCCTGCACATTGGGAAAGCTCTTTGGTGCTCCTCCTTAGTTTGGGGGCTTTTCCTGGTGTGGGTTCTGCTGGTCAGATGCAGGGTCTTGGCTGTACCTCTGAGCCACACCCTGGCCCTTCACGAGTCTTCCGTGAGAGTGAAACGCTGCAGGACTTGAGGCTTCTCGGACCTCGCTCTTGACACTGTTGACGGCCTGCCAGGTCCAGGCCTGCCCTTGGCAGCCTCAGCTGCAGCCACAGGAGGAGCAGGGAGGCTCAGAGCAGAGGCTTCTGGTCTCACCAGAGCCCAGCCAGGGCCAGTGAGGCCAGTCAGTCCTGCTGCGTGGGGCCCCTGGGCTCCATCCCAGCACCCAGGAGAGCATCATGATATCCAGAGAAGATAAAATGGGGGCCCCGCTCACAGCAGGAACCTGGGCTGGGCCTGGCATGCATGGGCCCTGGGCTCCATCCCAGCACCAAAACACAGTGGAGAGAGCTGGGACCGCAGCCCGGCCGTGGGGTGGGACGGGACACAGCCAGGCACAGAGCCCTCTTCCTTACCAGCAGGCATGCCGAGCGCTCTGGTGCTGTAACTGCCAGTCCCACTCCCCAGGCTCCTCGCCAGAGGGTCTGTCCTGTTAAGTAGTAACCCTGGCTTTGCCCACTTCTTGCCAGGACCACGCCCTGTCATAACCACGAATGTCCCCAGGTATCCCTGGGGGCAGAACCACTCAGGCCGACCCCACAAGGCAAGTCCTCTTACTGTCCAGTTGGCCATGAAGGGACAGAGGCCCAGAGGGTAAGCAGCTTGCCCAGCGAGTGTGGAAGCCAAGCTGCTATGTCCTGCCAGCTGGCCTGCTCTGGGAAGTGTGGACGCCAGGCCAGGTGGGGTCCCCAGCGCACCTGCCCTCCCACACATCCCCAGGTGCTCTCCACTCGGATCCTGGCCATGAAGGCATCGCTGTGCAGGCTCTCGCCGTGCACCGTGGCGCGTGTGTGCGACTACCACACGAAGCTCTTCCTGACGGCCATCAGCTCCACACTCAAGTCCCTGCTGCGCCCACATTTCCTCAACACACCAGACAAGAGCCCCGGTGACCGGCTGGCTGAGATCTGCGCCAAGATCACTGACGCTGGTGGGTGAGGCCCTGTGACGGGCTGGCTAGTGGCTTGTTGTTTCCCATCAGTGAAGTTATTCAGGTTCTTGGAAAATTTGGACCAAACCCAGCAATAGGTACTTGCAGAGCAACAGCCGAACCTCACAGATCACAAATGTGCTTGTGTGTGTGATGCTGGGGGTGGAACCCAGAGGGGCTCCCCCACTGAGCTACACGCCCAGCCTTTTTTTAAATTTTCATTTTTGAGAGTCTTGCTAATTTGCTGAGGCTAGCCTTGAACTTGAGATCCTCCTGCCTCAGCCTTATGAGTTGCTGGGATGACAGGTTGTGGTCACCATGCCTGGCTCCTAGTGTTACCTTCGTAGCACCTTGTGGTGACTGTTTAGCAGTCCCCCTGAGAGCACAGTGGTGGAGCTGGCAGGCCGCTGCTCTCTGCAGGGTGCCTTTGCTTGGCCCTCGTCTGCTCATGGCCACAGTCCTTCCTAACTGGGAGTTGTGTATGTCTGTGATGATTGTGTAGGGCCATCCTAGGGTCCACCTGAGAAGCATCTATTGGGTGTGATTCGATGCTAGGCTGGGGTGGGTTGGGCACCACTGACCACCCAGTGGCCCTCACCCTTGAGCTAGGACAGATGTTCCCCATGGAGGCCAGGTCTGCAGTCACAGTGTCTCGAGTATGTGGAGGCATGGAGTCCAAGAGCAGCTGGGGCAGCCCAAGTGGGCGGCAGCTGGTGCCGGCTCCTCTCCAGCCCCCGTCCCTGTAGCTCGTGCTCTGGTGCGTTGCGCATCTGTTGGTGGGCTCCTGCCAGGGCCAGAACAGTGGGTGCTCAGTCTGCAGGATGCAGGGCTGGGCGCACAGCTGGAGCAGCCTCTGCATGGCAGCGGGCAAAGCATGCACACACGAGGAACTGGCCACCCTGACTGCCCTGACCTTGTCCCTTTGCAGACATTGACAAGGTCATGATCAACCTCAAGACTGAGGAATTTGTCCTGGACATGAACACACTGCAGGCACTGCAGCAGCTTCTGCAGTGGGTGGGCGACTTCGTGCTTTACCTGCTGGCTAGCCTGCCCAACCAGGTGTGTTGAGTCCTGTGCCCACTCCAGACTCCACTTTTGCCCTCAGCCCCGCCTGGGGTCGCTTCTTCCACTCCCTACATCCCTCCTACAAGCCCTGCCTCTCCTACAAGCCCCGCCTGCACCCTGCCCCGCCTCCTCCTACAAGCTCCGCCTCCACCCCACTCTAAGCCCCACCTCTCCTACAAGCCCCACCTCTGCCTCCACTCTAAGCCCCGCCTCCTCTCCTACAAGCCCCGCCTCCACCCCACTCTAAGCCCCACCTCTCCTACAAGCCCCACCTCTGCCTCCACTCTAAGCCCCGCCTCTCCTGCAAGCCCCGCCTCCACCCAGCCCCGCCTCTCGGAGCTCCTCCGTCTGTGGTTTCCTCTCTGTCCTTTGGCTTGTTCCTCCCCAGTCTCCTCACCCATCTTCATCCTGATCTTAACTCCTGGTGTCCTCTGGGCTTTGAAGCCAGTGCAGGCCCCAGCTAGTCGCATGCTGCAACTGCTGCTGGGTGAGCGCGGGTGGCTCTGCCCTCGCTGCGGGGGCACAGTGGGAGGCCTGCACTGCCCTTGAGTGCTGTAGCCCTTCCCCTGCTCAGCACAGTGGGCGCTGGGGCTGGTGGCTCCGAGTGGGTGTCCCAGCCCTCTAGGGCTGACTGCTGACCTGCCCCACCGCCTCCTGGAGCTGCATGGGGCTGGTGGTCACAGCCCGTGCCTCTGTTGGGCAGGGCTCCCCACTGCGGCCAGGCCACAGTTTCCTGCGGGACGGCACCTCGCTGGGCATGCTGCGGGAGCTGATGGTGGTCATCCGCATCTGGGGCCTGCTGAAGCCCAGCTGCCTGCCCGTGTACACAGCTACCTCGGACACCCAGGACAGCATGTCTCTGCTCTTCCGCCTGCTCACCAAGCTCTGGATCTGTTGTGAGCCCCCGCCACACACCAGTCCCATCTCCCCACCAAAGTACAAGCGCTAGTTGAGACGCTTTGCCAGAATATAATCTCCTGTAGGCAGGAAGAGGCCTCGCCTCCCCCAGAGGCCAGCCCAGCCCAGCCAGGGCCAGGCAGCTGGGTGGTCCTGGGCCAGCCATTAGGTGCCTGCTGCTTCTGGCCCCTGAGTTTGGGAAGGGCACTGCTACTCACAGAATACTTCCTAAGAGGGCACCTGGCACATGCCTGCCCACAAAGGAGGCAAGTGAGGCTGGGGAAGGGAGTGTCCAGATCCCCCAGGGCCCTGTGAGCCTGAGGAGGCTGCTGTGTGCTGTCAGCTGCTGAGACCACCTCCCCACAGGCCGCGACGAGGGTCCCTCGAGCGAGCCAGACGAGGCCCTGGTGGATGAGTGCTGCCTGCTGCCCAGCCAGCTGCTGGTGCCCAGCCTGGACTGGCTGCCCGTCAGCGATGGCCTGGTCAGCCGCCTGCAGCCCAAGCAACCCTTGCGCCTGTACTTTGGCAGGGCACCCACACTGCCGGGCAGTGCCACTGCTTTACAGCTAGATGGCCTTGCCAGGTGAGTGCCAGCCTGCCTACTGCCTCCAAGGGTCCCCAGCCCCTTGACGCCCTCGCTTCCGTCCTGGCTTGTGGTCATGCTGCGTGTGGGCCCCACCGTGTCTGGCCTGTGGTGTGTGTGGGGTCCAGTCTGGGGCTAAGCCAGCCCTGAGTGCACACCCAGGACCTCTGGAACCCGTGAGCAGGAGGGGCCAAGCCTCTGAGATCGCTGGGTGGGCACCAGGACCACTCAGGCCCCACCCAAGTCTTGGTCACTGAGCAGGCCTTGAGCTCCTAGTGCTGGGGGCCGAGAAGCGTGGAGTGGACGGGTGGCTCCTGCTGCCTGCTGGCCGGGCACGGCAGGCACGGACGGGTGCCTCCCAGCTCTGGACGAGAAGCAAAGCAAACTGGTGGTGGTGGGGGTTATTTCCATTATCTTGCTCAAAGATCAAGCCCTGGTTTTTGCTTTGATAGAAATAATTATATATTTTTTTCTGCTTAAAAACTACATAGACATAGAAACAAAGCAAAGCCCAGAGCCCCACAGGGAAGGTGATGCTACGGCCACCTCAGGAAGCTGCCCGGCTTGGCCAGACCTCTGGGCCGTCCTCTGGTGCTCACAGTGGACAGGCTGCCCATCCAGTCTGGAGCCTGCCTTTGAGGTTCAGGGAAACGTGAGGGCAGGTCGGCGGCCACGCAGGCTCCTCCAGCTCTGTCCTGAAAATTTAACCATGCTCAGCTGGGCGCGGTGGCCACGCCTGTAATCCCAGCACTTAGGGAGGCTGAGGCAGGAGAATTGCGAGTTCAAAGCCAGCCTCAGCAATGGCGAGGCGCTAAGCAACTCAGTGAGACCCTGTCTCTACATAAAACACAAAATAGGGCTGGGGATGTGGCTCAGTGGTGGAGTGCCCCTGAGTTCAGTCCCTCACGTGGGAGCCACGTGCCTCAGACCCGGCTCAGCCAGTCAGTGCCGGGCACCGTCCTTGCCAGCGTCCACCTGGGTCCCCTGCCCCAGCAGCTCCTGGCGCCCTCTCCAGCACAGACGGTCTGTGCCAGGCAGCAGTCCTCACAGCCTAACCCTCCAAGGTGCACCAGGGCCGAGGTGTGGCACGCAGGGGACACTGACCACTGCGGCCCGCAGGCGGAGTTGCGACCTTCACGAGGCTGCAAGACTGATCCTCCTGCCTCAGCCTCCCCGGGTGCTGGATGACAGGCTCCTGTGATGTCCCCTGGGAAACTGAGGCAGGAGGAACACAAGTTCCAGGCCCGGTTCAGTCTCCACAGGAAGAGGGAACAGAGGAGGACAGCAGTGGCTGCCCTGCCGCCTGTGGGTGGGGCAGCCTCGCAGCTCTGCCCGTGTCCTCGTGGGCTCCACTGTGTGCATGTTGGCCCGGGCAGGGCCACCCATGCAGGCTGCTGGCCTGTCTCCTGTGGTCAGGGCACTCGGCCGCTGGCAGAAGCTGTTATCCAAGGGTTGGTGGCTGATGGTGGGAGGAGGCCCCACTGCCTGTGGACTGACCCTCCTGCCTGGCCTGGCCCTCGGCCCTGGCCCTCATGCCTCCTCCCCGTCCCCAGGGCACCAGGCCAGCCCAAGATGGACCACCTGCGTCGGCTGCACCTAGGTGCCTACCCCACAGAGGAGTGCAAGACCTGTACCAGGTGAGCACCAGGTGTGGCCTGCCCTCCTGGGCTGCTGAGGGCCGGGGCCTTGAGGTCCTGCTTGGCCATACCACCAGATGACCAGAAAGCAGGCCAGAGGGACTCCAGGACCCCTGGGGTCATCCATGGGCACGGAGCCAGGCTGAGGGGTCGGGGCCCTGTGGCGGGCCTGTGAGCCAGCTCTGTGCTCGGCCCCCAGGTGTGGCTGCGTCACAATGCTCAGGTCACCCAACAAGACCACCGCGGTCAAGCAGTGGGAGCAGCGCTGGATCAAGAACTGCCTGTGTGGGGGGCTCTGGCGGCGGATGCCCCTCAGCTGCCCCTGACCCCGTGCTGCCAGCTGGGCTGGGAAGAGACCTGGCTAGACTTGGGGTCTGGGCCTGCAGGGTCCTAGGGCTGAATGCCCTTCCTTGCCTGTCTTGGGGCTGTGGGAGCACAGAGGCCCCCCACCTTTGCCAGGGGCCCCGCAGGCCTCAGGCCTGGGCTGCTGTGCAGCCCCCGCTCCCTCCACAGCCAGTGCCCTCAATGCTTGAAGTCCCGCCCGAGGGTTGGTGGGCTGCAGGCACTGCCCTGCGGACTTGGTGGTGACCGGTCAGCTGCTGCAGGCCACACTGCTGCCTCGGTTTCCCTCCTGTCCCCAGGCCTGGGCCTGGGTTATTACTGTGGGCCCCTGCACTGCACCAGAGTCTGGCTTGGTCAGTCCTGAGGTCACCAGCACTTATGGGGCACCAAGTGCACACAGACCAGGCCCTGGCGTGTGTTGGGCAGAGTGCAGAGGGAAGGCCTGGAGCTTCTCCGCTGTGTCCTGTGCTCTCTGCTCTGCCCTCCCTGCCCCCAGCCCCTCCCCACACTCCTGGCTCAGAGAGAGCCGGGTTGCAGCTCTGCCCTGGCCGCAGGGGTCCGCCTTCTGCTCATTATGTGCAGCTCTGCTGCCTCCCTGCAGGCCAGGCCCTCCAGACACGCAGCCTGCCTGCTGAGTGATAATTGGTTTGCTTGTTTTCTTTCTGGAAGGTTCCAGGGAGGGCAGGCAGGGCTGCCACCCCACAGGGCCCAACTCAGCCTGGCTGTCTGCACTTGATCACGCCTGCCCTGGACCTGGGGTGGCTACTGAGGGGCCGTGCTAGGTGACCTGAGGCTGCGGGACCGGGCACCCTGTCCCTGGGCTGCACTGGGTGGTTATGGGCAGCAGGCTCTGTCCCTCCCCTGGTGAAGCGCACAGCCTCTTGGGTCAAGGTGCAGCCTGGGACGGGCAGCAGGGCCCAAGGCACTGCCCAGTGGACAGCCCACAAGGTGCCTTGCGCTTGGGTGACCTTCCGCAGGGCCTCCACGGAGAGGTGGGTCTGGCCCCTCCCTGGCCTGGGCGCTGTGTGGGCATCTGGCCAGCTGGGCTGCTGAGCCCACTCTGGCCACAGAGCAGACACCTGCAGAGGGCACCCAGGTGCCCTGCAGAGGCCTGCGGGTGGGGGTTGCATTGGCCTGGGCCGCTGGCAGCTCCCAGCTCCTCCCACTCCTGGAGCCCTGCGCCCGAGGGAGCTCATGTCCCTGGGTGGGCATCCGTACTGTTCCCTAAGTTGCTGTGTCAGGCCTGACTGTCCCGGGAACCTGGCCCAGTGGGGCAAGGAGGAGAGGCTGGAGGGCACTGCGGGGCCTGACCCCTGAGGGCCCTTTCTGGAAGGTTCCATGGGCTAAGTCCTCCAGAGCCTTCTGTTGCTCACCGATGGCAGGAGGGGACTCCAGTCAAGTGATTCAGGGCTGTGACCGCAGGCCAGTGGGGGTGACACTGGCCCTGGGCTCCCTGTTTGGTCAGGCACAGGGACCCAGTGTCTGGGGAAGCTGCTCAAAGGGCTCCCTCTTGCTGGGCTTCCTGCTGCGCCACCAGGGGTGGGAGGTGGGGACTGAAGGCCCCGATCAGTCTCTCCACTGTCCACTTATCTGCTCAGGCACCAGCACCAGCAGCTGTGACCTGGGAGTCCAGGGGAAGTGGATTTCAGACCACGACCCCTTAGCATGTGTCCAACAGGGGGCTTGCAGGCTGCATTTACATCGCAGCAGTGCGTGTCTGCCACAGGCAGGGGCGGGGGAGTCTGGTGCTGCCTGTCACCCCACGCTGGGTCCTCCGAGCTGGACAGCCTCGTGGGGGCTGTGCGGATGACATGCCATGCAGTGGGAGATCTGCCCCCTCCTCAGGAGCTGGGCCAGGCCACAGACACAGCAGGCGCTCAGCAGGTGCTTGTGTGTGGATGTGACTCGGGTGAGCACACCGTGGAATCACTGAGCCCAGACACGAGGTCCAGCACTGCCTCCCGGTTCCCAGTGCAGCCCGGGGCTTCCCCTCTCACACCTGCTTTTCAGCAGGAGGGAAACCACATGGCCTTCCTTTTTGTACATCCGGCTGCTGCTATGGGCCTCACGCCTCTCCTCCCGCAGAGGGCCTGGGTCCTGTCGCCTCCCTGTGGTCTACAGGTGCAGCCCCGGAGCAGTGCGGCTGCTCGGGACACCCCAGCGTTCTCATCACGTGGCCCTGCAGCGTCCCACTCTGGTTTCAAATCCAGGCCCTGTCCTGGAGGTTGTGTGTCCCTCTGAACGTGAGGACCCGCCTGTGGGGGCCGGATGTGAGCGAGAGGGCGAGGGCGCCGCTATGTGGCCAGCTCCGGAACAACACTCGGCAGCTTCAGGGCCTACAGGGCCACTTGATGTGAACCCCCCTTGGCGTCTCCCATACAGCAGGTGCTCAATAAAAACGCTGGACGGAGGGACGAATGCCTTTATTGCCAGCTCCTCGTGCCCCGCGCCGCAGGTCCCGCTCAGGCCTCCGCCAGCACGCCGTCGATCCACGCCGTGTAGCTTGCCACGCGCGTGTAGATGCCCGGCTTCTTGCGGTTTCCGCACACGCGCGCGCCCGAGGTGACCACGCCCTCGAGCACGCCGCGGCACACCAGCGGGCCCCCGGAGTCGCCCTGCGGGACGGCGGGCCGTGAGCGCCGTGGGCCGCCCGACTGCCCCCTGTCCAGGCTGTCCAAATCCAGGCCCTGTCCTGGCGGGTGTGACCCTCCGCCCCCCGCCCCGCGCACCCTGCAGCTGTCGCGGCGGTTGCTCTCCGCGCACAGCATTCGCGGGCTGACGGCGCCGTCGTGGTGCGTGCGCAGGTTGCAGGTGGCTCGGTCCAGCACCGGCAGGAGCACGTGCTGCAGGCGGTCGGGCCGGCGGCCCGCGTGGCTGACCACGCCCCAGCCGGCCACGTCGCAGAGGGTGCCGGGCGCCACGTCGCGGTCCTCGCGCTGCAGGGGAAGGGGCCGCACGGCGGGGCCCAACACCGCTTTCTCGGACAGCTGGGGTGGGCAGAGGTGGACGTCAGGGTCGCGCGGGCGCGAAGCCGCGGAGGGGCGGGGGTCGCCCGGCGCGGCCCACCTGCAGCAGCAGCAGGTCGTGGTCGATGGTGTCCGGCCGGCTCTCCGGGTGGGGCACTGCCCGGCGCACGTCGTACAGGCGCTTGGAGGGCTCGGGCTGCGACAGGGAGTGCGCGCCCAGGAGCACCTGCACCTTCGCGCCGGCCCTGGAGACCGGGGGTCCAGTCAGCGCGCCCGCGCCCCTCCGGGACCCCGCAACCCGCCCCGGCCCGCGGGCGGGCGGCGGCTTCTCACGCGTCGTCCAGGCAGTGCGCGGCACTCAGCACCCACTGCTCCGTGACCAGGACGCCGCCGCACAGGTGTTTGCCGCTCACTTGCACCGACGCCACGTAGGGCCGCGCATGCGCCTCGGCCTCCCGGCCGCCCAGGATCCGACCGCGGGGCTGAGCCGCTGTGCGGGTGGGAGCACCTGAGGCCTGCGCCCGGGGAGGCCCAGCCTCCGACGCCCCACGCCAGGCGCCCCGGCCGAGCCCCGTGCCTGGCATGCCCGGGACAGCCTGGGGAGCGGGCGCCGCGGCGAGTCCCAGCCGCACAGCCTGCGCCTGAGGGCTGCTGAGGAATGCCGACCACCCAGACCCGCCCGGTTGGCCCAGGGGCCCGGTGGAGGAGGAGGCTCAGATTCAGACCCAGTGCTTGGCGTTGGGAGCCCCACCCCGGGGTTCTCCCCCAGGCGCGGTGGGCTCCCCACAGGAGGCTGGGTGCATCCCCTGCCGCCAGATCCACTCACCACACATGGCTGCCCCCAGGAGGACCAGAGCCGCCAGGCCCGCAGAGCTGGGCATGGTGACGCCGCTGTGGCCTGGACAGTGACCCAGGCAGGGGCCCTTGGGCCCTTTTATGAGGGCGGAGAGGCGGGAGCCGGCCATCTGCCAGCTGGGCTTTGGCCCGATGGGGGAGAGGGGAACTTGCCTTCCTGACCCTCCCCCTCCCCAGAGGGGTCATCTTGCAGACTCACACCCAGGGCACACAGCCTGGCCGACTGCTGGGGTGGGCCCCTGGGGTGGGCAGGAGGAGAGGAGGGGTGGACCCTCCGCCCCTGACCAGTGTCCCGCTCTCCCCAGATTTCACAATAGCATCTGGAAGCTGTGGTTTGTAAACATCCCACTTCATCTTTCCAACCTCCCTTCCTCCTGCAACTCGGGTAGTGGGGGTGGAGGTCACTAAACAGTCTTGTCCCCATCCCTGTGGCCTTGGGGCCTGAAACCCCAACAAGTGCACCATATGTGCACATATGAAGCAGCTGGAAAGACCATTGGGTATGAGTAACAGAAAAACCAAGTCAAATTGGGCACAGCCTTCACTAAGAAAAGCAAAATGGCAAGTTCAGGGTCTGCCTTCAGGTGTGGCTTGGTCCAGGTGTCAGACCAACATCAGGGGTCTGCTTTTGGCATCTCTTCTTTGATGGCCTCTCTCCTCACCAGACTCCCTGCTGTGGTCCCCTACTCCAGCAGTTCCCTGGGCCCTTCTAAAATCACCATCAGGATAGCCAGTCTCAGGGCTGCGTCTGGCTGACTGAGCCTGGATCACAAGCTCCCTCCCCAACTACTCTCTGGGCATGTTCTGCTGAGCAGACCCTGAGCTGTGGCCCTCTGGAGCTGGGGTGGTGATTGACCTCTGGGTGGAGCCTGGGGTGCTGTTGGGGAGGGCCTGTGACACCCCGAGGGGGATGCTACTCCTGCCTGCGCTTCCTGGGCCTGGGGTGCTGCCTACCTGGGGAACAGAACAAGTGACCTGTGGCTTGGGGCCTGCGAGGAGGACCTGCTTTTGTAAGGAAGCGCCTGGGAACTAGAGCTAAGCTGGGACAACCAGACCCAGAGGAAGGGACAAGGCGAGGGACCCCCAGCTGCCTGGCCCGGCAGGCTGCGCAGGTGTGTCCAGGGAGGGGAGGCCAAGTCTGCAGGGAGCGCTGGGCGAGCTCACCAGGCACACGCCAGCCCTAGGTCCCTCCCCAGCACCAAGGAGAAAGAAAGGGGGCTGGGGCTCAGGGGCAGAGCATGTGGGAGGCACTACATTTAAATAAGTAAAGTCCAATGAGACTCAGAAAATATTAAACAAGGAAGAAAGGGGGCGAGTCTCAGCAAGGGCCTGGCGCTGGGGCACAGGGAGGGGAGCCGTCCCACCTCCTGGCCCTGCTTTCCTCCGCCTGCTGGGTGGGGCGTCCTCCCTCCTGGACTGCGGCCAGAGCGCTGATGACTGGCCCTGAGCGGTGGAGCCCATCCCTGGCCTGGGGCTCCTTCACAGACTCCCCAGGGTGGGCGCTCCACCTCCCTGGAACCCCAGGAGCCGGCCTGGGCTGGGGAGCAGGGCCAGCTGGTCTGGCCTCAGCATAAGTGGGCAGAGGCTCCCAGGACCATGACCAGTGCCCCAAGTCAGGAGCAGGAGGAGGCACCTCCACCCAGCGGGGCCTGTGAGCTGCAGAGACGCCTGCTGCCTGCTGTGGTGACCCTGCCGGGCCTCACACAGGTGGGTCTCCCAGCAGGGAAGCCAGCGCCCACCTGGCCGGCCTGGCCTGGGGAGCAGGCACTGCTGCGCGGGGGGCCTGGAGCCTCAGACCCCCAGGCTCCCCCGCTGGCTCGGCCGGCTGGACACCTTCTACAGACAGGACTTTTATTTTGCCAGGCAAGGGAATGTGGTGGGGGGGGGAGTCGGGGGGGGGGGCAGGGTGGCCCTCTTAGTAGGTCCTGCTCACGGGGTCCCTGGGGTGGGCAGGGGGGAGGTCCTTGTGGCTGCGGATGACAGAGTTGATCCAGTCTGCGAACTCGGCCACGGGGGCAAAGGCATCCGGGTAGAACCCAGAGCCGCAGCCCCCCCGGATGAAGGAGTCGATGCCCTGGACTAGCCCGTTGCAGACCAGAGGCCCGCCAGAGTCGCCCTGTGGAGGAGCACTGAGGTCAGGAGGCTGCACTGCAAGGCCTCTGGCCCGCCCACTGCCCTCCGCCTGGGAAGTCCTTCCCGGGGTCTGGCCACAGGCCCTGCTGCTGCAGCACAGCAGCGTGGGTACGTACAAAGCAGATGCCAGCCCGCCGGCGGGGCACGAGCGTGCACACGTTGACACGGCGACGGCAAAGGGACGTCACCACGGTCACGTTGAGCTCCTGCAGGACGCTGGGTGTCTGTTGGTTCGTGCCCAGCCTGCCCCAGCCCATGGCCAGGCAGCGTGTCCCGTTGCCCACGCCGCGATCCTGGGCTGGCAGCTGGGCCACTCGCACGTTGGCGTTGAGGGCCGCAGACCCGTTGAGCTGCCGCGGGGCCAGCGCAGGGCGTCAGGCGGGGCAGGGACAGCGACCCCGGCCTCGGCCGCCCCGCTGCACTGTGCCCGCCCATCTGCAGAGGGCGCCACCCTGCAGGCCGCACCCTGCCCTGGGCCTCGGTGTCCCTGGCTGTAAAGTGGGAGTGACCACAGCAGCTCTGGCGCAGCCGGGCTGTCCTTGGCTCCCGTAAACAGCAGGTGCACCACGATGGCACAGACCCTCCCAGCATCCCCAGGGAATACCCGGCGCTCTGCAAGCTGGGAGCTGGGTCCCTCTGCCAGCTGCCCCTGCTCCAGAAGGCGGGGACGGCCCCTGCCCTCCACTCTGGGCCCGGAGCCTCTGGCCTTGCACCTGCCCTGCAGGGTCACCTGGAGAATCACGATGTCGTTCAGCAAGCGCGTGGGGTCGAAGCCGTTCTCGAAGATCCGCCGCACGGAGAAGGTCTGCCGGGAGGCCTCCCGCCGCCGCAGGTTGTGGGCGCCCAGCACCACCTGCACCGACCGGAAGTTCCTGCGAGGAGCAGCGCGACCGGCGGCTGAGGGACCCAGAGGCCTGCGTGGGCAGGCCCAGCAGGAACCCCTGGTGGCCCCGTGGACGCCCGTGGGCCCCGCCGCCCCCCGGGGGAGACTCACAGGCCATTCACACAGTGTGCCGCGGACAGGACGAAGTTCCTGGCGATCAGCGTGGCACCACAGAAGTGGCCTCCCTGTCTCTGCAGAGACACCATGAAGGGCCACGCATGGGGCCGGGCGGGCCGGCCGCCCACAATCTCCGAGGCTAGCACAGGGCCTGAGGACACACCCGTGGGAGCAGTGAGGGACTGGCCACTCAGCCCCCAGGCCCCAGCAGAAACCCACAGGCAGATGAGGTGGAGACTCACAGGGGCAGTGGGGCCAAGGTGTAGTCAGGTCTGGACCTGAGCCCAGCTGCTGAGCCCCAGAGGGTGTCTGTTCACCCCAGATTTACTGACCCTGGCTCTGGGCACCGGGTGGTGGCCTCTCCACTGAGAACTTCTGTCTCCTTTTCTGGATCTGAGTCCCAACTCTACCTCCCATGAGAATGAGGGGTCCCCAGTGAAGAGGTAAGAAAGGACATCCAGGGTCAGATGGCCTCACTCACCGCCCAGCAGCAGGGTCAGCAAGACTGAGGTGTGGGCAAGGCCGGGGGCTCCGAGGCTGCGGGTCATGGTGGGCCAGGGCTGCCGGGTCTCTGCCTCGCCAGGCCCACCTGCCTCTTATAGCCCCACACAGGGAGGCAGTTGTGTTGCCCAACTTCCTGTCCTGGGCACCCGGGCTGAGGAGGAGGGGCCGGCCCAGGCTGGGGCGCCCGGGACAGGGCTCAGGCCTCACCTGTCATCCTGCCACTTGGAGGCTGAGACTGAAGGCCAGCCTGGGCAAGTCGGCTAGATCCTGTCTCAAAACAAAATACAGGGCTGGGAGCGGCTCGGTGTGGAGCCTGGACTCGGCCCCCAGCCACAGATCTGAATGCCACACACCACTCTTTCTACATGTGAGTATGTCCCAGGTACGTGCCAAGCCACGGCTGGGGGGTCGGCGGCCGGACCTGTGCTTGTCGCCAGGCCTCGGCCGCCCACAGCCACGCTCCGTCCAGCCCTTCCTGGCCGCCTTCCTGGCAGCCCCGCCTGGGCGGGAGACTTGGTTCCCAGGAGGGGCTCTGTCAGTCCCCTTGCGCCACCCCCTGAGGGGCCACAACTGAGGCTGTCCCAAGGCCAACGTCCCCTGGCTGGGGAGGTGCAGGGCAGGGAGCCAGCCTGGGTCCCCAGGCCTGGCCCCTGGTGTGGGGCCCCTTGTCCCTGGGGGCCGCGGCCCTGTCCCCCGGAGCCCGCACACAGCTGGCACTCAATCCGCGCCCTGGCTCGGTCACACACTTGTCTTGCCCCTCCCTCAGACAGTCCCCACCCTGCCGCCTCCACCCGCCCGGGAGCACCTACCCAATACACAGCCCCGTGTCTGGCTGGAGGCTGCCGTGGTGGCTGGCCATGAGGTGGCACCGCCCCAGGAGCCCACGTTCGGGGTCTGGCTAGGGCGTGGGGAGCACAGCCACCGTATGTTTATTGAGCACCATCTGTGTATGGGGATCAGTGTGTCGACACCCGTCCAGTAGCCTCAGGCCACCAAGCTGACCTCTGTGTGACTCAGTCTTCTCCTCTGTAAAATGGGAGCCCTGAGAACAGGCTCAGCTGTACAGCTATCCCCACATCTCCATGAATTAGCATTGGGGGCACTCCGCCTGAGGAAACCGGTCTTTGAGACTTGCTCCCTCCGTCCCCTCCCCTCCGTCCCCTCCCCTCTGTGCCCTCCCTCCGCCTCCCCTCCCCCTCCGTCCCCTCCCTTCTGTCCCCCTCCATCCCCTCCCCTCCCTCCCCCTCCCCCGCCCCCTCCTGCCCCACCCCCACCCTGCAGTGCTGGGAAGGCCAAGTGGGCGTCCACACTGAGCACACCCCCCACCCCGTGACCCCACTGTGAGGCCTGTTAATCAACCGGTGTCACAGGAGGGTGGGTCCCACAGCGGTGGGGCCTCTGGTGGTGAGATCAGGATGAGGATGAGCGCCTGCCCCTGTGAGGCTCCCGGCCTCCTGTTTCCTTTGCGTGGGTCCCTCATGCCCGGTTCCAACTGCCTGGGCAGGCCTCTTGCCGAGGGGGCAGGACCCCGCCACAACCCGCAGCTCCCCTCCGGGTCTGGGCTGAGCTGCACTTCCTTCCAGAACGTTCCGAGTCATTGTTTACGGGGCGCCCACAGAAAGCCGCTTCTCCTGGGCGTGTCCCAGCGCTCCCTCCAGCAGCCCTTGGTGACCCTGATGCTGGGCACCAGAAGTCCCTCTGAATCGTTCACAGGAACCGCCGCAGTCCCCTGACCCCCGCCACAGGCACCCCAGACCCAGCCCAGCTCTGCACAGACTTGGCTCGGACGCTCTGCCGGTGGTGGGAGAGCCCGAGAGGTCGGCACGCTGTCGCCAGGGGGCGGCAGAGCGTCACCCAGGACGCGGCCCGCCAGGCTCCCCCTGCTTTGCCCGGCCACGCTCCCTGCGGGTGGACCCCTGCTTCCCCAGGGCCCGGTGGTTTCGCAGGCTGCCCCCAGGGGACCCTCGCTCCCTGCAGCCCTGGAGGCCACCCCACCTGCTCTCCTTGCTGCCCCCTGCCTGTGCCACTCCAGCCACTGCAAGACCCCCTTCCTTGCACCCCAGGCCTTGGCGCCGGCTGTCCCAGTCTCTGGTCCCCCGCACCCTAAGGTTCGGCTCCCACACTACGCTCCCCAGGGACCTCGTGCCTGTGGCGGCCAGACCAGCACCCCAGCCCCGGGCTCCCCACCTGTGCAGCGTTGTCTGAGGTGACCCCATCTTCCAGAGGAGGAGGCCACACTCCCACAGCCACGCAGGTGGGCCGCACCCAGCCCACCTGTGAGGGGCCAGGACTGAGACCTCCGGCCCCCCGTCCCCATCCACCAGCCCCTGAGTGAGGGCCCAAGGCCCTCGAGCCTGGTCTGGACAGCTGCCCACTCCACACGAGGCAAGGACAGACAGGAGGCAGTGGGTTCAACTTTTATTGGTGTCACAGGAGCCGGGTGGCCTGGTTCCTCAGGGTCTCGTGGGGGCGGGGACAGGTGGGTGGCTGCCAGGATCTCCGCGGACGAGGGTTCTGAGGAAGGGCATCTGCGTCAGCCTCAAGTCCTTCCTTAGGGCTTGGTGCCCGCCATGGGGCCGCCCAGGGGCTGCCGGAGCCCCCTGGCCACACAGCACCAGTGCACAGACAGGGACACGCGGGCAAAGAAGTCAGGACACTGGCGGGTGGCGCATGCCCGGATCACGAAGGAGTCCACACTGTGGAGGACACCGTCACAGACCAGGAGGCCACCTGAGTCTCCCTGGGAAGAACAGGCGGTCAGTCCCCAAGGCCAGTGGGAGATGCCCAGGATGAGGCTGTGTGGGGACAGGGGGCAGTGGTCTCCTGCTGGATTCCTGGGCCATTGGATTCTGGGTGGCCCAAGAGGAGGCGGGGCAGGAGGCCAGTGCCCCGCCAACCTCAGAGGTGGCGGGATGGACGCCCCCACCCGCGCCCACACCCAGTGCGGAAGCCGGCGCTGCGGGGGAGCACCAGCGTGCACGCATTGTGAGGCCAGCACAGGAAGGTGACCACGGTCATGTTGAGCTCCTGCAGGACGCGGGGCGTGGGCACGCGTGCCCAGGCGGCCCCAGCCCGTGGCTAGGCACTGGGTGCCCTGGGACAGCGGCACCACGGCCACCTCGGCACCCAGAGAGGCAGGGCGGTCCAGCTGGGGAGCAGGCGGGTGGGGCCCTGCGCCCGCCCCCAGGCTCCCTCCCAGGCGCTCCCTCTGCCTGGCCCTCTGCAAAGAGCACATGGTGAGCACCAGTTGTATGCCCGCCCTGGTGTTTCAAGCCCCAGGGCTCCAGGAGTGACACACGTGATCTCTCCATTTTGCTGAGGCGGTGGGGTGTTGGGGAGCGTACCCTGGCCATGGGTGAAGCCTGGGCAGAGTGGCCTGGTGTCCCGCAACCACACACTCAGGGGACTGTGGGGAAGGTGGTCCCCTCCCAGCCACAGTGCCACAGGGCCAGGCCAAACACGCAGAGGTGCTCAGTGGACGCCCCAGCAGGCGGCCTGCCCACCTGGAGGAGCAGCCCGTGGTTGAGGTCCTCCTCCGCGCTCTCCTTGTTCTGGAAGGCCCGGCTGATGCGGAACCTCTGCTGTGCGGGCACGCTCACCAGGTGTGAGGGGCTGAGGGTCAGTGTGTAGTCTCTCAGCCTGCGCCCCTGGTCCCCCACAGGCAGCCCATACCTCCAGGGGGCCACCCCACCACAGCCTTGTCCAGCTCTTGCCCCTGACCTCGGCCCCCAATATGAGGGACGCTGGGGCCTGAGGTCTGCAGCTGACCATCCGGAGCACAGGAGCCGGCGGGAGGCTGAGGCCAGAGCAAGGGCATTGGCGGGGGAGGCCCTAGACCACCCGGGTCAGACCACCCGTGGCCCTGGCTGCCCAGGTTGTCCCTGCCCGCACTAGCGCTCGGGAACTCACATGTCCTGCGGGCAGCGGGCAGTGGGCAGCTCGAAGCTGGGGTGGAGCAGGTGCCTCCACAGAAGTGGCTGTCCTGGGTCCGGCCCAGCTGCAGAGATGCCATGTAGGGCCGCGAGTGGGGCCGGGCCTCCCGCCCGCCCACGAGTTTGGCAGCCCAGGCTGGGCCTGGGGGAGGGCCCCCCGTGTGAGGGCAGCGGGCCTGCCCTGTGGGACCCCAGGCCCTGAGACGAGTCTCCCCACCGCGGCAGGTCCGCCTGGGAGGAGGGGCGTGGAGAAGCTGAAGGCCCCAACCCAGCAGCAGGGTGGCAGCCCCTCTCCCAAGGACCGAGGACCCACACCCTGGGTGCCTGCACCCCAGCGTCCAGACTCGCACCGAAGCAGCCCTGCCTTGGTCTCCCAGCAGGGCCATGGACAGACGGGAGGACGGGAAGGTGGCCCACTCACCGCCCAGGAGCAAGGCCAGCAGCATGGTGGTGAGCGCAGGCCCGGGCAGCCAGCGGTGTGGGGACATGGTCAGGCTCAGGTCCCGCCCACCAAGCTCGGCTCCCTGCTTCCTCCTTCCCCCAGGAGGCCATGGGCAGCTTGGGGCTCAGCCATGCTCCAGAAAGGACCCTGGGCTCAGGCCTCAACTGCCTGGAGGTGGGGAGCTGGCAGTGCCCCAGCCCATGCCAGGAGCCCAGGGGGCAGCAGGGCCACAGCCCAGAGGGACAGACACCTCACCACAAGGTCCCTGTGGCCCCAGCAAAGTACATGTGGCTGCATGACCCTGACAGGGAGGGGACAGGTGGGGACAGTGCCACGGGAGGCTCCCCGGCTGCCTCGGGCCCCTGCCGCCTCCCGCCCAGCCTCGGTCCAGGGGATCCTTTCCCCCAAGGCAGTGGCTCTCAATCAGGGGCAGCACTGCCCCCAGGGACCTCTGGGGACGCTGGTGATTGTCACAACTGGAGAGCTGCAGACCATGAGGCATGGAGGCCAGAGACGCTGCCCAGTACCCTGCAGTGCCCAGGACATGCCTCACAAGGGAGAACCCCGTGTCCCCAAGGTGAGCCCGCTGCAGGGACAGTGGAGTCAGCCTGAGAAGCAGGAGCCCGCGCAGCAGCAGCAGCTCTGACGCTCCCTCCCCCCTCCCGTTTTTCTTTTTTCTTTCTTTCTTTTTTTTTTTTGGATGCTGGGGATTTCGCCCAGGATGCTTTACCATTGAGCTATGTCCCCAGCCTTTTTTTTTTTTTTTTTTGGTACCCGGGATTGAACTCAGGGGCACTCGACCACTGAGCCACATCCCCAGCCCTATTTTGTGTTTTATGTAGAGACAGGGTCTCGCTGAGTTGCTTAGAGCCTCGCCATGCTGAGGCTGGCTTTGAACTCACGATTCTCCTGTCTCAGCCTCCCTAAGTGCTGGGATTACAGGCTTGCGCCACCGCGCCCGGCTCTCAGCCCTTTTTATGCTTTTTTAAAAAAATTATTATTGAGACAGGGGTCACTAAGTTACATAGGGCCTCACTGAGTTGCTGAGGCTGGATTTGAACTCTTGATCCTCCTGCCTCAGCCTCCAGAGTCCTGAGGACTACAGGTGTGCGCTACTGCGCCTGGCTCTGACATTGCATTTTTAAGTATTTCAGGCTCACAGAAGTGCCAGGTGCCTGTCACCATGGCCACTTGGGCATGACCTGGCCACTGCAGCAGGACGCAAGCCCCAGGCCAGCCTCTGCAGCTCAGCAAAGTCCTGTCTTGAAATAAAATAGGAGTGCTGGTAGCCGCTCAGTGACAGAGCACCCAGGCCCAGTCCCCTGCACCCAGCCACACAAAACACGACTGTACAAGGGGGCTGCAGCGGCCCAGGTGTCCATCCAGGGGAAGGGACACACCGGGCCATCCACCGGCAATGTCCTGGGCCGGCAGGAGCGTCTGGAGATGGACATGGACGCGTGGGTGCAGGGCTGGAGGGACTCTGGCTGCTCATGGGCATGGGCTTCCCTGTGGGGTGAGGGGATGTGCTGGAACTGGACGGGGTGGGGTGCAGTTCTGGGCGAGCTGCACGGTGTGGGGGACACCTCGACAGCTGCTGAAGATGGCAAGACAGGACGGCCAGACGGCCAGGCGGGCGAGCGGCCAGGGGCAGCTCAGGGCCCAATCTGCGTCCTGCATGGTTCGGGTGCCAGTCCTGGGCACTAACTTGCTGTGAGACCCTGGCAAAGTTGCTTGACCTCTCTGGGGTCTCTGGCTCCTGCCTGGCAGAAAAAGAACAAGCAATTCTTGCCACAAATGTGATGGGGAGGGTCCAACGAGACCCTGAAGGCACAGGGCCTCCCAGCAAGGCCCTGAGTTGGACCCCCAACATGCCAAAACCACAATGGGGTGCCACTTCCCATCACACCAGCAACATCACCGAGACCATGGCCCAGTGCAGGGCAGGGGGGGACGGGGAGGCCGACGTGCGGGAAGGGGCCGGGGGCCGTCTCAGCAGCCTGGGGCAGAACAGGCAGGCGCCTTGGGTGGAGAGGTCCACTGCCCTTCTGCCCCATGGGGCCTGGAGACAGGCGTCCACAACAGGGCTGCCCCGGGGATGGACCCGCGGCCTTGGCTCTGCCTGTATGTGCCTCGTCCATTTGCTCATCTGTTGATCTCTGCGGTGCTGGGGTGACCCCAGGGGTGCCAACCGCAGAGCCACCTCCGTAGCGTGACCCTGTGTCCCTGACCTGTGACCCCAGCCCAAAGCACAGCCTCCCCGGCTCTCACCCAGGGTCCCCCGGGAGCCTGCACAGGCTGGTCGGTGACTCGGGGGTCTTCCTGCCCCCAGTGAGCACCATCCTCCTCCAGTGCCCCTCTCCGGTCTCCCTACAGACCCCCTTCCCTGGGACCCCAGATGAGCTGAGTGGAGGCCAGCACGGAGCTCTCTGGCCCAGCGTCCTGCCAGCAGCCTGCGGGAGGGGGACAGGCAGGCGGGCAGCTCTGAGCCCCAAAGGCTGCTCCCTCTGCCTCAGGGCCCCTCCTGTCAGCCTAGGGAGACCCCAGCCCCCCTTGCTGTTCCTTGAGAGGACAGGGGCCCGGAGCCCGCTTGGCACAGTCCTTGCAGGGCTGGGTGGCTGTGTGAGCCTGGCAAGTCACGGCCCTTCTCTGTCTGCCCCAGGGACCTCAGCCCCCGCCGTGGGATCTCAGCACAGATGGGGGAAGCTGGGGGGTCAGGCTCACCCAACGACTACGACCCCGGCCACGCCGCAGGCCCCATCGGGCAGAACTCGGGAAGTTGCCCAACTGCTCTCGACCCTCCACCGCCACCTTGGCCGTTTTCCCACTCCAACAGGTGCATCTGCAGGCGCGGGCGGGACGGAGCCAATCACCCCCAAGGCCAGCACAGGCGCAGACTGGCAAAGGGTGAGGCCACTGAACCCCAGCACAGAGCCTGAGACCCACGATCACCAGGTGCGAGTGCAGGCCGGCGTGGTGTCTTGCTGGCCTGTATTACTAGTTTCTAAACGTTTTTCTTTTTTTCTTGGTACTGGGATTGAACTCAGGGGCACTTGACCACTGAGCCACATCCCCAGCCCTATTTATTTTGTGTTTTATGTAGAGACAAGGTCTCACTGAGTTGTTTAGCGCCTCGCCGTTGCTGAGGCTGCTTTGAATTCGCGATCCTCCTGCCTCAGCCTCCCTAAGTTCTGGGATGACAAGGGTGGCCACCGCGCCTGGCCGTTTTTCTTTTTTGAACTCAGTGCTCAACCACTGAACAACCCAGCCCTTTTCATTTTAAAACAAGGTCTCCGGCTGGGGTTGTGGCGCAGTGGTAGCGTGCTCGCCTAGCATGCGTGAGGCACTGGGTTCGATCCTCAGCACCAACATAAAAACAAAGATATTCTGTCCACCTACAACTAAAAAAATAAATAAGTATTTAAAAAAATAAATAAATAAATAAAATAAAGATATTCTGTCACCTATAGCAAAAAATAAATATTAAAAAATTTTTAAAAATAAATAAATAAAGATATTGTGTCCATCTACAACTAAAAAAAAAAAAAATTAAAACAAAACAAGGTCTCATTAAGTTACTCAGCTTGCCCCGAACCTGCGTCCTCTGCCTCAGAGCCTCTGTCACTGGGGTTGGGCCATATCTTAGTGTTCAGCTTCTGTGAGACACAACACATAGCACAGCTCCCTCCTGGACGGAGCAGCTTTCGAACACTTAGAGCTGTGTGGTCATCAAGGTTTCGGGGTGTTCTCACCACCCTCTAGAGAAGCCCCGGTAGCAGTGACCAGTCTCCGTCCCCTTTCCATTCCCGCCCCTACGTGTCCCCACATCCACAGGCACGGGCCCTGTCTCCGGACTCGCCTGCCCTGGGTGTTTCCTGCCAGTGAAGCCCCGTGTGGCCTTTCCTGTGTGGTTCTCTGCAGAGATGCTCGGTCCTGCATTTGTCAGACAGGGAGAGAGCATCCCGTGGTGGATCGAGAGAATCTCCTCGCCCTTCCAGTCCGCAGAGGTCCCAGGCACCCAGGCCCCAGGCCAGAGGTGTGGACTCAGAAATCATAAATCGGTAGTGAGTCTTCCGAGTACTGACTCTTGTGGTTCAAAAACAGACAAACAACCAAATTAAGACACAGGCAAAGGGGCTGCGGTTGTAGCTCAGCATAGAGCGCTTGCCTCGCATGCGTGAGGCCCTGGGTTCGATCCTCAGCACCACATACAGAGCAATAAAATAAAGACATTGTGTCCATCTACAGCTAAAAAAAATTAAAAAAAAAAAAAAAAGACACAGGCAAAGCCGGGCGGTGGCCACGCCTGTCATCCCAGAGGCTGGGGAGGCTGAGACAGGACGATCGCGAGTTCAAAGCCACCTCAGCAACAGCGAGGCGCTAAGCAACTCAGTGAGACCCTGTCTCTACATAAAACACAAAATAGGGCTGGGGATGTGGCTCAGTGGTCGAGTGCCCCTGAGTTCAGCCAAGCCGCTTCCCAGAGAGCACTGCAGAGCCCCCACCCCCAAATGAGGCCAGGAGATGCTGAGGCTAGCCTCCTGCCTCGGGCTCCTGGGGAGCTGGGAGGACAGGCGTGGCCACCATGCCTGTCACGGTCACAGTATTGGGCCTTGCTTCTGAGGTAAGAGTGGGAGGCGGGGAGGGCAGTAGTGTCCCATGTCCTCAGGGACACTGGCTCGTGTCTCGGGTGTGAGGGCTCCCAGAATGGTTCACTCCCCAAGAGGTGAATCAGGTAGATTTGGGAGTCCTCTGTCAGTCCTAGTATTGGGGTGCTGAGCTCAGTCAGGTCTCTGCTGCGCCTCCAGGTCCAGCCGCCTAGCAGCATCCGCCACACAGGCCCCGGCCTCCGCCCGGCCTGCCCTCCTGTGTGCTCTCCCCACCTGCCCAGCATGTGCCTGAGCAAGCTTGGGCCTCATCTCTCCAGGGCCCCATTTCCTCCCTGCAGACCAGCTCGCCCGGAGCACAGTGCTACCTGTGGACTTGGGCCTGAGGAACCATTCCTTCCCAGCTAGGTGACCTCTGCGCAGCTCCCCCTCTGTGCCTCGAATTCCCTGTCTGCGCCATAGGGACACGAGCTGGCCCACCTCAGTGCTGTGCTGAGCACCAGGCTGGCTGGTCCCGCAGGCTCAACCCCCTGGTCTGTTCCAGAGCCACGTGTGGCTCCCAGGGCCCTGAATGACTGCAACCCCTCAGCCGGCACAGTGTCCACCATGGTCAGCTCCCTCTCCACCATCAGGAATTAGACTCCCCACCCTGACCCTGGTCCTCCCAGCCCTCTGCGGTCCTCCGAGCTGTCCGGAGGCTCCAGGACAGTTTCTCCTGCTCTCCCTCCCCACCAGGCACCAGGATGATTGATTGCCACATCTTCCTCTGGCTGTTTGTGGCCACCTTTCAACACCAGGATTCCCAACGGCCTCCCAGGCTCCTCCCCTGCTGGCAGTTGGGGAAGCCGAGGCTCAGTCCCCAGCCGGGCCCTGCAGACGGGCATGTGCTCCCAGTCTGCCCACAGGTCTGCTTCCACCAGCCACCTTGCTGCTGTCCACGTCAGGCGGCACGCGGGTGTGCCTGCTACCACAGGGACCCTCTGTGCCCACTGACAGGCCAGGAAAGCGAGGCCTGAGGCTCACACCAACCGCGGGACGCACCCGCACTGGGGCTTCTGAGAAACTGAAGCACCACGAAGACCCCTGATCAGTCAGGAAGGTGTCAGCCGTGTCCTCAGAGCAGCAGGAGGAAAGGGGGACATGCCCAAGGGAGAGAGTGGTCCTCTCAGACCAGAGAAGTTTCCAGAAAGTGCTGCCCAGGTCCACCTCTTGAATGTTGACAGCAGGGTGACATCAGACTTTCAAGTCCCCACTGCCATGGCAACTCTAGGTCACCTTGGCCCATGCTGAGCAGTTCTTTTTGGATTTTTTTTTTTTTTTTTTTGGTAACCACTGAGCCACATCCCAGCCTCTTTCATTTTTCGTCTTAGTACAGCATCTCACTAATTTGTTTAGGGCCTTGTGAAGTTGCTGAAGCTAGTTTTAAACAAGCAATCCTCCTGCCTCAGCCTTCCAAATCGCTGGGATTACAGGCCTGTGCCACCAGGCCCAGCTTTTTATTGGAGTCTTTTTTTTGGCGGAGAGGGGTACCAGAGATTGAACTCCGGGGCACTCGACCACTGAGCCACATCCCAGCCCTATTTTGTGTTTTATGTAGAGACAGGGTCTCACTGAGCTGCTTAGCGCCTCGCTGTTGCTGAGGCTGGCTTAGAACACTGCGCTCAGCTCTAATTGGATTCTTTTTTTTCTTTTAATATTTTTTAGTGGTAGATGGACACAATGTCTTTATTTTATTGCTTTGTAGGTGGTGCTGAGGATGAACCCAGGGCCTCCCGCATGCGAGGCAAGCGCTCCACGGCGGAGCCACAGTCCCAGCCCCCGTTCTCACGGATTCCATGGTCAGGAGGAACTCTCCTCCTCTCCCAGTTTCAGGATCTGGGCACAGAAGTCTCCTGGGTCCCTCCCGTCCGCGTTGCCCTGGGCCGGCATTCCTGCTGCAGTGAGCAGGTGGTCTGCTGAGGACTGTGCCGTGTCCTGTCCACTTGGGCCAGGCAGAGCTGCAGGTCAATTTCTTCTTGGGAAAGAAAGCTCGCGGGGGTCAGCACTGCGGGCCCATCTTATAGAGGCCTTCCCTGACCCTCATGTTCCCACCGTCCCTGCATCACCGCACAGAAAGTCTTTGAAAACTTGCACTGGGGTCTGAAGACGCGAGAAGGTATTGCGACTGCGGACAGGCGGAGGGCAAGGGCAGCGGCTGGGGCGTGGAGGGCAGCGGCGCACACTGCAGGCCCCGGGCGCGGCCCCAACCAGGGAGACAATGCGGGACTGTGGGCCTCGTCCCCGTTGCCAGCGTCCCCAGCAGCGGTTGAGGCCCAGGCGTGCGGTGGGTGTCGAGGCGCGCAAAGGAGGCAACGGGCAGCACCCTGCGGGTGACAGCTCCGGGCAGTGACCCAGGCTCCCGGGGGCTCAGCGTCCCCGGTGAAACACGGGGTCGACCAGCCCTCGCAACAGGGCTCCGTGCGCTGCGCAGCCCCCCCCCACCCGGGCCCTGGGCCCTGGCTGCGCTGCTCGGAGACCCGCGGGGGCAGCGCGCAGGGCGAGCCCGCCGCCGGCCAGCCGCTTTGTCTCGGCCGCCGGAGCGCCGGGGAGCTCGCCGCGGAAACAGGCGGCGGCGGCGGGCCCCCAGCACCGGGCCGCGAACGGGGAGAAACCGGCCCTGCGGGGGGCGCGCTGCCCCGACGCGCAGACAAAGGGCCCGCGCCCCGCCCGGCCCTCCGCGCCCGGCCCGGCCCCGCCCCCGGCCTCCGGGCCCCGCCCCCGCCCCGCCCCTCGGGAAGGGCGGCTTTGTGGTCGCACCGCCGCAGCCCCGCCCCGGCCCCGCCCCGGACCCGGAGCCCCGCCCCGGCCCCGCCCCCAACCCGGCCCGCGGAGAGGGCGGCTTTGTGCTCGCGCCGCCGCAGCCCCGCCGCCGCTCCGCCGCTCCCGCTGGCCAGGTGAGGCTGCGGCCCGCGGACCCGGCCCGCCTCCCCGGACACCGCCCGCCGCGCCCGGCCTCCCGCCCGGCCTCCCGCCCGGCCTCCCGCCCGCCGCGGCGCCGAGCCCGACTGTTCAGCGGGCCCGGCGCGGCCCCGGTGCCCGGCCGTTTCCCGGGGTGGTCCTGGGCACCCCTGCCCGAGCCCTGCCCTCCGGCCGCCCGGTGCCCCGGGGCTCAGCCGTCGCGTCTGCCCCCAGCGCGGCTTTGTTCCTCCCGACCACGGCCTGCGGCGCCCGCGACACCATGATCGCCGCCAAGGAGAAGAACAGAAGCCCCAAGGACAGCATGACGCTCCTGCCCTGCTTCTACTTCGTGGAGGTGCGTGGGCTCGCGCGGCCGCGGCCACGCTCGGCCTGGCGTCCAGACCCCATCTGGGGAGGCAGGCGCGGACCCGCTGCTCCGGCTGCCAGGGCCGGGGAAGGACCAGGGTGTCTGGGCTGGGGTGGGGCCTGTGAGGTGGGTCGGAAGCGTTGGGCTCTGCAGGTCGAGTAGGAGTTCCAGACGCACGGAAGGGGACAGTGCGGCACGTGCTGGGAGGTGGACCTTCAGGCAGAGGTACAGGGCAGTAGCTGGCCTGGGGAGGCTGGTGGCTGGGAGGCCAGAGGAGGCGGGGCGGGGCGCTGTGCAGCTCCGCCCCCTGGGCTCTGGAGCCGAAGGTGGGGTCCAAGCCCTGCCCGGCTAATCCTTTGGCAGGGACAGCGCCCTGCCTCAGGCCGGAGTGCCCCATTTCTAGGGCGGAGTGTAGGAATCATCACCGGAGACCCGCAGCGCAGAGCGCTTTGAAGATGGAAGAGGGTGCTCAGGGTGGGGCAGGCTGTCTCCTTGGACGGCCTTCCAGAATGCCCAGCTTCAGGGAGGGCCTGGGAGGGCCTGGTGGGAAGCGCCCAGGCTCCCTGCAGGCCGCTGCCCAGCATGGTAGATCTGTTTGTTTTCCTTTCTTTTCTTTCTTTCTTTTTTTTGGGGAGTGAACTCAGGGGCCCTCGACCACTGAGCCGCACCCCCAGCCCTACTTCGTGTTTTATGTAGAGACAGGGTCTCACTGAGTTGCTTAGCGCCTCGCCATGGCTGAGGCTGCTTTGAACTCAGGATCCTCCTATCTCGGCCTCCCAGAGGGCTGGGCTCCAGCTTGTTTTTCAAGACTGTGGCTGGTGGGCTGCAGGGCGAGGCCTGCTCCCCTTGCTTGCTGTGCCTCTGTTGTTTGTTCTACCTCGTGGGAATTGCCTGGCCTTCATTTCTCCCCCTTCTTGTTTCACTTTTATTCTTTTTTTTTTTTTTTTAATATTTTTTTAGTTGTAGATGGACACAATGTCTTTATTTTGTTGCTTTGTACGTGGTGCTGAGGATCGAACCCAGGGCCTCACGCATGCGAGGCAAGCGCTCTACCCCCGAGCCACAACCCCAGCCCTCACTTTTATTCTTACTTGTTTTGCAGCAGTGGGGACGGAGCCCAGGGCCTCCTAATGCTGGCAGGGCCCCACACTGAGCTGCACCCAGCCCTTTGTGTTTCATTTTGAGACAAGGTTTCACCCAGGCTGGCCTGGTCCTGGCCTCCCCCTGCCTCAGCCTCTGAAGTCCAGGGAGGCGACCGCACCTGGCCCCTTTGGTTCCTTTTTGTTTTAGTGGCACTTTTTTTTTTTTTGGTACCAGGGATTGAACTCAGGGGCACTCGACCCCTGAGCCACATCCCCAGCCCTATTCTGTGTTTTATGTAGAGACAGGGTCTCACTGAGTTGCTTAGCCTCGCCGTTGCTGAGGCTGGCTTTGAACTCGCGATTCTCCTGTCTCAGCCTCCCTAAGTGCTGGGATTACAGGCTTGAGCCACCGCGCCCGGCTTAGTAGCACACTCTTGATGCGAGCAGCCCCCTCTGGGCCAGTGTGTTCTTAGGTGGCTGTGATGTTCAGCTGAGGGTCTCTGGAGTGAGGGGGTGGGTAGAGGGGATTAAGGAGGCTTTTGCAGAGCTTCCTGGCTGGTGGGCTCTGAGGTGGGGCCCTCCATGGCCCCATGGAGCCAGGCCATGCACCCCACCTACACGCAGCTGAGATTCTGCCTCCACCATGACCTGGTTTCCCCTCTCCCCTCCCTCCCCTCCCACAGCTGTATCAAATCTGGCCTCTCCCCAGCCCCAGTTCCTGCTGTGGCTCCCCAGTGCCCAGAGGGCTCCCCCACCCCTGCTTCTCCTCTGTTAGTAGGCAAGTGAGCAGGGCATTGAAGTCACACCTTCCCAAGGCCCCCGATATCACAGGTGGGATCCGCAGAGAACTTCACAGAAGGCTTTTCATTTCTGCAGCACTGGGGCTTGAACCAGGGCCTCCGACATGCCAGGCAGACCTCCTGAGCTGCAGCCCCAGCCCTTAAAACAACTTTTTTTTTTTTTTGGTACCAGGGACTGAACTCAGGGGCACTCGACCACTGAGCCACATCCCCAGCCTTATTTTGTGTTTTATGTAGAGACAGGGTCTCACTGAGTTGCTTAGTGCCTCGCCGTTGCTGAGGCTGGCTTTGAACTCGCGATCCTCCTGCCTCAGCTTCCCTAAGTGCTGGGATGACAGGCATGGCCACCGCGCCCGGCCCTTAAAACAACTTTCTTGCTAAAGAATTTGCTGTTTGTGAGGCTGTGCTCAAGCCACACTAAGAACTCTTCCCGCGCTTGATCTGAGTGCCCGCTCCAGCCAGCCATGAGGATAGAAGTGACAGAACAGTGGCAGCGGGGCCACGCAGGCCACGCAGGCCTGGCCAAGGACCAGGACTCCCGCCATGCAGAGGCTGTGCTTCCGTGCGCCCTGGGCCTCACCCGCACGCAGGTGTTCAGGAGGTGCTCCTTGGGCAGCGTGCCCTAGGACGTTCAGTTACAGCCTGGCCCTCGCAGGCCCTGACCTCTAGCCTGGGAGCTGTCCTGCCTCAGCCCCTCAGGCCTGGGGTGAGGGCCAAGGCTGCAGGTGGGTGTGTGCCCGGTTCCCCAGGCGGCCGGCCCATCAGACGCGCTCCGTGCCCTGGGAGACGCAACCTGTGAGCCCTGCATGGGCTGCCGCCACGCCGCCAGCCTGCGCCTGTCTGGGAATGAGCGGAGGCTCGGCCCTGCCCTCCTGGCCCAGCTGTCCAGCCTGCCCACCTGCCCTCTGTGGAGGGTGGAGGGAGCTTCCAGGAATGCTGTGCGGGCACCTGCTGGGCCGTGGGGCGGGCCATTCTTGGGCTGCGAGGTGTGCACGACTCCTAGCAGAGGGGCCTGAGAGAGTGGACAGCACAGGGGCCTCCAGGGAGGCCGTCCAGGGAGGGCTGGCCCGCAGGGGCATCTAAGGGAAGCACTTCCTGGGCAGGAGACGGGGTGGGGAGCCCAGTGGCAGGAGAGGCCAAGGTTCCCGTGCTGAGATGACAGGCTGGCCGGCCTGGGGATGACCCATAGGGGAACGGGCATGCAGTGTGGGTGGACGGTGGCTGGGCAGTGGGCAGAGGAGTGGTGGGTGGGTGGCAGATGGAGAGACCCTGGTGTGAGGAACTGGTTTCTGGGTGCTGGGATGACAGGCCAGCTGGATGGAGGGGCGGTTTGGCAGCTGGGCCGGTGCGGCTGGGCAGGGTGAGCTGTGGCAGATGGACGCGTGACCTGGCCAGCTGTGTGCCTGCAGCTGCCCATTGTGGCGTCCTCCATTGTGTCCCTGTACTTCCTGGAGCTGACCGACCTCTTCAGGCCGGCCCAGGTGGGCTTCCAGTGCTACGACCGTGCGCTGTCCATGCCCTACGTGGACACCAGTGAGGAGCTCATCCCCCTGCTCATGCTGCTCAGCCTGGCCTTCGCCGCCCCTGCTGCCTCGGTGAGTGCGCGCGGGCCGGGCGGGGGTGCTGGGCGCGGCCGCAGCCTGCTGACCCTCCCGCCGGCAGATCATGGCCGGCGAGGGGCTGCTCTACTGCCTGCAGTCGCGGCTGTGGGGCCGTGGCGGGGGCGCCCGCGGGGCCGAGGGCGGCATCAGCGTTGGCGGCTGCAACTTCAACTCCTTCCTGCGGCGCACGGTGCGGTTCGTGGGTGAGTCGCTGGCGTCCCCTGCTGCCCCGGAGTCCCGTCCCCCATGGGGTGGGCAGTTCCACTCGCCCCTCCCGGCCCTGACCCCCTACCCCGCAGGCGTCCACGTGTTCGGCCTGTGTGCCACGGCTCTGGTGACCGATGTCATCCAGCTGGCCACCGGCTACCACGCGCCTTTCTTCCTGACCGTCTGCAAGCCCAACTACACCCTGCTGGGCACGTCCTGCGAGGCCAACCCCTACATCACACAGGACATCTGCTCCGGCCACGACGCCCACGCCATCCTGACGGCTCGGTGAGTGCCCGTCCTCCTGCCGGGGGCCTGGGGCCGGGCCGGGCTCACACTGCGCTCTTGCAGGAAGACCTTCCCGTCGCAGCACGCCACTCTGGCCGCCTTTGCCGCCGTCTACGTGTCGGTGAGTGCCCCCCGCCCCCCGCGGCCCCGGGCCCCAGCCCGGCCTGACCCAGCCCAACCCCCAGATGTACTTCAACTCCGTCATCTCGGACGCCACGAAGCTGCTCAAGCCCATCCTGGTGTTTGCCTTCGCCATCGCCGCGGGCGTCTGCGGGCTCACCCAGATCACCCAGTACCGCAGCCACCCCGTGGACGTCTACGCGGGCTTCCTCATTGGGGCGGGCATCGCTGCCTACCTGGTGAGCCACCACCCGAGGGAGCGGCCGGCCCGGGGGAGCGGGGGAGGCTGGCCCCGTCCCCCGCACTCTGGAGGGATTTGTTCCTTGGATCTTGGGGTCAGACCAGCCTGCAGTCCTGAGGCCGGGCTCGCCCCCCAGGAAGGCCCTGCCTCCCCTCGGGCTCCCAGGCAGGTGAGCTGCGGCCAGGCCATCTCAGGCAGGGGCTCACGCTCCCCATGTCCCCCCAGGCCTGCCACGCGGTGGGCAACTTCCAGGCCCCACCTGCAGAGAAGCCCACGGCTCCCCCACCAGCCAAGGACGCGCTGCGGGCCCTGACCCAGCGGGGCCACGACTCGGTTTACCAGCAGAACAAGTCTGTGAGCACAGACCAGCTGGGCCCGCCAGGGCGTCTGGAGGGCGTGCCCCGTCCCGTGGCCCGAGAGAAGACGTCCCTGGGCAGCCTGAAGCGGGCCAGTGTGGACGTGGACCTCCTGGCCCCCCGCAGCCCCATGGGCAAGGAGCACTTGGTGACCTTCAGCAACACACTGCCCCGGGTCAGCACGCCCTCGCTGGATGACCCTGCCCGCCGCCACATGACCATCCACGTGCCACTGGACGCCTCCCGCTCCAAGCAGCTCATCAGCGAGTGGAAGCAGAAGTCCCTGGAGGGCCGCGGCCTGGGGCTGCCTGACGAGGCCAGCCCGGTGCACCTGCGTGCGCCCGCGGAGCCCATGGCCGAGGAGGAGGAGGACGAGGAAGAGGAGGAGGAGGAGGAGGAGGAGGAGGAGGACGAGGGGGAGGAGGGTCCCACCCCACCCTCCCTCTACCCCACGGTGCAGGCGCGCCCGGGGCTGGGGCCGCGCGTCATGCTCCCCCCGCGGCCGGGGCCTCAGCCACTGGTGCACATCC
Source organism: Xerus rutilus (assembly GCA_028644305.1). Lineage (NCBI taxonomy): Eukaryota > Metazoa > Chordata > Mammalia > Rodentia > Sciuridae > Xerus > Xerus rutilus. Next base: position 354,695 of record CM053413.1, on the reverse strand, counting down.
CTGAGGAGGGGGTGCCAGCGGGCACGGGCCTGTCCCCCAAGAGCAGCGCCGCCGTGCGGGCCAAGTGGCTCGTGATGGCCGAGAAGGGCGGGGCCTCCATGGCCCCCGCACAGCCCCGCGTGGCCAACCCGCCCCGGCTGCTGCAGGTCATCGCCATGTCCAAGGCCCCGGGCGGACCGGGGCCCAAGGCGGCAGAGACGGCCTCGTCCTCCAGCGCCAGCTCCGACTCCTCGCAGTACCGCTCGCCCTCCGACCGGGACTCGGCCAGCATCGTCACCATCGACGCACACGCGCCCCACCACCCCGTCGTCCACCTGTCGGCGGGCAGTGCGCCCTGGGAGTGGAAGGCCACTGGCAGTGGGCCCCGGGGGGCGGAGGGCGAGGCAGGGTACGAGCTGGGGGACCTGGCCCGTGGCTTCCGTGTGGGGTCCAAGCCACCAGGCGTGTCCCCTGGCTCATCGGTCAGTGACGTGGACCAGGAGGAACCTCGCTTCGGGGCTGTGGCCACCGTCAACCTGGCCACAGGAGAGGGGCTGCCCCCACAGGGCGCGGCTGATGGGGTGCTGGGGCCGGCCAGCCGGGAGTCCACACTGCGGCGGCAGGTGGGTGGCCTAGTGCTGGGTGACCGGGAGGCCAGCGAGGTGGAGGCTGAGAGCTATTTCCGGAGGATGCAGGCCCGCAGGCTCCAGGACTGAGTGCTCCCCTCCCGCTGTGCAGGGCTAGGGTGGGTGGGAGGGCCGGGATCCAGGTGGGCAGGGAGGGGCCGTCTCACAACACGCCAATAAAAAAGGTGACTGCTGACGTCAGGGCTGAGTCGTCTGGTCCGTGCGGCTGGGGGCAGGTGGAGTCCAGCGTGCAGAAGGGCCCGGGTCGCTGCCCCTGCAGCTCCTGGGGGTGGGAAGGACTCCGGCCAGCGGCTGGCAGCCCCAGCCCAGGGGCACCCTGTCCAGTGCAGGAGGGAAGCGGGCAGCGGGATTCAGAGGAAACAGCAGCAAAGAGGCCCAAGAAAGAGGGAATCAAAGCGCAGGGTACAGAAGAAATTTATTCACGTCCAGTACAGACCGGCCAGCTGCCTCCTGCAGCGTAACAGCAAAGAAGGTCCACAGGGGAGGCCGAGGTGTTGCAAAACTGCTTTAATCGAGTTCTCCGCATTACAAGCCCTGGGACGGGCCATGGAATGTGCTTGTGGCCACCGCGCTCCACGTACAATACTGAGCCTGTAGTCGCTGCTATCAAAATACACACGTCACCGTAAAAAACCCCACGCGCCCCTCCACGTCTCAACAGGTATAAAAAATCATAAATATTTACACCCTTGTCACACTCCACTAGGGAACTTGGGATCCGAGGAGACCGGCCCCGCTGCTGGGCAGTGGGACCAAGGCAGCCCCCAGGGCAGGAGGGTGGTCAGGACCTGGAGGTTCCCACCGCCTGGGGTCCCAGCATCAGAGCAGACAGGAACAGAAACACGACTTTGGTCCAAAATTTGAAGGAAAAAAAAAAAAACCCTGAAAGTTCTAGAGCTGGTCTTCCTAGGCAGATCTCGGGAGGCTGAGTAAGGCCACTGGGGTGGGAGAGGCCCAGCAAGGCCCCGCCCGCGTGGAGGCCGGGTCCTGCCTGCAACTGAATTGATTACAAAGAATAAAATAGAAAGTACAGCATACAAAGTGATACCAGGAGAAAGCTCACTCATACCACTGGATCCTCTTGCTATAAAAAGTCACTTAAAACTATTTCTTTTGCATATAAATGAAAAAAGATTAGGATATTTGGTCAACTGGAAATATTGCTAGGCACAGATGTCTGCGACCGCATCAGAATATGATACAAAGACTATAATGAAAGGCTAAAAGCTCAAGGAGGCCGGGTTGGTGCCCTCAGGGCCTGGCCGGGCGAGGGGGGACCTGGGTGGCTGGAGGACACTGGGAGAATCATGTCACTTGATTACGTGGGGTGAGGGGGGGGCCAGCCCTGCTGGCACCTCGGTCTCCGCTCCCGCCCAGCACTGGGCACATGATCCACGGGAACAGGAGGCCGCTTTGCGTTAGCCTGGAGCAGGACCCCAGCCCCTGGGTCCCTAGGTCGCCTTGGGTGGGCGCATGGCCGCAAGGCAGGCAGGTTTAAGGCACGAGGAAGCCAAGTTGTGGTCAGGGGCGCCCCCCCCCGTGGGCCACACACCCGACATGCCCTGCAAGGCACACGGCGCTGGGTCTGGCCCTGCCTGGCCCTGGGCAGGCGGGGGACCCCTGCCACAGTCCCCGAGCGCCCGAGCCGTCAGTCACCGCAAGGTCAGCAAGGTGAGCTAGATTTAATTTTTTTAAAAACAGGTAAACTGATTTCTCTTTAAAAAAATAAAATCTCTGGTCTGTTAAGGTCACTTCAGCTGCTTCTTAAAGTGGCTTTTCTCTGGAATGACGGAAGCGGCTCGGGAGCCCGGCCGGGAGGGCTCTGCCCCTAGATGGTGGACTTGGAGAAGGAGACCCGCAGGTGGTGGTTCTCGCCCAGGTCGTGGTTGTGCAGGTCTATGAGCGCCTGCACCGCCTCCTCCACAGAGCCCATCTGGATCAGTGCCATCTTGCGGTCCTTCCTGCAACACAGCGGGTCAGATGGTGGGCGTCGAGCAGGCGGGTGGGCTGGGGTGGGCTGGGGTGGGCGGGCACAGCCCTACTCACTGGAAGAACTTGAACCCCTTGACCACGCCCCCATTGCTGGAGAACAGGACCTTGAGGTCTTCCTCGGTGATGGAAGGCCTGTGGGGAGAAGGGCTGTGAGCGGCTCAGGCCAGGCAGGCCCTGGCCCCTCAGAGACCAAGAAGGGACAAATGACCTTGGTGGCCAGGCCTGAAACAGCCTTGAGACAAGAGGCTCTGCCAGGGTGTCAGGGAGGCTGCGTGGACTCACGGGATGTTGGACAGGTGCAGGGTGGCGGAGGGCGGGAAGATGTTCTGGAAGTTCTTGGAGCCGGGCTTCTTGAAGCGGTGCAGGGGGGAGTTGCCGTAGTCCTTGGTGAGGCCCTGGTCCTCCTGGCCCTCACGCGGCAGCTGCACATTCTGGTGCTTGGACAGTGTGATGCGAATGGGCTTCCCGTGCAGCTTGTGGCCATTCAGGTGGCTCATGGCTGGGGATGGGGCAGACAGTGACCAGGGGCCCGCAGGCATGGGCGGGGTGCCTGCCCCAGGCCCGGCCCTTACCCAGCTGGGCCTGGCTGCCGTCCGCCATCTGCACCAGCGCGTTCTCCTTCTTGTTGAACAAGATCTTCACCCGCTGCACATCCCCGTAGACGCCTTCGGGAGCCAGGGTGAGGCATGAGTGGGGGGCCCACCCACCTCCGCCCGAGCCCTGCGCACCCTCCAGGCTCGCTCAGCCCGCCGGGGAGCCTGCGCCTAGCAGCCCAGGGCCCGCTAACAGGAGCGCCCACGTCCAGCCAGGTCCTAACATCCGGGGTGGGCCAGCTGTCGAGAGCGCCCACGCTCGCATGCTACTGACACGCTTAACTCTTGGAGAAGCATGCAGGGCGGTGACCATGCGCGTCTACGAGCCGGACGGTGGCAAACCAGAAGCAAACCACGTAAGGAGGCAGAAGGCCAAACACAAACTCAGGGCACATCTCAGGGCGTAAACCATCAATTAAATGGAACAAGGTAATAAAAAGTGGGAATAACATACCGAAAAGGATAAAGAGGCTTTGGGGTGTGACTCTCTTTAGAGGACAGCAGAGCAAGGCAGCGAAGGGACAGGGGGGGGGAGAGGTCAGGGGGGCGAGTTGCCATCGTCCACCACGAGGAAGACAGTCCCCGCAGGCGTGCAGGTTGATGGTGATGAGATGCCAGGATGTTAATATTCAAGGGCAGGTTGTTCCGGAGAGCAGGGTTTGAGAGGGGATTTGTTTTTATTTATGTATGGTTTGTTTGTTTCAAGCAACAACAGGAAGCAGAAGAACCGTGCAGTCAGTTGGCAAAGAAATTCCGGATCAGGGCAAGAAAAAAAATAGGGAAAGGGGAACGGGAGAAAAGAAAAGTAGCAAAAAACACAGGTCAGTAAATACGTAGGAACCCAGGCAGCATCCCAGTCACTCGCACACACACGCCGCTCGGCGCTCCACCTGGGCAGAGGCCCTGAGGCGCTCGGCCACCACGGGCAGCCAGCAGGGGCGGCTGCTGGTTCACCCGAGCGCCCTGGCTCAGGACAGCTGCAGGGCCGCAGAGCGCACCAGGAGCAGGGACCGAGGGGACGCCAGTCCTGCCTCGAGCCCAGGAAAGCCAAGGAGCACCACAGACGAGGGGTCCAACGCAACCACGAGCCGTCCCGTCCACGAGTGAGACACCTGAGCCTCTAGCACCTCGGCCCCGCCAGGCGGCCGGCCCTGCTGACGCATTCACCCTGGCAGCTGAGGTCTGTGTGCAGGGCACAAGTGCCCGAGCACCCTGAGCACCCGAGCTGCAGCAGGACCGGGGCGGGGTGTGCGCCTGCTGGCCCACAGCTGACCTAGCTCGCCTTCGCAAGTGACAGGAGGCATTAACTCTGAACATCACAGAATTGAAAATGCAAACGGAGACGCCAGGGAGGACAGGAGACTCAGCAGGACCCTGGGAAACGCGGTAGGAGGGGGACGCCGCGACCCGGAGCAGACTGCAGCAGGAGGAGGCAGCCACGCTTGGGGCCTGAGGCGGCCGCTGGCAGGGGCTCCAGAGCTGGAGACCCAGGCTCTGCCCGCATGCAGCGTGGCCACTGACCCTACGGCCCAGCACACCCTGCTCGCGCTCTGGGAGAAGCAGCCTGGGAGGGACCCACGTACCTCAGGGTTGAGGTTGCTGACCAGCAGGACGGAGTTCCCGGCCCCTGCCAGGCCTGGGATGGCGATGCGGCCCGCGGCGGCTGCTGCGGCCGCAGCTGATGGGATGGCCAGCGGGGCCAGGGCTCCGTGCACGTTAGGAACAGACAGACCTGGAAGGAAGAGGCAGTCAGGAGATGAGCACAGGCCCTCTGCCTGCCACCACGAGGGCACAGACGCCCCTCCTCATGCACAAGGAGCCACGGGAGGCGGCACCAGGATTGAGCCCTGTGAGGGGCGCCCGTGGGCTCCTCTGGACCTCAGCGGCTCCACCAGTGAGCCCGACTCCTCGCGGCACCGAGGTCTGGGCCATGGACCCTCTGCATGCGCCACACAGCACGGAAGCTGGGTCTGAAAACACAGGCGCGGGCCTCGCACCAGGCCCCACGGGCACGGCGTGCGTGCAAGCCTCGCCGTCCCCCATGCAGACGCAGCACGCACTGCTCGCCCACGGCCACAGCGGCCGGAGCGAGGCACACGTTGTGCCGGCCGCCGGCTCATGCTCCTCAGCGGAGGCCACCGCTTACCAGCCACTCAACAACTACCAGGGACACTTCCCTCCACTGCGTCCGCGTCCTTGCCCGAGCGCTTGAAGGGAACCAGACCACAAGACTGCGCGGTTAGTGGCTGTTGCCAACGCCGTGCCCGCTGCCTCACGGGCGCTGCCCTGCCCTGCCCTGCCTCTCCGCTGCCCTGCCGAGCCGCCTCTGCGGACGCGACTGCCCCTGCGGCTCCCTTCCCCTCTCCCGGCACTCGCCAGGGGCCAGCTGGCCACGCTGGCGGCCGCGGAAGCAGAGCTGCGTGGAAAGGGTGAGGCATGCAGTCGCCAGGGCGGCCGAGTTGAGTACCTGTGGCTTGAGGAATTGCAAAGGTGGGAGGGAACCCAGCTCCTGCATACGGAGAGGCTGAGATTATACCAGGCGCACCTAGAAACAAAGAGACACTAATCACTGCACCCACAACCTGCACCGCGAGCACGGCAGGAGCCTCGCGGGCAGGGCCACTGCTCTCAGGACTGGCACGCTGAGCGGGAGCTGCTCCCTGGGCCTGGGGGCGCTGACTGAGCTACGCATCCCACCCAGCCAGGAGCTGGGCCTGGCTCCCAGCAGCAGTCTGCACGCAGGGCCGGGTCAGGAGGCGCCTCACCGAAAGCCGCGGCCATGGTCTGGTCCAGCGAGGGCTGACTGTCCCCCGAGGGCAGGTCTGGGCGCGTGTAGTCCCGGCTCTTGTCGTTGTTGTACTTGACGTTGAGGCTGGTGAGCTTGGAGAAATCGATGCGCAGCGTGCAGCAGGCATTGTAGATGTTCTGCCCGTCCAGCGACTGCGAGGAGAGGCGGGTGAGCCGCGGCTGGGCCCCAGGGTGCGCCTCCCCGGGAGCCCACTCACCAGCTTGGCGTGCTGGGCGCTCACGGGGTCGGCATACTGCAGCAATGCCTGGAACTGGTTGTTCTTGGTGAAAGTGATGATCTTCAGGACCGTGCCGAACTTGGAGAAGATCTGCGGGGCGGGGCACAGTGAGTGGAGTGCCCAGCGCCCACTGGGAGGCGGCCCCGCCCCGGCTCCCAAGGCCTCACCTGGTGCAGCACGTCCAGGGTCACGGGGTAGAAGAGGTTTTCCACGATGATCCTCAGCACGGGGCTCTGCCCAGCCATTGCCATCCCTGCATCCACAGCCGCGGCCGAGGCAGCCAGGGCCAGGTTCCCCGACTGCACCGAGTTCACGGCCTGCAGGGCCGCCTGGGCCCGCTGTGGAGGCAGCACGTGAGCGCCTGGTGGGTGCCCCCAGGATGCCACCCGCCCCGCCCTCCACGGGCTACACACCGCTTGGTTTGGGGAGCTGTCGGTCTTGAGCTCCTTGTGGTTAGAGAACTGGATGTAGATGGGCTGGCCCCGCAGCACGGGCGTCACCGAGGTGTAGTAGGTGACCATGGTGTTGGCCGCCTCCTCAGTGTTCATCTCGATGAAGGCCTGGTTCTTGCCCTTCAGCATCAGGAGGTTGGTGACCTTCCCAAAAGGCAGCCCCAGGGAGATGACCTCGCCCTCCGTAACGTCACTGGGCAGCTTGCGGATGTGGATCACGCGGGAGGGGACGCCAGCACTCCTGCTGTCACCTTTGAACTTCTTGCTGTCATTTCCATTGGCTGGAAAAGGGATGAGAGTGGGCTTTGTTGTGGCCCGTCCTCCCCAAAGCCGCCTCCCTTTCTGACCAAGGCCAGAGCTCCCTTGCTGTCCTGGTGGGTCCCCGCCCCAGCGCTCCCAAGGAAGCTGGGTGAACCTGGAGGCTCCAGGCCAAGCCCGCCAAGACCCAGTTCTGCACCCGTTTGCCTCTGCACATCCAAGGACAGGCCTGGCGATCAAGCGTGGCCTAGGAGTCCTGTGCCAGTCGGCCTAGGCCACGCTAGGAGCAAGCTCAAGGCCAGCCAGGACAGCCACAACAGGGCCTGAGCCGGACCCACACCCCCACCAGCAGGGCGCAGCGGGCACTCTGGACGCGGAGTTACCTGCAGAGGCAGAACTGCTGCTCATGATAAAGGGCCCGTTGGTGACACACGTAGAGAAGAGCTCGTCAGACCCCCGCTGAAAAACAAGAGCAACACCAAACTGCACTCACTACCACAGACCCCTCCTCACAGGAGCCCCAGCCCCAGCCAAGGGAGCAGCTGCACCTGGGGCGTCCGCAAGCACCAGGCAGGCTGCTCCTCCCCCCGGAGCTCCGGGATGCGGTGTGCAGGCGTCTGCTGCAGGCCCGGGCAGCCCCACCGGCCACCCTCACCATGGGCCTGGGGCACATGCCAGCAGCCACAGGCAGGGGACAGGCTGCGCAGCACCCCCCAACGCCTGCCCACAAGCACACAGCTGCAGTCCTGCAGCGCAGAGTGGCAGGCACCTCGCTCCCAGCTGAGCTGCTGGCGGCTTCCGGAGAAACAGAGTGGCGCTGCCCACTGCTCTCCAGCCCCCGAGCCCGTCCTATTTTCCAGCTGCCTGAGGAAATCCGACCCTCAGCCTCGGCACACTTCTGCAGCAGTAGAGACACTGCCCATTTATGCACCAGGCAGGCAGTGCTACCCAGGACCCACCCTCAGGAATCACTAAACCAACGCTGGGTTAGAAAAGCAAACACCCACCTGATGGGGCTCAGATTCAAAAGGTGAACTGGAGATGGTTTCAGGAGAGTCCTTAGACTAGCACCCAGGAACAAAGGCAGGCCCGAGGACCCCAAAGCACAAAACACTACCGGCAAACCTCTGCCCCAGCTCTTCTCTCTTTGAAGCTGTCCCACCGGGCCTTGCCCGTCTGTGGTTATTTGGGGGCACTTGGGGTGGAGGAGCAACCCTACTTCCTAACATCTCTCAGGAAAACAAGGACTCCACACAGGACTTCATCTCCCCTCCTCCAAACTACCTAAGGAGCCACCACTCTGCAGGACACCGCTGCTGCCCCAGACAAGCACCGGGTCCTGGCCCTTGCCCAGTGCCCACAGGAGCTGCTCTGGAAGGGATGACTCCTCACACGTGCCTACTCAAGTATAAAGACTAGGTGAAAGCTCAAGGAGAGCCCTAACAGGCACGGGAAGAGGCTCAGAGCAACCACTGCCACGCCTGACAGCATCAAGTGTCTCTATAAAGGCAGCCACGAGGACTGTGGCTGTGCCTGCCAGGCATCAGTGGCCGCAGGGGGAACCAGATGATCCGAAAACAGAGTCCGGCCACGGGCAGGCACACCTACGCTCTAATGCTTCACCCCAACCCCCACGGACACCAACCACAGGAAGTCACTCCCTGCCCACAGCACACCCTCGAGGACTTGGCCCACATGGAAGGCTCCTGAGTGTGCACTAACCTCAAAGGGACACCTTCCACCTGAGCTGCAGCGGGGGTGGAGCTGCGTTTCCTAGTAGTGGCTCCTGGCAGCCTGCCTGAGCCCTAGCCACCTTCCCACAGGCAGGGCAGACGCACCCAACTGTCTGAAGCAGACAACTACACGCCCACTCAGGCCACAGGCTCAGTGAGCAGCACCCCACAGAACGGAGGCTTGAACTAGGCAGCCCAAGCCCACAGGCTCAGGGGCTCTGTGGAGGACCTCTCAGCACCTATGCTTTAGTCAAACACAAAGGGAAAAGCCCAAAAGTGTGGTGGCTGGCACAGGGCCTCCTGCACCAGTGCACCCAGGCACCTTTACTGAGCACCTCCTGGGGAGTGTCTTTCCACTGGCCACAGAGGCTTCACCCACCAGAGCCCTGCCTCTATCCTGTCCAGGCTGGCTTTGATGCCCATAGAGACCAGACCCTTTTGAGCAGGAGGGGGTGGTGCCCCAGGAAGAACCTAGAGCAGAGCCTCAGGCAGAAAGCATCTTCCACAGAAGCCAAGAGTCACTTCCAGCCCGACCATACACAAGTGAGGGCTGCAGATGGAAGCCCCACTTCCTCTCCTGCACTGAAAGAGTACGTGTGCCTGCAGAAAGATCCAGTATGCAGACAACAGCCCCCTTGGGGAAACTGCAACCCAGTCCAGGAACCACCAGGCTGACCAGAAACCAGCTATCAGCTCTGGGTGCCCCAGCAGCCTCTCCAGGAACGAGCCCCAAGGACCGGGCCAACTGCCCGCTGTCTGTCACAGGCAAATAAGCAGAGGACACAACTGCCCTGGTCTGTACACCAAGGCGGAGAAGTCCTCAAGTGGTAGGGCACTCAGCCTTCCCAGAGCCCTGCAGCTCTGAACCTGAGCATCTCCCAGGCAAGGTGGCTCACACCTGCTACCCTAGCAACTTGGGAGGCTGAGGCAAGAGGATCTTGAGTTTGAGGCCAACCTGGGCAACTAAATGAAACTTCGTTTCAAAACACAACCAACCTCACAAACCCACTATGTCTGATGCCGATGAGCACATGCTTCTCCACTTCTTTCTGTCAAAACATGCTAGGAAAGTCTCAGAGCAAAACCAACCTGATAACTGACAACAGGTCCTCCTGAAGCACAATGCCAACCCAGAGGCATCCTCGCATCACACATGGGACTCTACAGGCAGGACCTCACTGCCTCCCACCCCAATGCTCAGGACATGGTCAGACAGCTCCCCTCCACAGCCTGGAGGCCTTTTCTGAATCTAGATACAGAGACTGCAGAGGAAGAGCTATGGAGGAAGCGCTCAGTGTTTCACTGAAGCACAGGGCTCAGAGCCCCGACGTGCAGACCACCAAACCTGCTGGTTCAGAACTCAAGCCATGGCCTGAAACCCTACAATCTGATGTGGACAAGGCTCAAAAACTGCCTGTGAACAGTGCCAGCCAATCCAAGTCGTGAACAAGCAGGAGTGCTAACCAAGAAGTGAAAGTGAGCTGTGCCTACCTTCGTGCCAACTGCTATGTCTGGGACGATGCTGTGGAGAGAGAGAGAGATGTCAGCAAGGCGTGCAGCCTGGGGCACAGGCCAGCAGGGCCGGCAGGAAGCTCGAGGGACTGGGAAGTGAGCCGTCCACTTACTCTCAACTTGAAAGGGGCCACCATTGTCCTTCAGCGCCCCTCCCTCCCAGCAGGACCCCAGGCCCCGCCTCTGGACGGTGCCTAGAGGTAGAGACAAAAGACACTCCCTCAAGAGCTGGGGCTTGCCTCTAATAAAGTTCAGGGCTGCTGCTTGCTTTCTATAAAAATGGAAGCGCTGGGAAAGGCCGGCGGTCCGCCCGGCGGGGACAGGGGCCCCGCAGAGGCCGCAGCTGCGGCAGTTCAAACGGTTGGTTAAAATTAACAAATTTAGCAGGCGTGCCAGAATACGACCCAGTTACTCATCAACCCCGCTCCGCGTGACTGGACTTTCTCCCTGCTCGGGAGGCAGGAGCGCCGGGCCCTCGCCTCCGCCGCGGCCCAGCGCTCGCGCACGCAGCAAGCCGCCCGGGGCCCCGCGGGCCGAGGTCCCTCCGAGTCCGGCCGGCCGGCCCGCCCGCCACAGCGAGCACCGAGGGCGGCTTCGACACACTCCCCGCCACGCAGGGAGGAACCACCTCCCAGACGCGCCGGGAGCGCAGTGCAGCGGCCCGCCGGTAGCCTCCCGCGGAGGTGAGACACTGGTCACGCGCGCCCCCGGCCCCGGGGCAGAGCCCGCACGGCGGGAAAGGCGCGCGCCCCCGTTGAGGGCCGCGCACGCGCACCGGAGCCCGCGGCACACGGCGCACGCGCAGGCGGCGCCAGACGGGACGTGCAAAGGAACATCCGCGCGCCCGGAGGTGGCGCATGCGCGCAAGGGGGACGGGAAGCGAGTGGGGCCGCGCGACGCCCGGTGGATCGGACGCGGAACGTCAAGGCCGCGCGTGCGGGAGGGCGGGGAGGGGACGCGGGGCAGCGTGCGCTGAGCCCGGCGCGCAGGAGCCGGAAGTGCTCTGAGAGGCGATCCGGAGACAGGCCTCAGGACAAGGGCGCGGCCCATCCTTCCCCGCAGCCCAGGTCCCGCGCGTGCCACGCGGACAAGAGTCCCCGCGCGCGCATCGGCCAGGGTGGCAGCGGGGAAAGTCCGAGTAGGGACGAAGGCAGGGTCGGAGCGCGAAGAGAATGGCGGGCGCGGGGCGCGACGCGACTTACCCGTCCATGGCACACAGAGCAGACCCGCAGGGGACGGAGTGGAGGCGCCGGAATAGCAGGAACCGACCCAACGGCTCCGAGTTATAGACTCACAAGATGGCGGAGACGCCCGCACACGTCCCCCGCGCGCGCTGCCTATTGGCTCCTGCCGCAGCAGGGGGCGGGGACATCCCCGTTGGCCTCCGCTAGTGCCTCTCAGTGGCCAGGATGCTGCTCGGGGGGGTGGGGCTGAGAGAGAGAGCAGGCGGCTATTGGAGGAAACGGCCGTCCTTCAAGGAAGAAGGCGGAAACGACCTGTGGAGTAGGGATAGGGCGAGAAAGGGTGGGAGCACGTGATGGCTTTTGAGCCAATGAGCGAGCTGCCACCCGGCGTGTGGCTCTGCGGGAGAAGCCATCTTGAGAGTGGGTACGTGGCGTGTCAGGCGACGAGAAGCGTGCTTGCCCCCGGCTGCTGCCATCTTGCAAGCGGGCAGGGGCCGTACGCCCGCTGCGTGAGGGCAAAGTGAGGTGTGTCGCCATCTTGGAGTCGGGCAGGAAACCTGCAGCGCTCCATCTTGCCTGTGGGCACATAGCCAAACGTCGGATTCAAACCGAACCTTTGCTCGGGGACTGGCGCGGGGGCCGTGGGACCTGCGGGCGCGCGTGATCCTGGGATCACCGCCGACCGTCCTTGGTCCGCCCCAGAGCAACCAAGTCCGACCGCGAATGCAGCGGTGGGGAAACTGAGGCCTGGCTGGCGGGGTGGGTGGCCGCCCGCCTACGGGTGGGGAAACGGGCCGGACGCCGGCTCGGCCGGAGGAGCGGCATCCCGCCCGGCGGAGCGCCTGCTGCGGGCCTGGCCGCGGCCGCGCCGCCCAGCAGCCCCCGCGGGCCCGCTGCCAGAGGATTCCAGCCGGATTAGGGCGGCTGCCGACTTCCACGGAGCGCCCGCGGCGCTAATCAGGGACGTCCCGGAGGAGTCAGGGGCAGCCGCGCTGCACGCCCGTGGATTTGCGCGCCCCGGATCCCGTGCGGCGCCTGGCAGGGCACCCGGGCCGGCTGCTCGCCTTTGTTCCCCGCGAGCTGGTGCCAGGGAGGGCCCCACCCTCGCAGCCCGCCCGGGAGGGAGCCCGGGAGGGAGCCCAGGTGGCCGCCAAGGTGGGTGGAGACCGGCGAGCGCCCAGCCCGGGTCTCAACCGTCAGAAGTGGTCGAGACCCGCGTGCGGCCCTCCCGGCTCTGTGTTGCTCACAGTGAAAGCGCACGTCCGCCTCCCCGGCCCTCCAGGGCCCGGAGGCCTCTTCACACAGGCCGCCCAGGCAAAGCCATTCCCTCGGGCAGGTTCTTCCTTAAACTCGCCCGCTCTCTCCCTCGCGCCCGACCCGGCCTTCACACAAAGCTCCCGCCCCTAACAGCCGCCTCGGGCCCTCCCTGAGCCAGGTGAGAGCGTTTCCTCCCCAGCCCCGCGGAGCTCCTGACCGCGCCAATCAGGTCAGCTTCAGGTGGAGAACTCGGGGAAGGGACCCCAGAGGACAGGACGAGAGGGGTGGCTTTGGCCAGCTCAGCCAGGGGTCACCTTTTGTCTCCAGCAAGCCCTGGATCCTGCCCCTCAGAACCTGAAGGGAAAGGGGGCCACTAGCCCACCCTGATCACAATTCCTGGTAACTGCCCCTCGCTAAGCTCCAGGGAGCTGAGCCTGGGACAGGGCTTGAGGGCAGGGTGGGACCTGCACTCTGACAGGCTGGTGAAGCGGCATTCAGACCAGAGTACCAAGATGATTTTCCTTTTTCCCTTTTTTTTTTTTTCTTTTTTGTCTTGGTATTTAACCCACTGAGTCACGTCCTCAGCCCTTTTTATTTTGTTTTGAGACAGGGCCTTGCCAAGTTTCCCGGGCTGGCCTGGAACCCATGATCCTCCTGCCTCAGCCTCCTGCATCACTGGGACCACAGGCGTGGCCACCACGTCTGGCTCTTTCTGCCTCTTCTAAGAATTCTTGGCATTGAAGTAAGGGCCCACCTGGATGACCCAGCGTGGCCTCATCTTGAGACCCTAAGCTGGATCTGCAGAGACCCTTCCCAGTGCATCTGTGCATGTGCCTGTGGGGAGGGGTGGACGTGGCTATTTGGAGGCAGCTGTAGCACCTCTGTCATCCCAAGCTCCAGAGTGAGAAGGGGTCGCGGCTGGCCCTTCATCAGGTTGGGGGCCCGGCCCAGGGCCCCCTAGGTTGCCTGAGGCCATTGTCCTCCCAGATGGGCGGGCCTGGACAGGACAAGCGTGGGGCTAGTCCTTCCATAAATGAGCCACCCGGTGCACTAGGGCTGCTGTCTGCACCTGGTGCATTTGGTGGGCAGACCCGGCCTGGCCAGCTGCTGCCTTCATTAATGATTCAGGGTCTGCAGAGCTCACCTTGTCTCTGAGAGCATACAACCTGCTTGTCACCACTGGAAGATGATCCTGCCCTCTGCGGCAGGGAGGGTGCACCCAGGGCCCATCAGGAGCCACGCCAGGTCTGGACAGGGAGAGGGAAGAGCCACTCCTCAGTTTACCTTCATCAAAATGAGGCAGGGCAAGGCTGACCCCCCCATGGCCTTCCTGAATGTCATGTTGGGGTGGCTTTGTGGTTGGAGAATGTTTGCCTGTTGCCCCTTGTGGTGGCCGCACCCAGCACCCCAGTTACCCAGGAGGCTAAGGCAGGAGGGTCACAGGTTCCAGACCTGTCTCAGCAATGTAGCCAGACTCTGTTCCAAAATAAAATAAAAAGGTCTGGGGATGTGGCTCAGTGGTAAAACCACCCTGGGTTTATTCCCCAGTACCACCCCAAAAAAATGTTGTTGTTGTTAAGTCTATTTACTGCCTTGATTACAAAATCCACAGGGCAAGGATCCAAGGCAGGGCCCAGGGGACCTCCCAGCCTCCTTGACCCATTTCCCAGATTTCTGTTGGACTGAGCTTAGAGTAGGGGTGGGTGAGGCCACACCTAAACCCTCCAAGCTGGAGGCTGAGCTGAAGAGCACTCTGGCCCAACCACACCTGGGCTGGGACAGCCTCCAGCATCCTGACCAGGTGGTCTGGGAACCACTGACCTTCAGGCCTCAGGCCCCAGGCCAGCCCCACCCCTGCCCTGCCCAGGTCACCTCTGCTGTCTCCTTACACCTGCACCCTAGACCAGCATCTCCCCTCCTCAGCCCAGGTGCCCCTGAGATGCCTGAGCCCCCCCTGCAGGGAGTGTCCTCCCCACCCAGCCTGGGCCGCGCCCTGTGGGAGTCCAGCCAGCCAGGCACCTCCCAGATGACTTCCTGCCCAAGGCCCTCCAGCCCTCTGCACAGGGCACTGCCCCCTCCCTGGGGGTCCCTGGAGAGGCAGGAGGCTCAAGCCCCCAAGCCTGCAGCCTTTGCTGCTGCCCAGACTCTCCCGGAGGTGGACCTGTCTGGCTGTCCTCGGAGGGTCACATGGGGTTCGCCTAAGACTTGGCACTGGGCACGATGAGACGTCCCTCATCCCAGCAACCTGGGAGGCCAAGGCAGCAGGATCACAAATTCAAGGCCAGCCTGGGTGACTTAGCAGACCCTGCCTCAAAATAAAATACACAGGGCTGGACGGAGAGGCATCGCTGGGAGGGTACCTGTCGGGTTGGGTCTGCAGTGTCCCCAAGGGCTCCCGCGCCGATGGCTGGGCCAGTGAGCAGGGTTTGGAGAGGGTTTTGGGGAAGGGCATGAACCCCTGTGACAGGCTGTTACAGTTTGGATACAAGGTGTCCCCCAGAAGCTCACGTGTGTATGAGGCCAGAGCAAGGAAGACGGGAGGTGGGTGATGCAGTGCTGAGGCCTGATCCAGCTCAACTCGGTGGGTTGGTGCCCGCTGTGGCTGGGGGCTGCCGGGCCATGCCTCTGGGTACCTTTGTCTGCCTCTGAGCACCTGATCCTGAGCTGCTTTCCTCCTCCGCCGTCCTCGTGCGTCCTGCCTCAGCTGGGCCCACAGCAAGAGCGGCCATCTGTGGACTGAGGCCTCTGAAACCTGAGCCCAGATAATCCTGTCCTCCTTTAAGTTGCTCTTGGCATGTCTTTTGGTCACAGTGATGACAAAGCTGGCTAGGGCGTGAGGGGGGCCTGCAGCAGCTGGGGCAGGCATGGGTCCCAGGTGCCCTGGAAGGCAGTCTGTCTGGCCCTCCCATCATCCTGGGCTCTGCTTCTCTCTGCCACACCTTTTGGCCATGGCGTCCTGCCTCACATGGGCCCTTGAGTGCTGGTGTCAGCTGACCATGGCCTGAAGCTTCTGAAACCAGGAGCCAAAGAAACCTTTCTCCCCCAAGTCACTTTTCTCAGGTATTTTGTTACAGTGATGAAAATCTGCCCAACAAAGGCCCTGATGACGCCCTCCCTCCACCTGTGCAGGGCTGAACCTGGGCTCTGTCATGGCCGTCCTGCTGTAGGCGCATGCCCCCTGTCTTGTCCTGCCAGGGAGAAGCCATCCTGGCGCTGCTGTGTGGGGCAATCTGAGTGAACAGCTCTTTTTGTGTATTTTTCCCACTTCTTTGTGGGACCCCAGGGTCTAACTGCCCTTGTCGAATGCCCCTTGTGTGATTTCTTGAGCCCCTCCGTGCACCTGAGCAGCCTTGGCCAGCATCTTGCATCTGGGGAGCTCCCAGGACCTGCCCTATGCCAGCAGCACCTGGTGGGGCACGTGGGCCACAGGACCCGCGGCAGGCAGGAGCAAGCCCTGGAGGCTTCCAACAGGGAGAGGCGTGTGCACCTGCAGAAGCCTCCAGCCCTGGCCAGTGCCAGGCATCAGCCGCACAGAGCCTGGTGGCTCACCTCAGGGAAGCGCAGGGACCAGGAAACCAGCTGTGGCTGGAGAGCCTGCCGGAGGGCGGGATGGCACCTACTGCTGGCTCCCATCTGCTCCAGGACTCCGTGAGAGTTGAGGCAGCAGCAGAGGGATGTCCCGGAACCCTCTGTGGCAGCACGGTGCTCACGCCCTGCAAAGCCCCGACTCACGTGGAGTTCCAGCGTGACCCGAGGCCGCTGGTTCAGTACGCTCCAGCCTCCCCACGACCAGTCCCCACAGCAGCCCTGTCACCCCTGCCCTGCACCCGCAGGCCCACATCCGGTCTCTGGATTCCTGTCCTGGACCCTCCTGTCACTGGTCACTCCTGTGGCCTGTGTGTCTGACTCTCACTGAGCACGAGGCCCTCAGGTCCCTCCACACTGCAGCTGTCTCCTTGCTCCTCCTGCCTGCCGGGGACGCTCCAGGTGTGCGTGGCCAGGCTGTGTCTCTCGCACCTGTGGACGGACGCTCGGCACCTTCCCCGCTGTGTGGGTGCCTCGTCCCTCCCTGGGCTGGGTCTGTCTCCATGTTCCCTCCTTCAGTAAGGATGCAGGTCATACTGGACCAGGGCCCACGCTAGCCTTAATGGACTCCGTGAAGCCTGTTTCTAACCAAGGCCTCACTGCAAGGGGCGGAGCTGGACGTCACCAAGACCCCTGGAAGCAGACCTGCTGGGTCCTATGTTCATCCGTGTGCAACCCTTTGAGGGAACCCCGGCGCCCTGCAGCCCTGACGGGACGTCCAGTTCCTCCACATCCTGCCAACACTTGTGACCAGATTTCCTGCTGCCCTCGTGTCCTTCCCCTGCCCGGGGGGCCCCATCAGGACCCCACGCGACACCAGTCGCCACACCCCCTCAGGGCTCCCTGGACAGTGCCGGGAGGACTGGTGGGCTTCCCAGGCTGCCCCTCAGCTGGGACATGGGTTCCTGTGCTCTGAGGGGGGTGGGGGGCCGCAGGGGCGCCTCCGGGAGGGCCCGTCCTCCCGCCCATCCAGGGTCTGTGCTCTCGGCCGCCCGGCTGCTGCCCTGCCTTGGTCTCCTGCTTGGTTGGGGGTCTTTCCTGGGGGGCCTCAAGTGTCCACCTGCCATGGTTTTCGAGAGGTCTGCTGGGTCCATGGGCAGTGCAGGAAGCCTGGGCCTCTGAGGAAGGCAGGTACCGAGAACACGGGAGAGCGGGCCCGCACGGGCAGCTGCGCAGGCAACAAGCGCAGAGAGAGAGGCAGGAGGGGCTGGGACACCACGCGTCCCCCCGGAGAAAGAAGCGAACAGGGGAAGAGAGCTGGTCACTCTGGGAGCCAGGCCAGCTGCAGGAGGGACCTAACTGGGCATTGAGCTGTGTGCCTGACATGTCCACTGGTCAGCCAGGCAGGGTGATGAGCGTTTGGACAGACATAGGTGAGCTGGGTGCCCGAGGTGGCCGCACAGTGACAGTGCACAGCCGGGGGCCACGGGAAGGCACCCGGGGAGCTGAGCCTGGGACGTGGCCTCCGCCAGGGGCATGGGGCCTCCTGAAACCTCGGGCTGGTGCGGCCTCCTGTCTCCTGTCCTGGACAACGAAGGGTGCTGCTGCGGAAGGTGGTCAGTGTGGTGGGGAAGAGCCAAGGGCTGTGGGGTGCCCACCTGCCAGCTCGCCTCCGAGGCCCTGAAAAATCTATTAAAGGGAGCGTCCTTGTGTGGGCAGGGAACATGAGCCAGGCTGTAAGCGATCGGTGGCCATCTGCTTGCCGTGCATCCCCAGGGTCATGTGTGGAGGCCATGGGGGGGACACAGCAGCTGCAGCCCCAGCTGCACAAGGAGACCCACCTGGCCCCATCCACGGCTGCCCCAGGTGTCCCAGTTGGGCTCTGTTTGGGCCCCTCGGCTGCAGACCTTGACTTTTATGATCGACAGGTATGAGGCCCTCAGCAGAACAACTAGCCACGTGGAAAGTCGGCCACTGCAGGGACACGGAGGACCCTACTCTCATCCTGGAGACTGCCTGGGGACCCTGGCAATGCTGGTGACAGTGGTGGCTGCTCAACTGGAGGAGTTCCTGGCCAGGGATACTGCCCAGCTCCCTGCAGCCCAAGACACCACCAACAAATGACCCAGCCCCATGTCCATGGTCCCCAGGGGAACCCCAGTTAAAAACCCCGGTGTCCCTTGAAATTGTGCCCCTGGGTTGGGCCCCCGTTAAGCGAATACTGGAGCAGCCTGGTGTAGAAGGCTGTGTCCTCCTGCAGGTCCCATGGGGTCCAGGCAGGATGAACGGACACCCCCAGGTTTCATCACAGGCGACACAGGAAACCTGAGACAGTGGCTCTCAGTGGTGACACTGCTGTTATCAATAGTTTACAGCAGGTAATGGACACTAGGCCTGGGCCTCAGGCCCTGGCTCAGGTGGCCACAGTGTGGCTGCCAACCTGGGGCCATGTCAGAACAGGAGGGGCAGGTGGCTCCTGCTCACAGGCCCAGAAGCCAACAGCGCACTTTCTGATGTGCCAGGCCTTGGGGCTGCTCAGGTCTCAGCTAAAGGAGGTCCCAGGGCCCTTCCTGCACTGGCGAAGGCTGGGGGCCTCTGCTCAGGGCCAGAGCAGAGGTGGGGACAGGGAGGGAGAAGGGCTGGGGCGTGGCGGGCCAGCCGTTTCTGCAGATGTTGCACTTGGACCCAGGAACAGGGAGAGACACTCAGCCCCTTTGGACTACATGTAGGGACTGGGTGCAGGGCCACGCCTGGCACCCCAGCGACCCAGCAGGCTGCAGCAGGGCATGCAAGGCACAGGCCAGCCATCCCAAACTAAAGCAAATAGGGCCAGGGTGCAATCCAGAGGAAGAGCGTCCTGGGTCCAGTGCCCAGCACCAAAAGCCACAGAGAGACACTCATGTGCACTGGGGTGACTATGACCAAAAATGCCCTGGGGAGAGCTGGCAGCACTGTGCAAGGGTCAGAAGCCTTGTGGGCACCACTGCTGGACACCAGCCTGGTGGCTCCACCAAAAGTAAGATGCAGTCACCACCACGCGGTCCAGCAACCCCCTCCTAGGTGGACGCCTGAGTCTAGAACACACCCAACACAAAAGTGGTGCCCAGAGGCTGATAGGAATATCATTCCCAGTTGTCAAAATGGAAACAGCCATTTTGACAAATGTCCATGCACAGAAGGATGGGCACACAGCCTGGCCACTCACACCTGGACCATCCTTAGCCAGGACAGGAGCAAGATGACAGCTGCAGCGTGGAGGGACCTGAGGACCTCGTGCTCAGTGAGAGCCAGACATACAAGGCCACAGTGTGTGACCCACTGACTGGAGGGTCCAGGACAGGGGAGTCCAGAGGTGGACATAGACCCGAGGGTGCAGGGCAGGGAGGGACGGGCCAGCTTTTGCTCCTGAGGCTTTCATGAGCGTGTTTTGCTGAGCCTAGAGATCGTGCACATGAAGTGCTCATGGTCCGCAGTTCCACAATCCAGTGAAAGAGAACGAAGGCAGGTGCACTTCGTGGGACTGCGCTGACATTTACTTAACGGTGGGTCCAGTTACTGTTTCCTGCGACTGGTTACAGCAGTCCTGGGAGGAGGCAGAACCTTCTCCCTGCGCCTCAGGCTCTCCCGGCTTGGGGAGCTGCTGGAGTCTTCAGACCAGCCAGGCTCTGCAGAGCGTTGTGTGCATTGGTTTCCTTGATACATTTAAAAAGAAATTCCAAGTCTCCCAGCTGCTAGAAAAACATTTAAAATAAGACAGGACTACAAGGCGGAAAACAAACACCCCTGCGGCCCAGAGGCAACAACGTTCATATTGTGGGTATTGATACATTGTATAAGTTTTTAGATTTTTATTTTGTAGCTTTAGCTTGTTCACTTTCACCCAAATAAGGCATGTTTTTATTTCTTCTCCTCCTTCTCCTTCTTCCTCTTCTTCTTCCTCTTCTCCTCCTCCTCCTCCTCCTCCTCCTTCCTCCTCCTCCTCCTCCTCCTTCCTCCTCCTCCTCCTCCTCCTGCTCCTCCTCCTCCCCCTTCCTCCTCCTCCTCTTCCTCGTGCTCCTCCTCCTGCTCCTCCTCCTCCTCCTCCTTCTTTTTTGGTACTGGGGATTGAACTCAGGGGCACTCGACCACTGAGCCACATCCCCAGCCCTATTTTGTGTTTTATGTAGAGACAGGGTCTCACTGAGTTGCTTAGCGCCTCACTGTTGCTGAGGCTGGCTTTGAACTTGCGATTCTCCTGTCTCCACCTCCCTAAGTGCTGGGATTACAGGCGTGGCCACCGCGCCCGGCTTTTTTTCTTCTTCTTTTTTTCTTTTCCTTTTTGTGCTGGGAGTTGAAACAGAAATGTTCTACCAAAGAGCTGCGCCCCCATTCCTTTTTTTTTTTTTATTTTTTTTAGTTGTAGATGGACACAATGTCTTTATTTTATTGCTTTGTATGTGGTGCTGAGGATTGAACCCAGGGCCTCACGCATGCAAGGCAAGCGCTCTACCACTGAGCTACAGTCCCAGCCCCCCATCCCTATTTTTTTGAGAGGAGGTCTCTCTAAGTTGCTCAGGCTGGTCTTGAACTTGCATCCTCTGGCCTCAGCCTCCCCCACTGCTAGGATGACAGGCGTGGGCTCCATGCCTGGCCTTCTCTTTTTAATTTTTTAAATAAAAGTCAAGCCACACTGATCTCTTTCCTCACCACACCCCAAGCTTGTCTGCAGAGCCACGGGGTCTGAATTCCTGGACATGGCCCTGGAGGAAGGCCATGGGACCACTCCATGTGGCAGACCCGCCAATTCCCTCACTACCGCCCCCTCCCCGTTTTCCAGGCAACTTCCTCTTTTTCTCAAGATAAAATAGGTCCCAACAATAAAAACAAACATTCTGAGGCGTTCGTATATATCTCCAAAGCCTCTGGAATGTCCTTTGTCACTTCCAGATATTGTGGGGGATTCCGGCCAGGCACCCAGGCAGCCAGGACGCGCTCCGTGGTTCAGATCCAGTACTTTTCCAGCCACCTGTGCAGTTCATGCTCTTCTCCCTGAGACACTCCTGAGACTGTCCCCAGGGGTCCCTGCTGCCCCTGGCCCCAGAGAAGTCAAAGCCACAGGGTCTCACCTACAGCCCCAAGTCCCCTGGAGGAGAGGCTGACCCCATCAAGAACCCAAAATTCCTCAGGATCTCTGAAGCGCGTCTTTGATATTTCACCTCCCAGCTGAGGAATGAGGAGGTTAGGGCAGAGAGAGGAAGGAGAAGGGGCCGTGTTTTCCACGTGGGCTTCTGGCCCTGTCCCTCCTCAGTCCCTGCTCCCCGCATCCCAGGCAGCTGGAAGGGTCTGTGGCCCCGGGCGGGCAGGCGGAGCAGGATGGCCTGCATTCCTCTCCTTCCGCAATCCTTCTCAGATTGTTTGTTTGTTTGTTTAAACTAGACTCTGCCCGGAATTCTTCTCCCTTCTGGATTTGGTGGTATTCAGACTTTTCCCACAGCCCAGGGCCCCTGCCCACCACAGGACGTCCTGGTGTCCTCGGTTTCCCTGCTGCACCTCGGGGTGATGCCCCACTCCAGATGCACATGTGGTGGCTACTGGCCTTTTTTCTTTTGGTGCTGGGCCTGGGCCTAGGACCCTGCACATGCTGGGTCTGAGCCTAGGACCCTGCACACGCTGACCACTGAGCAACACAGCCCTATTTGTTTTTGGTCTGTGCATCCAGTCCCCAAATCCCCAGGCCTCCCAGCCTCACCCTGTGACCTCTGTGGCTCTCTGAAGACCTGCTCTCCCAAGCTCAAAGCCACCTACTGCTCAGGACTTCCACTCTTCAGCCAGGACGTCCTGTCCTTCCCCACTTCGTGGCAGATGGTACTGCCTGCAGGCCAGGGTGGGTCTCTGTGGACCCTGAGCTCTGGACTTCAGGAGGTTCAGGGAGGAAGACCCCTGGGCAATGGGCACCACGGAAACTGACGTCCCTTGCTCCCCAAAGCACTCACCAGGGTCAGCCTGGCCCATCCTCACTGCCCTGGAGAGTCCCAGCAGGCAGCCTGCAGGGAGAACCACCCTGAGGGACCAAGCTTGTGGGATCCTGGGATGGTGGGTGATGGGAGAAGCAGGCGCGTCCTCCTGGGTGACGCCCACACCCAGCACCTCTGCTCCTGGTGGAGTCGTGTGCACAGCAAGGCCTGGGCTGCCCCTGGAGGCTGAGGTGCCTGCTGTGGCCTCCAAGGTACAGGCAGGAGACCCCTTCCTGCAGACTTCATGGCAGGAAGAGCAGGCGGGAGCCAGAGCTTAGCCAGAGCGTCAGCCAGCTGATCCGTCCTCATCCTGGGGTGGGCTGGGCTGCCATGGGTGGTAGAACATCTCCCCAGCATGCCCAGCTCCGAAGTCCATCTCCAGCACTGCAGAAAACAGAAGAAAAGCAGGTGATTGTCCTCAGGGAACTGGGGACTGAGGACCACCAGGGCCAGCGCTGTGTCCCCGGAGCATCTCTCCCTGGCTCATCACCCCCTGGGAGGCACTCCTCGTACCTCAGACCCTCAACTGCCCCCAGGATGGTGAGCACAGACCTCAGCCCACACCCTGCAGCCTGAATCAGTGGGTCAAGTGGCCACAGACTGGAGCCTCTGAAACTGTGAGCCAAAACAAACTTCTCCTCCTCCAAGTTGATTTTCTTTTTGTTTTTTGTTTTCCTTTTTTTGTTTCTAAGATGATTTTCTCATGTATTCTGTCACAGTCATGGAAACTGACTAACACAGTCAGTGAACAAAGGAGCCACTGAATTCAGGGTCCATCTGAGTAAAGCTGTTTGAGCATGATCTTAGATGAAGTTGCAGTCCAGAGGCATTCGGTACAAACGTGCAGGAATCATCTCCACCTAACTCTAGAGCATTCTTGTCACCCCAAAAAGAAGACTCCTGTCCATGTGCAGTCCTCTGTCCCTCCTCGGCCCTGCATCCACAGGTCCACATCCCGTCTCTGGACTCCTATCCTGGACTCTCCTTTCACTGGGTCACATGCTGTGGCCTGTGTGCCTGGCTTTCACTGAGCACCAGGTCCTCAGGTCCCTCCACACTGCAGCTGTGTCACGTAGCTCCTGCTGGCGGCCAAGCATGCTCCAGGTGGATGTGCAGCGTCTCTCCACCTATGGGTGGACAACTGGGCTGCCCTCTCTGTGTGTGAGCTTTTGCGGACATCTGTCTTCAGGCATCTGGGGTGCACCTTGGGAGCGCAGAGCGGGACCCAGGGTGATTCTGTGTAGCAGGTCACATGGTCCACCTTGGTCCCTCCAGGAAGCACCATCCTGCACCCCGAGGACAGAGCCCAGAGCCAGGGCTCTAACCCAAGGCTTCAGCTGCCACCTGGGGTCCCTGTCCCCACCGCTCCAACCTGGGACAGTCAGGGACGCCTCTGAAGCCATGAGGCAGACAGCACACAACTCCCCATCACGTGTCTAGCAGGGAAATGGAGAAAGTTCAGCAACCCCACCACGAGCTGCTGCCCTGGAAAAACCTGCTAGGGTGGTTTGTGCCCCGATTCTGAGTCTGGAGGTTCACGGTCCTGAAGACTCCCGAGGCTGTGGGCATCTGTCTGGGGCCGCCCGCGTGGCTTCCTCCTGGTGTTTGCTGCCTAGAATGGGAGAGAGGGAAGGGAGGGTCCTGGGGCGCCTGCTCCTGCCCCTGTCCCTCCACCCCCTCCAGGCCTTGCTGCAGTTGGGGAGACTGAGGCTGGGGTCAGTCTCTTGGAGGCTCAGGGTGGTGTGCACAGGGCTGGAGCAACCCACCCGGACCTCCAGCTGCCTGCGGGCGCAGACTGAGCAACGGGGAAGCCCTCCAGGAAGGGCGTGCGCCCCCGTGCCAACTGCACGTGGCGCCTATATGGCCACATTCACAGCAGCCCAAACCTGGGGGCGTCGAGAAGCCTGGTGGGTGAGACGAGGCGCCAAGCCAGATGGCAGCTTTCACTCTGCTGGAAAGAAAGAGCTGCTAGTCGGAGCCGGGCGCGGTGGCGCAAGCCTGTCATCCCAGCACTTAGGGAGGCTGAGGCAGGAGGATGGAGAGTTCAAAGCCAGCCTCAGCAATGGCGAGGCGCTAAGCAACTCAGTGAGACCCTGTCTCTACATAAAACACAAAATAGGGCTGGGGATGTGGCCCAGTGGTCGAGTGCCCTGAGTTCCATCTCCAGTATCAAAAAAAAAAAAAAAAAAAAAAAGAGCTGCTAGTCGGGAGGACCCCAGACGCAGGCTACACCCACCCGCCACTCCAACCTGACGTCCTGGAGAAGGCAGAACCCTGCAGCTGGCCCTGGGCCTGTGGGGGCCAGGGGTGGCTAGCGGAGCCTGGAGGACTTCTAGGGCCCTGGGATGCCTGATCTGTCTGGGGACAGGTGTCAACTACAAGATCCAGCAACTACAGCTGCCTGAGTGAGCCTCAAGCACACTCTGAGTTGCGCTGATAACAAAGTATCCATGTTGACTCCCCCTGTAAGCTCGGGGCCAGGCAGCCGCCCCAGGACACTCCGTACTCTGCCCCACTTTTCTGGAAGCTTAAGACTGCTCAAAAAATAAAGTCTCAAACAAATGAGGTGCTGGCCCAGCTGGGTGAGGCCCGGGGCTCCATCCCCAGCACTGCAGAGGCGGCTGAGGTGGGGCTGGGGCCGGCTGCTGTGGGTGGCTGATGCCGTAGTGGCTGGACGGAAGCCTGCAGCCCTGCACGCAGGGTGGGCACTGGCACTGGCTCTGCCCCGTGCCTGCCTCCTGCTGCTGAGGAAGCACCCTTGAGACCGTGGGACTCTGGAGGCTTTTCTCTGCCCTTGGGCAGCCCAGGAGGGGAAGTGTGGTCATGATCACTCCAGGTTTGACAATGGCCGGGACTTTGCCCACAGGGCCAGTACCTCATGGTCCCGTCGCCCACCGGCCACACCACAGGAGGGGAGGGGTCTGTGGGATGCTCCACCTTCCCCACGACTGACTGATGAGGGCTGCTCTGTAGCACCTGGAGAAATTTCCATGGCCCCGTCATAAATGGGGCTGCGTGACAGTGTCCAGCTGCCAGGTGGCTGGTCAGGGCTCTCAGGCTTCAGCTGCCGCCCCTGTTCCAGCCCCTTCCAGCCACCCAAGTGGAGATGGGTCCAGGCACCTGGAGGCCGACAGCCCCACGCCCAGCGGGGTCCCCTGGAAGAGCCCTGTGCTGGTCTGCTGTGGACCCTCCCTTCTCTAAGGGGTCCTGGGAATCGGCCTCGGAGCAGAGCAGAAGTTGTCACTCCAGTGGATGGTGGGGTCCACCCTGACCCTGGGCTCCACCCTGCCCTCGCTCTGCCCTGTGGCCAGGGTCTCTCTGTACCCCAGCCTGGGGCTCCCGAGGGCTGGGCCCAGGGCAGACATGTCCTCTGTAGCTTCCAAAGAAGTTTTTAAACCCTGAGCCAATGGTGGGTAGAGTCTTAGTATAAATGACAACTGAGGTCCCATGCTCTTAGGAAGGACACACAGGCCGTTGGCAGGAGCCAGGGAAGATGGCTGTGCCCTGGCGGGATTCCCGCAGTGTCCACCTGGCCCCAATGCAGAAGAGCCTGAGCCCCAGGTGCAGGTCCAGCTGGCCATTCCACAGGCCAGCAAGCTGAGGCCCCAGGCAGGATCAGGGACCGTCACTGCCCTTTGGCCTGAGGATTCCCCTGGCAGCTGAGGGATGAGGGGCCTCGCTCAAGGGGAGGTCCCAGCAGAGGGGTTTCCAGCCTGGCCCTTCCTTTCCTGGGCTCTGAGTGGCCTCCCTGGGGCTGTGGGTCACCTGGCCCTGCATCAGGGAGGCCCTCCAGGCTGCCCATGGTGTGGGGCAGGAGCGGGAGCCTGGCATGGGGGCGACTTCTGCCCAGGGGTGTGGCTGCAGTGAGTCTAGCCAACGGGGCTGCCTTGGGTTCCCTTTGTCGCGTGGGGCAGGAGGCAGCCACAGAACGTGCCTGAGGCTCAGAGGCCCACTGCGGGCATCACGGGCTCCAGACTCAGGGCCAGTGCTCGCTGGGTCTTCCCTGTCCTGCCCCGGGGGGCCAGCTGTAGGACGTTCCCAAGGCACCAAGCAGCTCAGTGAGACCCTGTCTCTCCATAAAACACAAAATAGGGCTGGAGGTGTGGCTCAGTGGTCGAGGGCCCCTGAGTTCAATCCCCAGCACCAAAACCAACCAACAAACAAAAACAACTCACAAGAGAAGAAAAAAGACCAGAAAAGCCAGCAGGCCTGGGGGGCTGTCCAGGCTGAGGGCCGGAGGCCATCAGTGCCACAGTGGTCCTGCCTTCCTGCCACTGAGGGGCCAGAGAAACCTGAAGACCCTCTGTGTTTACTGGTTTTGTTCGGTGGTCCTGGGATGGACCACCTCGGGCTTGCTGGGCAGGCGCTAACCATTGAGCAACACCTCAGCTCTAGAATAGAATTTTGAGACCCTGAATATTTTTAATTACCTTTTAAAATTAATTGTCATTGTATGAAACCCTAGATATTTAATGCTTAGAAGGGCTGGGCACACTGGCTGTCTAGTGTGGACACTGTGGGTCAAAGCTGTCCACTATGGTATGTCCAGCACCCGGTGCAGCACTGACCTGCGGGAGCCCCCATGGCTGCGTGGTGCTCCCTCCAACCTACAGAGCAGCACAAGTGACTGGCCTATCACCAGGCAGAGTGGACCCAACCTAAACAATGACCGCCCCGTCCCCTGCCTGTTCTATTTGGCTTGGCAGGAAATGGAATTTTGCGACTTCAGATTCAGGGTTTCCTGCCAAACCTACAGATTTGTTCAGAAATAGCCGAATATGGGCTGGGGTGTATCTTCCGGAAACAGCCTCCCAGGCTTGTTCTTGAGCCAGAAGTTAGAGTTGGAATTTCAGCTCCTGCTCTGATGTTACTGTGTGTAAGACCCAAGTCAAGTCAGAGTGCTTCTGGGAACCTCAGGCTCTTTTTCTGTGGGTGAAGCCAAGCTCACTCCTTTGCCCTCCATGTGGGAAAGCTGATGCTACTGTTGGCAGATGAAGTCCTTGGGTGACTGATGCACTGAGCCTCCTTGCCCACATAATTTATAATTTCTTTCTTTCTTTGTTTTTTGGTACCGGGGATTGAACTCAGGGGCATTTAACCCCTGAGGCACATCCCCAGCCCTATTTTGTGTTTTATGTAGAGACAGGGTCTCACTGAGTTGCTTAGCGCCTCGCCATTGCTGAGGCTGCTTTGAACTCGCGATTCTCCTGTCTCAGCCTCCCTAAGTGCTGGGATTACAGGCTTGAGCCACCGCGCCCAGCTCCACGTAATTTATTTCTAATGAAAAATTTAGTGCTTTATTTCAAACAAGTTGGTTTATCCAAATGCACCAGAAAGACTCAAAAGGAAAACCATGGGTGGAGAGGACATTGCAGTGCAGGGTCAGCAAGACTCAGGTTGAGACCATGCGAACTGATCATCAACAGCACCAGACGGCCGGGCGCGGTGGGGCTGGAGGAGCCCAGCTCCAGGCCAGCCTGGGAAGCCTGGTGAGCTGGGGCGTGGCCGCTGGTTCACCCGTGCATTCAGCACAGGAAGTGGGAAAGGCCACATGCTCAGATAGACCCTGCAGACACCGAGTGTCCCGTGGCGCTCACCGAGGGCATCGGTCAGCAGGGGTTGGCGGGGTAAAACTGAAAGCCCAGGGAGGAGGTGAGCTCCGTGGAACTGCCAGCTTGTGAAGTGTCGGCAACGTCACTTGGCAGCAGGACCTGGAGGAAGGGTGCCGGGTGCTGGGGCTGCTCACCTACAGCCCCTCAAAAACAGAACGGCCTCATATCCAGCTGCTGACCACACGCCCTGAAGCCACTCACCTGTGCTGAGCAGGGAGAGACACCAGCGTGGGGAGGAGCGGCTCTCAGAGCCCCGCGTGTGTGGCCACCTCCTCGTGCAGGTCCAGGGCCCCCTGCATCCGTGCTGCACTCTCTGGACGCCCCGTCCCTGGTCACACCTGGGCCTGGTGTCTCCAGCTCTCGCTGAGCACGAGGTCCTCAGGCCCATCCGCACCGCGCCGTGCGTCCCTTCGCTCCTGCTCTGGCGGGGAACGCTCCAGGTGGATGGACCACACTACGTGTGCCTTCGTCTGCCCTGGACGCCTGGACGGGCCACCCTGGCTGCTGGGAGCTCATGTGGGAGCCTCTGGTAGCCACATCATAGGAGACGCCATGGACAGGCGCATCCACAGAGGGGAGTGGACCTGAGCGCAGGGCAGGGAGGGACTGTTGACTGCTCATGGGGACGGGCACGTTTTGGGACATGGAATGTCATGGAACTAGGTGGAAGTGGTGGCTGCACAAGTCAGCAACGGACCGAAGGCAGGGGCTGACTCCATGTACAGCCGTGCACTTCTCTTTCGTGGTGCTGGGGATGGAGCCCAGGGCCTTGCACATGCTGGGCATGGTCCCCGGAGCAGCACCAGTGCCCTGCGCTGCTAAGAATGCAGACAATGAACATGTGCGGGCAGCTGGGCAGCAGGCTGGTGGGTGGGCCCAGGGCGAGGGGCAAGCCTCACTGAGGCTCCACCTCCTGCCCGCGCTGCCCACCAGGCACTAAAGCCCAAGGGGTCAGCACGGCCGTCCCAATGGGGCAGTCCTGGTTCCCAGGTCAGCTCAGGACCGCCCGTGTGTCCTGAGCGCTCTCTGGGCCGTGCGCGGGGATCTGGGTCTCCAGAGCAGAGTGAGGCGCACCTGCCTCCCCAGTGGGCCGAGTCCTTTGTTCCTTCAGTGCCAGGGCCACACACCAGCCCCACAGAGCCACCACTAAGTGAGGAGGGGAGCCCGGCGGGGCCTAGGGGTGATTCAAACAGGCTGGCCTGCTGAGGGGGGCTGGAGGGAAAGCCCAGCCAGAGGGAGGTGGGCAGTTGGCCAGGCCTTGGAGCCGTGGGGGGACTCCGGGCTTCGAACAGAGAGGTGGGAGCCGTGAGGGCTGTGGACAGGGCAGGGACCTGCACTCTGGGAGCCAGAGGCATCCTCTAGGCCTGTGAGGAGAACAGAGACCTGGGGTGGGGGGAACAGAGACCTGGGGTGGGGGGAACAGAGACCTGGGGTGGGGGCCCACTGCAGAAATCCAGACACGGATGCTGGGTACGGATGCTGGGCAAGAAAGATGGGAGGGAGGCTGGGGAAGGAGGCTGGGAGGAGGCTGGGGAAGGATGGCAGTGCCTGGCCCAGGTGGATGCCAAGGGATCTGCAGGGGAAGTTCTGTTTTCAAGGTCTCTATACCATAATGATGGAGGAAGCTAGCCAAGCAGTAAAGGTGAGCTGAGGGGTGGGCTGTGTGATTCAGCTGCAGATGCTTGTCCACCCTGGACCAGCTGCTGGGTTCACCACAGGAAAGAAAGGGAGGGAGGGGGAGAGAGAGGAAGGGGGAGAGAGGGGGAGGGGAGAGGGAGAGCGAGAGGGAGGGAGAGAGAGAG
>CM053413.1:226947-324630 GCA_028644305.1 Xerus rutilus | reverse complement strand
TTGGTACTAGGGATTGAACTCAGGGGTGCTCGACCACTGAGCCACATCCCCAGCCCTATTTTGTGTTTTATGTAGAGACAGGGTCTCACTGAGTTGCTTAGTGCCTCGCCATTGCTGAGGCTGGCTTTGAACTCGCGATTCTCCTGTCTCAGCCTCCCTAAGTGCTGGGATTACAAGCGTGAGCCACCGCGCCCGGCTTGTTTTCAATATTTAAATCTACCTGGATGCGATGGCACACACCAGTGATTCCAGTGACTCAGGAGTCTGAAGCAGGAGGATCTACAAGTTCCAGGCCAGCCTGGACAGCTCAGTGAGACCCTGTCACTAAGTGTCTTAAAAAGGCTGGGATGTAGCCGGGCGCTGTGGCCACGCCTGTAATCCCAGCACTTAGGGAGGCTGAGACAGGAGAATCGCGAGTTCAAAGCCAGCCTCAGCAACAGTGAGGTGCTGAGCAACTCAGTGAGACCCTGTCTCTACATAAAACACAAAATAGGGCTGGGGATGTGGCTCAGTGGTTGAGTGCCCCTGAGTTCAATCCCCAGTACCAAAAAAAAAAAAAAAAAAGGGCTGGGATTTGGCTCAGTGGTACAGGTCTCTGGGTTGCAGCCCCAGTACTTCCCCCCACATACACATGCTGCGAGTTCTAACAGACCTACTTGACCATTTTTCAATGTTTTCCTACTATTTTGATATCCTAGGGAAAATCCATTAAAATGTATCAAAAATTTGAAAATACATAAAGACTACAGAGGGAGGCAGGTTCTTCTGCGTCCAGTATGGCTCTGCCAGGCAGCGACACGGTGCCTCGCGTTGCTCCCAGCTGCCCAGGGGAATAGCTGGACTCTGCCTGGCCCTCTGGAGTGCAGCAGGAGCAGCGGGAACCTGGAGGCAATCGGCCTCCCGGGCTGGCGCTGCGTCCTTGTGTTTTGCCGCCCTCTGGTGGCGACGTGCGTCTACTGCTGGCTGCCTCAAACCAGGAAGTAGCATCAAAGTACCGATTTTCTGGAGAGGATTTCTTTACTTGATCCCGAGTCAGGAGCACCAGCGTTGATTCAGCAGCCACGCCAGGTGCCTGGTAACCCTCATAACACCCCCTGGGTTGTCACTGCGGCGGCTACTTACAAGCAAGGAAACAGGCTGGGAGAAGGGATGGGCCCTCCACACTCACTGGGGGGTGAGTGGCAACCTGGGACCCAGGGAGCTGTCCCACCCAGGGCTTGTTAACCAGCACTCAACAGAAAAGCCTCCCAGCCCTGGCTGGGAAGCCTCTGAGACTCCTGGGACTGCCTCTGGGGACCAGCACCCTGCCTCTGAACATCACACCTGATTGGATTCCATTGGCCCCCCGGGGTCTCCCGCTGAGTGGCTGAGTTCCCTTGTCCTTGGGGACAGATGCTCACGGAGGGCACATCGAGGGCCATACCCTTGAACCTGAGGCATGTGGGCCGTTGGGGATAGGTGTGCAGCAGCCTTGGAGCCCAGTCTCCTCATGTGGACGGAGAGGGTGGGGAGTCTTGGAGAACATGACCTGCCAGGCTGCTCCTGGGACCCCAAGGCTCCCTTCCCCAGACTGAGGAGAGGGGAAGAGTGACCAGGAGAGGGAGAGGCAGAGAGGAGGGTCCTGGCAGTGAGCTCAGGGAGCCCTCCGTGGCCCTGGGCTGTGCTAGCCTCGTGGGTGCTTGGCCTCTGAGCGGGCAGAAGCCCAGCCCGAGCTGGGTGGTCGTCTCTGCAGTGGAGCAGCACCCTCTACCCACTGCCACGGCCCAGGTGCTCGGGCCCAGGAGATGCACTGAGGCCAGGAAAGCAGAGCCGGGAGGAGCTGGGAGAGTGTCACGGCTGGGCGATGCTGTGAATGAGATGACACATCAACGTGCTCCTTAGTGACCCAGGCAGAGGATCCTGGCTGCTGACTGAGGAAGGAACCGGCCTCAGTGCAGCCCGGTCCTGTGGCCTTGGCCTCGTGCCTTGTGCAGGGAGCAACGTGGGCAACAGTCCCAGGTGATCTTGAGCAGAGGTGGCAGATTAATGGAGAAGGGAGATGTCAAGACCCTCTATGGTGAGTAGAAAATGGCCCCAAAGATGCCCATGTCCTAAATTCTGAGGCCTGTGGACATGTCACTTCCTGTGGCAAAAAGGACCCTGCAGCTGGGATCAGTGGAGGACCCTGAGCTGGGGTTACGTGCTCATCTGGGCACAGGGTCCTCCTGAGAGGAGGCAGGAGGGGCAGAGTCAGAGCCCAGAAGACGCTGCGCTGCTGGCTCTGGAGCTGGAGGGGGACGTGGAGTCTCCCTGGGCCTCAGCAGTCCAGCCTGCTGCACCTGGACTTTGGCCTCCTGCCCTCCAGACAGTGCATGTGTGCCTGTAGCAAGTTCGTGGGATTCCAGCAGCTGGTGGAGACCACATCCTCAGGCAGAGGGACAGGGATTTCCCATTAGGCACCAGGGAACAGGGATGGAGACCATAGAGAAGTCTGTATGAGATCCCCCCCCAGCGCCTGGAACTGCCTCCTGGAGGAGGGCAAAAGGCCGACCTGGACAGAATCGCCCAGGTGCAGAGGAGGTAGGTAGCCAGCCTCCCTGCTGAGGCTCCCTGAGGATGAGAGCCCGGCCCTGCCCAGCCCTTCCGGGACTCTTCCAGGCCCACATCTAATGCCGCTGTTCCGTGGCCCGCCTTAAATGCAGACCTCTCAAAATAGCCATTGCCAGGCCTCCCAATCGCCATCCCGCCTGTTAACGCCCCGCTCCCAGCAGCCTGGGGAGCCTGGGAGGCACAGCTGCGCTGGGGACACGTCCCTGCCACAGGCGTTGAATCACCAGTGCGTCACACAGATGAACCCGTCTGGGTCTTCATCATCCCTGGCACAGAGGGGAAACTGAGGCCGGGCAGTCAGAGGGTCCCCAGGGTGCACAGCGGCGGAGCAGGATGGGTCCGGGTCCAACACCCATGGCCCTGGCCAGTAGGATCCCGCCATCCCGGGTGTGAGCCTAGTGGACACTTGGAGCCTAATTAACGACCCCTCCAATCGCTCCTGACACCAGGCGGGTCAGGGATTCAGCAAGCGCTTAATAAGCATTCCGGGTGCTGCAGATGAGACCCTGGGACCGGTCAAGGGCAGGGCCGGGGGCGGAGCCAGGGGTTTCCAGGAAGCCGCGCCCCCTTCACTGGGTGGCGCGCTCGCAGCACGTGCGGCGTCGGGGGATGCGCGGCCCCAGGGCGGGCCGGGCGAGGCTCGCGTCCAGGGGCCGACCTAGCGTCACCGCGAAAGACCAGAGGCGGGGCTGGCTTCGCGTGCCCTGCGGGGCGGCGGGCAGGCAGCTCGCGCAGCTTTATTTCTCAGTGGACGTAGCGGCCTGGGTGGGAGCGGCGCTCTACTGCCCTGGGGCGAGCGTGGGGCCTGCAGAGGCGCCTCCGCATCTCGCGTGCGGGCAGGAGGAGGTGGAGTGTCCGCACAGCGCCCGGCGGGCGGGCGTGGTCTCCTCCGCCCCCAGGGCATTTGGCAAAGTCTTCGTGGGCAGAAAGAGTCGCAGGGATCTCACTGCCGCGCAGCTGTGGACTCCAAAGCAGAAATTTTCTCCAGGAAAATAATGGAAACGACAACTGTCCAGTCCTAAGGCATCCATCCACCACAAGACCGTCGAGCGAGTCCTAGTTCAAACCTGGATTCAGCTGGGGCCTGTTTGCTACGGGAGGGGGCAGTGCTGGTCGTGGCAGCTAGTTCCTGAGGCCCAGGGAGGCAGCAGGGACGTCCTGTCTCCAAGTCAGTCCTCGCCCTCGACGGCGTAGATGCCCGCTTCCCATCGTTCTGCCATGGCGTTCTTGTGCCGCGTCACCCGAGTGGCTCCCAGGATCTGCAGCAAGAAAGGTAGAGTCTGCTCAGGGTCCTGACCCCGCAGGCAGCTCCCACTGGCAAGTCACGAGAGGGCCTGGCACAGGGCACATAACCGTCCCCTCCTCTGGTTCTGCCGGCTACTCCTAGTAGCCTGACCAAGGTGCCTGCTAACTCCTGCTGAGTTCCTCCCCAGGGAAAACGTCTGGGCCCGGCCCTGTGGGCCAGCCCCAGGAGGTTGGCGACTGCAGCCGGAGATACCTGGGCTTCTACATCCACCCCTCAAAGAAGTGCCTTTGCCTGGTGTGGTGGTGCACACCTGCCATCCCAGCTACACAGGCTGAGGCGAGGACGCCCAGAGCAGCCTGGGCAGCATGTCCAGATCCCTGACCTGCGTCCAGCCCTCTACCTGGTGGAGGCAGCATGGGAGCCCTGGCAGCCATTACAGTGGAACCCAGAAGCACCCACCTTGGCGGGCCGCACCCTGGAAGGGGGAGGGGTCA
The DNA here is from genome assembly GCA_028644305.1 of Xerus rutilus. NCBI lineage: Eukaryota > Metazoa > Chordata > Mammalia > Rodentia > Sciuridae > Xerus > Xerus rutilus. Next base: position 320,301 of record CM053413.1, on the reverse strand, counting down.
GGGGGACGGGACGGGTGGGGCCCCGCGGGTGGACTGGCGGGGCGGAAGGGTGGGCGGCAGCCGCTCTGAGCTGCTCCTCACCTCCGAGTTGATGCTGTCCGCTGGGTTGATGCCCGCGTACTGCAGAGAGGGAAGCCAGTTAGCCCAGGTCCACCCTGCGCAGGCCCAGGAGCCTGCCGCAAGCTGTCCCCACGGCCCAAGGCATCACCATGCTGCCCCTCACGCCCCTCCCAGCGCAGGCCCCCCCCCCGTAGTCGCGCTCCACAGGGAGGGAGGCCTTGCGGGGAGCCAGGTAGGACTTGAGTCTCCTGAGGCCCCTGAGGCCCGCAGAGGCCTTCTGCCCTCCGCCTGGCTTGGGGGACAGGTTCCACTCACCCACAGCTCCTTTCTCTGCCCAGCCGCATGGTCTGCTGGGGCCTCAGCCTTCCACACCAGGCCCGAGTGCAGGTGGGTGGGGGTGAACACAGGGGACTGGGACACTGAGTAGCTGCTGGTGATGCCTGGGGGTGGGAGCAGGAGAAGGAAGGGCGTCAGACCTCAGCTCCTGGAGATACGGGGTCCCTGGCTGATGGGCCTTGGGACAGCCAACAGCAGACAGACGGACAGACAGCAGCAACTAATTGTGACAGATTGACAAAAATAACCAGTCAGGAGACTGCGTGGACAGTGGGGCCCAGTAAGCGAGGCGAAGAGCATAGAGCGAAGGGACGATATTCCATATCGACGAGGAGGACCGACTAAGACGGCAGACACCTGCAAACCCCTATGCGCCCCATAACAAAGCATCTAGATCCATAAGGTGAAAACCCTAAGGCAAACTTGACATTTCTTGAAAATCTGCCCCTGAAGCTGCCAATTGGGGAAATAAGATGCCCCCTGCCCCGACAGCCTCCACAGCCCCCTCTCACCCGATGTGCAAGAGGAGCCCCTGGAGTGGGGCTCACAGCCCTCTGGAGGCGGGGAGAAGACCTCTGGGAAGAGAGCACTCCTCCGCTCCTCTGCGACTTCACGGTCCCGGCGCAGGACACTCTCCACCTCCCTCTCCAGCAGATCCGATGAGTGGGACTTCTGCAGCCTCAACACGGGTGCCCCAGCTGCCTCCCAGCCCCAGACGTGGGGGGTCTCAGCACGCTGAGGGACATCTCGGACTCTGAACAGCAGAGGTCGCAGGCGGAAGTGCTCCCACCGCACAATGCCTCCACTGGCCAACAGGGGTCCCCCAGGGGGTTTGGCAGGCTCCTGGTTTGTGCTCAAGGGCTTTCCAGAGGATTCTGGAAGCTGCCTCTGAGCCCCCATGGCCTTGGGAGAGACCACAGCTTTGGCCTCCTCTGTGGGGAGACTGCTGGGCTTGCTGTTTGCTCTGAAGACTGAGAATCCCACCTGAGGGCCCTGGGGTCCCAGATAGGGCTGGTAGGCATCAGGTGGGATACGGTTCACCTTCCTGGATGCGGGAGCTGGGCCAGCCGCTCGGGCGTCTGGGCTGGGGCCGAGGATGGCATCTGAGCTTGCACTTCTCCTGAGCCCAGGCTGGAGGTCCTCAGAGGCCCAGTCCGGCGTGGGTGCCCGCGCAGCCTGCAGGCCCTCGCGCCGGTGGTCCTCCTCGCGTTGGGTCTCCTGGACCATGTCCCGCCACACATACAGTGATGGACGCCCCCTGTCCCGCCGAGGGGCCTCAGCCAGGCTCACCTTGGTCAGCACTGGCCTGGTGGGGATCTCCACCAGCTCCTGGTGGCCAGCCGCCCGCTGAAGCCCCCTCTGCTCCCGAAGGTCAGCCTCACGCTCCTGCGCCAGTCGGATCTCCCGCTCGATTGGCGTCTCCTTGGGGGTCTCTGGTGACTCCACTTGGGACCCGAAGCCAGGATAATTGATAGCTTGGATGCTGGACCCCAAGGGCAAACCACAGACCTTTTTCTCCCCGACCGGCTCCTTCACCTGGGGTTCACTGGAGACAGCATACCCATTGGCCAGGGGAGGCCTGCTCGAAGCCCTGGGAGCCGGGCTGGCCTCTGGTGGGGCACACGGGGCCGCCCTGGGGGGTGGCTTCCGGGGTGCTGCCTTCGTGCTTGCCTGCTCCAGGGCCAGGAACTGCTGCCTGGCTGCCAGGAAGCCTATCTGCTCCCTGTCAATCCTGTTCTCCTCCATGGGTGTGGACGGAGGGTGGCCCAGGAGCCTGGGGTCCCCGCGACCAGAGGTGCCCCAGAGTGTGGCCACTGTGCCACCCTTCTTGACCGCCTGGCCCTGGACAGCCTCCCAGCGCTCCAGCTCCAGGTCCTGCCTCTGCACGGGGAGCACATTGCCGGCACCCAGGTAGTGAGCCTCCATCTCCCCATCGTCATCCTCCAGGCAGAGTGGCCTTGGGGACTGCTGGCCAGGGAAGGCCCGCCTGCTGTAGATCACCCCTGTCTTCACCATGTCCATCTGAGCCCTGTGGTCAGTGGACCATGCCTGGGGCCTGTCCTGGTTCCAGCTGGCATCCTCAGTCCCCACGCCCACCAGCTCGATGGTGTAGCTGGTGTCCCCATCCAGTGCCAGGCCAGTGATGTGTGCCGAGTGTGGGATGCTGAAGATGGGGTACCTGGTCACCCGGTCCATGTGGGGTGTCGGCTGACCTTCTTCCCGTGGAGTGGAGACCTCTGGACTCACTGAGGGAGAAGGAAATGATAGCCCCCAGTCAGACCCCTCCAGGTGAGAGGCCAGAGCCCCAGGTCAGAGGCCAGAGCCCCAGGTCAGAGGCCCCAGGTAGAGCCCCAGGTCAGAGCCCTAAGTAGAGTCCCAGGTAGAGCCCAGGTCAGAGCCTCAGGTCAGAACCCCCAGGTCAGAGCACCTAGGTAGAGCCCCCAGGTCAGAGGCCCCAGGTACAGCCCCAGGTCAGAGCCCTCAGGTAGAGCCCCCAGGTCAGAGGCCCCAGGTCAGAGCCCCCAGGTAGAGCCCCAGGTCAGAGCTTTCAGGTAGAGCCCCAGGTCAGAGCCCCCAGGTAGAGCCCCCAGGTAGAGCCCCAGGTTAGAGCTTCCAGGTAGAGCTCCCAGGTAGAGCCCCAGGTCAGAGCCCCCAGGTAGAGCCCCAGGTCAGAGCTTCCAGGTAGAGCTCCCAGGTAGAGCCCCAGGTCAGAGCCCCCAGGTAGAGCCCCAGGTCAGAGCTCCCAGGTCAGAGCTCCCAGGTTGAGCCCCAGATCAGAGCCCCCAGGGAGAGCCCTAGGAAGAGCCCCAGGTCAGAGCCTCCAGGCCAGAGCCCCCAGGTAGAGCCCCCAGGGAGAGCCCTAGGTAGAGCCCCAGGTCAGAGCCTCCAGGCCAGAGCCCCCAGGTAGAGCCCCCAGGGAGAGCCCTAGGTAGAGCCCCAGGTCAGAGCCTCCAGGCCAGAGGCCCCCACAGGGCAAAGTCCAGCCAAATGGCCTCTGTTGTTGGTAGAGGGCCGGCAAGTGACCCAGCGGAGCCCATCAGTGTCCCACCCTCTGACTCAGCTCAGCCAATCCCTGCTGATCCCGATGGTGGTTAGTAGTCATCAGGACAATGACGTGAAACCCTGGAACTTGGCGATTCATGTGGCAGATTGGACCCTCTTCCCCCCAGACTTGTTTGAGGGTGACCCCAACATTGGCATCCCAAAGTTGGAGCTCCTGGGTCCAGCCATGCCCTAACCTCTGGATGTCCCCTACTGACCCACAGCTGCCATGGTGTGTGTGACATCCACAGTCCATTGTCCCCTGCACGCCTTGTCCCCGAGCACCCGGTCCCAGACCCTCGCACCTGCTGTCAGCCGCAGCACTCACTCTGGACCTCTGTGGTCTTCCTTTGCTGTACCGGGGGTGAACCCGGGGCGCCACCCTGAGCCACACCCCAGCCCGTTTTATTTCGTTTTGAGACAGGATCTTGCTCAGTTGCCCAGGCTGGGGACTTGCAACCCTCCTGCCTCCGCCTCCCCAGATGTGGGGACGACAGGCCCCTGTGGTGTCTTCACATTCGCGTGTCATCCCAGCTGGCCTGTTCTTCGCTGAGGGAGGTCCAGTGGAGACCCTGAGGCCCCGAGAGGGGCAGCAGCTCTGGGCTGCAGGACCTTGTGTGCCTGTTCCCTGCCCTGCTCCCCCAGTGGGACCCCTGGGGCTAACAGCCCTGCCTTGGTGTCATGAAGCCAGGATGGGCTGAGGACACTGCAGACCTTGTATCTGGGTGGGGCCACACAGCCTCTGGGTGACACCGTGACCCAGTGTCCTCGAGGTCACAGCTCTGCCCTCGCTTCCCTTTCCCTGGTGCTCAGGGCCACCATTCGGCCTCGGCCCGCTGCCCTCTCTGCCCAGGACCCAGGTTTCTGTCCTCTGCAGCCTCCTTTGTGGTGGCCCACAGGACGCCTCCTCCAGGGGCCCCAGAATGTCCCTCCCTGAGAGCTGGGCTGGGTGAGCACTGAGCTGTCCTCGAGGTGGAGCTGAGGAGGCCTCAGCAGGGACGTGCTGCAGCCTCTGTCCCTGGCCCAGATGGCCCACAGCACCCGGTCCCCAGGGCTGCTGCTGCTGGAGGTGAGCGGACTCCCGGGGAAGGCCAGGCTCTCCCTGGAGTGACTTCTGGGACACCGCAGACCCGACCTGTGGGGTGGCACCTGTGCCCCCAGCAAAGCTGCCTCCTGGGCTGACAGGGGCGTGTCCCTGACCTTGTGTCCGCCACCACAGCCTGGTACACAGCAGGTGCTCAGTAAGAGGGCTAGGCCCACTTCAGAGTGGAGTCAGCCACCCTCCAGCCCCCAGCCCCCCAGCCCTGGCCCAGTGCCGGCCCAGCGCCAGGCCAGGGGACACAGCTCCTGTCCTCACCTCAGCCTGAGCTGCACCTGCCACAGGACTGTATGCCAATGAGGGCCAGGCGTTCACCCTGCAGGGTTTACAACCCACCTGGGACGTCAGCTCCAGGGACAGGGAGCCACCACCCTCTGAGAGTGGCCTCCCCGTGGGTGGGGTAGGCTTGGGATGCTGGCCTCCTGACTCATTCAGGCCAGTGGGTGGGGTCCAGGGTCTTGGGTTCAGGGTGGCTGGGCCCACCTAGCTGTGGCCCAAGCAGGCTGCTGTGTCCACTGCCTCAGCATCCCTGCCTGGACAACCCTGAAGGGCCACTGGGTAGGCTGGGCAGGTGCTCAGCCTTCCGGGAGCCCTTGCTGCTTAAACCCTGGGTCCATCCTTCAGATCCCTGGGCCCCAGGCCTAGAGAGGGAGCCAGAGGAGCCTGGGAGGAGAGTTGCCCCTGGAGGCCTGGGTGCTGCCCACAACCTCAGTCCCCAGCTTCCTTCATCCCCAGAGCCAGTACCCGCTCCCTGACATCTTGTTCCTCACAAAGCCCTTGAAAGGGGAAATGTGTTGTCCCTGGTTTTCAGTGGAGGGGACAGGAGCCCGGAGAGGAGAAGCTGCTGCCCCAAAGCCACACCCCAAAGACAGGATCAGGAGCTGCCGCCTGCTCCCGGCCGCACCTCCTGGAGGAAGCGCAGGTCACTGCTGCAGCCCCGCCTGCACCTGTGACGCCAGCTGACCCTGGGTTTATGGCTCCTCCACAGCAGTTGCCCTCCTACCCAGGGCAAAGGCTCTCCAGGGGCCTGCAGGTCACCTGAAGGGAGGGCCCTTGGAATTTCTGTCCCCTCCCTTAGGGGCTACTGTCACCCTGGGCTCTTGGCCAGGCCCTCCCTGGCCCGTGGAATTCCAGCCAAGCCCCACCCCATCCCTGGACCTGGGCGAGCCCTGACCACAGACCTGGGCCAGGCCCCGCCAGATGGCATAGCCCAGGACCCCAGACCGAAGCCACTCCTACCTGAGCTCAGCCTATCCCACCCCGTGTCCCTCTCCTGGCCTGGACGATGGAGGCTCCAGAATGTCCAGGACCATAGGGGGATTTCTGGCTTCTGGCCATGGGGTGTCTGTTGACCAGGATCACCCCTTGTCAAGATTTAGGACCCTGGGATTCTGGAATCCCAGAAGGCCCATTGGGGGCAGGGGGCAGACCCCAGGCTCAGAGTGAGCCCCAGTCATGCAGGAGACCCAGCCAGCCCCACACCCCAGCTGGGCCAGGGCGCCCACAGGTGAGCTGACCGCAATGGACAAATGACCCCTCAAATCAGACCCTTCCTTACCCAGACCCCACCCCTGGCAGGACCCCCATCCCACCTGTGGCCCCAGCCTCACCTGTCAGGCCAGCTGCCTTCCAGCCTCAGTGGTGGCTGTCCACCTGCAGAGCAGGGAAGCCTCCAGCTCCGCCCTCTGCCAGGTTGCCAGGCAGAGGCCCCACCCAGGGGAGCAGGTGCACCCCTAGCCCCGCCTGGGTGCGGGAAACAAAGTCCAGAGGAGGAGGGAGAAAGACGATCCCGGGCTGGGCCGAGGGCGGGCGCCATGCCCACAGCAACTGCCCCTTTGGTCCCGGGCCTCCAGCCCCTGAGCTGCTGCTGCCCAGGTCCCCCACCCACCCCGCTCTGCTTGGAGCCACCCCTGTGCCTGGGGCAGCAGCAGTGCTGGCCCTCTGCCAAGTCCTGCCTGGGTGAGAGTCAGGGACTTGCCCAGCCCCGCTCCTGGGGCCACGCCCCAGTGGGACCTGGGCTCTCCGTCCTCCAGGAAGTGGGGAAGGCCCGGGCTCCTCTGCCAGGACTGCTGGGAGAGACCCAGGTCCTGTCCACAGGACGCACGGGATGAAGGCCTGAGGCCCCCAAGGCCCCAGAAAGCACAGGCTCCTCTGCCAGCAGGGCACAGTGAGGCTAGGGGCTGGAGGGCAGCCGGGACACCCGTGGGGCTTCAGGTAGCCTGATATCCACGGCGGGCTGGCCTCTCAGCCCAGCACTGTCTGTAGGGTGGGAACACAGCGGGGGCTCGGGCTCCAGGACGCCAGGCTGGGGCTCTGTCCTTAGCAGCCCTGTGGCTGGTTGTGGGCCTCTGCATCTCATCTCTCCTTCCTGTACCTGGGCCCCTGGCTCCACACCCCGGGGGATTTACAGACATGTGCATACAGGGCCCCAGCCCTTCCCGGATGGCTATCTGGCCTCCCAGTGCCCACAGGGCCCTTCCTCCCTGCTGGGCAGATGAGGACGTAGAGGCCCAGAGTGTCCTGCCTGTCCAAGGGCAGGGCGGACCTGAACCTGTACACCCATCTTAGGTATCCCTCTCCACACCACACACATGGGGAAACTGAGGCCTTGAAGGTAAAGACTGGACACCCAGGGTGCTGGGCACACTGGACTGCAGACCACTGTCCTGCTCCTGGACCAGGACTGGCCTCTCCCTTAGGTTCTAAAGCCCTTTTTACAGGTGGGGAAACAGGCCCAGAGGAGCAGAAACTTCTCAATCTCAGAGACGGAACCAGGGTCAGCATGGGAACCTGTCTGGGCACGAAGGCTCCCTGTACACACCCCTGCCAGCTGCCATGTCCCCAGGTGCCAGGGTGTCTGAGGGGACCCCCATCTCCAAGGGCCGTGAGTCCAGCCAGGGAGCCTCATAGCCAAGGGTCGGGGCAGGTTGGATGTGGGACTCAAGGGCCCCACAGGAAACAGGAACAAGTCCAGCCACCTGACAGCCGCCTCTTACCCGCAGGTTTTACCTCCAGGTCTTACCTGCTCAGGTGCTGCGGACAGGTGTGTAGGGCGCTGGGATCCACCACCTCCCACCCAAGATGGCCAGGTGAGCCTGGGGAGGAGCGAGGGAGCCTCACCCTGGCCCTGCTCAGCTCCCTTTATGGCTCCCGCTAGGCGGGGCCCCACCCCTGGGCTGGCCGCACCCTGGCCGCCCAGCGAAACCCAAGAACTCCAGGAACTGGGCTGTTCACGCTGTTTATTTGCTTCTCTGGGAAAGTCAAGAACATGGGGCCTCATCACACATCAGAAGCAGAGGGGCAGCAAGGGCACGTGAGCGGAGGCTGGGCAGAGGAGAGGGTCCCACGGCCACTGTGCAGGCCACCCCCAGACAGGACCCCTCCTCTCTGCTGCTGGAGGGGCCAACTGAAGCCAGGACCCAAGCTCCCATCCAGTGTGGGCCCTGCAGCCACCTTGCAGCAGCTGACTGCTGGGCCAGGAGGAGGCCTAAGTGCTGGGCCCTGTGCCAGAGGCCTGGCCATGAAGGCCGGCACTGGAGGAGAGGGCTGTGACAGTGGGCATGCGCCTCTGGGGCCAAGTGGGCTGCCCAAGAGGGCTGCCACACCAGGGAGGCCCTGCCACGGCCAGTGAGGGCGGGCGCAGGCTCACGGTGGGCTGGTGGCACACAGGGCCTCCAGCTGCAGCCAGCGGGACCTCCCTGCCCAGAAATGCCCCAAGCCCAGCAGAGCTGGCAGGTGGGGGAACTTCTGGGGTATGGTCAGGGGAACCCAGGACCCTGTTCCAAGCAGGCTGGATAGGCCAGGTGTGGCCCCTGGGCTCCCCAAATTAGCACCAGGAAGAAGGAGGTCCCAGTGGGGGAGGGGGCTGAAACTCAGGACAAGAGCGGCTCAGGTGGCCCTTGTAAGGAGGGCAGCTCCTGGACCCCCGCCTGCCCGGTCTAGAAGACCGCCCAGGGGTCACAGACCCCTCCCAAGTGGGGCACATCTCCAATCTCCTCCCTAAGTGCCGTATCAGGCTGGGGGTGTCCAGAGGAGCTTGTGCTCCATTCTAAGACCTCAAGCCCCAAAAGAAGCTGGCCTCTCCCCAACTGCCCGAGGGCAGGAGGCCAGCGCCTTTGGCAGGGAACCCCATGGAGCCCCACTTCCAGGCCCCAGGACCTCTCAGCTCCTGGTCTCCTCAGAGACTTGTGGGAGGCGGCAGGAAGGCACAGGCGGCTGGCCTGAGGCCGCAGGGAGGCCACAGGCCACACCAGCCAGGACCGCGTGGGCGTGAGCCACGTAGTGAAGCTGCCGCGGGATGGGGGTCCTCGCTGGGGAAGAGCAGCCCGCTCCTCTCCGCCAGTGCACGGCTGGGGCTCGCGGCCGAGTGCTGGGCGTGCCCGCAGGTGGGGCCCTGTCCCTCTTTCCAGTGAGAGAAAACTCAAGGGACGTGAAGCAACACGCGTGTCCGGCCCGTGAGGTTTGGGAGCAGGGTGGGCGGCGCCGGGAGGGCGGGGCTCGGCGTGGAGGGCGCGGCTCACATGACGGGGCAGCACTTGCAGCGCTGCTTCTTCACGTCCAGGTCCTGGGGGTCGCTGGTGGCCGCCTCGGGCCCCGCCTGGTTCTCCTCCCTGGCGCCCGCGGCACCGGGGGGCTCGGCCGCACTGCCGTTGGGCGGAGCGGGCTCCTTGGCCTCCGCGGCGTCCTCGATGACCACCAGCTCCGCCATGATGGCGTCTTGGAGCCCCAGCACCTTCTTGGTCTCCGCCTCATCCTCCACATTCTGGTAGCCCATGAAGATCATGGTGACCGGGGGCTCCTGGCCGGGCTGGATGCCCGGCGGGCCCGACGTGGCCTCGCCCGGCTGCGCCTGCACGCCGGGGATCTCCCGCCGGGAGGGCGTGGTCCGGACGGCCTCCACCGGCCCCCGGGTCTCCGCTGTCCCAGCCGTGGACCCTGCCTCGCTCAGAGTGGCCTCGTCTGCTTTGTGGAGGAGCTCGTCCACCTCGGAGGAGCTCAGCGGGTGGACGCCGTCCTCGGCAGTGCCGTCCATGGCATGGACAACTGCACAAGGAGAGAGACAGGTGTGAGCAGGCCCCCACAGGAGTGAGATCCCCGGATGGACAGCTAAAGCCCTCAGGGCTGTGGGTGCAGCCAAAGGGGTACACAGAGGAAAATTCAGGGGTGTGTCTGAGGAGGCCTGGGAGGCACGGATGGGGACTTGGCCATCTTCCATTTTGAGGCTGTTGTGTATTCTTCAGCCAACCAGCTCCTGGGCAGTCAGCTGGCAGAGCAGGTGCCACAGTTAGGAACTGAAACGTCCCCCAAAGGCTCCTGTGCCGGGCCTCCTCCCCAGTGAGCAGCGTGCAGAGGCGGGGCCTCTGGGAAGTGCCTGGAGCCTGACGGCTTCAACCTGTCACTGGGGTGATCAGGGTCCACAGCCGAGTGGCTCACTGCAAGGTGGTGGGGAGTTGGAGGGAGGGGGTCCTTGGTCTGTCCCCAGCCCGCCCCTTTCCCTCTCTGCTCCCCAGGCTCTCCCTTGCTGTGACCTTCTGTCAGGATGCCCTGTCTCACCGCAGGCTCGGAGGAATGGAGCTGCTGACCGGGAGCTAGAACCCCTGAACCACGAGCCAGAATGAATCCTTCCTCCTCTAGGCTATTCTCAGGTAAATTGTCACAGCAACAGAGAGCTGACACGGAAGGTCTGGATTTTTCTTTCCATTGTAAAGATGGCAAAAATGAGAATTGACAAAAGGGAAGTATCTAACCCAAGTCACACGGGTGGCCAGGGAGAGACCCGGCTGCCGCTTGCCTGTGGGATCCGCCATCCTGGAGGCAGGAGGTGAGAGCACAGGGATTCTGGCTTCTCCCGTCTCTGGGTGCGTGGGGCGGGCCTGCAGGAGTGCACTTCAGCCCTGAAGTCTGTCCTGTGCCCCGGGACTTGGCTGCCATACCTCTGACACTGTCTGAACTGTACTGTACTGCCTGAGGACCAGGCTTCAGCCCCAGAAGGGCTAGTGGCCGTGGGCGACACCAGCTCAGACCACAGCCCTGCAACCCCCTCCCAGAAGCCAGCTGCCCAGGTGGCACCTTATCCTGACCCAGGGTGGGAGTCCGGTGCCCAGATGCCAGGGGAGCTCCCCACTAGTCTCCGAGAGCTTGGGGAGGAGGTCCCTGCTTCCAGGACACAGGTGGGGTGCATGCTGCCCCGAGACAGGAACGGGCCCTGGCTGATCCCCAGGCAGCAGAGGCCAGCCTGGCAGGGGTGGGGCAGGCTGGCGGAGCTGTGGGGTACCCGGTGGGGGTGGCCTGTTGCTGTTCTTGCCTGGGAGCACTTGCCGCAGGACACAGCTGCAGCTGGGGCTGAGCCAGGTCTGCACCCATCTGCCATGGGCTGGGCTGTGCCGGGACCCTCCAGAGGCATCCGAGACACCCCTGAGGCCATAGCTCCCTCCAAGAGCCCGAGGCCTTGGGACCGGAGCCTCAGTGAGGCACTGGCACTGCTTGGGCAGCCTTGTGGCACGAGTGACAACATCAGTGCTGGTGAGGCTGACACGAGCCTCCACCCCCAGCGGGGAGCACCATGGCACTGGGGCCAGCAGCCTCCAGAGGCAAGAGGCCTCACCTGGCCAGCACTCCCGAGCACAGCTGCTGCCACACTCCGGGGAGGCTCCTGAGCACTCCAAAGCCAAGAGGTGGAGGCACCAGGCTCTGCAGGCAGACAGGGCGGGGCCCACCCGCAGTGCACTAGCGCTGGCCTGGGCAGGAGCCGGAGGACACTGCAGTGTCCCGTGCACTGGGAGTCACCAGCAGGAGCGAGGTGACAGCTTCAGCGAGGGGGGACCTGAGGACCTCATGCTGTGACACTCACACACACACACAAGGCCACAGGGTGTGACCCAGTGACAGGAGGGTCCAGGATAGGAGTCCAGAGATGGACGTGGACCCGCAGGTGCAGGGCTGGGGGACGGGGCCTGCTCGAGGGGACAGGTGGAGTACTCTGGACCTAGACAGGGGACGGCTGCACACTGAATGTACCAAAACCTAACAAGTCATTCTTTGAAGACAGAGGCTTTCCAGCGCGCCCTCTCCCGGGACCCTGCCTCCCGGTGGTGTCCCTGACAGTTCCTCCCTCCTGGCCCCCGGAAGCACCCTTTACTTGTGTATGCACTTTGTTTTTTGTGGTACAGGGGATGGAACCAGGCCCTCCTGTGTGCTAGGCAAGTGCTGACCCCAGCTGGAGACTCCCGAGGCCCCCGTGCAGCCCTGGGTCTTCCCATAATCACTTAAATGAAAACCAGGCAGGCAGTGCGGGCCCGTCATTCCAGCTACTCAGGAGGCTGAGGGAGGCGGACACAAATTCAAAGCCAGCCTGGTGAACACAGTGAAGCCCTGCCTCAAAATACAAATAGAAAGGGCTGGGGTGTAGATCTGTGGTAGAGCAGCCCTGGGTTCAATCCCCAGCACAGCAAAATAAAAACATTAATTAATTAATTGATTAAAATAGTGAAGTGGGCACAGTGGTGCACACTGTGATCCCAGAGGCTCTGGAGGCTGAGGCAGGAGGACTGTGAGTTAGAGACCAGACCAGCCTCAACAACTTAGGGAGACTCTCAAAATAAAGGAGGACTGGGATGTGGTTCAGTGGTCAAGCACCCCTGGGTTCAGTCCTCAGTACCAAAACTTTTTTTTTGGGTACTGGAGATTGAACTCAGGGGCACTCGACCACTGAGCCACATCCCCAGCCCTGTTTTGTTTTATGTAGAGACAGGGTCTCACTGAGTTGCTGAGCGCCTCACCATTGCTGAGGCTGCTTTGAACTCGCAATGCTCCTGCCTCAGCCTCCCTAAGTGCTGGGATCAAAAATATTTTTTTAAAAAGTAAATAAGTGGGCCATAAGTGGGCTCTGGGGCTGGGCCCACCACCAGGGGGGTTGGAAGCACAGCCCCTGGCAGGCTTGCACTCCAGCCTGCGTCTGCAACAGGTGCGGCCACGGTGTCTGAGTGAATGACGGCCTGAGCCATGGCCAGCGAGGGACCCAGCCCGCCCTGTGAGGCTCTGGCTGGAGGGGGGCGGGCGTACCTTTTGTCTCGTCTTCGTAGACCTTGATGCCCTGGGGAAGCAGCTCCCGGGGGAGCAGCGTGGTGCTGGACAGCACCCGGGTCTCCCCTGTCACCTTGTCCTTCTCCACAGTGATTTCAACTGAGTACATGGCTGCCAGAGAGGCATGGGTTATGCAGCAGCCCACCCTTCCTGTGTCCCCTGCGGGCTGCAGCCAAGCCAGGGGTGAGGGCAGCGCGAGCCAAGCAGAGACAGTGCCGAGCGTGATGTGGATATGGCCTCCCAGTGCCCAGGGCTCGGGTCTGGCTCCTCTGCTGGGCATTCGAGGCTCATCCTGCCTTGGCCCCAGGGCCCTTGTCCCTCCCCTATGCACACCAAGCCCTGCTCGGCCACATCCTGGCTCCATCCCGGCTCCATCCCATCCCCTGCAGCAGAGTGGGTGGGAGAGGCCCAGCCAGCCCAGCCCCAGCCCAGCCTGACCTCCATCCACCCTGACCCTCTGGACACCTGCTTCCTGAACCAAATGGGCTGACCGCAGCCCGTGAAGGAGTCCCTCAAGCTGCAGAGACGTCAGAACCCTGGGGCCACAGCTCTGTGACCAGCCTCTCACTGCTGCCCTGTGAAGTGCACTGCTATGAAGCCCCTGGAGGAGCAGGGTCCTCACAGCAGCTGCCCCAGGATGGACCTCGGCCCCAGCCCCTGACCTGCCCAGGCAGGAAGAAAAGGTGCCCAGTGACGGGGCCATGGAGCAGTGCCTGCAGACCTTACCCTGCCTCTTATAGAGCCAAGGTCCAGGACCCATCGAGCCTGCTGTCCGCCTGGCTTACTCTTGGGTACCCAAGAGGCTCCTCAGGTTTGGGTCTCCTCCTCCTCCCCGGCCTCTAGTGCTCAGGCTCAGCTCAGCCCTGGGCTCCACTCTGCTCCGGGGACATTGTCTAGGCCCCAGCTCTGATCTCCATGAGGACCCTGCCCTCAGCTCCCTCAACCCCAGAGCCCAGGCCCCACCCACCTGCCCTGCACCTGCCCCTGGGCTTCCCATCCCAGCCAGGACAGCTGTGTCCTCCCTGGCCTCTCCCCTCTCACCCTGCTGCAGGCTCCTGGCCCAGTGGGGCTCCAGCCTCCCCTGCTCTCCTTCCTCCACGGTAGTCCCCGCTGTCCAGCAGCCCTGCTCTGGGTCTGCCCTCCACAAGGCACCAGAGGTCCTTGGCCCTCCACAGCCCCCTCCCTCCTGTCAGACCTGAGTCCCCCTGTGCCCAGAGCCCTGTGATTCTACATTCTTTTCTTTGTATTCTTAATTTGTAGTGAGTTGCCCCCAACAGAATATAGGCTCCCCCCGTCTGTGTCCCTATGCCTGGCACACAGCAGGTACTCAGCAATGTTGAACGAATGGCTACTATTTAACATCTTGTCCCCCAGTAGCCTAATATCCCTGTCCCTGGACATCGACTTCCAAGGCCACCCACACAGTTGGGCAGGTTATACACTGCAAAAAGTGACCAGTCGAGGGGAAAAGCGGGAGGTACCTGACCTTGGTGCCAGTCAGGCCTGGTCTAACTGGCATGGGCCCTAAAGGTACCCTGCCCTCTGGGAAATGCTCCCCTTGGCCTCTTTCCACCAAGCAGGAGATCCTCAGGGCACTGTCACACCTCACCTGTCCTCACCTCTCTTCCCAACTCAAATAACAACTTTGTGACTTCTCAGGACCTGTCACTGACTAGCGCTGTGTGGGGTCAGGCTCTGGTGTGAGGGCGGATCAGTCCCCTCCTGGCTGGTGGGTGGAGCATGGCTCCCAGCGTCTGCCTGAACAGGACGGAGCCCCACCTGGGCACTGTGGCCGCTCCACACAAGCCCCACCCAGCCCCCTCCAGAACGGTGTGCCCTCTGCCCAGCAGTCCTGCTGCCTGGGGTCCCAGGAGCAGGTGGGATTTGCAGCAGGGTCTTCAGCAGTGGAGCAGTGCAGGCATGTGTGCCGCCCCAGGGGCCAGCCTCGAGGTTAAGAGGTATGGAAGCTGGGGCGCTGGGCTAGAGGTGCCATGCATAGGGCCCGCCTTCCCGGGGAAGCCGGCCGGTGTGTTACCGAGGGCTGAAGCGGGGGGGTGCTGGAGGCCCACCCCCAGCCCAGAGCCGCAGCCTCGGTCCAGCCACCACCCCGTGACCGCCGCCCCCTTCCGACCCTCCAGGGCAGGTCTGGGTCACCCCTACCCCACCAGGCCCTGAGGACTAAGCTGCGGCCTGGGCGGCGGCTGGACACAGGGCCGAAGCCTGGGGCCACCCACCTGCCTTCACCATGGGGGAGTCTCCAGTGGTCCGCACAGGGCTGTCAGAGACTTGCTTGTCTGCCGGGCAGGCGGGGTGGAGAGAGGGCAGGAGAGAGAAGGTCACACAGCCCTCCACAGGCCCAGCTCCCCACACATACATGCACCCAGAACCCCAGTGTACCAAGACCCCAATACCCGGGCCCCTTACATGCACCCAGAACCCCAGTGTACCAAGACCCCAATACCCGGGCCCCTTACATGCACCCAGAATCCCAGTGCACACAGAGCCCCTCCCCCAAAAGAAATGCCAAGTCGGGTTCTCTCTCTCAGCTCAAGCAACTTTCCCAACGTCCCGAGAGCTGCATGGATTTAATTACTAATTTTTTTTTTTTGGTACTGGAGACCGAACTCAGGGGCACTCGACCACTGAGCCACATCCCCAGCCCTACTTCGTGTTTTATGTAGAGACAGGGTCTCACTGAGTTGCTTAGCACCTCGCCATTGCTGAGGCTGGCTTTGAACTTGCGATCCTCCTGCCTCAGCCTCCCTAAGTGCTGGGATTACAAGCGTGAGCCACCGTGTCCGGCTTAATTACTAATTTTTAATTCTACAGGAGGACAAGGAGACCCTCTTTTCGTGGGTAATGAACACACCACAAATCAGGCCTAAGCCTTGTCAGGCCGTCACCACCCACTGGTGGCCCTGTGGCACTGGGCAGGGAGACAGGCCCATTTGATACAAGCTTTGGAAACGGGCGCTGTTTAGTAAGCTCTCGCTTTTGCCGGCACCTAGACCACTCCAGCCTCGCGGCAGGCGATACTGCCAAGGCCCACCGGCTGCCACGGCAGGGACGGGGGCGCCTGGCTTTTGGTCCTTTCCTGGACCATCAGCCAGCAGGGATGCACCTGCGCGGCCCGGTCTGGGCCCGCGGGCCCAGTTCTCAGTGCAGCCCTCGGGACGTGTCGCCCCACTTTACAGACGCAGAAACTGAGGCCAACCCACCCGCGGAAACCCGAGCGAGCGGCTGGGCGGCCGCGGTCTCTGCGTGTGCTCGGGGTGCCGCGGGCCCCGGCCCGGCAAAGGCGGAGACCACAGGCCCGGGCAGGGCTCGGTGGAGAAGACCAGGCCGCCCCGCCCCGCCCCACGCCACCTCGCACCTACCTTTGGGCGTGCCCGGCGGGGTCTGCAAGAAAGAGGCAGAGGGTCAGCCGGCGCCCAGGAGGGCGCGGGCAGCCGGCGACCCGGTGCGCCCGTCTCCTGGCGTTCCCGCCGGGAATGTGGGAAACGTGGGGTGGTCGCCCCGACCCACCACTGCAGGCGCTGTCCACTCCCGCGACCAATTCTGTGGTGGTCTGCCCTGCCCAGCCGCAGTCTTCTGGCTGCCCCACAAGGCCTTGGTGTCCTGCCTTTGTGTCTGATGTCTCCTCACCTGGAAGGTTCTGCTCAGCTTTCCCCACGGTGGCTCCTGAGTCCCTGGACTTCCAACCAAGTCCCCCACGTGAGCAGCAGCTTTGTGCATGCTCACTGCCCCTGAAATTGCTGTCCTGGTCAGGGTCTGCCTCTCCCCAGGATGCCAATGGGCAGCACAGGCAGCTGAGTGTCCGTTCAGCTCCCGTGACACCTGCCCGCTCATCGGCAGTCTGCCTGGAGAACTCCTACTCAACCTTCAAAACCCACACCCTCCAGGAAAGCCTGCCCAGCCGCTTGTGAATCAGATGCTTCCTTGGGGCCCCACAACCCCCATCTTCCTGGTCTTCCAGGCATGGTCAGCAGACAGGATTCCAGACCAGCAGCCCCAGAGGAGAGGCTGGGAAAGGACACAGTGGGGGCTGTCTTTCCAGCTGCAGCTCCCTGGGCAGGGACCATGCTGACCCCCCAAGGCCGGGACACAGGGAAGGAGGTGGGCCCTGGGCCCCTAAGCCCACTGGGAGAGGTGTTGGCGCATCTTACACACGTGCTGACCCCAAGTCTCGGGCCTGGTCTTGACTCGTCTGCTCCAGGGCTTATCCCAGAAGCCAAGGCCCAGCCCACCAAGGACCACGCCCAGCTGTCTGGCCTGGGGCCAGGCTCTCAGCCTCCCTGGGCCTGGGGATTGTCTCCCATCAAATGGGACAATGCTCCCACCTGGCAAGACTGTCACACACATGCAGAGCGCCCAGCATGGCAGGTGCAGGACTAGAACAGCACAGCCTCAGCAGGGACAGTAAGTGGGGGCATCCATCAGTACCTCCCTCCCTGGGGGCTGGCTCCATTCAGGGCTGAATCTGCCTGTTCCCTGAGCCCTCGACATCCCTAGCTCCTGCACCTTTCAGATGGGAAAAGTGAGGCTCAGAGAAGCCAAGCAGCATGTCCCAGGCTGCACAGCTGAGTCTCAAACCCAGTATCTGCTGGGGTCTGTGCTTCGGTCACTGGGCGTCCTGCTGAGGAAGGGGTCAGGGCTGGGAACCTGCCCACCCATCATCTCACCTGCTGTGAGCCGCACACCAGCTCCCTTTGGGGCTCCTCCTTGGCTGGGCTTGGGGCCAGGGCCCGGGCTGGACTGGGCGCTGCCTTGTCCTCTCTCGAAGTGGCCAGGGCCGGCTCTCCG
Organism: Xerus rutilus; assembly: GCA_028644305.1. NCBI lineage: Eukaryota > Metazoa > Chordata > Mammalia > Rodentia > Sciuridae > Xerus > Xerus rutilus. Next base: position 302,879 of record CM053413.1, on the reverse strand, counting down.
TTCTCCAGCACATCGATTTCCTTCTCCAGCCTGAGGACGGGCAGGTGTGACCGTGTCTGTGTGCAGGGGCCTTCTGGCCTTTCTACCCAAGCACTCACTGGATTTAACTTTCCCTAACAGCCTGTAAGGTCTTCTCACCCACCGCTTTACAGCTGGGGAAACCGAGTCACAGTCACACGGCCAGCAAGCAGCAGAACCAGGATGTGCCCGGGGCTGGCTCTGCTGCGTCCCTTCACAGCGGGCTGCAAACTCCCCCCTTTTCCACTCAAAATCAATTTTTTCAACAGGAAACATTCTCTCCAGGGACACTGGAAAAAAACATGTCACTTTCCAAGTGTCAGGAGATAATGGGACAAATAAACCCAGTGAACAGAAAGCCGAGGGCCAGGGGCTCCACTTGGGCAGCCGCCATCCACCTGGCTCACTTTCCGGCCAGGCTGCCCCGGCCCCACCTGCCGGCACCAACCCATCCAGGGTAGACTCAGGATGCTCAGGGGGATTCCTGCCTCCCTGGTCCACAGGTGGGGAGGCAGCTCTCACCTGCCCTAGAGCCCATCCCTGTCTCCACCCCCAGCCCCCGGGAGAGATCCTCCGGCAGCCTCTGGCCAGCCTCGGTCCAGTGCAGCCTGTGCAGGGCAGGCTTTTGCCTCTTGGCCCCTCCCTAACCCCTCCCCTGGTGGAGGGGACGCTTAGGATTCTGGTCATTTTCCTCTGTCCTGACCCGTCAGTCCGCCTGCCGGAAACTCCAGGCATTTTGTCCCAGCACGGAAGGCCACTGGCCCCATCCTGCCCCGCCCAGGCTTCCTGCAGGCCCAGCTGCCCCTGGGGCCTGCACTGGCACCAGCAGGGAAGTCCCCAGGGAAGCCCCGAAGGCCACTGCAGTCCTGTGCTTTGGGACCACAGACCCGCCTTCTTCCCAAGCCTCACACAGCTGGTGGTGCTGGAGCAGGCTGGGGATCCACAGCCCAGAGCCCACCTGGTCGAAGCCTGGGGCTCTTCCCTGCCCACTGCTCTGGGGCAAGGCGGCTTGTACAGAGGCTGCACCTGGTCCAGGCGTGGTGCCCCTGACCCACCCACCCCGGCTCCTGACGAGACAGACCCTGGCACCCGCCCCAGCACCCACCTGGAGATGGAGCCCTCCAGGAGCCGGACCTTCTGCTCGTCCTCCTGCATCTGCCTCCTCATGTCCTCCCCGTCTGAGGCCGAGGACGGAGTCCCCTCCAGCAGCCAACGTTCCCTCAGGGCCTTGGACTGCATGGCAGGTCAGGGTCAGGTCAGGGTCAGGGTCAGGACTGGGGTCAAGGTCAGAATCAGTGTTGGGCTCATGCTCAAGCTCAGGGTCGAGCGGGTCAGGGTCAGGGTCGCGCCTGGCACAGGCCGCCTCCACCAGACCTTGAGGTGCTGGAGCTGCCGCCTGTCCTCCTCCAGCTGCCTCCGCTTGCCCTCGATCTCCGCCTGCCGCCTCCGCTTCTCCTGGTGGGAGGGAGCACGCAGGGTCCAGGCCCAGCCCCACCCCACCATGCCCTCCAGCCAGGCCCTGCACACCTGTGTCCTCTGGAAGGAGGATGACACTTGGCCCGTGGGCCCCACCCAAGACCCCGTCCCCCAGCCTCCCTGTCCCCTGGTGGGCAGGACTCACTGCAATGGCCTGGAGCCGCTCCTGCTGGGCCGAGGTGTCTGCCTCAAGGACCCTGGGGACGGACGAGACAGGTCAAGCTAGTCCACTCCGCTTCCGCCAGACCAAGTCTAGCCAGCCCCTGGATTCTGCCCTTGTGTGTGGACAGCAGTCTCGCCACTGACCCTTTTCCCCCGTATAAAGTGGGGCCCTTCCCTGCCCCCTCAGGCAGCTGTTTACTGGGCCACCTTCCACCCTCATTAGCTCACTCTGCAAACCCTCCAGCCGCCCCCAGGGCAGGGCCAAGGGAGGAACAGCCTGAGAGCTGGACAGGACAGGGACAAGTTCTGCCTGCAGATGGGTTTGGGAAAGGGGGGCAGTGAGGCTGCGCCATGAGGGATGCATAGGAGTTCACCAGACAGACAGGCCAGAGAGGGCACTGCAGGAGGCAGGGCTGCACTCCACACCCTCTCACCCACCCAGAGAGGGGGTCCAGGAGGGCGAAGGAGCCACCAGCCCCGCCTCCTCACCCCAGGTCTTCTAGTGCTTTCCACAACAGCCTCCATGGGACTCCACCAGAGGCCCAAAGGCCCAGAGAGGGCGTGAGCTGTTCAGGCACACACAGCAAAGCAGCAGCAGGGTCGGGTCTCCACTCAGGCCTCGCTCTCATTGGGGAGCCTCCCCCCAAGGCTGCATGTCAGTCTCCAGGGCTGGTAAGCAGGAGATGCTCAGGAAACAGGAGCATTGCCAGATGCACCTGGGGGCAGGCTCCGCGCTGTCTGGGGCACACACCTGGAGGACTCCGGCTCCCTGGCCCTGACTCTGCCCAGCATCTGCTGGGGCTGGCCAGGAAGATGCCCACAGTAGGAGCCCAGTGAATGCTGGGAGCAGGACCCCTGACCTGCCTGCTGGGCATGCTAATAATCTCATGCCTCTGGCTGCTGCAAAGCCAGAGAGGGGACCGGGGGTCTGCAGCTTGCAGTGGGGTTCGCACTGTCTGCCCCCGAGGCCAGCCGCCTGGCCTGGGCAGCATGGGGGTGTGCGCAGAGGGACCCAGACCCCCAGCGTCCTCCCTCCCACCCCACCCTCCCAGGAGCTGAGTTACAGACTGTCCTCTGGGTGTCCACCAGGCTCAACGCCCCTTGGCACATCAGTCCTGGAGCCACCCAGAGTCCTCCCAAGAGCCCCGGCGCCTCTCTGGGCCCGGTTTCCCCATGGCTCACGCAGGAGTGACACTCTCTGGTTCCGAGCATTCCCGTTATGTCCTGGAGGGCAGGCAAACAGTTCCCAAGCCCCACAGCAGGCTGGCTCCACCTCAGTCCCTTTGGGAGGCTGCTCAGGGTGCAGACAGACAACCCAGCCACAGCACCTGCCTGACCCCCGGGTTCAGTTCCCCGCCTCACCAGGACTGGGAGGTTACCCAGCTCCCAGCCAAAAGGTGACCTCGTCCGGCCCTCCCTTCCTGGCAGGCAGCACCTACCTCTCTCAGTGATCCCCAGGGGCCCAGTGCAGCTGCCCATGCCTTCTGTGGCCTCTCATCTCCCTCCTCAGGGATGCTAGGTTGGGCTGGGTGGGGCTCAGGAAAGGTTCAATCTAGCTTTCTGGCTTAGGGTGCTTCCTGAAGGGCCAAAGCTGCTGGAGCTCTGGACCTGCCCTCTGCTGTGAGATGCAGGCTGGGTGTCCACTCTACTCCCCACAGAGCTCTACCTCTCCCTTCCTGCTGGCCCCACATTTCCCTGCACCACCCCAGGCCTCTCCCATCTCCTGCTCCCATAGACTGGACTCTTCCCAAACAAGGCGGCTTCTCAAATGAAAACTAGACCCTGTCCCTCCCCTGTGTAGAGCCTCCTTGTCCCCACCCCTGCAGGATGGAACCAGGACGGCCCTTGCATCGCTCAGCCCTGAGGCCTGGCCCACCATCGCTGCTCTGCACACTGTGGCAGAGCTCATCCCTGCGAAGGGCCTCCTCCTGTTTGCTGGGTCCCGCGTGGCTGGAAACCAGGTCCAGAGGGCAAGGCCACAGGTGGCCGCGTGGGAACACCAGCCACTGGCCCTGAGAGCCACACCGCAGCCTCCCTTTCCAGCTCTGATGCAGCTTTCAGGAAGGAGGCGGAACCGGGCTAGGGGTCTACGCTGCCTCTAGGAACCCAATGCACACAGGGCCGGACTAGGCTGGCAGTCCAACACCCTGTCCCCACCCTGGCAGTCAGGTGGCTATTCAGACCGGACACAGGGATGGCTGTAGAGTCAGCTTGCCAGGCCGGAGACAAGGCGGGTAGTGTCCTTACTTGAGCAGTTTGTCCCCTGAGCCAGGGCAGGGGAAGGTCAGGCGGGCACAGAGAGGCGCCAAGACTATGCTCCCAGAGAGGCCCGGGAAGCGCATTTCCACCCCTCCCGTCCCCAGCCCTGTCCCCAGCCAGACTGCAGGGCGCAGACTGTGCGCCTCTCTCCCTCCCTCCCCAGCCTGGGGGCGCCCCAGCCGCCCCGCCCCGCCCCCAGGCGCCGCAGCGCGGGTGATGGATGGAGGGCCGGCGGGAGGCGGTCGCCCTGGCAACTGCGCTGTCCCCATGGCAACCCGGAGGCTCGGCACGCGGGGGTGGGGCCTGCGCCGAGCATCTCCCGCCCCCAGCCGGTGCTGGGGGGCTGCGACTTCCCGCCCAGGCCTCAGGGGGCCCGTCTCTGGGGTGAGGGCTTTGTCCCGCCCCAGCGCGAGGGTGGGAGGCGCTGCCCGTTTTGGCTTTTGGGGCCCCGCGCATCTGTCCGGGCAGGGCGAGGGTGAGCACTCCAGAACCGCGGCGGTCCCGGGAGGCTCCGTGGCTGTCCTGCCCTGCCCAGGGCGTCCCAGGCAGCCGCTGGCTGCGGTCTCCCCGCGGCCCGGAGGGGCGGGCCGTCACGGAGGAGCTGGTGCAGGTGGACAAACGGTTTAGGCGGAAAGCACCGGCATTCCTTGGGCGCTGCCACCCCAGGCAACCCGGCTGGGCCTTTGCGCCGCGCCGCCTCTGCCGTAGACTGGACTGGTGCAGCGCTGAGCTGCTGCTGGAGGACGCTGTGCCGGGGTGCCTATCACCCGCGTGGGCAGGCGTCCCGTCCGCGCGCTTATTTTAACGGCGCTGGGAGCAAAATCTGGGCTCCAGCGTGATGTGGGAGGCTGGGGACGGCGAGGGCGTCAACTGCGAGGCCCAGAGATAATCCAGGCTCCAGGAGATGAGCTAATGGGGGCCCAGCCCAACGACAGCCCCCGACTGCAGGGGCCTCCGCTTTGCAGGGTGTTTGTTTTTTAAAGGTCCAGAGAGGTTATGCAATGGGCCCAAGGTCACGCAGCGGGCAGGGCGGCCCTGTCTGGAGGTGTGAGGTGTAGCTTGTCTCCCCACAGGCTTTGCCCTGGCAGCAGCCGCTGGGCTGGCAAGAATTTGAGGGTCCCATCCCAGGGCAGGCACTGGGCCCAGTGTCCAGAACATTCCTGTGCTAACTGAAAGAAAACAGCTGACAGCGACCTTGGCCACGGGTTGTGAGTCACATGGCCTGAGCGGGGTGAGGGCCCCAGGCACCCCTTCCCATGTGGGCAGGAGAGGGCAGGCCTGATCTTCTCTGTCTGGTCCCCCTGGACTCCCAGGGCGGTGTCCACCTCCTGTCCTGCTCCCACCCCAGCCGCCCCCTCCCACAGCACCCGCCCTTTCAGGCAGGGCCTTGTCCCTCCTGTCCTCTACCCTCCCATCCTCCACCCCAGCTCAGTGGGCCCACCACCTCTCCCACGAAGCCCTCAGCTCAGGAGGGCTCCCAGGGCCCCACATCACTGGCGAGAAGAAGTCACCAGGTCACCCCAGAGGCAGAGGGGGTCAGGGCAGGCCACAGAACAGAGGAGCTGGACCCTGCCCTGGCCCTCACACAGGAAGGGGGACAGATGCAGCTGAGAGCAGCCCAGAGGCCCCGGGGTCCGTGAGCCCTCGCTCCTCACCCCTGGACACACAGGCCCGCTGTTGCCAGACCCCCTGGCCCGGCCCTTCCTCAGAGGCCACCTCCACCATGAATCCCGGCCATCCTGCCTCTTCCATCTCTCCCAGAGGAGAGGGCTGTGCTGCCGCTGGACCAGTGAGCAGGACCCCCATCCAGAGGTCCCTGGCTCCAGCCCCTGCCCTTCCACACACCTGCCACCCGCAGGGCCACCTGCCCTGTCACCGCGTTTTCCTGCTGAGGCACTGTCGGGCTCACCCTGGAGTGACAGTAAAGAGGACACAAGGCACCAGGCGTCCACGGGTGGACAAATGGGTACAAGCTGTGGCCCGTCCACCTGGAGCGTCCTCAGCCACAAGCCAGAGCGAGGTGACACAGCCGCAGTGTGACATACCTGAGGAGCTCGTGCAGTGAGAACCAGACACACAAGGGGACAGTGTGTGACCCAGTGACAGGAGGGCAAGTCCAGAGACGGGTTGTGGACACGCGGGGGCAGGGCTGGGGGACAGGCTGCTTGTGGGGTGACAGAGTGCTCTGGAATTGGGACTAGTGCCAGTTACGTTCTCAGGATTGACAGGCAGCTGGGCCCTCCTTGTCCCAGTGTGTGACGTCAGAGTGCTTCGGATTTGCACTGAGTTTGTTTGCAGAGTTTGCATACCAGCCCCCTCGCGATGAGGTCCTGGATGGGGCCCCAGGGCTGCCCACGAAGGCCCCTGAGTTGCAGGGACACCTGACTCGTGCCCGAAGGTGACCACTGTTCTGTTTCACGGTGCTGGGGGAGCCAGGGGGTGGCCTCATCCTGAGGGGACCCTCCTACAGTACTGTCAGCGTGTGGCTCATCCTGGTGCCCAGTGATGGTGCTCAGAAGGCTTCAGAGTTTGGACTTTCAGGTCTGCTGCTCAACCTGAACTAAGGACACAAGCTGGACACCGGACAGGGGACAGGAGGCATGGACTGGAGCCTCAGCAAGGCTGACCCGTCCAAGCCTACCTCCCCACCGGCCAGGCCAGGCTGGGCTGTGGTTCTGCCACCCGTGTGGGCAGCGTGAGGCCCTACCTGGGCCTCAGGGTCAGAGTGAGTGCACCCTGATGAGGGGCACACCTCCACGCTCTGTGACGGGGTCACCAGATCTGCCCAGGCCGCCCAGACTCCTCTGTGTGGCGCCCCTGCCCTCACTCTGGTCCTCACCTAAGCCATGCCCACCACCAGGCCTGGCTTCTCGGCTCCCCACCCCAGCCCAGGTCAGGCTGTCCCTATGACCAATGACCAGCTCTGACTGTCCCTGAATTCCTGCTGGAAACCCCTGGCAGGAGACAGCCACCCCACCTGACTGCTCCTGACACCAAGACCTCCACATAGCCACCATCCAAGACAGCAGGACCCTGCAGGTACCACAGGAATCTGGGTGGGCTCCTGAGCAGGCTGCCCATCCCTGCGAGCAGCTCTGACCACCACAAAGTTCTGGAGTCAAAGGCATGCGCAGCGGCCACACCTGTCGTCCCAGCGACTCAGGAGGCTAAGGCAGAAGGATCTCAAGCAAGGCCAGCCTGGGCAACGCAGCAAGGCCCCATCTCAAAATGAGGTAGAAAGGGGCAGAGGTACAGCTCAGGGGTGGAGCACCTGCCCAGCAAACACGGGCCTGGGTTCCGTCCCCAGCACGCAGGAGAGGAGCGGAGAGGACAAGTGCGGTGGGGTGAGGAAGGGACGAAGTCCTGCAGTCAGGTTTCACCAAGATGGGGGCCTGCCACCCAGCCCTGGTGGATCTGCCCTTACCAGAGCTGAACCTCAACCTGCTTCTCCCTGGACCTGCCCCTGGTGCCCATGTGGCCCTTGCTCCTCTGTTGCTCAGGCACTGCCCATGGCTCCCCAGCAGGCAGTCCAGGCCTGCCAGGATCCAGACCACAAACCACAGAATGTTCTCATCTTTGGATGCTTCCCACCTCTGGGCCTTTGCACATGCCACTGTCTCCAGCAGGTGCACCCTTCTGCCTGCTGGGTAAACCCTCAAACATCCTTCACAGAAAAGGCCCCTGGTGGAAGACGGACCTTCCAGCAGACCTTCCCCACACTTCTTCTTTTCTAGTACTGGAGATTGAACTCAGGGGTGATTTGCACTGAGCTACATCCCCAACACTTATTTTTTATTTTTGGTACTAGGAATTGAACTCAGGGGCACTCGACCACTGAGCCACGTCCTCAGCCCTATTTTGTGTTTTATGTAGAGACAGGGTCTCAATGAGTTGCTTAGCACCTCGCTGTTGCTGAGGCTGCTTTGAACTCGCGATCCTCCTGTCTCAGCCTCCCTAAGTGCTGGGATTACAGGCGTGGCCACCGCGCCCGGCTATTTTTTTAAAATTTTAAATATTGAATCAGGGTCTTGCTGAGTTGCCTAGGGCCTCACTAAGTTTCCCAGGCTGGTCTGGAACTTGAGATCCTCCTGCCTCAGCCTCCCAAGTTGCCAGAGTTACAGGTGTGGCCACTGCACCCAGTTTTTCCCACACTTCTGACCATGCGCGAGACAGGAATTTATCAGGGAGCGGCTGGTACATGAACAGATGCTTGTTTGGATTGAGACAGGACTTAAGGAACGGTCATGTTTTTTAAGAACACCAGCCTAGGGAGCTGGGACTGTAGCTCAGCGGTAGAGCGCTTGCCTCCCATGCGTGAAGCCCTGGGTTCGATCCTCAGTACCACATACAAAGCAATAAAATAAAGATTGTGTCCATCTACAACTAAAAAAATATTAAAAAAAAAAAGAACACCAGCCTATTTCCCAGCTTTAAGATCTCAGACCCTCAAGGATGGACCTGGCTATGGGCTGAGGCAGAAGCTTGGGCACTGAGTGGTATGAAGGTACTCCACCTGCCAGCACCCAGCCTCTGCACAGGAGAAAATAAGCCACAGGAAAGCAACATGCCCAAAGACTCCCAGCACCCCCATTCCAAACCAGTCATAGAACTGGTGGGGAGGGGACTGCATATGTGCCCAGGGGCCAAGACCCCTGCCAAAGCTCCCTTCCACCTGGCTCAGAAAACTAAAAGAACATGCCAGTATATCTGATGCCCTGGACCCCCCCACCCAGACCACAGCCCCTTGGACACAGGAAGGCACCAAAAAGCCCCCTGGCTCCCACCTGACAGCTCAGAGATGCAAACCCCACCCGAGGGCACTGCTGCTGGGTGGCCTGTTTCCCCACTTGCCAGACTGCTGTAAGGACCAAGCACCCTGGAGGCGCTCGGAGCAGGGACAGGGAGACAGCAAGTGTCCACTAACTGAGTGAACAAGCCACCTTCCCGGGCCTGCAGCCGCTGCACCCCCACGGTCCAAACCAACTGCCCCCGCTCTGGGGTAGAACGCTACCTTGTGACCAAGACAGAAAACCAGAAGTTGCCGCCACAACATCAGAGCCAAAAAGCCCGCACAGAACAGTCACAGTGAAAATGGAAGCTGGTTGCTACACTCAGTCCTGACTGGATTCCTGCCCCAGCCCACCTGCAGCTCAGGAGGGAGACCCGTGAGCAAGGAGCAATCAGCCAGCGCCAGCAGACCTCCCTCCGGAGCAGCCCCAGCCTGCAGGCGAGGAATCCGGGCATCCCTCCCAGGGCACAGGTCCCCACGCGCACCCGCTCACTGCATCCGCACCTCCCTGGCTGCTCACTGGTTTCTGTTAAACCCTCACATTGTTAATGAAAATTAATTTAAGCCTTAAATTAACATTTCAATTTCCTTCAGTTCTTAAATGCGATTTCTAAACTCTCCATCACAGCTGGCGCCACAGCACCCAGCAACCATCTCGTGTGGTGGGCCTGAAGTCCTGGTGATGGAAAAGTGAGCTGGCCCGGCTGGCCACCCTCCCTCCCTCCATGCTTGCAGTCCACTCTTGCCCTGTGGAGTAGGCCCAGGAGTGAGGGCCAGGTGTCCAAGACGGGGCTGCCCCGATGAAGCCCCTTTCTACCCTCTGTCACCAGGGAACCGGGGAGAGGCTTTCTCCCATGCTGTCTACAGCTGCAGACGCCAGCCCTGGTTCCACCCAGACACAGTGACTGATGGCCCAGTGAGGGCCCCATGGGTCACAGCTGACCCTTGCTCAAGAAGCTGCAGGGCTAGTGTGGGAGGCACCAGGGGGCCTTCTGTGCACTGTGTGACCCTGGGGCAGCTGCTATCCCTCTCTGGGACAGAGATCTCCAGAGGGGAAAGAATAGGGCATCGGGAAAGGAACAATAGAGCCCGACCAGCAAATTCCCCTCAGCCTGCTCTCCTGGGTGGGTGTTCTCTCTGCCTCCTGCCCCTAGGCAGCCCCCTCCCATGGCCACACCCTGCCCAGGACCTGCACTCAGGAGGCCTGGAGACTCCCCAGGCCAGGAGAGCGGAGCAGATAAACAAGCCAGGGGTAGGGGACAGGCAAGTGCAGGCTCCCCTGAGCCCCTGGCTGGGCTCCGGGGTGGGGGTGGGGGGGCAGGCCAGGCCTTTGTGTTTTCAAAACAGAGGACACTGGGTGTCTCTCCTTTCCCAGGCAGGGAGGGAGGAGGTGGCTCCCACCCAGGCCAGGGTGTGGCGGGTCACAAATCCCTGGAGGAAAGTTACCACTTAGAAAACAGCCAGAGGGAAGGGCTGGGGAAGCGACCTCTGGCCGGGACAGGCAGGCTGGACCTGCATGCCAGCCCCACCGGGTGAGGATGGGGTCCCAGAGTGGGCACTGCGGGCACTTTCACAAAGTGGCAGATCCATGGCCACAGAAGGTGCATCCCCATCCACTGCCCATGCAAACACATCTGGCGACCTCCAGGCCCACCTGTGGGAGTGAGGGGCCTGGAGGGCACCCTCAGCTGGAAAGAGGGGACTGAGCCCAGAATGACCACGCACACTCACTGGGCACTGTGTACAGAACGCTCTGCTGCCAGCCGCGCCCCAGACCCCACACGGACTCCGAGGGCTGCCACTGCCCCCAGGGCTCCAGGACTCCAGCTGCAGCCCCCTCCTCGGCCCTTTTCGCCACACCACTGAGTCCCCTTCTTAAGGGAAGGGAATCAGACTTCCAGAGGGGCGGGAATCAAACCCAAGCTTCCCTCGGGAAACGCCTAGTACTCCCTTCTCAGCCGAAGGATGAAAGACCAGCGAGGCGCCCTCCCGCCAGCGCAACTCGGGACACCTGGCGCCGGACCTGGGCCTGGGCAGGGGCTCAGGACACCAGGCAGGCCCTGGGCGCGCAGGGCGGGGCAGGACTGGCCGAGCGCGCGTCCAGGGCGCAAGCAGCCGAGCTCCGGCTGGGGCGGGGGAGGGGTGCGTGGCCAAGGCCGGCAAGTGCCATTTGGGGAGGGGTCGTCCGGCTCTCCGACGCTGCCCACCCACAGGTGGCCGAGGCTTGCCCGAGGGACGCGGGCGGGCGTGGGCCGCTGCCCTGTCCGGAAGCCCCCGCCCGCCCCCGCCCGCGGCCCGGGGTCTGCAGGGGAGGACCGGCCCCTGGCAGCTGGCCGGGTCGGGGCCCTGGAAGCCGCCGTGTCCGCGCGGGGCCGCGACGCCCCCACCCGAGGCGGGCGAGGGGCCTCCGGGTGGCGGCCCGGCGCCTACTCACTCCATCTCCGCGCGAGGTCGGGTCCGCGGTGCCGCTGCGGGGACGGCGCGGGCGGGCGGCTAGGGCCTGGCGGCCGGGGCTGCGCGGCGCGGGGGCGGCACCGGCGCGGGCATCGCCGCGCGCGGCGGGTATTGTCCGGGCGCGGCCGGGTGGGCTCGTGCGCGCGCCGCGCTCCCCTGCGCGCCCGCGCTGCGCCTCCTGCCGGCCGCCGCCGCAGGCCCGCGCGCAGTCCCGGCACCCGGGCTCGGCCGGCGGTTCCCAGGAGAGTCCCGGCCTCGCCGCCCCGGCCGCGGAGTCCGACCGCGAGCGAGCGCGCTCCCCCAGGGGTCAGCGGCCCGGGCGAGGGCACAGGGAGCCCCGGAGGCCAGGCCGCCGCTCCCGGAGCGCGCGTCGCGGCGAAGCAGCCCGGAGGCCCCAGCAGCCCCCGAAGGGGACCTCCGCGCGGAGAGGCGGGGCGGCGGGGCTGCAGGCGCAGAGGCCGGAGCCGGTGAGCCGGGCGAGGCCAGGGCAGTCGGGGCTGCGCCCGGGCTGAGGAACCCAGCGCGCTGCCCAGCGTGACTGAGCGGGCGGGTGGAGGCCAGGGTGGCCGGCTGCACTGTTGGCCAGGACGCCAGCCCGCCGGCCGCCCACGTGCCCACCCTCTGCGACCTGGGGCCGGGGGCCTGGAGGTCTCGTACAGTCCCCAGCTGCCCTGCCCTAGGTGCTGGATAAACGGAGCCTGTTTGAAGGAAGATGGCTCTGATGGATGAGCTCGGGAAAGACTGGGAGGACACCCCACCGGGGAGGGCCGCCGAGTCGGCCGCCCCTTCACAGACCTCGCTTCCCACTTTTTATGAGGAGCACGCATTGATTTTAGCATTGAAGGCAGATGGTCTGAGCTGAGTGACCCTGGGTCCTCCTTGACCTGCCTGGCTTCACCTGCTGCCTCCTGGGGTTCAGGGATGGTTAACGGAGAATAAACTCAAAGGGCTTGGAACGTGGCCACACACACTCGCTCTGGGCTTGGCAAATTTTTCATAAAGACCCAAATAGTAAATATTTTCAACACCATGAGACAAATGCCTCTGAGGCACCGACTCTGCTCTGACTTTGCCACTTGAAAGTAACCAGAGGCAAGCCATGCTTGGTGGCCACTCCTGTCATCCCAGCACTTTGAGAAGCTGAGGCAGGAAGATCGCGAGTTCAAAGCCAGCCTCAGCAATGGAGGCGCTAAGCAACTCAGTGAGATCCTGTCTCCACATAAAACACAAAATAGGGCTGGGGATGTGGCTCGGTGGTCAAGTGCCCCTGAGTTCAATTCCCAATATCCCCTCCAACAAAAAAAGAAGGTAACCAGAGGCAATATATAAATGTACACCTGTGCTCACGTATTGATAAAACTTTATTTACAAAAAAACGGAGGGCAGATTTGACCAGAGGCTGATAGTCTGATAATCCCCGCACTAGGCACTCAGTTAAAGTGACCTGCAAGTAGTTTCTTCAGTGTGCCTCTGTGTCCTTTCCGGCCACAGTGATTTATCAACTACCTGCTGTGTGTGTGGCATTGTTAGCTCAGGGTCTGAGAAGTCCTGTCTATGGAGAGACAGCATTGTTTTAATTTATTGTTTGTCTCCTAGCTAAATGAGGAGACAAAAGATTCAAAGGCGGTGGGTGCCGCTGTTTCTAAACACAAGGGGAAGGCCAGCTGTGCAGTGGCACAGGCCTGTCACCCCAGCAGTGTGGGAGGCTAAGGCAGGAGGATGGCAAGTTCAAGGCCAGCCTCAGCAACTCAGTGAGACCCTGTCTCAAAAACAAAATCAAAGGGCTGGGGTGTGGCTCAGCGGCCCGAGCCCCTGGGTTCAATCCCCAGCACCGAAAGCATACAAAGGAGCAGACAAAAAACAACTCACCATGGTGAGAGAGGCACGGCCGTGCAAGGGCGGCCGGGACATCTCCTCCCTTTCAACCCCAAACCTCCCGGGGCCCCCTCCCCTCAGAGAAAGATCCAAAGGGAGAACACCAGGTGCACACCCCGTCCCTGTGCACCCCTGGAGGCCCAGCAAGATGGGTGGGGAGGCAGCATCAGGAGTGTGGAATGGCGTGCTGGGGTGGACGGTGGGAAGCTGGCTGGTGTCAACCTCCCTCCTCGGGAGGTGTCCACTGTCCACTTCCGCCACCTACCTATCACTTCTGTCCCTGTGAGGAACCACGGGACCCTCCTGCCGCCAGGGGTGCTGGCTCCAACCCCTTCTTAGCTGCCTGCTTACCCCCAGGATGCAACTGTCCCCAGGGCCCTGGCCAGCACCCCCTGCCCCTGCCCCAGCCCACCCTGAGGATGCCAGTGCCTGGGACATCCTCTGGGGCCCCCAGACTCCGGGTCTTACCCTGAACTCCACCTCCCTGTCCCTGAGTGAGGGGTCCCTCACCTCCCCGGCCCCCACCCCAGGTCTGCAGCAATGGAGAGCCTGGTCCTCCCCGCTCCAGACAGGAGGGGGCGGCGTCCGCTCGCTGGAGCAGGCCTGCAGCCCACCCCCTCCCTCGGCTGATCACTGTTCTCCCCGCTGCTACTGAGACCCACCCTTCTGCAGGTGTGGCGCTCGTCTTCCTGTGCTTGGCCTATCTGAGGTAGGGTCTGTGAGTGGGGGGTCCCTCGTGGGCCAGGCTGGCTGGAGCTCCGTGCTGCACGAGGAGGCCCCTTGCCCGTTCCGTGGACAGAGCTGCAGTGCACACGGGCAAGGTTTCCCTCTTCCATGGCTCCTTCCTCAGGGCTGCGTGCAGTAGGTGCTCCGTAAATGCTCCCCGCTGCTGTGACGGCTCTGTGGGCAGGCCGGTGCCTGTCCTGTTAGGGATGGACAGGCGGCTCTCCCACACAGGGCTCCGTGTGCCTCTCCTGGCTGACTTCCAGGCCTTGGGAATGTGGGTTCAGGAGAAGGTGGCCAGAGGGCCGTCGAGCTGCTCTGGCCCTCCACTGGCCGGGAGCAGGCGCCTGGGGCTGGTGTGCTGCATGTGCTGGGGCCTTTGCAGTGGCCACGCCTGTCACCCCAGCACTTAGGGAGGCTGAGACAGGAGGATTGCGAGTTCAAAGCCAGCCTCAGCAACAGCAAGGCACTAAGCAACTCAGTGAGACCCTGTCTCTACATAAAACACAGAATAGGGCTGGGGATGCGACTTGGTGGTCAAGTACCCGAGTTCAATCCCTGGTGCCAAAAAAAAAAAAAAAAAGAATGAGGCTTCCCCTTTGCACGCACTCCTTGTGCAGGTGGCCTTGGGCAAGGGGCTTCAGGAAGCACGTGCGTGGTGTGGCTGTCCTTACCGGCCGCCTCGTGGGCGAGGAGCAGCACAGCCACAGGTGGCCAAGGGGCTGTGGCCTTTAGTGTCCCAGCCTCCAGCATTGTATCTAGAAAGAGTTTGTGTCTCTTTCAGGCGCCCTTTGTCCCCTCACTGCTGCTCTGGGCTGCAGGGAACAGGTGTGCATCTGCTGAGCACCTGCTGCATGTCCCACTTCAGGCTAGGAAACGAGTGTCTCCTGTATGCCCTGCCAGTCTGGATGCAAAGGTTCCATGGCCCTAGAGTCCCTGGGTTTCTCAGATAGAGGGTCAGGGATCCATTCAACATGCTTCTCCCTGTGCCCACAATCAACAGAGACTCACTCCCACGGGGGCTGTGTTTTCTGATAGGAGAAGAAATCATAATGACCAAGATTCAATCTCTCCATATATAAAGAACACCATCAAATCAATGACAAAAGCACATTGCTAGCATCATCACTCAGGAGTCCTCACACACTGGCATCCAGGGACAGGGAAGGCCATCCAGACTCTCATGACCCTGTAGGGTCACAGTGCAGCAGTTCTGGGCCAGACTCTGCTCTGCAGCCCCAGATAGGCTGCTTCCCTCTTTGGTGAGTTCGGGAAGCCTGCTCCTCAGGGTACCAGCAGCTTCTTTTTGGAGAATCAGTAAAGACAGTTATTTGTTTCACAACTGTTGTCAAAGGGAAGGAACTGAGGCCAACAGGAGTTAGCAGAGCAGCAACCCAGACCAGGGCACCCGTGTGCTAACTCCACCATCCTCAGTCTGAACCTGGGGACCCTGACACACCGGACACCCAACAGACCAGAGAGATGCTCCGAGTCAGCACTGACTACATTCACACTCTGCAGGTGAAGAGGAGTGTCTGCAGGGAAGCACACTGAGAGCCGGCAGGCCAATGACGGCTGCCCATGGGGTGGGCTGCAGGCACCAGGTGCTCCAGCCTCAGTGCACTGCCCCCTGCCTCCAGGGGGAGGCTTTGCCCTGACGCTCGGAGACATCGAGCGTCTCTGACAGCAGCTCTTTGACATCGAGCCCCGTATGCTGCTCCTCCTGCTGCCCTTGGGTGGCTAAGCCGGCACTGGCTGGATCCACACAGGGAAAGCCAGCACAGGGAGGGCTGGTCTGCACCCGAGCTCCAGTGATTCCTGTGTCACGCCGTCTCTCCCCGCCTCTCACCTCTCTCCTGTCTCTCTCTCTTCTTTGTCTCTGTCTCTGTATCTCTCTCTTCTCTGTCTCTGTCTCTGTCTCTCTCTCTTGTCTCTTTCCTCTGTGCCTCTGCCTCTCAGTCCTGTGTGGTTCACTGACGGTGGTGAAGTGAAATGGCATGTCCACCCCATGGGGACGGCCTCACTGCAGGGACCCCACCACTGCCACGGCCATGACCTGCAGGTGCTGCTCCTCACCGCAGTCTCGGGGCTCAAGCTCCCACCTGCAGGAAGACACTCAGGATAGCCTGTGGCCCCCAGGATACTGTCTGCGCCCTGCAGGATGTCACATCAGGGGACCACGGTCACCGCTATGCCCAGCTCCTAGCACGAGCCTCCACCCATGAACAAGGCAGCCATGATCAAAGCCTCCCAGAGCTCGGTCTCCCTCCTCACCCTCACAGTCCTGAGGTCAGCTGAGGCTGCAGATGGGGACACCAATGCTTGAGAGGCAGGGGCTTGGCCAGGACCCCTCCCAGTGCCAGGGAGGTCAGCCTGTGTGGGTGCTGCCAATGCTCCTGGGCTGTGGCCCTGTGGGCGTGCAGAAAGCCCCCAGGTGCTCAGCAGGTTGGTGCTGGGTAAACTGAGGCCTGGGAACACTGGCAACCCAGGCCCTGCAGTAGCCCCTGGATCTCCACTCACCTCCAGGGCCATCTTCCTGGCCTCTGCGCACCAGGGGACAGTCAGGTCACCCGGCTTCCCAGAAGCACCCAGCTGCACCCAGGCAGTCCCCGTGGCCTCCTGACCACAGCCCACAGCCCTTTTCCCCTTTCCGGACCGACCGTTGGGTGACGTTGGGGCCACAGCTTGCAGGTCTCTGGGGGGAGACAGCCTGGATGGCCATGGGGCCCAGGATGGGGGACTGGAGGTACCTGCTGCTGACTCTGGCTGCTGCCCTGACACTGCCCACCAGGCCCCCAGGTAAGAATCCCGACTCCACAAGGTTCCCACCCAAGCTCCTCAGACTCCCACAGGGGATCCCCAGGTGACCCTGAACCCAGCCCTGGTCCTGGACCAGCCACTCAGCTGGTGATGACACTCAGATCCCATCTGGGGTGGCCCACGGGTGCTGGGCCCCCAGGCATGCAGGGTCCCAAGGCCCCTGGGACGTCTCTCCTGCGTCTCCCTGTGTCCCTCTTCACCCACCTCTGTCTGTGCCTGTCCACCCGCTGCCTCGTCCCCACCTGCCTGGTGCCAGAGCTGCCTGGTGCTCTTTCCTCCTGACCTGGCCCTCACAGAACTACCTCACACAGGCTCCTGGGGGACACAGATCACCGGGGGCCGCGAGGTGATCCCCCACTCCCGGCCCTACATGGCATCTGTGAGCTTTGGAGGCCAACACCACTGCGGGGGCTTCCTGCTCCGAGCCCGCTGGGTGGTCTCAGCCGCCCACTGCTTCAGCAACAGGTGAGGATTTTCCTGACCCTGGCCAGAGGGGAGCTGGGCTCTGTAGGACAGGGTGGACCCCACTGCTTGCCTGGGTCTCTCAGGGCCCACACAGGCAGCAAGGAGAATGGGAGGAGGGGCGGCCAGAGGGGTGAGGGGCCGGGGGGATGATGACCCCACATGGCCACCCTCACTGCTGTTGAGTGGACACTGCTGTCATCTTGTCAGGTTGGGGCGGGGTCACCAACACGCTGAGCACCATGCTTGCCCTAAGCATGGTTCGGATGAGCCTGCAGTTCCTGAACTGTCACTGAGCTAGGCCACCAGGGGCTGGGCCCCTTCCTCCAAGGAGGGACTGAGGCCCCAACCTGTACGGCCACTCCCCACAGGGACCCTCGCACGGGCCTGGTGGTGCTGGGGGCCCACACGCTGCGCCCGGCGGAGCCCACGCGGCAGGTGTTTGGCATTGCGGCCGTGGTCCGGCACCCCGACTACCGGCCAGCCACACAGACCAACGACATCTGCCTGCTGCAGGTGAGCAGCCACCTGTGCCTCTGGGCCATTGTTTGAGGCCTCCTCTGGACCTTTACGGCCACCCATGGTGCACATCAGGTGCTCCACATTTATGCCAAAGAAGGGATGGGTGAGGCTCTAGGGCTCCGTTAAAGACCCTGCCTGCCCTGGGCTGGATGAGCACTTTCCTGTGGAAAGTGGCTCCCTGTGCTAAGAGTGGTGGTCCTGGGAGCCCCATATGGCCCTCTTGCCTGGCCACCTGAGCCCAGCTGGACCCAGGTACACCCCAGGGCCTGGTCTCCCTGAGGGGAGCATAACCAGCCTGCCCTCGGATCTTCATGACACCAAGACACCAAGACAGCTCAGTTCTGTGGACAGGCGTGAGGGCACGGTGCTTCCCTACAGAGCAAGGATGTCTGCACGCCCAGCTGCCACGGCCTGTGGGGCCTGCTCACCCTGAAACCCCAGTGCCTGGCACCTGCTGCCCAGGTTTGCTTGGCCCCTCTATAGATGGGGAAACCAAGGCAGGTGAGCAGTCCGCCACAAAATGCCTACAGCACCAAGGAGTGAGTCCCAGCCCCGGGTCTGAGCCACTGGTGCATCTAGAGATGGCAGCATGGACCTTCAGCCTCAGCCCCAGCCCCCGGCTGCAGCTCCTATGGACCTCTGTGGTGTAACAGGCGGCCGCTTGCTTCTAGCTCCTGCAGGGTGCTGGGGCGGGAGCCCTGGGCTCCACCCTGGCCCTGGAGTCTGGGGGACTTCCTGGGGAGAGGAAGGGTGGCCCCTGCAGGGCCGCCATACTCTGGAAGTGGGCCTTGGGAGCCGCAGCAAATGAGAGCCGTAGGCCTGGTAAATGTTAAGGGTGGACAGAGGTTTCACCTGAGGGCACTGGGGAGCCACGGAAGGCTAAGAACAGGGACAGAGATGGGGTTTGTGATCCCCGGGGCTGATGAGGTGGAATCTGGTGGGCGGCAGCCCGAGTCGGACTCCTCTCCGCGAGGCCAAGACCGGCTGTCACAGGCGGGTAGCCGGAGCAGCGCGGGGATCGCCGGGTGCGGAAGGAGGCCCTGAGCGTGGCCCTCTCTCTGCAGCTCAACGGCTCTGCTGTCCTGGGCCCTGCGGTGGGGCTGCTGCGGCTGCCGCGGAGAGGCGCCAGGCCACCGCCGGCCGGGGCGCGGTGCCGGGTGGCCGGCTGGGGCTTCGTGTCGGACTTCGAGGAGCCGCCCCCAGGACTGATGGAGGCCGAGGTCCGCGTGCTGGGCCTGGATGTCTGTAATAGCTCCTGGAGGGGCCAGCTGAGCCCCACCATGCTCTGCACCCGCAGTGGGGACCGGCGGAGGCGGGGCTTCTGCTCGGTAAGGTGCCCCGACCCACCCCTTACATAGGTCGAGCGGCCGCCCGCCGAGGGGCTCGGGGCTGGCAGGGGCTGCCTCGGGAGCCGAGTCCCTCTGCTGCGTCCAGGAAGGGCAGGGCGTCCACAGGGCCCCGGGCTGTGGTGCTGGGCTGCGGGGGTGCGCAGGCACGAAGCGCCGCCGCCTTGTGCAGACACGAGCAGTGTCCAGCAGGGGGCGCACGGGGCCGCAGGAGGGCGCCGGCCCATCACCTTGAATATGTATGAACGTGGGCAGCCTGGGGGACAGCCAGGAGGCTCTTCAGCTCCAGGCAAGAGAGGCGTGGCGTAGACAAACTCCAGTGCCCACCCGCCTGGGTCCAGTGCAGGCGGCGCCACCTCACGTCTCTGGGCCTGTTACCCTTGTTGAAAACACCACACCCGCGGCGCCTAGGGCAGAGGGTCAGAGCTGAGTCCAGAGGGCGTTAGGGTGGGTGGACCAGGGGAGATCTGAGCGTGCGCATCTGGGAGGTCTCTGAGAGGAGCCCCTTGGAGAGGAGGTTTGAGGGAGCACTCCGAGCTGAGCGGAGGAGTGCCAGGCAGAAAGGGCTTAGCCAGCCACTGCGGGCGTCATGCAGGTGTACAGACGCCACTGCGCAGAGCCCCGTGGAGGGCAGCTACAGGTCTCTAGGACGTGCAGACGGGGAAGAGCCTGAGGCTGGTGTCGTGGCAGGCCAGATTTACGGGCAAGAAGGGCAGAGGGCAGGCAGGGTGGGTCCTCAGGGCCTGGAGGGTGGAGGGCACTACACAGCTACTGACGGTCTTGAAGCAGGTGCGTGGGGGTGTGAGTTACCTGCAGAGGCTCCTTTATGGAAATGACACCCAGACACTGAGCCACGGCCCCTCATCTCCCTTCTCCTCCACCCCAGGGGGACTCCGGAGGGCCTCTGGTGTGCATGGGCCGGGCCCACGGCCTCATCTCCTTCTCAGGCCTGTGGTGCGGTGACCCGAAGACCCCCGATGTGTACACACAGGTGTCTGCCTTTGTGGCCTGGATCTGGGGTGTGGTTCGGGGAGGCAGCCCCCCACCTAGGATTGCAGAGCACCGCCCAGGCGCTGCCTGAGCCACAGCCCTGCTGATGGACCTGCCACTCGAACTGGAGCACCCCCTGGCTGGGGCCCCTGAAGCCCAGGGACTGGTTGTGGGGGGGGGTATCTGCTGCAGATGAAGAGAACTGAATAGAATCCGGTTGACTGACCAGACCCATGGGCACCAGCTTCCGCCGTGGACAGTTTCAGAGCCTGTTGCAACCAGCATCTGTCCTGCCTGCAGTCCTGTCCACCCTCCCATGCCCCCCACAGGCTCCTCAGGAGGTACTCAGCATACCCACCCTTGATCCTCAACACCCCTGCCTGGAATGCCAACCACTGTCTGGGTGGGGAAACTGAGGCTGGGAACCAGGAGCTCTCTGGGGTGGGGGCTGCAGGGATGCTGGAGAGGGGTCTCCCTATCTCAGTGGGCCCGTCCTCCCAAGCCTTGTCGCCATCCTGATGGCCACAGCAGGTGGCCAGTCACAGAAGGCGATTGCCCCAGGCTGTGCTGGCCTGTGGCTACTATTGTTGCACCCCAGCCCCGAGGCCAGGCCTCGTTTCTGAGCCCCAAGCCAGCTGGCTTCTTGGGCTCACCCTGAGCTGTCTCACACCCCTGCCCTCCCCTACCTAAAGGCCCCTTTCTCTCCCTCCCCTCCTCTGCCTCTGTCCCTCCTTGGCTGCTGCCCATTGCTTGGAGCTGGATGCTGAGCCAGGAACACATGTCTAAGTCTTTCTGGATGCTCCCAGGGTCCCCACTGGTCACCACCTAGCTGAGGAGCAGAACAAGACTGAGAGGAAGCAAATGGAGGCCAGGACATCCCCAGTGGCTTTTTCAGTCTTTATTTCTTTGGTGACGCAGGATCCAGGGTGCCCTATCAGGCTCAGTGGGCCCCGAGCTCAGGATGCTCACTGGACTTGGCAGCACAGCCCTCTGGGCTGCAGGAAGATGGGCAGGGCCTCACTGTCCACCTTGCCCTGGACCAAGGGAGCTGGGCTGTCTGCCCACTGGTTTGCCTCTGATCTCCAACACAGTTTGGATGGAGGGTGAGGAGCCTCAGGGAATGGCCCCAGAACTGGCTGAGGTCATCACCCCCAGCCCAGCTGGCAGGTGCAGAGGGGCTAGCTGGGAACGGGGTCTAAAGGCCTGGCCAAGGCCTGCCACTGGGTAGCAGGAACCCAGTGCTGCTCAGGTCAGTCTTGGCCCCCACCCTGTGGGTGAGCTGGGGCTCATGGTCCCCGTTTGGTCATCCCTAAGTGGACTGGGCATTGCAGCCACAGCACCCAGTTCTGGGTGAATGCTGGCTGCCCCACATCCAAGGCCATGGGATGTCACCAGGTGAAACTTTGGAAGGTTCTGGGCAGTTCTACTGCCTGATCAGGATGCACGGATGAGACCCTGCTCGGGCCACATGCTGGGCATTTCTCAGGGGCCCTTACAGGAGGTACTGGAAAGGCAGAGGCGTAGGGACGGTGCGAAACCTATTGCTCTTGGGCTGGGAGGACACTGTGCCACTTCCCTGGCCTTTTGCCTGTCTAGTGTGGCACCTGCCTTGGGCCCCAGGCTCTGTGCTTTGAGGCTGGCCTCCTCACCTCTGACCTGGGGAGGGGAGGGCTGGGAAGCCTCTCACAGATCACTAGCGGGGGTCCACCAGCGAGCCGGCCGTGTAACCGACAGACATCCCCAAAGAAGCAGACGTTGTTGCCGCAAAGCTCCTGGCCGGGAATGGTAGGCCAGGAATGGCCGCGTACTTTGGCAGCGGCCGGGATACATGACGCGCAGGTCCCTGGGCAGCAGATGCCTAGGTTAGGGGCTGGGCTCCCCAGGAGATCCCCTAACCTGAGGGTCTCCAGGGCTGCCACACCCACTGGCCCTTCTGGAGGTCTCCTCCCTCAGCCCTTTCCAGACATCGTCAGCGCGCTCTGGGATCCAGGAGATCCCCACGCAGGTTCAGGAGTCCGCGGGATATAAATTAGATTCTGCTGCTGTGAACAATAAATAAGAGGGACGGCCTCGCACGCTGGGCGGTGCCGCTGCAGCTCACACGAAGTTCTCCTCCTCCTCCTCGGACTGGGTCTCTGGCTGCTCCTCACGAGCGCCTGCAGGGCAGGGAGGAGCAGAGCTTGAGCGCGGCAGGCGCGGAGGCTCGCGTCCCCGACTGGCCCGCGCCTCACCTGCGCAGCTGCCCGGGTGGCGCACGCCGATGGAGCGACCCAG
Organism: Xerus rutilus; assembly: GCA_028644305.1. NCBI lineage: Eukaryota > Metazoa > Chordata > Mammalia > Rodentia > Sciuridae > Xerus > Xerus rutilus. Next base: position 280,709 of record CM053413.1, on the reverse strand, counting down.
GAAGCAGGTGGCTTGGCGCAGGTGGCACGAAGAGATATAAGTGATGTTGTTGTTGCCGCAAAGCTCCTGGCCGGGAATGGTAGGCGCTGGGCAGGGTGCGGAACGACACACCACGCAGTGCGCGCTGCCGGTCTGGTCTACGACGCATGATTGTGGCCGTGGGCACACCACGTGCGCGCAGGACTCTGTGGGCCGGAAGCGAGCGAGGGTCAGGGGCGTCGCAGCACCTAGAATCACTGGGTGGGCCTACAGATTCGACCCCTCCGTACACCCAGCCCCCCCAGGGCTCGCAGCTCTCGCGAGTGCGCCCTGGGACTACACTGGGCGCCACCCCCACGAACCCCGTGAGTCTGCATCCAGGACCGAGCCCCGCCCCTCTCGCCCCACCCACAGGCCGCCCCGTCTGTTCCAGCACTTGGCCCCGCCCTCCCGCCCCACCTACCCAAGGCTCCACCCTGTCTGCAAAGAGAGCCGCGCCCCTCCCCGAGCCCCGCCCCACCAAGTTCTGGCTCCCCCGGAGGCCCGTTTCTGGTTCCGTCTTCAACCCAGCCCCCTCTGGCAGCACCCCGGAGCCACTCCGCTTCTTCATTCAATTCGCGAGAACTGTACGGGCGGACACCCTGCTCCGTCCCGGCGCCGTGCGGCAGCGCCCGGTACTCCAGCGCGGTCCGCGTGGCCCGCCCTCCCGCAGGCCCCGCCCCGCGTACTTTGGCAGCGGCCGGGATACATGACGCGCAGGTCCGGGTGGCCTCGGCAGCGCGCGGCGCGCAGCTCGCACTCGTCGCGGTAGGTGGCGCCGTCCGAGCCGCAAACTTGCAGGCGCTCCGGGAGACCAGCGCAGTCCGGTGCGCACTCGCAGCGAGGGCGGCCCCCCAGCATGCGGCACGCCTTGCCGGGGCCACACTCCACGCCGTCGCACGAATCTGCGGGAAAGGGCGAAAGCACGTGGGTCTGGGCGCGCCGCCCGGAAGGGTCCTCAGGTCCCTCACCCACTCTGCCGAAGGATGGTGGCGGGCCCTGTGGCCGCGGCGTGACGGGATCGGGGTCAGGAGCACCAGGACGCGTCCGGCGCGGAGTCTGCGCGCGGACCTACTGGGGGACAGGGTTTGTTCTGCGCCTGGGCGGAGATTTGGTGAGGAGCTTGGCTCCACGTGGGCGGGCGGGGGTCTCTGCCAAGAATCTGGGGTCCAGGGCCGAACTCCATTTCCCTCTGCAGCGAGACCGACTTCTGCTTCCCACTTTCCGCGCGTTTGGGGGAAGGCCTGCCGGGCCGCTGCGTCAGCCCAGGAAGGGCCTCCACCTCAACCAGGCTTGGGTCGGGGGCGCCCTCAGGTCTGTTCCTGCTGTGGCCAGGACCTCTCCAGGAGGCGTCGGTGAGGGAGTGTGTGGTCCCGCCCGAGTTGCATTTCGCGGGGAAGGGACCTCTCACGGTCTCCTGAACCGGGGACTCACTCCCGCAGCCCCATTTCTCAGGTCTGGCTAGGAAAAGCCTCTTGCTGGAGCCCTCGCCGGTCCCCTTCTCTTTTTTTTCTGGTACTGGGGATTGAACTCAGGGGCACTCGACCACAGAGTCACATCCCAGCCCTGTTTTAGAGACAGGGTCTCCCTGAGTTGCTTAGCGCCTCGCCGTTGCTGAGGCTGGCTTTGAACTCGCGATTCTCCTGTCTCAGCCTCCCAGAGTGCTGGGATTACAGGCGTGGCCACCGCACTGGGCTGATGTACTGTTATACATCCTCCCTGAGGCCTGGTCACACCTGGAGGGGTGGCAGGAGCGCCTCACCTTGAGAACTCCAGGCTAGACCAGGGATGCACGCCTCCCCGACACCCCTTCCCTGCCCCTTTCTGTTGCTTGGGTGTCTGGAGCCTGAACTCTGAACATTGCCGTGGCCTCAGTTTCTCTGTGCATAAAGGGGATGGAGATCCCGCCTTACAGGGTGAGTGTCCTTGCCTAGGACAATGGTCAGAGTTCCCTCTGGGTATCACCATGTGGGCCACACCAGGCACCTCCCACCCGGCCCACATACACATCTGGAACCACTTGGGTGGCTTCAGAAGGGAAAGGGAAGGGGGCCAGGTTCCCATCCCAGGGCCAGATTGAGGCTGGGGGCAGAGTTCTGGGCCATTTCATGCCCAGGTCGGGCACTTTCTGAAGTCTGTTCCCCTCCCAGAAGCCAGAGGGGAGGTCTGGAGGGGTTCGTGTGGCAATGAGTTCAGGACCACCCAGCCAGGCTGATCTGGGATTAATCACTTCTGAGGCCCTGAGGCCCACAGTCCCAGTCTGAGTTCCCCAGCTTGCCCTTCAGGTCTGCACCCCTCCTCCCAGCCCCTGCTGGCCCGACCGTGGGCGCTGTGGGTGCACTCTCGCGCCCGGCTCTGCCTAGCAAACTCCTGCTCACGCTGCAGCACCGGGCTCTGATGCCCCTTCTTCAAGCCCTGCCCCAGCACCCTCTCTGGGCTCCTGCAGCTTCAGCCCTGACCACAGGGGATTAGGAGGGTTCTCCAACCAGCCTATCCTCCAAGGCAGAGGACTCTGGACTCTTATCCTGCTCATGGTGTGATGTGGGGAGCAACATTTCTTAGAGCCAGGTCCAGAGGCACAAGCCTGTTGAACATGCATTAAGGGCCCTCTTGTGGGTGCTGGGAACAGCCCCCAGGAAAGCCTGCCCTCCAGGAGCTAGGTGTGAGCCAAGTGGCCTCTGCCAGTTTGGGGGTGGGTGGCAGAGCCATTCAGACTGAAGGCCCAGGGATGCAGCTGGGATGCTTCCTGAGTCCTGGGCTGTAGGAGCTGAGGCCTGGGAACCTGGGAGCACCCCACCTCTCTCTGAGGCCACAATCCCTGTAAGGCGAGCACGCTCCTGGTGAGAGGAAGCTTGCTCCTGACATCCCACTGTCACACAGGGTGGCTCTTCCTGCTGGTCCTGAGCTGAGCCACAGTGCCCTGCGCCTGGCCCAGCAGTGCTGCGGGCTCACCTCTGCAGGGCAGACAGTGCACGAGGCCCAGGAAGCCCAGGAGGCTGATCTTGTTCCCTGGGTGGGTGAAGTTGGACCAGGCCGTGTCGATGTTGCCCGAGGCACAGCACTCGTCCTGGCTCACGTCAGTCCTCAGCACCAGGCTGCAGGTGGCCTCTTGGCCTTGCTGGAGCCAGCAGACACCCCCTGTGGGAGAGGGGATGCTGCTCGCAGGCCACTGCTCGCGGCCAGCCTCTGCCCCACCACTGGGACGCATACTGCCCATGCTCCATGGCTCCTGAGGCACAAAGAGCCACTTGGGTGCCCACCCAGCTTGGCCCCTTTGGGGGTCCCTGCTCTCTGAGCCCCACCCCCACTACTGTACCACCAGCCTCTCCTCTCGAAGGCCTGGGAACTGGCTTCCCGTCCAACTAGTCAAATGCCAGGTGCTGGACAAGGCAGGGTCAGTGGGCCTGCAGCCTTTCTCCCGCCTCTGCCCTCTGTCTAGACAGCGCCCGAGGGCGCAGAGCCCCTGGCTTGGCAGCCCCCCCTCGCCTGGCCCGCCTCTTACTCACTCCAACTTAGGAACATTCTCCCGGCATGAGCTCACCGTCTCCCCGGGGACAAGGCCTTCGGGGAGGGGGCTTGCTCTCCCCTTCACCAGGCTGGGATGAGGCTGCCGGTGGGGTGGGGGGCTGGGAGGCAGAAGGCCCTCCGCTTCTTCACCCTGAAACAGGGGCTCCAGAGGCTGCAGCCCCCATCCCAGCTCTGTCTGTGGCTCCCAGGGACCCACTCTGGGAGCCCTACACCTCGGCACCAGCCTCACAAAAGGGGAAACGGAATCCGAGAGTGAGGGTGTCACTTGCCCAGCTCTCCCAGCAAGCTGCAGGTTGAGGGTCCAGAGACCCACCCCATCTGCGGAAGGTCTGGCACCCAGCTGGAGTGCTGGGGCTGGCCACCCAGTTGCCTCGCCCAGGCATCGGGGCCCACCCAGATGACTCGCTTCCCATCCTGGCTTGGCCACTTACAGGCTTTATGACCCTGAGCCTCAGTTTCCCCATCTGGAAAACGGGTGGTCCAGCACCCACACACTGACTGTTCTGCAGATTTGGGGACAGAGGTAGACACAGTGCTCAATAAATGCTTGTGGGGTGCTGGCCAACCTCAGCTCTGCTGGCCTTCGGGTGGCCCTCTTCAGGCCCTTGGGCTGGGGAGAGAGGCTCCCTCCGCCAGCTGCTGGACACCCCTGGCCCAGCCGGCGCTCCCCGGCATCGCGGCCGCGTTCCGCAAGCCCACGTGGGTGGCCGCCCCACCCGCCCCTTCCGGCCGCCCCACTCACCGGGCGCGGGGTCCCCCGAGCCCACGTAGCCCACGAAGCCCACGGCCCAGGCCAGGGTCCCCCAGGGCAGTGGCCACAGCGGCCCCGGCGCCCTGGGACGCATGGCGAACAGAGAGCGAGGCGCCGACTTGCAGCGCGGGGCGGGCGCTCCCTATAAAGGTCCCGCGGCCGCGGGCGGGGCCGGCGGCGGGGCGGGGCGGCGGCGCGGGTGGCGGGGACCGGACGTGTCCCGCGCGGTACAGGGCCGGGCCTGCGCGGGGGTGGCAGCTGGGGGAGGGCCCAGTCCCATCTGGGAGCCAGAGAGTTGGTCTGGGAAGATGTGGGTGGTGTGTAGCCGGGGTCAGGGGACAAATTGCCTGTGATGTGAGTTGGAGGTAGTGACGAGTGGCTTTGGAGGTTCTAGGTGGCAGCCTCCAGGTGTGTGGCGGGCTGGGTAGTCTGGTTGCACAGCTGTGGCTTTGAACCACAGGTTCAGATCTGGGGCTCCAGACACCACCTTGGGGTTGGCATGAGGTCACCTTCATGGCCCAAGTGTGCCTTCCATACTTTCTTCTCTGTTCACACCTGCAATCCACCCGCCTGGCCACTGACCAGTGGGCACACGAGCAAGTGGACAGGGGCAGGACAGGTGGAGGGGTGCAGCAGGTGAGACCCCCAGACAGCTGGTGGCAGAGCAGGCGGACAGCAGACTTCACACCAGAGTCTGCGGCTTCTCCCCAGCTGGAGCCCTGGGGGCCTGCACCAGGTCCCCACCCCTTGCCAATGGCAACCTAGGCCACATGATTGCTTCTGTAGGTTTGAGAGGGTCCTCTCTTCTCCCAGATTGGTCAGAGACTACCCTGGAATCCCAGGTTGCCTGAGAGAGGCGTTCCCTACCATTCATTCTGGAGCTAATTCTGTGTAGCTTGGGGGCCCTCCAGAATGGCCAGGACACTCCTGCAGTGTGCATGGGTTCTGTGGAGTCCCTTGTGCTTCTGAGATGATCGGTGGCAGCAGCGGGGACCATGCAGGGTGCTGCACCGCCCAGGCAGACCCAGTCCTGGCTTCCCCAAGCTCGTGTTTGGAGGCATGTGGTCGCTCCCATCAAGCAGACAAGTCCCCTAAGCTATGGCTGGGAGGGTGAGCACTCCAGGAGAACTGAAAAGGGTCAACTGTGGAGAGCAGCCGAGTGTCCTGGGGGTGCCCCTGCCTGCCGCCCCTATTCCTGCTTTCTCCTCCCTCCAGTGGGGAAACAGTCTCCCTGGATCCATGAGGCACAGTCTGTCCTGCATGAAGAGATCTGCCACCATCAGCAGCCACACCCAGACCCTTGCCTGGCCTTAGCTGCCCATCCTGACTGCTGTCCCCTAGCCAATGGCTAAGGGCCAAATTTCTACCCTCATGCAGAAACACCCTCCCATGCTGACCTGACCTTGGCCCCTGGCAGTCCCCCAGGGATTTTCTGGAGTTGAGGAGCGGGCAGACATGGGACCCCATGTTCTCACTGAGGGCGAGAGGTGTGGGGGCTGGACAGTGTGACCATGGCCGAGACTTGACCCTGCCATAGCTCCGCCATCTGGGCTGGGCAAATCAAAGGGTCATTGTCTGGCTGGCGTGGGTTCAGGGCCCCTCCAGCCTGCTCTCTGGCCTGGTGTGCTGTGACCTCAGGCAAGTCAGTGGCCCTTTCCTGGGGACCCCTCCTCCTGAGACCCCAGTGCCAGCCACCTTTGCTCTCCTCAGCTCTGCCCTTCTCTTCTCTGCCTCTGTCTGTGCCCAGCCTCACCCCTGTCACCCAGTCCCCACCCTGCTCTGTTAACTTCTCAGCTCAGACCCAGCGGTAGCTCCCCAACCTCTGCTCACCTCCCAGGCTGCTCTCCCCCAAGCCTGATCAGCACTCGGGCAGCGCAGGGCCTGGGCAGATGCTGGGAGCGTGTCTGAAGCTGGAGGTGCCCCAGGAGAGGGAGATGCAGAAAGGGACCCAGAGCCCTGAAGATTGGGCTGTAGGATGGTGGGCTGGGCAGAGGAGGGACGGAGGTGCCCGCTGCAGGCTGGAGGAGCCAGCCTGCCGCACAGGGGCCTCCAGGCCTGACTCCAAGGCCAGCAGGCCTCGCTGATGGGATTTGGTTCAGGACCTTCAGGAGAGGAGGTTTTCCTGGATTGTCCAGGTGGGCCTGATGTCACTGAGGGTCCTCAAAGTGGACACCCTTTCTGCTGTGGTTAGAGACCTGGGCAGAGGGTCTTGGCAGCCATTGCTGGAATTGCTGGAAGAAGGGGCTTCACACCATGGAGTGTGGGTGGCCTCTGGGAGCTGGAAGGACTAGGGAGCAGCCCCCTGGAACTTCCTGAAGGGACACAGCTCTGCTGATGCCTGACTCTCGACCAGCTTGACCCTGTGGGACTTCTGACTCCACAACTGTGGGCAGCCCACTTGCAGCTGCTTGGGAACAGCTCAAGGCTGCTGGACCTCTGGCTCCAGGGTTCATCTGTGAAGTGGGCACAGACCCCAGGACTAGAGGTTCTAGCAGACACAGGCAGTGGCTGGTGCTGGGCAGGGGGTGGGGGTCGTAGCATGCACATGGGCTCCTGTCCACTAGGACACTGTGCTTCCTTGGCATCCCCAAGCCCCACTGGGTTGAGACTGGTGTCAGTTCTAGATAAATGAGGTCCCAGGACCTGTGTGCTGAGCTGTGGGGCAGGCCTTCCCTGCTCCGGACTGGACAGTGATGTCTGGCCCTCCTGTTCCCAGACCACATTTTTCCTTTGGAGCATCACCTCCTGCAGTCTAGCCAAGTGGCTGCAAGCATCAGCACCCACTTAGGCTCCAACAATTAGTGAGGAGTCCCCTAGAACTTTTGCTGGGAAAAGGACATCCACTTTCTGCCTGGCTGCTGGTGGCTCCTGCCAGTGGCAAGAGAGGGGCCAGCCCAGCAAAGGTAGAGCTTCTAGGAGCCCCAGCAATTCCTTGTGATATTGGAGGACCTGGATCTAGCTATGACTGAACTCCTCCACAATATGAAACCAGTTTAAACTGAGTTTTGGTCACTAGCAGCTGACAAAACCACCTTTCCAATAAATTTATTCAAGCAGAACTTATAGGACCCAGAGCAGCAGGCGTTGTAGGAGCCACACTCTGATGTCCTCATCTCTGTCTCCAAGGTGTGGGTCATGGTTTGGTACGGAACGCTCAGGGAGCCCAAAGCCTTTGAGAGCCTGGCTTTGCTGGTTCTCTGATGGGGTAGGCGACGCTCGTGGCCATGGGAGGTGCAGAGGCATTCTGAAGGGGCCCGGCCTTGTGCTGCCACCAGATGTCTCCAGCTGTAATATCATGTGTGGTTCCCAGGGCCACAAGATGGAGTCCAGGTTGTTCAGTCCAGGTTCAAGGCCCTGCCTGCTGGGCCCACACAGTCCAGCCCCTTCCCACAGTAACTCTTCCACCCCAGCCCCCAGCTGTCCTGACCCCACCCCTGCCGCTCCCTCTCTGTGATGAAGGACCCAGTTTGAGCAGGAATCAGGTGACCATGCTGGTCTCAAGGGCAGGGCCTGCCCTTAGTGCTGATGTCCACAGCAGGCCACAGTGCCATCAGTCATTCCTGTCCCGAGTATTGGCGTGGAGGCCATGTAACCCAGCTCTGGCTGGAGGCAGCACTCAGACCAGGTCCGCTGTGGCCCTTAAGCAGCCACTCTCAGTTTCCTGGTTGCTGCTGTAATGTGCAGCAAGCCCAGCAGCTGGGAACCACACTGGCCCGCCAGCCTGCTGTTCAGGAACTCAGAATTCCAGCCGGCTCTCCCTGGGCTGGAATGGAGTGCATCAGGGACCTTCCATCCTCCATCAGTGCTGAGTACCATTTCGGGTGTCCTTGCCGGGACCAGGTGCAGGGCCCCTACTTCCTATCCCAGGAGGCAGCTGGAGTCAGGTGCATCTCCGCCTTCTTGGGTGGGCCTACCCTGGGCCTCAGTTTCCCCATTTGTGAAATGGGAAACACTTTTCTTTGAGCCCAGGTTGACCAGGAGCAGAGGTGGGTTTGGGGCCGGCTGTGGTGTGTGCAGTGAGGCCCCTCAGGCCTCACCCCGTGCCCTGTCCCTGTGGCCTGTTTTGAGGCTTCCTTCCCTCATCTTGGCACTTGAATGGGGAGGGAACTCCTTGGGAGTGCATATCCTGTCCGAGCCCCAGTTGTGGCCCAGGAATGTCCCTGGTGAAAAGAGCACAGAGGCCGTGCCTGGCCTGCAGATCCAGAGATGGGACCAGTGCAAAGGACAGTCCAGCAGGCCCTTGGGTCTCAGAGACACACCCCATGCATTTGGGATGAGGAGGCAGCAACTCCATCCCAAATACTTCCACGCAGACGCAGTCACAGCAACAATAACAGATGGCGGACAGCTGGGCCAAGGGCACCGTGTGGGGGCCCCTTGAATGTTCTTGCAACCTCTGCAAGCCTGGAATTATTTACAATAAAGTTAGCAACATTCAAGTGTCCTGGGTCTGAGAGAACCCAGGCGCCTCTGACCCCCGCTGGCCCCCCAGCCCCACTCTGACCTCTTACTGCCTGGGTTTCAGTAAAGCAGGACAGGAGGGCGTCCTGCACCACTGGGATCTCAGAGCACTCCTGGGGCGCGGGTGTGCAGGCTGCACCGTCCCAGCCTCCGTCTGGGTGCAGGTGGCCCAAGGGTCCACCTGAGCTGAACTCCATCTGAAACCCCTGATGTGCTTATTATCTTAATGCAAAACAAAAACCAAACAGAACCCCCCCACAACAACAACAAAAGCCCCACCCAGCAGAAGGTGCTCCAACAGAGTCACAAAAACAAACCAGAACCACAGGCCAAAAAAGCACTCGAACAACTTAAAAATGAGCAAAAGCCACAGACCGAAGTCTCAAAAAACAAAAAGACGAATGAAATGAGAGATAGAAACTCGCCAATAAGTGCTACAAATACAAGTGAAAACCGCGTCTTTCAACACGTGTAAGTAAAGGTCAGGAGGCAACGATGAAGGGAGTGCCTCTAGGAGGTCGGGTACCCGCCCCAGACAGGTGGGTGAGGTCTGGGAGGCGGCTGCAGGGCCGGGAGGAGCCGGGAGGCCCAGGAGACCTCTTCGTGGCAGCCTCCAGCTGAGCCCTGGGGATCCCCCCCACGCGCTCTCCCCAGCCTCTCATCTGCAACTGCAGCTAGTAGGCCTAACTAGGAAGCTGGCAGGTGACCACCACTGCTGGGAATTGGGGGCGGGGGCACTTTTGTACAGCCTGTGACCTGGGCTCTGGCGAGTGCTGCCCCATCGTCCGTACAGCGGGGCTTTAGGGTCCCCATATCTTGGGGCCTTGGAGAGGATTCAGTGCCAGGCGGGGCACACAATAGGTCCTGGTTTTACGGCAGTCATGTTCCCATTGGGGTCCTAGGAAGCCCCTTGGGCACCCACACAGGAGGCACTCACTGATTAATTCCAGAGTCTGCGGGGCGCCTATTGTGTGTTGGAATTGGCCCTGAGTGTCGGGGGATGCCCTTCTGTGCCCTGGCTCCAGACAGCTGCCCAGGAGGGAAGAGAGCTCTGCAGAGCAGATGCCATCAGGGGGCTCCCCAGGGAGCCCCGAGGAGCTGGGAGGGAAGGACCTAGAGAAGGGCCGGTGCCCCAAGGCCTGCTCTGCCCACCCAGCAGGACCCCTGAGGACCAAGGAGGACTAAGGTGTCCATGTCTGCCCACAGCTAATGAGACCCCATCCTCGAGGCAGGCTCTGCTTGATCTGCTCAGAGACCGTGAGTTGCAGCTGGTGGACCTGTTGGTGGAAGTTTAAATGGGGTCCACTGCCTGAAGGCCTCACCGCTGTAGGGTGCCACGTGGGCAGGGTCTCAATAACTTCTGATTAATGGGTGCTGGTGTGAAATGACCCTGGAGCTGGGCATGGCAGGCCTGGTTTGGAGCTTAGGACATCCCAGCCTTGGTCCTGGAGCAGTAACTGGATTCCCAGGCACAGCGCGCCCTCTGGTGGTCAGCTCAGGAATAGCTTGGAATCGCCCTTAGAGGAGTGGATCCGAGGACTAGCAGGAAGTCCAATGCCCTCAACTTCAACCAGCTCCCATTCACTCCTCAAATTTCTGTCCTCTAGGAAGCACTCTTGGTCTCCCCAGGCAGAGAAAGGATCACCTTAGGGCCCAGACCCATGGGGCTGGAGTGTTTGTGTGCATCAGCACACATAGGATCTGGTTGGTATGCAGGAGGTGCACAATAGAGAAATAAACCTGCGGTTAGGCTGATGGTTACCTCGAACGACCCTGGCCTGCGGTGGGTGATGACAGCTCTGCTGATTAACTTGGGAGGGGATTAGACTTTCTGTTTCTCTGTACCCAGAGGTACTGAGGCCTGGGAACCAAGAGCATGGTGGGAGCAGGACCTCAGCCTCTGCTGTCCCAGGGGTCACACTGAAGGATAGGCGTTGGTGTAGGCTCAGAGGGGTCCTCCTTCCACCCAGGAGTGTCCCTGGCCACATTCATTCCACCAGTGTTAATGGACCACAGCTGGGTGCCAAGCACAGCCTGAGTGCAGCTGGGAAGGAGGCACAGAAGTCCTTCCGCTGGAGCGGGACCTTACAATTCTCAGTGGGAACAAGGGCTATTCTCGTGGGTTTCAGAAACCTCTGCGATATTTAGCAGAAAACTGGACAGACAAGAGGCAGAAGCCACGCCACAGCCTGAGGAATGGTGCACCTGGAGAAGGGCAGGTGCAGAGAAGTACAGAGGGAGCCCGGTGCCTTCCCGGGTTAGGAGGAGGAAAAGCAAGAGGGGGAGGAGGGGGAGCATCAGGAGGAGGGAGAGGAGTAGGAGGGAGACGGGACGACGAGCAGGAGGAGGGAGAGGAGGAGCAGCCGATGGAGGAGAGGCAGAGGTGGTGGAAAGGAAGAGGGGTACGCCGCAGAGCCTGCCGCGCGGGAGACCCAGGTTGCCAAGGTGACTCAGCCCCACCCACTTAGGCCCCGCCTCCGGCCGCCCCTGCAGCCTCCAGCCTGGCTCCGCCCCTTGCCCGGTGTCAAGTTTGACAGCCAGGCCTAGTTTGCCCCTCAAGGGCCACCGTCGCCCGCGCGACCGCCGCCGCGCGCGCTTCCCGCGCCGCTCGTCCGCCCCACGCCGTGCGTGAGTGTGCGTGCTGTGCGTGAGCGTGCGCGGGCGCGTCGGCCGGCGAAGGAGCAGCAAACGGCCGGCGGCGGGCGCCGCGCGGGGGGCGGGCGGCGCGGAGGCGGCGGCGGCCATGGCCGAGGCGTCGCCGCAGCCCGGACGGTACTTCTGCCACTGCTGCTCGGTCGAGATCGTGCCGCGCCTGCCGGTGAGGCCCGGGCGGGCGGGCCTGTGCGCGCGGGCCTGGGCGGGCCGCGGCCGGGCGGGGGCCGGCGCCGGCGGGGAGACCGAGGCCAGGCGGCGCCGGCGCGGGTCGTCTCCGCGGAGGCCCGTGCGGTGCGGCCTGTGCCCCGCTGCGGGCTTGGGACACGGCGGCTCGGCGGGCGGGCGCGGGCGACCCCCAGCCGCCGTCGAGAGCCCGGGCGCCCGGGCCCGGGGAGCGCGGCGCTGCGGCGCAGAGCGGAGGCCCGGAGGCCGAGCCCCGCGGGCAGTCGCAGGCAGGGGCCCCTGGCCGCGGCTCGGGAGGACGCGGGCCCTGGGCGGTCGCCGAGGGGAGCCGGACCCGGCGCCGGGGGACGTTCGCCGAGCGCGTGGCCGGGCTGCGGGGGCGCGCCTCGTCGCGCCGGCCGCGTGGGCCTGGCCGCTGGCCTCCCAGCGCCGTCCGCCCCGCCGCTGCAGGTGGCAGGTGTTGGAGAGGTGTCGCGCGCCGGGGCGCACGGGGCCCGGGAGAGCGCTGCTGGGCGCTTGCCGGGCCGCCCCTCGCCCAGGGCCCTGCCTGGTGCCCCCGGGGCGCTTCCTGCTGCTCGCGAACAGCGTGTCAGGCTGGCTCGGCTCGCCGGGGAAGCAGGTAGGTCTGCAGTGGGCCCGGCCATCCCTGCTTTCATTCCGCGCTTTCCTGCCCCAGGCTGGTGGGCAAAGTGGCTCTTTAGTCCTGCTCTTCGGGTGGGAAAACTGAAGCCTGCGGTGGCGCCCCGGAGGAGTGGCACGTGGCCCTCACGTCTGCGCCCTCCCACTCTCCGGCGATTCAGAGGGAGGTGCGGGGGCCGAGGGTCTCTGAGGGGAAGGGACTGTGGGTGGGGAGGCTGTGTGGAGCTGCTGGAGCCACGTCCTGCCTGTCACCCACCTCCCCGGTGCTGGTACTCCCTGAGGGGAGGGGCCCGGGAAGAGGAGCCTGTGGGGCTTGGAGGGGACGGAGGGAGACGGCTTCTGGAGGCCGGGGGCTTACCCTCTCCCCAGCGGGAGAGGGAAATTAAGTCCGGGCGAGACACAGACGGAGCTGAGAGTTGCCTCTCTTCCACCACAGCCCCATGGACTCTTGCTCCAGCTGTTTAGCTTTCAGTGTCCTTGCCTTTCTATTTGTGGCAGGCAAGACTGGTGGCCTGGCAGTGTGCAGGCCAGGCTTAGTGGCAGTGCGGTCCCCTGCAGCTGCTCTGAGCCCCTAGATGGGCCCTTGGGGGATGGAGAGGTGTGTGTGTGTGTTCTTAGCTGTTCTTGGTCTGCCTGTCTGGGCTTCTTGGGGCCCACATGGTGTGGCTACTTCCTGACTGCGGCCTTGGGCAAGGAGGACCCTGATCTCCAACTGTTACCAGGCCTGGTGAGGACATTCCTCTAGTCATGGCGGTCCAATGTGGTCTTTGACCTTACAGGGTTTATGGACTGGCTGGGGACGAATACGAAATCAGACCTTGGTCAAATTTCATAAGAATGAATAACGGTGGGGAAGAGGTGTGGGGTAGGGCATGATGACTGGTCTTCAGGGTGCCTGCCCGTGGGCTGGGCTGGCTGTGGCAGAACCGCTGTGTACTGGGACTGGCACACCTGGTGCCCTCAGAGGGGCCTCACAACCTGGGAGAGTCCCAGCCTGTTGCTGGCACTCCAGAGAGGAGCTCGCCCACAGCGCAGTCAGCTCTGAGGTGTCTGTGGCTGCTCAGGCTCTTGGCTGGTTGTTAGGACATGCCTACTTCCTGATGACAGGAATTGGCTGCCCTCTTAAGCCCTGAGCGGCTGTAGGGGCTTTTCTGGCCAGGCGGAGGCTCCAGCAGCTACACCCCTTCCCACCTAACATCCTGGTCTGTCAAGTGGATTGGAGTCGCGGCAAGGAACATGTATGCAGGTGGCCAGTACCTGGCCTGTCTCCCTGGTGGCTTGCCTGTGAGGGCACCCTCAGGAGGGGGCTCTGCAGTCAGGTGGGCAAGTGCCCATGTGGGGTTGTGACTGAGAAGCAGTGTGGAGAGCATCTGGGTGTAAGGAGTGGTCAGCTTAGGTGGAGGGGGTGTGTGGGAGCAGGAACCAGACGGGCTAGCTGGAGTCGGAGGCCTTGGGGGCAGGTACACAGGCCCAGACTCGATTCTCTCAGATGTGGTGCAGGCCGTGTGACGTGCAGGGCATGGGTATGGAACACCCTGTGGGCAGCAGCTGCCCAGTGCTGGCCTCTCCAGCCTCGTTCACTCACAGTACTGTGGCCCAAGCCAGGGCAGACAGGTGTGGATGGAGGGACCCTCTTTTGTGTAAGTTCTTGGGTGTGTTGGTGCCATCTTGGGAGGGAAAGTGGCTGTGGACCTGACCACCGGGCATTCACATCCCTGTTGGCAAGCTCCTAGATGGGCCCTGCCTCCTGGGGGTGTAAGCTGGCGGATGATGCAACATCACTGTCTGTGGAGTGGACGCGTGGAGAGGGAAGGCCAGGGTGAGCCAGGGACAGTGCGGGCAGCTGTTGTTGTGCCTGGTGTCCCTTCTTGGACTCTGGAAGTCTCTTGGGAGTGCCCCACCTCCTCTCCCCACCCCAGGTGTGCATCTCTTCTGGCCTGCGGGGTGTGCTCTGCTGTGTGCTGTGAGCTGTGGGGAGACACCTGTTCCTCTTCATATGTCTGTCCAGTGTCCTGTGATGGTTCTGCAGAAGCTGAGGCCCCAGGGAGGTTAGGTGGGCGTTGGCTCCCAGCAGCATGCCGTAAGCCTGGCACCTGGTGATGGATAGAGCAGCAGGGATGCCCAGGGAGCCATGGCTGGGTTGGTTAGGACAGCTGTGGGCCGAATTTTCCCTTTCAGTGTTCTGCCCACATCAGCACTTTTCTGTTTGTGCCCAGGAGGAGGAACTTCATCCGGAGTCCTGGGCAGAGCCACCCGCTGCAGTCCTAGGGCCTCTGTGCCCTCAGCCTTCTATATAGTGGCACATGCAAGGTCTGGGGCTCTGTCAGGGGTAGACCAGCCTAAGAGAATCCTGGAAGGTGGAGTCAGGTGCCACTGGGCTTCGGTGCCTGCAGGGCCTGTGTGCAGTGGACACCCTCCCACCAGGTGCCCCGAGAGTGTTGCAGGCATGCAGTGGCCCTCACAGCAGGCGTTCCCGGCAACAGCTTTGCTCTCCTGTTGCTTCTCCAGCCTGTACCAGGAACGTGGTGCCCTGTGCAGGGTTCACATGCTGGGGGACAGGCCTGATGCAAATGTGAGTGTTGGTGGCAGCTGCTAGGTCCGAGAAGAAAAGGACACCGGAAGTGTCACGTGCACCCTGGGGCTGTGGAGGGAGCTGGGCGTCCACATCTCCCCATGCTTCTGCACACTCTGCTCGGCTGAGAAGCCTGCATTATGCTGCCTGAAGAGTGGTGGCCTGGGCAGGGCTGGGGCTCAGTGGCAGAGCACTTGCCCAGCATGTGTGAGGCACTGGGTTCGATTCTCAGCACCACATATAAATGAATAAATAAAAAATAAAGGCCCATCAACAGCTTAAAAAATATTTCTTTTTTCTTTTTTTTTTTTCTTTTCTTTTTTTTTTTTTTGGTACTGGGGATTGAACTCAGGGGCACTCATCCACTGAGCCACATCCCAGCCCTATTTTGTGTTTTATGTAGAGACAGGGTCTCACTGAGTTGCTTAGTGCCTCGCCGTTGCTGAGGCTGGCTCTGAACTCGCGATTCTCCTGTCTCAGCCTCCCTAAGTGCTGGGATTACAAGCGTGAGCCACTGCGCCCGGCTTAAAAAATATTTCTAAGAGAGAGAGAGTGGTGGGCTTCCTGAAGGACCCTGAAGGCAGTCGGCACTGTGGCCCTTTCATCCCTCACCTCGGTTCCCCAGCTTCCTATGGCGTCTGGCCAAGGGTCTCAGTGTCTGTGTCACAGGGTCCCCTGAACAGGCCTGGCTGTACGCATCTGCACTAGGCAGCTTGGTGCTTGTCCCTCTCCCAACCCGAGGGAGTAGGTGGGCACACAGCAAGCATCCACCTTCCTGACAGGTGCTCGTGGGGAACCCAGGCGGCCACAGCCAGGCTGGTCAGGGCTGGCCTCTGCAGGGTGTCCAGGTGGGCACTTGGGGGGGCAGTCGTGGCAGAGAGTACGGTGCAGGGCTAGAAGGGTATCAGGGCTGGCCTCTGCAGGGTGTCCAGGTGGACACCGGGGGGGGGCAGCTGTGGCAGAGAGGACAGTGCAGGACTAGAAGGAGATCAGAGCTGGGCACAAGCTGCCTCTGGCTGGGACCTTGGCTGCTGTGGGCAAGGGCCAGCTGGCCAGCCTTGGCTAGAGCGATGGTGCAGGTCGTGGAGGGGAGCTTGGGCCAAGCCCGCAGAGCTGGGCTCTGGGTCTGATAGGAAAGAGTGACAGGCACAGTGCACAGCCATGGTGTCCCGGAGACCCTATGGGACATGTGCCCACAGGCTGTATAGCCCAGGGACAAGTGACCCTTGGCCAAGAAGAGGAGGTTGCCTGATGCCCAGGGCTGTGGTTTGGGCTGGGCACAGGTTGGGTGCTTCAGTGACCTGAGAGCCTGGAGCAGGCTGGGTCTGGGGGCGTGGGCAGCCCCCAGGCCGGCAGAGTCGCCCTGGCACCCCCTGGTGGCTAGTGGTGGTGGGCGCTCTGTGCTTGTTGGACGTCTGTCTGGTTTGGAGGAGCATCTGTGCCTGGTTGTTTGGCATGTCAGTCTTTTGGTTGTTGGATTGTAAATATGTGTTTTGGCCACAAGCCCTTTATCAGACTTGCCAGCCTTCCCAGTCCTATGTGGTTGTCTCTGCAAGGGCCACCCCCGCCATCTGCTCCTGCTGCCTGCCCCACACAGCCTTAGCTGTTGGTGGCAGGAGCAGTTGCGGTGGACGTGCTGTGTGATGTGTGGGGCCCAGCACTGTCAGCAGGTAAGGCCTATAGCCACCTTCTGAGAGCCCTGCACCGGGCCTTGTCTCCCTGTTTGAACCATGTTCCCCATGGGTGACTGTAGGACACCTCAGCTGATGTGGGTCTGCCTGATCTGGCGTGGCTGGGGTTTGTCACAGGGAGCCCTGAGCCTGGTCTTGGGACTCACATGCCTGCTATCCCCAGGTGGGTCCTAGGCCTTCTCTCCAGGACATCACAATAACGTCTGTGCCCCCAGGGCAGCAGGCTGCCTACCTGACTGCCAGTGCTGGGGTGCCACTGTGGGTCTGCAGCTCCTGTGTCACTGGGATGCATGCCGAGTCTGGGTCACCCCAGGACAGGTGACCACCAGAGGAACCTGGGCCTGGCCTGCAGGAGGATCTAGCAGGACGGCTTGAGTCATCGAGGCCGTGAGGGGAGTCTGTCACTGAGCTCACTGCTCTGTGGCCAGGAGGGACACATCCATCCTGAGCCTCCCTGTCCCCCACCCTTCATGTAACTCGTGGGCTGCCTTGCAGATGGAGGACATTCATGCTGACCCTCCACTCCTCTCTCCTGCAGGATTACATCTGCCCCAGGTGTGAGTCTGGTTTTATCGAGGAGCTCCCGGAAGAGACCAGGTAGCGTGGCACAGCTCATGGAGGTGCAGCTGGGAGAGAAGGGTGTGGCTGTGCACCCACAGCTGCCCAGGCCTGGGGTCCTGGCTCTCAGGACACATGCCCCAAGGCAAGGGCACAGTAGCCTCATGGCACTTGGTCAGTGTACATGTGCATGGGAGTCTTATGGGGACAGTACCCACACAGGCACCCATGTTCACTGGAGGGGACAGAAGGCAGGTTTGACGCCAGAGCTAATGTGAGGCTGCTGGTGGTTGGTGGTTAGGGTGCTGTTCTTGCCTGACCAGATGGTGGAGTCCTGAGTCAGGGAGGTGCCAGGTGCTTCTGGTGCTGTGATTCCTGCCTTCCTGATGTGCAGGGCCAGGAGTGTGTGTGGAGGGTGGCTGTGTGCCCTGGGGGATGGGGAGGGCTGCTGGCTGCCGCCGACGGGCACCTTCTTTTCCCAGGAATACAGAAAACGGTTCCGCTCCCTCCACAGCCCCCACTGACCAGAGCCGGCAGCCATTTGAGGTGAGTGGGAGTTCCTGGTCCCCATGCCGGACCTAGCCCACATGGGCCTGTTGGTTGCTTGGACCACTGTCCCCTTCCTCGGCCCCCTGGGCATCCTGCCTCCCCTGCCTCTTGCATTCCCCATCTGCTTAGCTGGTGTCCACATGTCACTGTCTGCCTGTGTCCTGCCTGCTGGGGTGAGTTCTGTGCAGGCTGGGCCCCCCTGCCGAGGGGCGCATTCCCTCAGGAGACAGGCCCCTGCGAGGGCTGGGTGGGGGCAGCGAGCAGGCGCTGAGGCAGGGCCTTGGGCCGCCTGGGCGGATTTGACAGCCCCACTGCCCCACCTGCCCCACCTGTAGGTCTGTCCTGGGCTCCTTGCCTTTTTGGAGCCCTGAGCAGACCATGCAGGCTCAGGTCCTGCTCCTCTCCAGAACGTGGACCAGCACCTGTTCACGCTGCCCCAGGGCTACGGACAGTTTGCTTTCGGCATCTTTGACGACAGCTTTGAGATCCCCACGTTCCCTCCTGGGGCACAGGCCGATGACAGCAGGGACCCTGAGAGCCGGAGGGAGAGAGAGCACCAGTCCCGGCACCGGTATGGCGCCCGGCAGCCCCGAGCCCGCCTCACCGCCAGGCGGGCCACCGGTCGGCACGAAGGCGTCCCCACGCTGGAAGGGTGAGGGGGCCTGGGGGTGGCCGGAGAGGGCCCCGCTCAGCAAGATGGGCCATTTGGGCCCCTGGAAGTGGGCACATGTTCTGCTGAAGCCTGGGCGTCTCTCCAGGCTCCCGTGAGAGAAAGCCTGGCCTTGCTGCCTATGGGGGCCCGCGGTTTCAGGAGCAGGGCTGGCCTGGCCCCTCTGACAGCCCCCTGCCCCAGAAGCCTGGCTCTCATCCTGCGAGGCCTATGGCCGGCCGCACAGCTTGAGGAGCTGTCACAGGACATCTGGGCTGTCCAGGCCACCATGGGGTGCCAGTGGGAACAGCCCGCTCCATGGACCTCAGCAGGATGCTATGCCGGGTTCTTCTTGTTGTTTCTTCTTTTCTTGTGGTGCTGGGATGACCCTGACCCTGGAGCCACCCAGCCCCTGTGGGTCAGGCCCAGGCGTCTGCTGCGGGTGTGTGACCCACCCTCTTTTCCAGGATCATCCAGCAGCTGGTCAATGGCATCATCACCCCCGCCACCATCCCCAACCTGGGCCTGGGTCCCTGGTGAGTAGCAGGGGGTGGGGGCGCCCCACCCACCCCTGGCCTCCTGACCTGGCCTCTCGCCCCCAGGGGCGTCCTGCACTCCAACCCAATGGACTACGCCTGGGGGGCCAACGGCCTGGACGCCATCATCACGCAGGTACAAGGTGGTGCACACAGCGTTTAGGGGTTCATCTAGGGAAGGCAGGGCACAGTCTCCTTGCCGAGGCCACCCTGGAGGCCCCTGTATCTTGCCTCCTGCCTGTTATGATCTTGGGGCATTTACCTCTGACGTTCTGTGGAGCAGGGTGCTAAATCTGCCCTGGTGGCCCCTGCTCACTTTCTTCCTTGCCCAGACACCCTTATACCACAGGTGGACTCAGGCCCCGTGCAGCCAGTAGTAGGCACAGCTGCCTCCCTGGCAGCACCCGGTGTCTGGCCAGCCCAGGACCACCCCAGGACCACCCCCACCCCATTCCTCAGTGAGCCCCGCCTGGAGCTCCGGCACTCGCCTCTTGTCTTTCAGCTGCTCAACCAGTTTGAAAACACGGGTCCCCCTCCTGCAGACAAGGAGAAGATCCAGGCCCTCCCCACCGTCCCCGTCACCGAGGAGCACGTAGGTATGGCTCTGCTCGGCCTTGGTGCCTGTGGCCTGGGTGCTCCTGCTGGGGCAGGACTGCTGGGACCTGGACCCACTTGGCCCTTGCTGTTTCTCAGGCTCTGGGCTTGAGTGCCCTGTGTGCAAGGACGACTACGCGCTGGGCGAGAGTGTGCGGCAGCTGCCCTGCAACCACCTGTTCCACAATGGCTGCATCGTGCCCTGGCTGGAGCAGGTGAGCCCGCCCGCTGCCCGCGCCCACCCCAGGGGCGCCAGCCTCTAACTCCCCGCCTCGCCTCTGTCCCCACAAAGCACGACAGCTGCCCCGTCTGCCGCAAGAGCCTCACCGGACAGAACACGGCTACCAACCCCCCGGGCCTGACTGGGGTGAGCTTCTCCTCCTCCTCGTCCTCCTCCTCCTCCTCCTCGCCCAGCAACGAGAACGCCACGAGCAACTCCTGAGCCGGCGCCCGGCTCCAGCTGCCAGGCCGCTGCGCAGCACCGGCAGGCCCCAGACTGCGCGCCGGGCTCGGGGACCCGGCTCTCCAGGGGACCAGAGCTCAGCCAGCCCCGGCCGCGCAGCCCTGGAGGGACATCCGTGCCCAGCTGCTCCCTGCATGGAGGGGTGTGGGCCACACGTCCCCTGCAGGGCACCAGCCTTCTGTCCCACCTCTAACCTCACCCTCCAAACATTCAACGGTGGAAAGGTTTTTATGATTTTAAATTATTACTGCTTTGAAATAAATGGACGTTTTAGCTCACGCGCGGCCACGCATGATCTGTGCAGCTGCGGGTGGAGCTGCTCCGCCAGGGCCGCGTGTGCCGCCTGGACGGGCCACGGGGCCTCGGACCGCACAGTGAGCGCCGGCCTCGGGACCACAAGGGTGACCAGCAGAACCAGGAGCAGAACTGCGCTGACAGACGTTTTTTAAAGGGAAACATGTGTATCTTGGAAGCTATTTAAATACACCTGAAAGAGCAGCCGGTGGCTGGGCGTTTTCCTTCTGCGCCAGTGTCCAGAGGGCCCCAGCGGCTGGCAGGGCTTGGGCACCGTCCTGGGGGCTCTGACTCCTGACTACAGAGCAGGCTGTGGACGTCGAGTGGGGGTGCTCCAGGAAGGCCAGGTGGCACTTGGCGGAACTCCGTCACTGGAACCAATGCTGCAGGAGTCGGGCAGGGCCTCCGTTCTCAGCCCTCAGGCAGGCAGCCTCAGGTCCGGCCATGGCACTGGGCAGCCAGCGTGGCCTGCAGTCAGAGCCTCTGCTGCTCAGGTGGTGGAGCTGCCTGGAGTCCCTCAGCCCTGAGGCCCCAGTACCACAGATGTGGACAGTCAAGAGGGCTCTGCCCGCCCCGCATGTGTCCTGCTGGGTGGCTTCTGGGCTTCTGTGACTGAAAGGACACAGTGGACCGTCCTGGTGGATGCCCTAGCAGTGTGGCACAGCAGAGGGGAGGCTGGCGGGCTTAGCCCAACAGTCACATCCTAAACCCAAACCTGGGAGTCACGCAGGTGCTTGTGGATGGGATGGAGTGCTTGCCTGGAGGCCCCTGTGCTGGCAGCCAGTGCAGCCCCAAGCAGCCGTCTGCCCTCTGCCCTGCTGTGCAGCTGCTCCACAGCTGGGCTCCCTCCTGATGGAGAACGGAGCTTCCAGCTGCGCCGCCTGTGGGGAAAGGAGGCCTAGCTTCTGAGCGCTGTCACCTCTGGTGGACAAACCTACCAACCATGGGGGCAGTAGGGGTCAGCCATGCCCAGCCAGGAGGAAAACAGGGTGGGGGCCGGTTAGTGGAAGAGATGCTGCTGGGTGTGCTATCCCAAGGGCCCATCTGAGGAGGGCACAGAGATGGCCCCTGCAGCCCCTGCCCATCCTGAGAGCTGAGAGGCTGAGATGATGGCCTCTGTGTGTGTGTGTGTGCCCCACCGCTGTGACAGGATGGCATCTGATAGGCTGCAACGTTTATTATCTAATGGCTCTGAGGTGGGAGCCCACATGGGCCGCCCTGGGCTAGGCCAGGTGTAGCCTTGCCTCCCGAGGCCCAGGGAGACTCCACGTCCCCCTCCTCCAGCTCCGGGGCCAGCAGCACAGCATCTCCAGGCTCTCTGGCCCTCCTGCCTCTTAGGAGGACCCTGTGCTGACCCTGGGTAACCCCAGCTCAGGGCCTCCCCTGGCCCCGCCTCAGAGTCCCTTCTGCCCTGGGAGGCACATGTCCCCAGGCCCCAGGGGTGAGGTGTGGATGTCTTTGGCCTGCTCTGGCCATGCGGTGGGCACTGCGCTGCTGGCCCACGCTCTGCCTTGGCTGTGCACCTCTCCACCCTCCCTGTCCTAGCTGCCTGCAGCCTCCCCAGCACTGGCTCCGTCCAGGGTGTCTTCCTAGGTCTGACGGCGGGCGTGCCTTCGGCCTGGGCGTGCTCACCCCTCTTGCTGGGCACTGGGCCTGGGCCCTTCAGCCTCAGCCCTGGCCACCTGTCTCGGGGGGCCTCAGGGCCCCTCCTTCCCGCCCTGGCCTCCAGGTCTGTCAGCAGGCCCTCAAGACCTTGAAGGGCCTCAGGAGACCAGCACGGGCAGGAAGTGCGTGGACAGGTGATGCCGCCGTGTGCGCGTGCCTTGCCGGGGCACCCCCTGCCTGTCCAGTGCCAGGAACATGGGCCGGCCCCGGTGGCGCCAGCGCAGCGAGGCGTAGGTGTTGCAGCCATTCTCCTCGATGCGCTCCAGGAACCTGCAGTTGACACCGAAGACCCTCTGAGGGGCAGGCGCGTGAGGCCTGCTCACACTGCCCGCCACCCGCCTCTGCCCGCCACCATCCAGTACTCACCGACCCATAGAGGTGGCCCTGACGGCTCATGGCCACGTAAAAGCCCGAGTGCACAGCTTTGATGGCCACAGTGCCCACGCGGACAGAGCGGATCTCCACGACACCTACGCAGAGGGGCTGGTCAGGGCTGCCACCAGCTCCCGCTCCCGCTCCCGCTCCCGGTCCCTCCCACGCGTGCCTTCACCCTCCACTCATCTGCACCCCTGCTGTGGGCCTGCCCAGGCGGGGCACTCAGGAGTCAGGCGTCCCTGTCCTGCAGCTCAGGCACAAGGCCAGAGCCACCGCTTGGCTTGAGCAGCCCAGGGCCTGTCAGGTCCGCGTGGGAGCCCCCAGCAGAGGCCTGGCAGCCCTGGCCCACTGCTGAGGGCCAGGAGAGGCAGCTGGCCCTCAGGCTAGCTGACCACACGGTGGCCTGGCTCCTTCGCTGTCCTCACCTTGCCAGGCATTCCACCCCTGCATCAGCGACAGCTGCCACTATGCTGGGTACCAGCTGCAGCCACACTTCCCGCCCTGCTTCAGCCAGCCCGCCCGAGCCCTGGCAGCCTGGCAGGAAGCGCTGCTGGCAATGACTCCCCAGAGGGGATCCGGACCACCATGGCAATCTGTTAGTGGACAGGGCCTGCCCCATGAGCCGCAGCCCATCCTGCAGAGGCGCAGAGAGGAGCCTCCCACCTCCACCTGGGCATGGTCTTTCTGGACGTGGAGGCCAAAGCCTGCGAGGCAGCCATACCTTTGCCACGCCTCTCGCCCTCCCAGGGCCTGGTGCACAACCCATACGCATGGTCAGCGCACAGTCAGTTCCCGGTCACCATTCAAGGCTCACCATTGCCCAGAAAGGCCACCAGACCCCCTCCTGACCCATGTGGCCTTCTTTGAGGACCACATCTCTCTCGCTGAGAGAGACAGGGACCCCAGGAGGGTGGGCGGCTCACGACTGTGCACATGCCAGCACAGTGCCCCGTGGTGCCCAGTCAGTAACCATTGAGTGCAGGAAGAAGAGCCCATCCACAAAGCCACCTGTCCTCCATCACCCCATCCCTGTCCAGATGGGGACAGAGGCTCGAGGGAAGCAGTGCCCACCTCAGGTCACCTGGCAGAGCCAGCTCTCTCTGCCCAAGCCTGAGGCCACCCCGCCTGGCCATGCTACCATGGATGGACCTGCCTGGCCAGTCCTCTGTCACTGACCTCCCTGTGTGCTGCCTGAGGGCCTTGGAGCCCCAGATGAAAGCCTCTGGGAAGAGCAGGGGTGATTATATACCCTGATGGTGGTGATTCAGGTGCCAGTGACGAGCTTGCCCCCTGCCCGGACCCAGGAGATGTGTGAAGTGACCCCTGGTCTCCCAGTTCCCCAGCTTCCTCTGTGTCCGGCCTCTCTTCCTGCCACACATATTCTACATTTACTGAGTGCCTGCTGTTTGTTGGGCAGGACCCAGAGGCCACAGCCCAAAAGTAGAAACAGTGACCGTGCCTGTCACTGAGCCCCAGCCCTACTGCCCCTGTTTGGTAGGACCCTGAGCAGCTCGTTTCCCTCTCTGAGCCTCGGTTTCCTCATCTGCCACATAGGGTGTCTGAGAAGACACAGGAGTCACCCCGACTCAGGCCCTGCCTTCAGCATCAGGAGCCCAGAGTCGAGTGTCCACCTTCTGACTCAGCTGGGCCACTGCAAAACCTCCCTGCAGCCCATTTCCCTCCTGTATCTGGACAGGCGACCCACCCTCAGACCTATGCAACAGGGACCCTTGTCCACAGCGAAGCCAGGAGCCTCTCGTGCCCCACCCGCCCTCTTACCATGTGGGCTGCACCCACCTTAGGGCAGAGGAAACTGAGACCCGAGCTGGGGAATGACTTGGTCAGCGCATCATTTGTCATTACTGTCCCCCTGGCGGCTGTTAGAATCTCCCTCTGCCGCCCTCCCCGGGCCCCGCTCGCTGCCCCATCACACTCACTGTCCTGGCCGTGGCGCCAGCGGGTACCCTGCACCCGGCCGTCGGGGTCCACGCGCAGGAAGAAGTGGGTGGAGGAGAATAGGCGCCTCCAGCGCACGTCGCCTTCCAGGTGCGGGTAGCTGCGCGGCCTTCTCGGCACGCTCGGGGTCCCCGCAGCACTGGGCGCACGCGCCAGCAGGAGCCAGGCCAAGCCAAGCCAGAGGGGGCGGCGCATGGCCCACTTTGCTCACCTCCAGCTCTTGCCTCCCGAGGCCGCGGCTCTACCTGGACTCGCGGGGGGCGGGGCGGGACATGTGCTGGCCAATGGTAGTCGAGGGGCGGGGCCAATGCCTGTCTCGGGGTGGGCGCGGCCCGGCAGTCAGCCAATGGGCGCCTAGGGGCGGGGCGGGGCGGGGCCGCCCGGCGCTCGCGGCCTCGGGTGCGTGCGTTTCTCTCACCGGTGTGAGGCGGGTGCAGAGACTGGAGCAGGCAGAGGCGGCGGGACTGAGATGGAGACACAGAAGACAGACAGCGACAAGAGAAAAAGCTCAGGGAGACACAAGCTGGAGGGCTACTGAGACAGACCAAGAGAGACTAAGAAACACGTAGCAACCGGAGAGGCAGAGATCGGGAGGTGCGGGGGCAAAGGGTCTGCCCCGTGCGCCAGCCTGTGCCAGCTGGGCCCTGGTGGGCACCCCAGGTGGACTCTTCCCTCCACCCAGCTTCCTGCGAGGGGCAGCAGGGGCTTCTCTGAGGGATGGTGGGACGGTGGGAAGGATTCAGGAGTGTTTGAGCAGGTGGGCGGCAGCCCTGGGAGTCGGGACAAGTGGGCCCGACAGTGGTCAGCCCGAGAGGCCCGGATGACGCCCTGGGTGTTGTGGCTGTACGTCGCAGGTGTCAGGAATGGGCGGCTGCATCCTCACCCACGCGTGCTCCCGCCTACGGCCACACCCGAGCCCCACGCAGCCACCCCAGCTCGCCAGCCGGCACCCACCCTCACCAGCCTGCCGGCCCCCGGGCTCTGGGATGAGCACAGTTCCCTCCTAGGCCCGGAGCTAAGAGGCGCCATGGACAGGCCCACAGGGCAGCGACTTCCCAAAGGCCCCCAGAACACATCTCCAGATTCCATTTGTGCCCATTGCTCCCAACACCCCGGCTTTCCTCCCAGGCCCCAGGCGGCACCTTAAAATAGCTCCGAGGTGGAGCCCTGAGAGCAGCCGCCCTCTGGGGAGCCCTCTGGACGCGAGACCGGTCTGGCGGCCCAGGGGTTCCCCGACTCTTCCTGCCCCGGGCGGGGCCCACGGTGGGTGGGGCCGGCTGATGGGTGCCGGGTGCCCCCATGCTAGGTGCAGCCTGGCCCTGCTACCCATACGCAAATCCTGAGACCAGGCCCGCGTGACCTGAGGTTGTCACCTCATCCCACGTGGCTCCCCTGAAAAATGGGCCAGCAGAGGGTGTCTGAAAGAAGCAGCAGGTGACGCCGGTGGCGGCAGAAGACGCGGCAGCACTCGGTGCTGAATAAATAAGCTCCACCCCGGACGCCAGAGCTTCCCTCCCCTCCCAGGACCCCGCCCCCGCCAGGACGTCCTCAGGACCTGCCGAGGACCAGGACTCAGCTGGAGGCCGCCTCACCCCGGAGTCTAACTTCGGTGGCTTAGTGGCAGCTGACTGCCTGTGCTCTGCCTGCTACACGGAAGGCCACCTGAAGTGCACAATTCAGCGTCATTACTGCACTCGCAGTTGTGCAACCATTCCCACTAATTCCAGAACATTCCACCACCCCACAGAGGAATCCAGTGCCCATTAGGAGTCACCCAGCCCCTGGCATCCATGAGTCCACCTCCTGTCTCTGGACTCTCCTGTCCTGGACAATTTCTGTCAATGGAGTCACACTCTGTGTGGCTTTGTTTTGTTTGGGTACCAAGGATTGAAGCCAGGGACACTTAACCACTGAGCCACATCTCCAGTCCCTATTTTTTTAATTTTTAATTTTTAATTTTTTTTTTTTTTTGGTACCGGGGATTGAACTCAGGGCCCTCGACCACTGAGCCACACCCCAGCCCTATTCTGTGTGTTATGTAGAGACAGGGTCTCACTGAGTTGCTTAGCGCCTCGCCATTGCTGAGGCTGGCTTTGAACTCGCCATCCTCCTGTCTCAGCCTCCCTAAGTGCTGGGATTACAGGCTTGCACCACCGTGCCCGGCTTAATTTTTAATTTTTAATTTTTTTGTAGTTGTAGGTGAGCAGCAGCCTTCAGTTGTTTCATTTTTGTGTGGTGCTAAGAATCGAACCCAGGGTCTTACATATGCTAGGCAAGTGCTCCGCCACTGAGGTACAGCCTCAGCCCCTCCCCAGTCCTTTTTTATACTTGAACTAGAGATAGGGTCTCACTGAGGTGCTGAGGCTGGCCTTAAACTTTCAATCCTCCTGCCTCAGCCTCCCAAGCCACTGTGTGGTCACTGCACTCAGCTCCAATGTGAGCTTTTGAAAGACTTCAAGCTTACAGAGAAGTTGTGAGACTGGTACCGTGAGCATGTGCAAACCCTGCTCCTGAGTGCCTCTGTACTATATATTCCTTTTGCTCTCTATCAGCAGGAGAATGTGAAACACATCCTCACAAATTCACACTGTGGCCAGGCGCGGTGGCGTACACCTGTAATCCCAGCACTTTGGGAGGCTGAGGCAGGAACATTGCGAGTTCAAAGCCAGCCTCCGCAACAGCGAGGCACTGAGCAACTCAGTGAGACCCTGTCTCTACATAAAACACAAAATAGGGCTGGGGATGTGGCTCAGTGGTCGAGTGCCCCAGAGTTGAAGCCCCAGTACCAAAACCAAAACCAAAACCAAATTCACACTATGGAACACTACACAGCCATAAAAAAAAAAAATACACAGCAGGGGTCCATCTCAAACACTGCTTAGTTAAAGCAGCCAGATACACAGGAAGCCTACCAATGTGGGCTTCCAGGATGGGCAGAATAGCCCGTGGTTTGAGGAAGAGGAAGGATGCCGCCCCCTGGGTTTAGGAGAGGCACAAGGGGCACACCTGTGAACAGGTGTTCCACTTGAGAAATTTGACTGAACTGTGTCTTGGGTGTGTGCACTGGCTTCAGGTGTGCATGCCTCACACACAGGACCTGGAGATGCCAGGCTCTTTGCCTTCCCCTCGTGGACACTTCTGATGTGTCCCAGAACCCCCCACAGCTGGCCCCAACGCTGCGCCCCGTCCCCACTGCATCCGTCACACTAGTCTCCCTGTCATCAGCATTCTTGTTTGTTTCACAAGGACATTTGCTGCCATCAAGAAGGGGAAACGGGGGGAGGTGGGGAGAGGGAACGGGGAATGGGCATAGTAATGATGGTTGACTGAGACCGGCATCACTACCCCTGGTGCATGTATGAAGACACAAACGGTGTGACTCTATCTGGTTTGCAACCAGAGAAATGGAAAAATTGAGCGCTATATATGTACTATGACTTGAAACACATTTAAGTAAAATAATTTAAAAAAAAAAGAAGGGGAAACGCAGCGCCCTCTGCAGACACCTCCACAACCAGTCACCAAGAAACACCATGAAGAGAGGGACTTGGGGCTTGCAGGCCAGAAGGGCCCCAGCAGGAGCCCTGTCACACACACCGGGCACTGAGGGAGCGTCCTCAAGCTCGCCACCAGGAGCTTCTTACAGGGACTGTAAGGGGAGCAACGCGCTGCTGGGACCCAGGAGCCTGCTCCCAGGGACATACTGGCTCAGAGGGTCTGGGGTCCCATCCAAAGAGGAATCTGAGGCATCAGGAAGGAAGAAAGAGCTGGGAAGCCTCGTCTTCCACCCAGATCCCTGGCTCTCCCAGACTGTGGGGCACAAGGTGTCCCTGGTCTGGGGGAGCAGGTCCTGTTGACTCAGCCGCTCCCGGGGGTCAGGAAGGTGACCTGGGGAGTAGGAAATCTGAGGTCACAGCCCCGGGCACCTTGGGTGACCTGGGGAGGGTCAGGGAAGATGCTGCTGTCTGCAGAAAACATTCCCAACCGGTGGTGTCACTGTGGCGAGGCGTGCGCGTGGGCAGGGTGACTGGAATGTGCCCTCCAGAGGTGGCCAGACTCGAGGGGCAGGCCCTTCCAGCCAGGCACAGCCTTCGCCTGGCTGTGGGGAAACATAAGCGGCAGGAGGGGCCTCTGGTGGCTGGCCTTGGGGGTGTCACTCCTTCAGCCCTGTGTGGAGCTCCTGGAGGTGACCTGCTCCAGCTGGGGCGGCTGCGGTCTGCAGTGTCTCACCCTTTGTCCTCTTGGTGGCTTATTGGCCACGCCCCACGATCCCCCTCCAGGACTGCCTTTGCTTCCTCTCCCAACTTCACCCTGCTCTGCTTCTCCCACCGCTGCGGCTTCCTGCCTCAGGGTCCTGGCAGACAGCAGCCTGGAACTGGCTGGGCCCCCCTGAGGGCTCCCTCTCTGGGCCTCAGTTTCCCCAACTGAACAAAAGCTTTGGCCTGCCTAGCCTGAGTGATCAGCTGGAGCAGCCAGGCTGAACCCAGGCTCCATGAAGCATCTCTTGATCATTCTCTGCTCCATTCTTTTTTTTCTTTCCTTTTTCTTCTAGTATTGGGGTGCAATCCAGGGGTGTGTTACTGCGGAGTACATCCCCAACCTGTTTTATTTTTATTTTGAGAAAAGGTCTAAGCTGTTTAAGGCTTCCCTAAATTGCTCAGACTGACCTTGAACTTGCAATTGTGAGAAATAGGAAGTTTGGTGGTCCGTTTTCAGAATGTAGTATTTAGCCTTGACTGGGATGTATGATCCAATTGTAGCCATTTTAACTATAGCCCTTCTCTTTGCCCACCCCAACTTTAAAATTAAGCAATCCTGTAGATTGTAACACCAGCTCCTCCTATCAGGGCAAGGGGAACCACTCAGGGACATACACAGGCAGCCTACCCGCCCAGGCGTGCTGGGCAGCGCCCCCTTCTGGCAGAACTACAGTTTGCCTTGACCACCCACTCAGTACATGTTTGATTTCCTGTGGCACCTCCTATTTCCAACGCAGTCCTCCTGCCTCAGCCTCCCAGCTGTGCGCCACCACACCCAGTCTGCTCCTGTCTTTGGGGGGTTGGGGACTAGTGGATCAACTGAAGCTGGAGGGAGTGGATTAGTTTGAAAATATCCAGGAAACTCGATGCCCAAGCTGCCCCTCAGCTTATCAACTGGGAATCGGACAGATCTGTGGGCTTTCCTTCCAATACCCCTAGTGCTCATGCTGAGCGTCTTCGAGCCACCTGATTAACCTCTGGGAACCTCAGCTTCCACTACAATAAACTGGAGATACTAATAATGCTGCCCCAAAGTCCTCACTGGATAAATGCAGATGGAGAGGCATCTCTAAATTGTAGAATATCGTCCTCATTATTTAGTAAGTATGCCAAAAAAAAAAAAAAAAAAAAAAAGCCAGGGGAAGGGGAGGGGGAATGGGAGTAGCAAAAGTGGTGGAATGAGATGGACATCACAACCCTAGGTACATGTATGAAGACACGAATGGTGTGATTCTATCTTGTTGCAACCAGAGAGATGGAAAATTGAGCTCTATATATGTAATATACATGTACTGAAGTGCATTTAAAAATAAATATAGGGCTGGGATTGTAGCTCAACGGTAGAGCGCTTGCCTCGCATGCGTGAGGCCCTGGGTTCGATCCTCGGCACCACATATAAAGCAATAAAATAAAGACATTGATCCATCAACAACTAAAAAATATTTTAAAAAATAAATAAAAATAAATATAAAATTTTTTATCATATGCCTTCAACATAAAAAATTAGAGACCTCAGCAATAACCTTAGCATCATTATATT
Organism: Xerus rutilus; assembly: GCA_028644305.1. Classification (NCBI taxonomy): domain Eukaryota; kingdom Metazoa; phylum Chordata; class Mammalia; order Rodentia; family Sciuridae; genus Xerus; species Xerus rutilus. Next base: position 250,773 of record CM053413.1, on the reverse strand, counting down.
AAAGTATTATAAATAAATAAATAAATAAAAGCGGGGCGCGGTACGCTCGCCTGTGGTTCCAGGGACTCAGGAGGATCACAAATTTTAGAGGCCAAACTGAGCAATTTGAGACCTGTCTTAAAATAAGGAATGAAAAGGGGTGCGGATGAGGATGTAGCTCAATGGTGACGCACCTCTAGGTTCAATGTGCAGTACCGCAAAAAAATAAATAGCGAGGCGCGGTGGCCCATGCCAGCGCTCGGGAGGCTGAGCCAGGACGATCACGAGTTCAAAGCCAGCCTCAGTATCTTAGCGAGACTCGTCTGTAAATAATATACGAAACAGGGCTGGAGATATGGCTCAGTGGTCAAGCGCCCCCGAGTTCAACTTCCGATACCCCCCAAAACAAAAATAAACAAGTAAATCAAACAATTCTGGACCTCCTCCCCAAAGATCGCCTTGGGCAGTTCCGCGGCCACCGCCCGGATTGCCCGCCCCTACCTGAGCGCAGAAGGAGAACCAATCAGAGGGCTTCTCTGGCGCATGTCCTCTTGTTTCCGACCCCGCTGCACCCTGGGTCTTGTGGTTCTGGAGGAGCAATTCAGACGGGATGGGACCCTGCTCAGCCGCCGTCGCCACGGTACTACAACTTCCGGCAGAAGGTGCGCGCATGCGCGGTGCGGGCAGCGGACGGTGGAGAAGGGCGGCATGTCGGCCCTGAGCTGGGGCCGCCGCGCGGCCGGGGTCGGCAGGGCGCTGAGGCGGTCCTCCAGCCGCCCCCGAGCAGCGGCCGAGGAAGGTAACGCAGGGGAGGCCTGGCGGCCCGCGGCGATGGCCCGCTTCTGCTGCGAGCGGTGAATCCGGCTTTTCCGCAGCCCGCGGGCCGCCTGCCCCAGCCTTCGCCCTTCCGGGCCCGTGGAAGCCGTGACTCGACCGCGTTTCCCTGGCCTTGGCCCCGCTTCCCGAGCGGAGGCCGCAGCACGTTGACTTTTGACCTTTGGTTTTTTGGGCGCCTTCGACCCGGGTTAGGACTTGGGGCTCCTGCCTTTGAGCTCTGGGTGCCTTCCGTTCGCAGTTCCTTGTTCCGCGCCTCGGCTCTGCGTGTGGTTCTCCTCCACCCTTGACCTGTTGGTTTCCTTCCAGTCCGAGGCTGTGTGGACTCCGTTTCCACCGAGCTTAGGGCCCGCGGGCGGCCGGTTGGTTGGTTGGTTGGTTCCAGGGATTGAACCCAGGGGTGTTCACCTACTTAGTCACACCCTAGCCTCTTTTTTTTTTTTTTTTTTGAGACAAGATTTCATTAAGTTTCTCAGTCTGGCCTCAACTTGTGCTCTAGTCCTCCTGCCTCAGCCTCTGGGATTATAGGCTGTGACACCGCGTCCGGCTCCCCCTTTGCCTTTGCGCGCGCGTGTGTGTGGTATTGGGGTTTGAACCCAGCTGCACTGAACCACTGAGGCACATCCCTAGGCCTTTTTTAAATATTTAGAGACAAGGTCTTGTTAAATTGCTTAGGGCCTCGCTAAGTTGCTGAGGCTTCTTTGAGCTCACGCTCCTCCTGCCTCAGCCTTCCAAGCTGCTTAGTTTACAGATGTTCGCTGCTGTGCCTGCCACCCTTTACCCTTTTTTTTTTTTTTTGGTACTGGAGATTGAACTCAGGGGCACTCAACCACTGAGCCACATCCCCAGCCCTATTTTGTGTTTTATGTAGAGACAGGGTCTCACTGAGTTGCTCAGCGCCTCACTGTTGCTGAGGCTGGCTTTGAACTCACGATTCTCCTGTCTCAGCCTCCCTAAGTGCTGGGATTACAGGCTTGTGCCCCCGTGCCTGGCTCCACCCTTTACCCTTTGATGCTGTGGTTTCTGTCCATGAAGATTCTCAGGACCCTTCAACCTCCCTCCTCTCTCCCCAGGGACCCTCCATGGCTTCTGGGGCCCCAGAAGGAGTTCATCAGCCAGCCCCTGTGAGCAAGACCGCAGGAAAGACTGGGGCCATGCAGAACTGTTGGAAGGTGAGCTGGGATCCTGGCATGGGGGCTGAAATCCCTTCCTCACAGCCCCTCATTGGCCACTCTTCTGGGCTCTTCCCTGGCTCACAGTGACCCCCCAGGGTAATGCTGGGATAACTGCCCAGGGCCAGTGGCGTCAGCCCAGAGAGTAGGTGGTGCAGGGTCAGCAGGGCCTCCCACTTCCAGAGGGACAGTTCAAGCCCCAGATTACCCCTGGGGAGGTGCCTACTGCCATACATGGCTTGGTGCAAGCTGGATGTGAACCCCAGGCTGCCTTGTTGGCTTTCTGGGGTTGGGTGATGGGATGCAGCTGGCAAGGCACCCAGACCACTGCCCAGTTCCTTCTGTTCTGTTGCCTCACATCTTGTCCACATCCAGCAACCAGCAGGAGGGGAAGAGCACCTGCAGAAAGAGCTTTATCATGGTGGAACAGTCTAGTATGCAAATGTAAGGACAGTGCCGTGACTTTCCACCTAGAACAGCAACCGTTTTTCTCTTACCTGCCTAGTTACTTTATTTTCATTTTTTAGGTCTGAGGATTGAACGCAGCAGTGCTTAACCACTGAACCACATCCCCGGCCCATTTTATATTTCATTTTGAGACAGGGTCTTGCTGAGTTGCTCAGGGTCTCAGTTGCTGAGGCTGGCTTTGAACTTGTGATCCTTCTGCCTCAGCCTCCTGAGCCACTGGGATTGCAGGTGCATACTACCATGACCAGCTACCTGCCTAGTTGTTTTAAAACTAAGTCCAGACCCATCATCTAACTAGAAGAAGGTTCTAGAAATTTAAATCACATCATATACCCTTCATTGGGGTCAACCCCACACTGTGGGCCATGGACCATCTCCTGCTGAGGCCATACTCCTGCCCCAGGGCCTTTTCACCTGCAGTGTCCTGCTCCTTGTGGAGCCAGTGCCTCTTGCCTCCCCCTCCTCAGTGTGTTCCACCTGAGTGCACTCCACAGTGTCTCCTGAGTTGTGAAGCACACCCAGGATGGAGATCATGCTTGTTTTTTTGTTTTACTTCAACACATCTGTGTCAGGCCCTTGCCATGTGTCGTCACAGCTGTTTATGTAACCACATGCGGGGACTCTGGTCTGATGCTCTGCTGAGGGAGGCACCTGAGGTGGGGGACAGACCTGGTTGGTCCTTGATATTTCAGGGTTCTGTATTTACAAATGGAGTCCACCCACTTACCAACTCATTTGTAACCCCAAACCAGTCCAGGATCACAAGCAGACGGGCAGGTTGCGCAGTGTGCCCACCCCTAGCTGAGGTGCACGAGGTGGTGGTCTGCCTTAGTGCAGCCCACACCGTAAGCGAGGGTCCTCTGTGGTGTGTTTGGTGTCTGTTCTTTTGCACGTGCCATCGGGTGGTGGCTTTGCTGTGGGGCTGTGTGCACTCAGGAGTTGGACCGGAGGCCAACCTGTGTGTGTTGAGTGTGAGGCGAGCTCTCTCTCAGCCAGTCTGTAAAGCAGAATTACGGATTGGTCAGATGACAGAGTGTGGCCAGAGGAACCTGGCCTGTATCTTCCTTAGGAGAAGGGGCCTAGCCTTTGCTGTCCACGTTCAGAGCGACTGCGTGGTTAGGACCAGCACAGGCCCTGGGAGTCGAGTGCCTGGGGCAGGAAGTGCAGTGGAGAGGGTGTGGCCACCAGTCGGTAGGCACAGTGGGACGGGACAGGACTGGACTGGACAGGCGGCTCAGGGTCAAGGCCACTGTGTTCCAGGCAGAGTTTGGGATGCTTCTGGGAAGAGGTGATGTGGGCGGCAGCCAGGGAAGCTGGGTGGATGTTCCAGTGTGCACCCAGGATGGAGGCCTTGGTGTCCTGCCCTTTGCGGCTCTGCAGGGGATGCGGCAAGCTGCGTGCTAATGGGGTCCTCTCTGCCCCACAGTGCTGGAGGCTCGAGTGAGGCAGCTGCAGGCTGAGAGCGTGTCGGAGGTCTCGGTGAAGAGGGTGGAGGTGGCTCGACTCTTAGAAGGCAAGTGCCAGCCACCCAGGAAGGTGCAGGCAGAGCCCTGTGGCCGCTGGGCAGAAAAGCTGGACAAGGAGAAGAGGGCCATGCACAGGCGCAAGCAGCGGCTGCAGGTGAGGCTGCAGGAGCATGCCCAGCAGCTGGTCCTCAAGCTACAGCCCCGGCCGCTGCGCGTGGAGCCCCGGCTTGTGAGTGGGCAGCTGTCCAGCTTCCTGCAGTGCAAGGCGCAGGAGAGCCCCTGGGAGGAGCAGCTGGCCCAGGTGCTGCAGGAAGCCCCTCAGAAACTGCTCCGCAAGAAGCAGGCCCTGTCCGATGAGGAGGAGGGGGCACAGCTCTCGGGCCAGCAGCAGAAGCTCTTGGCGTTCTTGGAGTGCTGCCTGGTCAGTGGCCACCTGCCCCTCGCCCACCACGTGTTGGTCAGCCACCACAGCAGGCCTCGGCTGCAGAAGCTGCTGACGCTCCTCATGTACAACACTGTCATGCTTGGCTGGGCACGCAAGGTGAGGGGCTTTTCGCCCAGGGGACAGGGCTTCCTTGTCAGGTGGAAACAGGTCTGAAGGTGGGGACATGCCCTCCTGGGATGCCAGCCCTGGCTTTGAGCTCCCAAGCTTCGTGCTCGCCTTGCTGTAGTGACCTGGGCTTTTCAAACACAGCACACGGTCTTGGCAGAAGCCCTGAAAGTGAGCACAAAGGGGGCTCTTGGGGGCCGCAGAGCCTCTGGGCGATACCCAGTGCCTGCAGTGCCCTGCTCTTCCTTCTGTTCCAGGTGGGAGGCTGAGTGGCGTGGTGAGGTGCTGGCAGCTGCTGGCCTGGGAGGGGCTCCTGCTGCTCCCTGTCCTGTCCATCTCAGAGCAGTTCTTAGTGCCCTGGCTGGTGTGGCGCTCGCTGGGGAGTCGCTGCAGGCCTTCCGCGACGCCGATGCCGTGGTCTAGTGCAGACGGTGGTGGAGCCAGGAAGGAACCCGATTATTTCAAGAACAGCTGTGCACGTGTCGAGGCAGACCTGTGCCAGGGGGTGTGACGATGTGTCACTTTCTCATGACGTGTCCAGAGCAGCGTCTGGGAGCACTGGTGACCACTGTGGTCCCTAGGTCTGCTTACCCTCGACGTGGGCACGTGGCTGCCTTTCCCGTTCTGGGTTGCGTGTCCCTCGATGTCCCAGGAGCCCCACTGAAGAGGTGTTCTCCTCGCAGGCCTTTGGGCGAGCTGCCTTGGGGCTCCTGTAACAAAGTCGCACAAACCTGGTGGCTTAGAACAAAAGGAATGCGTCCCTTCCAGTCCTGGGGCCTGGAGGTCACATCCAGGGTGTGCAGGGTTCGCCCTGCTCTCCAGGGTCTTGGAAGTCCACGGTGACTGGCATCTGCGGTGTCGTGTCCTGTGCTCTCTCCTAGTTCAGGCCCCTCCTGCAGGACAGCCTTTCTTAAGTGGTTGACATGCTGGCTCCGTCTCCCATCCGCCTGTGTTCCCAGGCTCTGGGTGAACGTGGGTGTCAGGGTGGTCAGCGGCCCTGCGGTCTGAGCGCAGCTCTGACCTGAGACACGCTCTGTGTGTGTGTCTCGCTCCCTGGTCATTGCTGTTGCTGGGGGGCCACAGGGACGGTGCTGCAGTCACCAGGGCCTGATGAGTGCCTCTGCCCTGCCTGCTCCCTGGGTGACTCGGCCTGCCACCTCCCGTCCCGGGCCTTGTCTGTGGAGTGGGGGAGGAGCCTCCTGGGCTTCTCTTGAGAGAAGAGGCTGCTCTGGGCTGCACACCCCCAAGTGTGTTCAAGATGAGGGGTGAAGAGACACTTGAAATATCAGAATGTGTGTTTTCATGTTGATAGTTGAACTGCTTTAAAAAAAAAGGTAGGATACAAGCCAGGTGTGGGGACATGTGCCTGTCGTCCTGCTGCGTGGGCTGGCGAGGTGGGATAGCTTGGGGCCAGGAGTTAAGTCGCCAGCGGGGCGCAGAGGCCACGCCTGTCATCCCAGCAGCTTGGGAGGCTGAGGCAGGAGAATTGTGAGACTCAGTGAGACCCTGTCTCCACATAAAACACAAAACAGGGCTGGGATGTGGCTCAGAGGTCGAGCGCCCCTGAGTTCAGTCCCCGGCACCAAAAAAAAAAGACAAGTCGAGGCCACCCAGAGAAACCCTCCCCGCAAGGGGAAGAGGGGCGGCCTAGACGCGTGTAGACCAGCTCCGCCTAGCATGCCCTGCGCTGCTGGCAAGGCTCTGTCATGAGGACACGTTAGGCCTCTGAGTTCTTAGAACGTGGTGGCCTGTGTTGGTGCCGCTGTGGACATCTCATTAGCTGACTGTGTGGCTAGGGCCTGTCACGCTGGGCGGCCCAGCTCGTCCTTCTGATGACTGCTACAACCCAGGTCTCTGGTGCTGTGGTCACCACATGATGTTTCTCAGATTGGAGCGGCAGCACTTTGTGACAGGGGAAGACGCTGGGGCTTTGTCCCCTCTGGAGGGCTCTGTGTGGCGTTGCTAGGTAGGCGGTGCAGTCAGAGAGAGGGTTCAGGGAAACGGAAACGGAAACGCCTGGAGATGGACGTGCAGGTGCTGTCTGCAGCTGTCCGCAGGGCCTCAGGTCAGTCAGTAGCACAGCCTTCCACCCTGGTGAGCTGGACGCAGCCTGGCGAGCCCAAAGGAGGACAAGGCAGTGCCAAAGGCGGGAACAGCAGTAGGTGACGAGGAGGAGAGAGCGTCAGCAGGGCCTCACACTCCCCAGGGACACGAAGCCCCGTGGTCCTGCCCAGCTGTCGTTTGGCTTCTGGCCATCCTGCACCTCAAGCCGAGGCCCAGCAGTGTGGGGTGGACCCAGCTGCTCACGGGCTGGTGGCGCAGCCCTCTCCTGCGTCACTCGCCACAGAAGAGGGGTCTCCAGGAAGCTGAGGGTGGGGAGGTTGGGCATCCTGTCCCTCACCCTGGCTTGGTGTGCTCAGGGCTCACTCAAGGAGCTGGTGTATGTGTTCTTCATGGTGAAAGACGCTGGCCTCACCCCAGACCTCCTGTCCTATGCAGCTGCCCTCCAGTGCATGGGGCGGCTGGACCAGGACGCCCACACGATCAAAAGGTAGGTGGGTGTCAGTGGGAGGCGAGGCCTCCTGGCTGGGTGGGGTGCTGAGAGGTGCCCTCAGTGGGCTCTGGGGACGTGGGACTTGCTGTGCTGTGTGGGTCTGCTGCCCACAGTATGTCGCCCCCAGGTGTCTGGAACAGATGGCCCGGGACGGGCTGCAGCTGCAGCAGCTCTTCACAGACGTGTACTTGTCCCCGGAGGAGCAGGACGCAGTCCTGAGGGCCGTGGCCAAGGCTGAGCCCACCTTTAGCCCCCCGCCCCAGCCCCCACCCCAGGTCAACACCTCTGTGCTGCTCAAGGACATTTACACCAAGGTGCGTCTGGGCCTGGGCCTGGAAGCTAGGGCAGGCCCCAGTGAGTGGACGGGAACCCAAGCTGGTGGAGCAGTGCCAGTGCGGTACCCACCGCCACCTGCCGGGCTGCCCAGCATCACTGTAGCTCCACCCCCTGCTCCATAGGCTGAAAGAACCAGAACTCAGAGGTGCCTGGCCTGCCAGGGTTCTGGGGGCCTTGACCCAGAGGGTGGCAGGCAGAAGGTGTGGGGGGAGGACATGGCCATTAGAAGTGGGGCCAGGGAGGTCATTGTGGGTGCTGGAGGGCTCAGTGTCAGGGAACTGCCAGCCACTGCCAGGGCCCAGAAGGCAGGAAGGGCTGTGTGGAGCCCCCGCGGAGGTGGCGGCTGAGTGGTCTGTTACTGAGCCCTGTTTGTCACCACGTGGTCCACCCTGAAGGCGTAGGGCTCAGCTGGGTTCCTGCATTCACTCAATTGTGCAGCCACCACCTCTGTCTAGCTCTAGAACATTCTGTCACCCTGAAAGGAAGCCCGTCCCCATAAGTAGCCCCCTCTTACTGCTCCTGCCCAGCCCTGAACCCACGTCCACATTGTGTCTGGATTCCTGTCCTGGATTCTTGTGATCTTGGCCTGGACTGTGGCCTTGTGTCTGCTCTCAGCACGATGTCCTCAGATCCCTCACGCTGCAGCTGTGCCACCTCATTCCCACCTGGCCGAGGACACTGCAGGTGGATGGACAGTGTCCGTTGGTCCGCTGCTTGGCTGCTGTGGCCCCTGTCCTGTGACTGCACAGGCATCTGTGTGGACGTGTGCCTTTGCCGCCCGGTGTTGGGCCTCAGTCGCTGCCCAGTGCGGCTGTTTGGGATGGAGCACACTCACACAGTTCCAGGTTTGCAGACACGGTGCAGGTCAGGGTGCAGCGAGCGGCTTCCCTGACTTTGGCCCCACTCCTGGTGACAAGCAGCCTCAGGACACCTCCAGCGCCTTGGAAGGGCAGGTTAGGAGTGATGGGTGCTGCCTGGCAGGAGCCAGGCCCTCAAGCAGTCTGTGCTCTGCAGGATGGCCCTGTGTCCTACCCGAAGCTGCACCTGCCCCTGCAGACCCTGAAGGACCTCTTCCAGCAGCAGCTCCATGTGGAGCTGACCACCAGCGTTTATGTCCAGTCTGTGGAGCAAGCCCCATCACTGACCAAAGAGACGCTGCAAGCAGTAAGGCACTTGGGCCTGTGTGGGCTCCCGGGCGGGATCCAGGGAGGCTCTCCCCTGCTGGCGCCTCCTCCTGACCCAGCTGAGTTCAGGCCCTGCTGGTCCCTGCAGTGGTGACGGCTGTGCCCTGTCTCCATGCAGCGGAAGACCCTGAAGGCCCTGCGTGCACAGTGGGAGGCTGCTCTGCGCCAGGCGCTGCAGGAGACCAAGGCCAACCTGGCGCGCCAGGCGCACGAGGGCCGCCCCACGCTCTTCCCCTTCCTGTGCCTGTTCAGCGAGCGGGAGCTGGTGCGGATGCTGATGCAGGTGAACGCTGCTCTGGCGGGGATGGTGGGGGGCGGGGGCGGCAGGGGCTCACAGATGCCTCCCCCAGGCCCTCCACGCACTGCCTGCCCAGGGCGAGTCGCTCGTCCTGGTGGCCAAGGACCTGGGCCTGCGGGCCTTCAGCCGGCACGTGGTGCAGCAGAAGCGGCTGAGCAGCCAGGTGCAGGCGCTGGAGCAGCGGTACGCACAGTACCTGCGCCTGCTGGCCTGCGACTCCCAGGTGAGTCCCGGGGCAGCCCTGATGCGCTCGCCCCAACTCCCGTTTGCCCACCTGTGGAGTGAGGATGAGCTTCCCCACCCTCCTCACAGGTGGCCACGCCTTGCCTGCCGCGGCAGTACTGGGAGTCGCTGGGGCCGCCTGAGGGCCCCCCGCAACAGCCTTGGCCCTTGCCGGTGCTTATGCAGCTGGGCAAGCAGCTGGCCGAGGTGCTGGTGCAGGCCGTCCACATGCCCCTCCACCTGGCTGTGCCGCAGGGCTCCTGCAAGCTCATCCCTGTGCTGTACCATGTCTACTCCTTCCGCAGCTACCGCCAGGTGGGTGGCTCTGTGCCATGGAGACCAGCGCCTCCTCTGCCTCGGGAGGTGCAGCTAGAGGGAGCGACCCCAGATGAGGCGGGCACCCGGGCCGTGCAGGGCAGAGGACCTGGTTGGGGTCAACAGCACTGTGTGCCTTTGAGAAGCCTCCTAAGCAGGGCATCTGGCTTGCAGAACCTGCTTGCAGAAATCAGCTCAGCCTTGGTGTCAGGCTGGCCGGCAGGGGCTGACCAAGAGAGGCCCCTTAGTTGGGTCTGAGTTGGCAGCGTGAAGTGACATTTGTGGCACTGAAGACCAGCCCTGACCGCCTGCTTCTTTGCCCAGATCGGCATCCTGAAGCCACACCCGGCCTTCACACAGCTTCTGGTGGCCGCAGCGGAGCCCACGCTGACCTTCGAGGCAGTAGACGTGCCCATGCTCTGCCCACCGCTGCCCTGGACCTCACCGCACAGCGGTGCTTTCCTGCTGAATCCTACCAAGCTGATGCGTACCGTGGAGGGCACCACACAGCACCAGCGCCTGCTGGAGCGCTGCCCGCCCACCAGCCTGCACGGTGCGCTGGACACCCTCACCCAGCTGGGCAACTGCGCCTGGCGTGTCAATGGCCGTGTGCTGGACCTGGTGCTTGAGCTCTTCAGGGACAAGGGCTGCTCCCGCCTGGGCGTGCCGCCACCGCCCTCGGAAGCACCCCGGCCTCGAGAAGGCTACCTGCCCCCTGGCACACCCCCTGCCCGCAAGGCGGAGCTGCGGCGGGAACTGGCCAGCTGCCTCAAGGTGGCACGGGAGATGCACAGCCTGCGCACAGACGCCCTCTACCGCCTCTCGCTGGCCCAGCACCTGCGGCACTGCGTCTTCTGGCTGCCCCACAACATGGACTTCCGGGGTCGCACCTACCCCTGCCCACCCCACTTCAACCACCTGGGCAGCGACCTGGCACGAGCGCTGCTGGAGTTTGCTGAGGGCCGTCCGCTAGGCCCTCATGGCCTCGACTGGCTCAAGATCCACCTGGTCAACCTCACGGGGCTCCGGAAGCGGGACTCGCTGCAGGCCCGCCTGGCCTTTGCTGACAAGATGATGGACCACATCCTGGACTCCGCAGACCAGCCCATGACGGTGAGGGGACGTGCCCAGCGCCCAGCACCACCATGGCCTCCTTGCCCAGCCTCACCTTGCCTCTCCTCGCCCAGTGCCCCCTGCTGGCCGCTTCCTCAGCACGTCTCATGCTGTCCACCCTCTTCTTGCCTCAGGGTTTCTAATGTTGGCCCTCGTCCCTTGTGCACAAGCAGCTCCCACCCGACAGCCCTCCTTGTGACACCCCTGCCCAGGCTGCCCAGTGCCCCGTGTGGCGTGACCCGTCTCACCCACCTGGTTCTGGCCTGTGTGGCCCTAGAGCATGGGCTGGACCTGACCTGGTGCCCATGTGTCCTCTGCAGGGCAGGAAGTGGTGGATGGAGTCCGAGGAACCCTGGCAGACCCTGGCCTGCTGCATGGAAGTGGCGCGGGCTGTGCGGGCCCCAGACCCTGCTGCCTACATCTCCCACCTGCCTGTGCACCAGGTGAGTGACGACGGCCCCCGCAGACCCCACGCTGGGGTGTGCTCGGCCAGGGCCTAGTTCAGGGTGCCCCTCCCTGGCCTTGCCGAGTGAGAGTTTAAAATGTCCGGGGCCAGCTGGCCTTGGAACACAGCCTCAGGACTGCATGTCCCTCTCTCCCAGGAAGGGGGTGGTCAGCCAGTCTGTTGCTCCCTGGTTGTGGAAGTGGCTCTAGGGAGTGCCCAGCAGCGTGTCACCTCTGTGCCTCAGTCTCCCCAATGTGACAGCTGTGTCCCAATGCTGGGGCACTGAGCTTGCTCTATGAGCTGAGCTGGGGGCCCTGCGTGCTGAGCGGGGGTCCTGGCTCACGGGCACCCCCTGCAGGACGGCTCCTGTAACGGTCTACAGCACTATGCTGCCTTGGGCCGGGACAGTGTGGGCGCTGCCTCCGTCAACCTGCTGCCCTCAGACCTGCCGCAGGATGTGTACAGCGAGGTGGCCGCCCAGGTGGGTGCCGGGGCCCCTAGCACCTGCCCCACCCAAGGCCTTGGGTGCTGCAGGTCTGGCAGGCCACTGGTGGGGGTGAGACTGAACTCGGGCTCTGGGTGGTCTCGGGGTCCCACAGTCTCTGGCTACCCAAGTGGCCCTCATCCGCCACTGCTGGCCCAGGTGGAGCTGTTCCGCAGACAGGATGCTGCCCGGGGTGTGCGGGTGGCCCAGGTTCTCGAGGGCTTCGTGAGCCGCAAGGTGGTGAAACAGACCGTGATGACTGTGGTGTACGGGGTCACGCGCTATGGCGGGCGCCTGCAGATTGAGAGGCGTCTCCGGGAGCTGAGCGACTTCCCCCAGGTGTGTGGGCTCCGTGTGGGACGTGCCCCGCTCGCCCCAGACCAGGAGCGAGGGGCCTTGCTGGCTGCCTGCTGCCACTCTCCCTGTCTGGGGGTGGGGTGAGGTGACCACAGCCCCCTGCCCCCAGGAGTTCCTGTGGGATGCCTCCCACTATCTGGTGCGCCAGGTCTTCAGTAGCCTCCAGGAGATGTTCTCGGGCACTCGGGCCATCCAGGTGTGTCCCCGCACCCCGCCTGCCCGTGCCCCTGCCTGTCCTCGTGGGCCTGGGCACAGCCCCACCTGAGTGCCTGTGTCCTGCAGCACTGGCTGACCGAGAGCGCCCGCCTCATCTCTCAGGCGGGCTGGGCAGTGGAGTGGATCACGCCCCTGGGCATCCCTGTTGTCCAGCCCTACCACCAGGACTCCAAGTTCCTGGTAGGTGGACCCCGCCTGCGCTGCGCTGCCCTGCCCTCCCTTCCCCACCCTGGCCTGGCCCTGGGCTCCACTCACAGCCCCACCCCTTGCAGGTCAAAGGTGGGCTCCAGAGCATCACCTGCAGCAGCAGTCGGGACACCAGCCAGTGAGAGGGCAGCGGGAGCCTGTGGGAACAGGAGCTGGTGGTGCCCGGGGTGGGCGTGGGCCAGAGCTGGTCGCTGACCCTCACCCCCCCCGCCCTCCAGAAAGCCCAACACACTCAAGCAGAAGAACGGCTTCCCGCCCAACTTCATCCACTCGCTGGACTCCACACACATGATGCTCACCGCTCTGCACTGCTACAGGTGACTGCCCGTGGGCACACGTCCGTCACAGCAGGGTCGTGGGGTCGGCGGGCCTGGCCCTGGGGCAGTGGGTAGGATAAGGCGTCACTCAGGCCTTCCTTGTGGAGACGGGAGAAGTTGCTTCTGGGGACTGCAGGCCACACAGGAGGGGGACAGAGGCCCAGGAGCAGGTGTGGACAGTCCTGCTGTAGGGACCACTGACATCAGGGGTTGTGTAGACTGTGCCTCTGCTCGGGCTACTGTGCGCACCATGAGGTGTGCCCAGACCAGGGTGGCTGGCCTCTGGTGGAGCCCAGTGGTCAGTGTTGGCCACCCCCAGAGGAGGGGCTGATAGGTTATGTGGGGAAAGGCATCTTCCTGGGAAGCTTCACACCTGGGGGACTGCTGGGGGCTCTGGGCGGGCTGTGATGGGGGCAGGACAGGCGGCTTCCCTGGACCTTGGGGAGTGGCTGTGCTGCGGGCAGGTCTGGGTTCCGGCCTGGCCCTGCTGGGCACCCTCCCCAGGAGCCCTCTGCACCATGCAGGAAGGGGCTGACCTTCGTCTCCGTCCACGACTGCTTCTGGACTCATGCAGCTGATGTCCCCATCCTGAACCAGGTGCGGCCCAACCTCATCCCCACGTGTGCCCTCACCCGCAGAGAGGACGGGCCCCTGGCGCTGAGTCTCAGTCCTCGGTGTTGGTGCCTGGACCCTCTGGCCTGGGGACCCCCTTGCAAGCTGGAGGTGGGTGGGTGCCCCTGACGCCTGGCCCCGCAGGTGTGCAGGGAGCAGTTCATCAGCCTGCACAGCCAGCCCATCCTTGAGGACCTCTCCCGGTTCCTGGTGAGGCGATTTTGCTCCAGCCACAGGTGAGCCCCCACCCCCAGGCTGGACATCTGCTCCCCACCCCCAGTGCTGCCCAGCCTCACCCCAACCCTGCCCTCAGCACCAGGCCTCAGAGTCTCTCCCAGCGCATCCTGACTGCCAAGCTGCTGGAGATGCTGCTGTCGGTGCCTAAAACGGGTACGTGGGACCTGTGGGGGGCGGGCAGGGACGGTGCCTCTGCGCTGCCTGGGCCTCATTCCCCTCCCCCCGCAGGGGCCTTCGACCTGGAGCAGGTGAAGCACTCCACCTACTTCTTCAGCTGACACAGGCCGCCACCCCACCCTACCCTCCTGCTGTCCCTGGGCACCCTGTCCATAGTGTAAATAAAGCTGGTCACCACCCATGGGACCACAGCCTTCTGGGGACCCGCGCCAAGCAACCAGACGCACACGCTGGGCGCCAATGCGGTCGTTTATTGCGCGGAATGAGGTGTGGGGTTAATGGGCGCGGGGGGCCTCCTCGGGTGCTGCTCCTGGGCTCGTCGGTACATTCATCCACGGCGGGGACCCCAGCCTCGGCCCCACGCCCGCTGCAGCCAGGATGCCTGCCCCCCAGGTGCCAGGTGCTGGGGGACTGCCTGCCCACTCCCGGAGTCACCTGGGATGCAGGTGGACAGGGGCGGGCCGGTTATTGCGTGAGCGCGATGGGGCAGCGGAAGCCGAAGGCCAAGTATTGCACTTAAAACACTCCTCAGACGCGGCCGCCAGGGGGGCAGACCGGAGGGGCCACACCACCTCCGCGGCCAGTGGCCGGCCCCGTCCCCGTTTTACAGTTGGGGGAACTGAGGCACCGAGGTGAAGGGGGCCCCTCGCAGCCACCACCAAGGCAAGGGCGATGGGGGTGGGCGCAGGGCGATGAGGGGGCAGCGGGGCTAGAGGGGCCGCGTGCTGCCCGCCGCCCGTCAGACTAGCCTACCTACGTCCCTCTATGGCTTCTGCGCGGGTGGGCGGCTGGGCAGTGGCCGTGGCATGGCTTTGGTCTGGATGACGGCCCCGCCCGCCCGTCTGGCCCGCGGGGCGGTGCGCGAGGGTCACAAGTTGGATGAGAGGCGCGAGCGCGCAGAGTCCAGTGGGTCGAGGCCACCGGCAGCACTGGGCGAGGCCGAGTCCCTGCGGTCCGGGCTGGGCCCGGCGGCCCGGGGCACGGGGGCGGGCCCTAGCCGCGGCGTGGAGCTGCTGGCCGGGCGCACCGAAGGCCCGGGCCCGGGTCCGGGCGCGCCATGGGGCAGCGAGGGCTGTGAGGCGGACAGCGGGCGCGATGCGCGGCTCAGGCGGCGTGCGGGCAGCACGGGCCCGGCGCGCGGGGCGGCGGGCGAGCCGGGAGCGCCGCTGTAGGGCGAGGTCCGCGGTGCCCGGGGGCTGGCGGGCGCGCCCGAGGGGCTGGCGGCGGGGGCGGGCCCCGGTGAGACGCCCGCAGCCGGCGCCGGTGCCGGGGCAGCGCGGCGCAAGGGGCGCGGCGAGCCGAGCGCCAGCGGCCCCACGAGCGGGCGTGCCACCTGCGGGCAGAAGCTCATGGCCACCGCCTGCTGCAGCGTGGCGATGGCGGAGGTGACCTGCGGCGGCGGGGCCGGCGGGAAGAGGCCGGCGCGCTGGCCCAGCTCGGCCTGCTGCGCCATCTCGCGGTCGTACTTGACGATCTCCTGGATGATGGCGTTCTCCTGGTTGTTGAACACGCCCGAGCTGAGGTCGTGCTGCACCTTGTGCAGCAGGATCGAGTTCTTCTTCCCTGCGGGAGCCGGGCGTCAGCGGGCGGCGGGCGGCCGCCGAGCCCTGCCGAGTCCTGCCGTGCGCCCGCCTCGGGGCTCAGCAGACGCCGAGTGCCGGCTGTGCGCACTGGTCGCCCAGGATGGCTGTGCGCATACTGAGCATCTCTGGAGTACCAAAAGTATGCAGCGAGTGTACGTGCGGCACCTGTTGTGTGCAGTGAACACACACAGGGCGCTTGCTACACACAAGTAGATACCGAGTGCCTGCTGTATGCAAGCAGTTATTGAGCACCTGTGTCTTGTACAGTCAGCAACCACTGTGTAGAACAAGCACAAATTGAAGGTCTACTGTATACAGCATACATGGAGCACCTCCTGCCTGCAGGAAGCAGGTATCAAGTACCTACTGTGTACAGGCTGTGTAGTAAATACAAGACGCACCTTTTGTGTGCAGAAAATGTCAGGCTCTCTTCCTACCTCAGGGCCTCTGTCCCTGCTGCACCCTACTCAGGAACACACCTCCCCTAATGGCCCAGCTATGCCGCCACCCTGGACTCAGCGTGGCTCTTCAGAGGCCCTCACATGCCCTCCTCAGTGGCACACAGGGGCTCCTGTGATATGGCCCCGGCCGCCGCCGCCCAAGCCCCCTGCGGGCCCACTCCCCGCCCTGGCGCACTACGGGCACTCCAACGCGGAAGGACCCCTTCTCTTCCTCGCCAGGCCAAGGCAGGTCAGTGAGGTGGGTCCAGAGGACCTGAGCCACCAGGCCACGCCCCCGCGCGGCAAGCTCACCGATGCGGTCCAGGCGGTCGATAGCCACGGTCTCGAAGGCGCGCCGCATCATGGGGTACTCCTCCAGCACCTCGTTGAAGTTGTCCACGCTCAGCGAGTAGAGGCGGCAGTAGGTGTCGGCCCGTACGCTGGCCGTGCGGCGGCCCCGCGTAAGCAGGCAGATCTCTGCGCGGGCAACGGGCCCTCAGCTGCTGGACAGCCTGCCTGCTGCCGCTGCGGCAGCCGCCCCGCCCACCCTGCCGGGGCCCAAGCTCACCCCCGAAGTAGGAGCCGTCAGACAGCTTCATCTCCTTGTTGCCCTTGGTGAGCACGCTGACCACGCCATGCTGGATGAAGTACATCTTCTTGCCCACAGTCCCCTCGCGGATGATGCAGTCCCCCGGCTGGAAGACCTCGAACTTGAGCTTGGTCAGCATGGCTGTCACAAAGTTGGGGTCAGCGTTGGCAAACAGCGGCATGGAGGCGACCAGCTTGCGGCAGTTGAAGTTGACGATCTCCTGCAGGGTGGGTGGGCTGGGGCTGAGCTGTGGCCTGGGCTGCAGACTTGCCTTGGCCAGCGGCCCCAGCCCACACTGGCCAAGGCCACTGGATGAACAGGACACCCAAGGAACGTCTCTGCAGAAATCCCCAAGGAGGAAGGAGCAGGCAGTAAAACCAACTTGGGGAGGCTGAAGCAGGAGGATGCCAGTCCAGCCCAGCCTCAGCAACCTAGCGAGGCCCTGTCTCAAAATAAAAAATCAAAAGGGCTGCGTCCCCCTCCCCCAGCAAAATGGCACCATAAGCAGAGTTAAGAGATGCACAGAAGTTAGGAGGGTCTATCACGGGGGCCACTGCCCTCCACGCAGAGGTTTCCTAAGACGGGAGGGAGACTGAAAGACAGGATGGAGGAGACGGACACACGCGGACGTCCCCTGAGCACAACGGCTGGGGGCAGGCGCTAGAGGAGCCTGCACAGCCCGCCCAGGGGCACCTTGCCGTAGTGCACACTAGAGTGCCAGAGCCTGCGGACCCAGCAGCTGGCCACCACTTGCAGTGCTCAGGGCGAGGAGGCCCAGGCACCTGCCCCCGGGGTCCACACACGGAGGCAGAGGACACGCTGAACAACAGTGTGGACGGACCAGCCCTGGGTCCGTGCCCGTGTTCTCAAGAGGAAAGTAGGGGCAGCAGGCAGCTGGTGGTCTCGGGTGGCCTGGGAGCTGTGTGGACACCTAACCAGGTTGCCCAGGGCAGGGCGGGCAGCACCAAGGCCCGGTGGGCGGGAGTGTTCTGGAGCTGGGCGGTGGTGATGGCCGTGCAGTGCCCTGCCTCTTGTGTTCTGCACTTTCTGTGTACCAGTGAAGGACCGAGGTGACGGCGACAACCCAGGAGGCCTGTGCACAGCCGGCCCATCCATGCTCTCCAGCGGGGCTGGACCTCGCGCCCCGCCCTCCCACCCCTGCCTGTGGCCTGTGCTCCCAGGCACAGTCAGGCTCAGTGGCTGCTTGGTGAGAGCCACACATCGGACCCTGATGCTTTGGCCCCTGGGGCCCGTGAAAGTGACTTTGGAAACAGGGTCTCCCCCAAGCAGCCAAGTTAAGAGGAGGCCATATGGGTCAGGCCTCACACAGTGACCAAGGAGGACAGAGACCAAGGGCACAGGAGGCCATGAGTCTGTAGAGGCAGAGGCTGCAGCCCCAGGAGCTGGAAGCAGCAGGAAGAGCCCCCCGGGGCCTCGGCCTGCGTCTGCACTTCGGGGCCAGGGGCTGCAGAGCCGCTATGTGGTGTGTGAGCTGCCCAGCACGGAGGCGTGGCCAGGCGCCCCAGGAGACCTGCCAAGGGCCACAGGCTGGAGGGCAGTCGAGACCTAACCCTGCGCTCAGCCCAGCCCACCCTGGACAGGACTGGGAGGGCAGGCTGGCTGCATCCGGCTCTCCGCGTCCAGTGGGCCCCAGGGGTCTGGGCACGGGCCCGTGGGCTCACCTCCCGCAGGGGGCCGCTGAGCTCGCCCAGGATGCTGTCCTCGTCGAACATCTTGCCTTGGTAGCGGTGCTCGTAGTAATCGTGGATCTTCTGGCGGACGTCGGCCGGCAGCTTGTGGAAGGACATGTACTGCTCCACCTGCTTGTACTGCAGTGGGAAGGGCAGTCAGGGCCCGTGGCAGAGCTGGCCCAGCCCGCCCGGGGCCCGCCACCCCACCAAGTGCTCCCACATCGCAGCTCACGCTCGGACGTCCTGAAACGCCAACAGCAAGGGGTCCCAATGAGGAGCCTCAGGCTCGAGGTCCATCCCCAGGAGCCAGATGGAGGGTGGGGGTCAAGGTCAGACGCCCAGCAAGGTTGTCCAGCCTCAGTGTGCGCGGCACACGGGACACGCTTACCCTGGGGAGCTTGCTGCTTGTCGGGTCTGAACTCACTGAGCAAGTCAAGTCCTGTCGGGTGGTCCCGCCCCGAGACAGGGCCCCCTGCTGGACTCCTGATCCCAGGTGCCCGTGCCCTTCCCTGCCAGCTCTGGCTTCCATCTTGTTCTTTCCAGGACCTACCCTGTTGGCCCCACCCGAGCAGGGCTGAGGGTGCGAGTGCCAGGCCCTGCTGTCCCCAAGACGGTGCTTCTCGGCACCCCACTTCCGCCCCAGCCCTGCCTGGCCACAGCTGCTCTGAGCTCAGCGGACCCGTGACGGCAGGCGGGTGGCGGCACCAGCTCATGTTTGGGTGCAAGGCCGTAGATTCCGGACAGCCGTGGTGCCTGGCACAGGGCCCAGCCGATCTGCTGTCCTGGCTGGCACTGCTGGGGGACCACGGCTCTTGGCCAGCGCCGGTCAGCAGGACAGGACAGCAGACGGATCCTGGAGGGCTGGAAGAGCCCTCAGCCTCAGAGGGGCAGGCACAGTGGAGCACAGCCCCAGGCCGGTGGGCCGCGCTGGGGCCCGACACTGCTCCTCCACACCTGCTCCCCTAGAACCTCCCTGCGGGCATTCTCCCCAGGCAGAGGCCAGATGGGAGTGGCCAGCCGCCTCGCTGGCCCTGAGACCTGGTACCCAGTGTCCCCAGACAGCCCAAGCCTCTAGGTGCCCCGCCTCGCCCCCGCGCTGACACCGGGGACTGGCCCTTCCTGGCTTTGAGCCCCCGAGCTCCTACGCCCCGTCACGGAGGGGTCCCGGGCCCACCCGCGAGGCCCCCAGCCTGCCCCTCCAGCTCTGGGCAGGGCCGGCCCCCAGACCTTCTCCTGGTACTGGCGCCTCGAGGAGTCCAGCGACTGAATGAGGGCGGTGGCGTGGCCGATGAACATGGCGTAGCAGGTGGCGCCCACGATCATGCTCAGCATGGTCAGCCAGATGTCCGTCATGCTCTCGGGCGCCTGCCGCCCGTACCCAATGCACAGCATGTGGCTCATGGCCTTGAAGAGTGCGAAGGAGTACAGCTCGCTCCAGGAGTGGTTCTGCAAGGCCAGGCGGGCAGTTGGGGCAGCGCTGCCCGGGGCTGCCCACAGCCACCTCCCTCCTCAGGCACTCGGGCTGAGCTCCATGTTCAGAAGTGACCCAAAGAAAGAGACCCGGGCAGGGGACACGTGTGGCCACAGTCATGGGGAGACAGCAGCGGGGGCAGGCCTGATGGCCCTCCTGCTTCCCTCCCGGAGAAACTGAGTCCCAGAGAGGCCAGACTGACCAGCAAGAGAGGCCAAGAGGACATGCAGGTCCCAGGGACACTGGAGTCACACCCCAGGGGCAGAGAGGGCAAAGGGCCCACTCCTGGTGTCCTCAGTTGACCAGGCTGAAGAAGGGGGGCAGTGGGTCCGCCCAGGAAATGGAACCGCTTGTGCGGACAGCAGCTGGACAATGGGCTCCTCAGCCCAGGCAGCCGTGCCAGGCGCCGGGGAGGGGTGCCTGTGGGTTCTCCCTCTGTGGCTCCTGACCCCACCATGCCATCTGTCAACGTCCAGCTACTAAGGTGCCAAGCCCCGTGGGCATGGGTGCCCTGGCCTGGGCAGGAAGAAGGCTTGCAGGGGCCGTTTGGAACAGTGACCAGCCAGCAGGCAACAGGCACCTCCGCCCATTTCTTATGGCTCATGGTTCCACTGTCCCGCTGTGGTGGAGCTGGGCATTTTTCTTTGGAGTTACGTTTGTTAGGGACAGGAGGGCCAGCAAGAGGAAAGCCGAGGAGGGGCGGCGCGGGCTCACCACCATGTTGTTGATGGACACCCAGCAGTTGCTGGGGAAGTCCTGCAGCATGGGCACCAGGAACTGCAGGCAGCCGTCCCAGTGGCACAGCAGCAGCATCATGCTGATGAGGTTGCAGATGCGCATGACCGCGCTGGCCAGGTCGTAGGTCATGTGGAAGATCTGCGGGGGCGGCGCAGCCCTGAGCGGCGCGGACCCTCCCCAGGGACGGGAGGCCCTGTGGCCCTGCGCCCACGACCCCGAATCTCTCAGACCCGGCCCAGCCCTGCCTCCACCTTCCGGCCAGCCGCGTCCCCAGTGACCAACATGGCAGGAGAGGCAGAGGCAGGGGGTCCAGTCCTGGGAGCAGGGAGCGGGTTTTGTGTCCCTGAGCCTCTGGCAAAGGACTGGATGCCTCCTGGCACAGGGCGGAAGGGCAGGGCAGGAGCCGTGGGCGCCTGCGGAGGCCTCCCCGCTTCCGCCACCGCGGCTGAACCCAAGAGCCTCCTCCCGCCCGGCCGCAGCCCACAGCCCTGCCCAGTCACCTCTCGGTCTCTGGAGGACTCACCCCGATGCGCCCTGCCCCAGGCCCCCTCTCGCCTCCTCCCCGGACCCTCAAAGCAGCGCCCCGTGCCTGGTGCCCCGGGGACCTCGCTGCCCTGCGCCCGCGGCCCCGCAGTCGCCCCACGTCGCTCAAGGCCCCGCCCAGAGCCCGCGTCCTCACCTCCTCCCACTGGTGGATGTAGCGGATGAGCCGCGACAGGCGCAGCAGCCGCAGGAGGCTGAGGATCTTGGTGAAGCGCACGATGCGCAGGGCCCGCGCCGTCTTGTAGACCTCGGAGTCGATGCCCTTCTCCACGATGAGGAAGATGTAGTCCACCGGGATGGACGACACGAAGTCCACCACGAACCACGTGCGCAGGTACTTCTTCTTTATCTTCTCGGGGTCCAGGATGATCTCCGTGTTGTCCTCAATCACGATGCCCGTGCGGAAGTTGAGCACCAGGTCCATGAGGAAGAAGGTGTCCGAGACCACGTTGAACACGATCCACGGGGCAGTGGTCTCGTCCTTGAAGAAGGTGATGCCCACGGGGATGATGATCAGGTTCCCCACCATAAACAGCAGCATGGTGAAGTCCCAGTAGAACCTGGGGGCGAGACGGCTGCTCACACCGCGCACTGCCCCAGCTCCCAGCTGCTCAGGGACCTGGGCAGAGTCCCTCTCTGTGGCCTGCTCACCGCCTGGAGGGTGCAGGGCTCAGGAGACTCGAGAGACTGCTCAAAATAGAGCAGGTGTTCCAGAGGACCAAGGGGACAAGACCAACGCGGTCAGGGACAGAGGAACCTCACGGGCCAAAGGGGAGGTGGGAGCCCTGGGCTGTAGGAGGGCAGAGGGGAGCCTGGGTGGACTGGGCCCCACAGAGCTGAGCCAAGCCTGGGCCTGGAGTGCTGCCCATGCCTGCCCACCTGGGCCTCCAGGCAGCACCCTGGGGGTGGGCACAGCGGGAGGCAAGGGAGAGGCTGGCCAAGAGCTAGAGGAAGGTGGGCCAGGACTTGGCAAGTGTCTGGACCTTTAATATAATAAATACACGTGCAGCCGGGCGCGGTGGCCACGCCTGCAATCCCAGCACTGAGGAGGCCGAGGCAGGAGGATCGCGAGTTCAAAGCCAGCCTCAGCAATGGCGAGGCGCTAAGCAGCTCAGTGAGACCCTGTCTCTACATAAAACACAAAATAGGGCTGGGGAGGTGGCTCAGTGGTCGAGGGCCCCGAGTTCAATCCCCGGTACAACAAAGAAACAAAACAAAAAGCAGCAGCGCTCTCGTCCTCCAGCACTCCCAGAACAGAGGCCCAGCCCAGGGCCGTCCCCGGTTGCTCCTGGGACACACTGGCAGAAGTAGGCTGTGCACTCAAGGGGTACCCACTGACTGCTAGGCACTGCTGACAGTGATGTGTCCCCAAGCAGGGCCTCAGGCCACGTGTCAGATGCCCAGCCCTCGGCTACTGAGAAAATGCAAATCAAAAGCCTGCTTGAGCCGGGCGCGGTGGCGCAAGCCTGTCATCCCAGCACTTAGGGAGGCTGAGGCAGGAGGATCGTGAGTTCAAAGCCAGCCTCAGCAACGGCGAGGTGCTAAGCAACTCAGTGAGACCCTGTCTCTACATAAAACACAAAATAGGGCTGGGGAGGTGGCTCAGTGGTCGAGTGCCCCTGAGTTCAATCCCCAGGACCAAAAAAAAAAAAAAAAGCCTGCTTGAGGGGAACTATTTGGTGGCTCTTCAAAAAGTCCAGTGCAGGGTCACCACACCACCCAGCCGTCCACTAGGCACACTCCTGAAGGAAGCAGGGGTTCCAACAGCCCGCACACCCCGGCCCCCAGGGCCCGACTCGCAGCAGCCAACAGCGGGACAGCCCGTGGGCCCCCGTGGATGACCGGCAA
This sequence comes from Xerus rutilus, assembly GCA_028644305.1. NCBI lineage: Eukaryota > Metazoa > Chordata > Mammalia > Rodentia > Sciuridae > Xerus > Xerus rutilus. Next base: position 228,327 of record CM053413.1, on the reverse strand, counting down.
ACCACAGGCCGTGCACGCCAGGAGCAGGCAGGAGTGAGGCACAGCCGAGCGTGGACGGACCTGAGGACCCCGTGCCAATGAGAGCCAGACACAAGGCCACCGTGTGTGACCAATCTACAGACAGGCCTCATGGGGCTTCGCTCCTGCTCACGGCTGAGCGAGCAGGTTCTAGTGGATACGCCATGCGACCATGTCACAAGACAGCACGCAGTGCCGTGCTCCATCTCCACAACTCAGGAGGCTGAGGCAGGAGGATCACACGTCTGAGGCCAGCCTCAGCATCTTAGCAAGAACCTCAGCAACTTAATGAGATACCGTCTCAAATTTTAAAAGAATGGGTGGGGAGGACTGAACCTGGGGCACTTAACCACATCCCCGGTCCTTTTTTTTTCCTACTTTTTAGTTGTTGTGGATGGACACAATATCTTTATTTTATTTATTTTTAGGTGGTGCTGAGGATCAAATCCAGTGTCTCACCTGTGCCAGGCAAGTGCTAGCCACAACCCCAGCACCTCCAGTCCTTTTTTAAAAAACTTATTTAGAGACAGGGTCTCACTGAGTTGCTTAGGGCCTTGCTAAGTTGCTGAGGCTGGATTTGAACCTGTGATCCTCCTGTTTCAGCCTCCCAAGCTGCTGGGATTGCAGCTGTGTGCCACTGGGCCCAGCAAGAGAAGAATTTAAAGGACTAGAGATGTAGCTCAGTGGCACAGCAGCCCTGAGTTCAGCCTCAGTACCGAGATCAAAGGAGAGGAGAGAGAATCCCGGGGGACAGGGTGCCTGAGACGGGTCTGAGCCCACAGCGCACACCACAGCACGTACAGCTGGCAAAGCATGGCCTCGGGCTTCCAGCAGAAGGGCTGGGCACGCCTAGCAGGCAGAGGCCCTGGGTTCCATCCGCAGCACCACCGAAAAAACAACAAAAAAAGTGGGGGCCCTCCACCCAGACTGTGCAGGCCTCTCTCCACTGTGAGCCGCAGTCCGCAGCTCCGGCCACCCTGGGCCAGCTCCTGTGTGCACAGCTCCTGAGGGCACAGCCAACATCGCTGCGCCTGCTGCTGGCCAAGCGCCCCACTTCGGGGAACTGATCTCAAGGAAATCATCCAAATGGGAGAGGAGGAAAATTAGGGAGTGCCCCGTACGGAGATGTTCACGGCAGCTCAGACTGTGCGAGCCAAGGGTGGGCAGGACCCAACCTCGTGGCAGCGCCAGCCAGCCCAGGAGCCCTGCCCACGGCACAAGGACTTTGGGAAGCTCTCCAGTCCCTGGGAACCTCAGTCTCGTCTTCCGTCCCCAGCCCATGGCGTGCGGTCCCCTGGGAAAGTGCTCAGAAGCTCTGTGTGATGGGGGCTGGGCTCAGGGCTGGCTGCAGTGGTGAGACCT
>CM053413.1:206116-226847 GCA_028644305.1 Xerus rutilus | reverse complement strand
CCCCCCCCCCCCCCCCCCCCGCTCAGCCCCCAGAGGCTGCTGTGCGGCTCACCCTCCTGGGCTGAGGCCCGCCTGCCCTCAGGTGCAGACAAGCAGGAAAGAGCCACAGAGAGGCCAGGGGTCGAGGCACCACCAGGGCGCCCGGGGACGTCCAGACGGCCTTGTATGCGGGTGCCACGCAGCGCCTCTCATAGACTGTCCACTTCCTCGTGGACAGCAGGGGCCTGCCAGGCCAGGTGGGGGCGTGCAGCACTCAGACCTGGCCTATGCTCTGTCCCCAGCCCCTGGGGTCACATGGAGCGACCATCCTCCCAGGCAGGGCAGGTCCCTGGGTTACAGGAGGTTGGAGCAGAGGCTGGAGGGGGGCAGGGGCCATCCCCACGGTCCCTGCTCCAGCCAAGACGCCCCCACAGGGCCCAGACCCAACCTGGGGCTCACGACGGCCTGCTCCCTCACAGAAGGAATCAGAAGGCGAACTGGGTTCAAGAGTGTCCCTTGCCGAGGGGAAACAGGCCAGGACAGAGGGTGCCCCAGGTCTGCAGGCGGCCACTGCAGCCTGACTGCCCACCCTTGCCTTGTTCACCCTGGGCAGGGAGTTCTGGGGACCCCCACTTGCCTCGTAGCCTGCGTAGGGCTCCTGCTCCAGGAAGCAGGGCCCAGAGGGAGGGGATCCCCACCGGCCCCCGCCTTGAGCCCGATCTGCCCCACCCACCCATGTGGGGGACACGGCCCGACCTCGCTTCCCAGGGCCCTCCTTACTGACCAGGGCCACTCAGCTCTCCAGGGATTTCTCAGCAAGAACCTGAATGACCACAATTAAATCCTGTTTAAAAAATCAGCAAGGAGTCAGGCACAGACTCACACCTGCAGTCCTAGTGACTCAGCAGGCTGAGGCAGGAGGATCTTGGATTCAAGACTAGTCTCAGCAACTTAGCGAGGCCCTAAGCAACTTATATCCTGCCTCAAAATAAAAAATAAAAAGTGCTGGGAATGTAATTCGGTGATAAAGCGCCCCTGGGTTTAATCCCCAGGACCAAAAGAAAGGCAGCGAAAAGCTAAGACAAGGGGACAGAGTGGCCACGCCCATCATCCCAGCACTTAGGGAGGCTGAGGCAGGAGGATCGCAAGGTCAAAGCAGCCTCAGCAATGGTGAGGTGCTAAGCAACTCAGTGAGACCCTGTCTCTTTTTTTTTTTTTTTTTTTTGGTACTGGGGATTGAACTCAGGGGCACTCAACCACTGAGCCACATCCCCAGCCCTATTTTGTGTTTTATGTAGAGACAGGGTCTCACTGAGTTGCTTAGCCCCTTGCCGTTGCTGAGGCTGGCTTTGAACTCGTGATTCTCCTGTCTCAGCCTCCTTAAGTGCTGGGATTATAGGCGTGTGCCACCGCGCCCGGTTAGAGACCTTGTCTCTACATAAAACACAGAATAGGGCTGGGGACGTGGCTCAGTGGTCGAGCACTTGCCAGGCATGTCTGAGGCACTGGGCTCGATTCTCAGCACCACATATAAAAAAATAAATAAAGGTCCATCAACTGTGTGTGTGTAGATATGTAAAGTTTTTTAAAAAGAAAAGAAAAATGTGGTACTGAATCTAAAACGGCAGGGGCTGCACGGCACTTGCCTATGATTCCAGCCCAAGGCGGGAGGATCACAAGGACAGGCCAGCCTCAGCAATTTAGCAAGAATCTGCCTCAAAATAAAAATGACAAGGGCTGTGGGTGCAGTTCAGCGGTAAAGCGCCCCTAGGTTCAATCCCCAGTGCCCAAAATAAATAGATAAATAAATAGAAGTCATCCCTAGCCAATAAAGCGGCCAGCGGAGGGCGGAGCCAGCCTGCAGCCCCCACCGGCCCTGGGACCAGTGCCCGTGCTCGCTTGGTCCCCACTGGAAACCGAGGCCCCTGGCGCTGAGGGGCTGGGGTCAGGTGGAGCGCCCCTCCTTCCCTCGCGGAGCGGTGGGAGGGCTGTGCCCCCACATCTGCAGCCCCCGCTGGAGCAGGGGTGCTGAAAGCCTGACCTCTGAGGCCTGAGGCCAGAGCTGAGTGGACATGCGGGGCAGCCTTGGCCCAGGATGGGTGCAAGATGCGGCAAGAGGCCGTCTGGGGATTGCAGATCCGGAAAATCAGGGCCCCAAGCCCCGTGTGGACTTAGTCTGTGCAGGTGTCAGGAAGTAGGAAGGAGCCCAGGGTGGGCAGGGAAGAAGGCTGTTTCTTGGTGCTGGACAGGCAGGCATTTGCGGGTCTAAACAAGTGCCAGGTGTCGGGCAAGCGATGATCCCCCTTCCTGGCTCCCACCAAGGAAAGAAGGGAACCCACGCCAAGGAGAGGTTCATGGTGTGCGTCACTGGAACCCAGGTGGATGGGGAGGGCTGCTTGGAGGAGGTGGCATCTGAGGTGGTGCCCACGTGGCCAGGGTGGTGTCCAGGCAGAGAGAACTGCAGGTGCAAAGACCCTGAGGCCACCATGGGGTCCTGGGACAGGAGGCGGGAGGTTTGAATGACCGGGTGGACCAGGCAGGGGGTCAGCCAAAGGCCAAGCAAGGCCTTTGGAGAGAGAGGAGAAGAGAGGCCCAGGCTGCTGGCAGGTGGGCGTGCTGAGGGGATGGGGCAGGCTCTAGCCTGAGCCAGGGGCATTCCCCAGGGGTCCCAGCCAGGCACCAAAGTGGCCACCTGACTCCTGACCCCTGACACTCCACACAGACCATAGTTTCCCTTCCTCACCAGAGATGGCCTGGGCTCTGGCCCTCAGTGGGAGCTGGCCTGTGGCCTGCCCGGGCACTACTGGACCGTGTGGGCAGGTGCTCATCAACCGGGACTTGCAGAGTGAGAGGCACCAGCCTTAGTCTGTTGACCCACCGGCCACTGGGGGTGGGACGGGCTTCCTGTCCCATCAGTCTCTTGGGGAGTTCCCTGGGGAAGAGGGCAGCAGGTCTCGGCTTGGCCCCAAGGGCCAGCAAGGAACACATCCCTCTCCCCTCGGCCCATCCTCTCAGGATGGTCGGGAGTGCGAGCTGGACACCTGCGGGCAGCAGGAGTGGCCACAGTCAGACCTGACTTTGGAGGGTGGCTTTGGAGTCACGGAAGGAGTCACGGGCCGTGGTTCTCCAGGGGCAAGTGACCACCCCTGCCAGAGCTCCTGGGGACAAACTTCCACCTGTCCTCAGGGATGCCTCAGCCACCCAGCGACCGTCACAGAGGAGCAGGGAGGGAAATGTCCCCCGGGGCCAGTGCCCCATGCCTGCTGCCCTGCCCTTCAGTGGTCTCTGTGGTCCACTCTGTCTTGCTGGGGAGCCAGATGCTGGGGAAGGGCACAGGTGAACTGCAGGCCTCCAGGTCCTCCCTGTGGCCAGGGAGGAGGCCAGGCCAACTGAGGCCGCAGTGTGATGTGCACAGAAGGGAAAGCAGCTCCTCCCTGGGAGCTCCCAGACATCTCCGGGCATCTGTGCCAGGCACCAGGTCTATGCTGCTGTGTGCTGGCCCTGGGCTTCTGCAGGGTGGACCTGTCCAGCAGTGAGCCTCAAGCCCTGCTGGTGTCTGCCTGGCATCCATGTTCTTAGCAAACGTGTCCAGGGTGCCCACCCAGTGCCAGCCCCTGAGGTGACACGCTGGGGGCTGGAGGGAGCCCGCTCAGGCAGGGGGCTGCTGCTCTCCAGAGGGCAGAGGATGAGGCTGTCAGGTTGGAGCCCACAGGAGCTACCAGGACTGTGGACGTCAGACCCCCCATGCCCTCTCCTACACTAGGAGAGATAGAGACCGGGAGGCTGGAAGGGACCCCAGATACTGCTCCCTGTGGGCTGCCAGGGGACTCCCTGCCCCGGCCCCTAGGTCCTGCCTCTCTCAGCTGGGCACCTTCCTCCTGGGGCCACTCTATGGCCTGCTCCTCATCACCCTGGGCAGAGGGCTGCTGTAGCTCTTTGTCACAGTGGTCCCCCTCAGTGCTGGGCAGTACAGGGCACTTATGGGACAGACCCATCAGGGCCCCAAGTTGAGCTTGGGAAGTGGAGAAGCAGAGAGGCTCTGCCCAGCCCACCAGCCACCCAGGTACCCCCGTGTCCGCCACAGTCCTAGGAGCCCTTCTCCCTCCTTCCTGGGGCCTAGTGGACCTCCGTTCTCGGGTCACCGCGGTGACGCTAACATTATTAAACCAACACGGGCAAGCGCCCCGGCAGCCCCGAGGGTTCAGGCAGCTGTGCCCAGTGAGGTGCCTGGTGTCAGTCCCTACATTGAGTCAGAGGGTCTGGAAGTGGCACGGGTCCCACAGTGGAGGTCATGAGGCAAGGTGCGTCCAGCTGTAAACCTGGGCTGCTGGACTCTTGTAGTCCCGGTGGCAGGCCAGGCTCCTCCGCTGCTCTCGCCTCAGGTCAGCTCCCACCAGCCAGGACCCCAGTGAACCTCCCCCCAGTCCAGAGTGCAGAGCAGGTCAGGCCTGCCCAGGGTCCCACAAGCAACCGTGCGCTGGGTGGACCCGTGCGGGCAGCCCAACTCCTCCAGCAGACCTCCTCCCACCCACCCTGTGGTCAGGCCCTGCCCACAGCCTCCTCCTCGAGGTCAGCCTGAAGCCCACTTGTCAGCAGGCCCATGGGTGCCAGTGATGCCCAGGCAGAGGGGCATGGGCAGTGGGCACGCCTGCAGCCCTCTCTCCCACCCACTGTGCCCAGTGCCCCAGTCTGGCCAGCTGGCACAAGCCCTTGTTAACAGTGGGGCCAGGCAGACCAGGGGGCCTTGTTGGAGGCAGCAAGGTGGCCCTGTCTTGCTGTCCCATTGTGCAGGCAGGAACCATGAGGAGACTTCGGTCCAAACTCTCCCAGCCTGGACTCCGAGCAGCATGCAGCATCCCCATGCCGGCTGGGGGGTCCCAGCAGCCCTCTGGGCCCAGCTCTCCGCCCCCCGGTCTCTCCCAAAGCCCAGGCTGTGGAGCCCTCACAGCTCGGCAAGATGTCATTTTTGCCAGTCTCTGTCCCTGACTTGTGTGCCTCTAGGTCTGTGTCCCCAGTTGTCAAGCGCTGGGGGTTTGAAGGGGACAGGGAAAGGGAGAGCCCCGCAGCTCTCCTCGCCTAGCTCTGGGGTTCCAGGAGTAGATGGGGAACCCCAGTCCTGGGCAGGAGAGACTGCCGCGCGAGCTCCGGACGCACAGGCCAGGCGCTGTCCGCGGTGCTGAAGCCGCTCGCCCGCGGGCCTGGGATGCCAGGCGCTCCGGTCTACACCTCTACACCTCACTCTCGCCCCACCCAAGGACGCACTCGGGCACACCCGGAACACCGCTCGCCACACCGCCCACAGATGCACACGCTCACCCACACAGCACCCCGACACAGGCCTCAGCGACCCACCAGACACACCCCTGGGGACACGCCTCCCCTAGATCTCAGGCACACGCTCCCAGGACCCCCGCCCCGTCAGGGTTCCACGTTCACACAGGCGCAGCCTTCAGTGAAACGCACTGTCCACTCTCGCCGGCCACATGATGCACGCCCAGGAAGGACCACAAGCACACGGGTCGTGGCCCTGCTCCGAGGCTCTCGCGCACTAACCGGTTCAATCCACACCAACAACTACATACCCACCACACGGGGAGACGCAACCTGCGGACCCCCACCGTTCTGCGCCCCCTGCTCGCCATCCAGACGCTGTCCAGCGGCTCAGGCGGAGACCGTGGGAGCGCGCCGTGACATCTTAACCCCTTCCCACCCGGTCTCGCCGCGCGCGTCCTTCCCGGGCGCCCTTCCCTCCCTCCTTGCTCGCTCTCCGCGGCCTCCTCCGCGCCCACGTTCCCCTCCGTTCGTCCTCCCGCCCCTCCGCCGTCAGACCCCGGCCCTGGGGCGCGCTGCGGGAGCGCATCAAACCTGCCGCAAGGCTGTGCTGTGGGTTCCGGGGTGCGTGGGAGGGGGCGCGCCAGGGTCACCGGGAGCCCACGCACGCCCCTCAGGCGCCCCAAGGGCGGAGCCGCTCGCGCCCGGGTCACTCGGGCGGGCCCCTCCGAGGTCACCGGCCGGACGCGCCGCCCCGCCCTCCCGGGCGCTCCAAGGACGGCCCCGCGCGGCGCCTCCGAGGGCGGTACCTGAAGTCGCTGTACGGGTGGATGATCCAGGCCCCCGCCGACTTCACGCGCTCCTGCTCGCGCTCCACCGCCTTCTGGCTGCCGAACATCCGCAGCGAGAACTTGTTGACGCCGGGCTGCAGCAGCGCGCCGAACTGGCGCTGCAGGAAGCTGGCCTGGCTGCCGCGCGGCTCCCCCGCCGGGCCCGCCTCCTCGCTGCCCGCCTCGTCCGCCGGCGCCGCCGCGGGCCCCGAGGCCGCCCCGCGGCACGAGAACGACACCTTGGGGCCGCGCGCCGGGCCCTCGGGGCCCGCGGGGCTGCACTGCGGGTCGCCGCGCCCGCACTCGCCGTTCGGGCTGCCCTTGGCGGCGCCGGGGGTGCCCGGGCGCCCGCAGGAGCTGTCGCGGCTGCGGAGCCGGGCGCGCGGGCCGCCCTCGTCCGCCGCCTCGGGGGGCGCCGCCTCGGCCCGCGGCGGCTGCTGCGGGGGAGCGGGCGCGGGGCCCGGGGGCGGCGCGGGCGGCGGCGGCGGCGGCGGCTGCTGCTGGGGGGGCGCGGGCGGCGGCGGCGGCGGCGGCCCCGGCGCGGGGGTCGCGCCCGGGCTCTCCCCAGGCCGCCCGCCGCCCCCGCGCGCGTCCATGGCGAGGCGGCGCCGGGCAGTGCGGAGCGGAGCCGCCGCCGCCGCCGCCGGCCCGAGCCCGAGGGAGGGGGGAGGCGGGGGCGGGGCGGGGCGGAGCCGCGGGGGGCGGAGCCTCGGCGCGGGGGAGGGGCGGGGGCGCGTGCCCCGCCTCCGCGGAGCCCCCGGCCCGCGCGCTGCAGCCAGGCCGCGCCGGGAAACTGAGGCCCGGGGCCGCAAACGGCCCAAGGTCAGGCGGCTCTAGGCCTTGGAGGCGCGCCCAGGCCTCGCCTCAGAGGGGAAACTGAGGCCCCCGAGGTGGAAGGACGTGCCCAAGGTCACCGAGCCCAGCCTGTGGGCCGGAGCTTGTGCGCGCGACCTCGTTGAGGCCCTTCTCCGCGCCTCCGGCTCACATCTGTCGGGAGGTGACGCCGCCAGTCCCAGAGACGCGGCCGCCCCCGCGCCCATGCCAACCTCCTTCCTTTCCCTAAGTGCAAATTTTCTTAATAAAAGATTGCTTGTAAAGGCCACCAGGGCCCCCGCTCTGTCGCATGCGCGCCCTGGACAAAGCCCCTTGAACGTGCGTGGGGAGCGGCCTGCAGGGCTGTGGTAAGTTTGGGGAGGCTGGCGGACCCAAGCTCATCCCCTCTCCTGGGTCCGCATGTGGGAAGCCGAGGTAGAGTCCTGCAGGAAGAGGTCAATAGAGCCCCCAAGGGTGCTGTCCAAGCCAACTCCAAATGGTGCCTGGAGCTCAGCGGGGCTCTGGTGAGTCCGGTGGGTTTAGTTCACCATTGCCCATCCCCCTCCAGGGGACGCCCCCTTGGCAGGCTACCGCAGGCTCTCTAAGGTCACGTGGGCCTGGCCCTGGTCCCCCACCCTACCCCAGCTCCACTAGAGAGTGAGGGAGGCTGACATGAGAGGGAATGGACAGAGAGGAGAGCCACCCGTAAGAAAAGGAGGGTTTGCTGCCTGGGACCCTCCTAGACCCTCCCACCCCTCCTGGACCCTCTGGATTTCACGATCTTCCTGGCTTGATGTCACACTGAACACTGATGCCAGATGCCCTCCTCCTGCTGGACACTGAGGCCAGGAGGGCGGAGGTGTGGCCTGTCGGGCACACAGCAGGTGTGCAGCAGGGCCTGAGGGACAGGCCCTGCCCTACTCTTGTCTCACCTGACAGTGGATGTGCTGAGCCCCTCACCCCTGCCGGCTACCTGGACCCGAGGACCCCCACATCACCCCCGAGCAGGCAGCAGCAGAGTTGGCAGTGCCAGGCTGCAGCCTGCCCCAGGCAGAGGCGTGTTCTAGCTGAAGGGGGCTCTTTTATGTTCACCCTGGGAAGATGTCAGGCTGGGCAGGTCGCCAGAGCCCTGGGGCTTGCCGCTGCGAGTGGAGAGGAGGCAGGCCTGGCTGCCAGGGGCCCACCGTGCTTGGCAGAGGACGAGGCTGGTGGACCCTATCCCTGCCCATGATTCACAGGATTCTGAGACTCGGGGGCCCCAACCCCTTTCTGAGCCTGGGGTCCTGGTCATTAGGTCCTGGCAACTCCCCCCCACCCATAGCCCCAACGCTAGGCTGAGCATCACCAGTGAACTTGGGGACAGCCCAGGCTGTCCACACCCACACTGACCACCTGCCCAGGCCACAGAACTCTGCATTTATCCATTTATTCAAGAAATACTCATTCAGCACCTGACCCTGGGACTGGGTCAGAGAGGGCCAATGGCCAGGCAGAGGAGACACCAGGACACCAGGAATGCCAGCTTTCAAACTCTCATGTTGTCCATGCAGAAACTCCAGCCAGAGGGGATGAGCACAGCGCATGTCCAAGAAGCCCTGAAGTGGGAGGAACAGGACTTCAGGGGGAAGAGGGTTCAGGCAGGCACATGGCCTGTGCAAAGGCCCTGAGGCTAGACCACACTGGCTCGAGTGAGACGCCGGGAAAGCTAGGGCCTAAGGGCCACAGTTGACCCCTGTGTGGTCCACACTGACCTGTTGCCCTAAACCCCAGGGCTCCCCATTGCCTTTGCCGCCCTGTTTCTGGTGCTGGTGTGCCACCACTGGAAGTCAGGCCTCCTCCTTGCTGAGCCTCCAGGGCCTCTGCTCCAGGGCCTCCCTATGCTGCCCCCCAGCACTTCAGGACCCCACCCGCTGCTCTAGGCAGGAGGTAGACGGAAGCTCCCAGGACGCCGCCAGGGCTGGGCTGCGGCTCAGCAGTGCAGTGCTCGCCTAGACGCAAGGCACTGGTTCAGCCCTCAGACAGGTAAAGGTCCTGTGTCCACCCACAACTAAAAAAAATATTTTTTTAAAAAAGGTCATGACCAGGGAGGCAGAGTCAGGCCAGGAAGCCCACTCTTCACTTGGCACACGTCCAAGCCTCGGCCTGGCGGGACTGGGCCCAGGTTTACCTTGGGGAAACGCAGGCTTGGGAAGATGCTGGGGTCTCATCCACGCACAGCCTTGGGGTGGGTGACAGGTGTGGTCGGCTGCGGTGCCCAGCCTGTTTCTCCAGGGTCCACACAAGTAGGGGCTCTGGTGCTGTCCATTTGGCATTTGCTCAGGGTTTCTGTCCTGCGAGGTGGGAGAGACCAGTGTCTGGTGACCCCATCCTCTAGCCAGTTCTGCTTCAGGGCTCCTCACCCCTCGCTGTGCCCCAACAGCGGGTGGCCCCAGGCCCCTTCTTTTCCAGGCTGGGCAGCATCACCCCATCCTGGGCCTCAGTGCCCCCAAGGCCCCAAGATGGCAGGAACATGGCAGGGAGGGCAGCTGTCCTCACAGAGGCGGGTGGGCGAGGACAGGAGGGGCTGGCAGTGGTCAGCCTGGAGCAGGAGCTGCTCGCCAGCTGCCAGCCCGGGTGGAGGCCCGTCTCATGAATGAGCCCTTGTCTGTGCAAGGCCGCCTGACCCTACCCCTCTGCCCACTGGGGGCTGGGACTCCTGCGACCCCGTTCCCTAGGAGACCCTGCAGCCGTTCCCAAGGGTCCCAGGCGCCTGACACAGGCAGTTCATCTGGCGCTCCAGCTTCCCTGCCTCACCTCTGGGAAACCGGAGGCTCTGCAGTGCTGCAGCCACACCTAGCAATGGCCTGGAGCTGGCCAGGGGCTGCGCAGGACTGGTGAGCACGTGGGCACAGGGCCCCAGGGAGTGGCCCACTCATCTCTGTGGGCCACCCGTGTCTGGAGATCTGCAAAGCCCTCGGGCTCACTGGGCAGCACAGGACACAGCACCAGCAGTGCCTGTCCCCCAGGGAAGCAGCCCCGAGCAGGAGGGCTGGGTTGGGCAGTGTCCACAGGTGGGGCCATCCAGCCCAGGCAGACCACTGGCACCAGTGATCCAAATGGGCCCCCTGTGCACCGGTTGGAGAAATGGCTACCCGGTGCTGCCTGGGACTCCAGGCCTCAAGCAGTCAGGTGAAGACTCAGGTGAGCCCAGCTCTAGGTGTGTGCAGGCCAGGTGGCCACCTGACCCTCTGGGTGAGGCACCCCATGGGCCTAGCGCAGATCTCGCTTGGTGTGTGTGGCCCTCTGGTGGCAATGGAGGGAAGGGCAGGGTGACCCCAAAGCACCCTGGGCACAAGCCCAACCTGAGGCGGATGGTTTGCCCCAAGATGGGCCCCAGGCCAGATCTTCCTGCTCCTCTGGGTCCACCCCACCCCACTGGTACATGCCAGTTTCAAACCTGACCAGGTTCCCGTTTCTCTGGGAACTTGGGAAAGGTGTTGCTTCCTGCTGGACCAAGGCTGGGCCGTGCTCCGGGTCCCTTGGCCAGGTATCTTTCCCTCCGGAAACTGCCCACGGCCTGTTCTGGCTGCAGGGCAGGCTGTGGGCAGGCGACCCCCTCAACCGTGGGCACTGCCCTGGCTTGTGTGTGGTGCTGGGGACAGAACAACCGGACCTTCTGACCTTGACGCGGGGTCTTGCCAAGTCGCCCAAGCTGGCCCCAATCCCGTGATCCTCTTGCCTCAGCCTCCTGAGGAGTGCACCCAGAGTGTGTGGGAGCGGACATTGGGTGCTGCGGCTTGTGGAGAGACTGGTAGGCAAACAGCCCTACGGGAACCGGGAGGAGGCCCAGGCCACCCTTGACCAGAGGTGCCGCCCACTTCTGGACCATACAGGCCTCACTATGCAGACGGCAGCAGGTGCTCTGCTGGGATGGGGACACTAGGAAGCTGTGGGGCCAGAAGCCCCATGTAGGCAGGACACCTGGGCTCCAGGTTCAGAGCACTTACAAAAGACAGCAAGGGGGCTGTCCAAGCAGCCTTCAGCAGTACCCCACCTCCAGCTATTTTATTTTATTTAAATATTTTTTTTAGTTGTAGATGGACACAATGTCTTTATTTTACTGCTTTGCATGTGGTGCTGTGGATCGAACCCAGGGCCTCACGCATGCGAGGCAAGCGCTCTACCGCTGAGCTACAATCCCAGCCCCAGCTATTTTATTTTTGTGGTTATGGGGGTTGGACCCAGGGGCTTCACCACTGAGCTGCACTTCCAGACCTTTTGGTTTTTTTTGGTACTGGAGACTGAACTCGGGGGCACCTGAACACAGAGCCACATCCCCAGCCCTATTTTGTGTTTTATGCAGAGACAGGGTCTGAGTTGCCTAGTGCCTCGCCGTTGCTGAGGCTGGCTTTGAACTCGCCGTCCTCCTGCCTCAGCCTCCCAAGTTGCTGAGACAGGCGCAGCTGCTGCCCAGCTCCCAAAGCTGACCTGGCTGCAGGCTGTCCCGCCTGCCCTCCCTCAGCACCAGGGACTTGCAGCCCTCTGTTTCCTGACCCTGCCCTGAGAACCGAGCAGCCCCACAGGCCTCCCTCATCTGTGACCCCTGCTCGCTGCCCTGGGTGCTCACAGGACAGTTCCACCCACAGGGTTCTGCCACCTGCAGTCGTCACAGCCAAGGTGAGCACAAGGCGGGTGGGGTGAGTCTTTATTGTAGGGTTCCCATCGAGCCTGACAATGGAAGGGGCGCTGCTATCCGTGGAGCTGGGGGGTTCTGGAGTCCTGTCCCCTAGCACGCAGACATTGAGAGGGGCAGGGGTCACTTGGGAGCAATGAAGGGGTCACTCTGCAGGTGGGTGGCTGGGTGGGCAGGCCCCTGCCACCATGAAGAGGTCTGAGCTGTCACTGAGCCACTCCTGGGTCAAAAACAGACCTGCAACCCTCACGAGGAAATAGCCATGGAAGCCCGGGGCAGCCACACCGCACTGGCTGCAGATCGGCAGAGGCTGGACTCGGGGCTGGGAGGACCACACACCCGCCCACGAGCCCAGGCATGGCCAGGGGGACTCAGACACTCTGGGGTCCAGTGACATGTTTAAAAAGGAGAAACACCTAACAGGATCTGCACGTAGAACACCCTACTCTGCTTGGACTACAGAGGTGCGGGGCTGCAATCTGTAACTGGCTGGCTCTGCGGAGGCTCTTCTTGGAGGTGAGAGAATCTGGGGTCTTGCGAACAGGGGGATGGACGCCTGCTGGAGGGAGAGACGCAGATGCGGCTCCAGCACGCGGTCCAGCGCTGGGGCACCTGGAGGGGCAGAGGCCCCGACAGCAGCCCTGCCCTGGGGTCCCGGGCCCTGGCCCGGGCGGGCGGCGCCTCTCAGGTGGCGCTCCTCTGGCGCACGCTCCTGCCCTTGTCGTTCACCTGCGGCCCGCTGCTCTTCCTGGGGACACAGACGGGGCCTCAGCCCACGGGCCTCCACCGAGGGTCAGGGAGGTCTGGGTCCCGCCTCACAGCCCCCAACCCTCCCGGCACGCTGGACTTACAGTGGTGCTGCCCCTGCGTCGTCATCTGTGGGCACAGCCAGCATGGGAGAGAGGGACAAGCGTCAGGGCAGCTCTGCACACGAGGGCTCACCAGCGGGGCCACCCTACACGGGCCCTTCCCAGGCAGTGGCCATGCAGGCAGTCCCCACCCTTGCTGTGCACCCCAAATGCACCGTGGCCTCGGCCTCGCCAACCATCCTGGTGAAGGAGCAGCCAGGGGGCCCAAGGCCCCATCGCATGCAGCCGGGCCCACGCCGGGGGGTAGGGTGTGTAGGGGCCCCAGCCCCGCCATGCAGTTCAGGGCTCACCAGTGCCATGGCCCTCACACCTCACAGCGGCCAGAGGGCACCTGAGGGCACCGCTTACCATGGAGGATGCCAGCTTGTGGCCGAGAGGGGGAGAAGGGCGGTGAGGTGTGGGCAGACTCGCGCCCTCTCCAGGGGCCCGCCAACCTCAAGCTCCCGTGGCTGCCACTCACCATCCAGGGTCTCGTCGGGCTTTCTCCGCTTCTCGTAGATGAAGATGATGGTGACCAGCACCAGCACCTCAGCCACGATGCCCAGGAAGGGCCAGAGGGCGGCCAGGCGGCTACGCACCCGCAGGGTGATCTCGGCCTGCCCCGTGCCCTCCTGGCTGGTGCCGTTGCACACGTAGGTGCCAGGGTCGCTGCTCATGTCCAGGTTCTTGATTTGCAGGTCTGACCTGGCTTCCGAGGAGCTCACGTAGAATTTGCTCTGGGAGCCGTTGGCGATGACCTAGGGGGACCTTGTCAGACTAGATGGAAGCTCTGGGACCCTGCCCATGGTCCTGCAGACCCAGGTCCCCAGTTTGGGCCTCACCTGGTAATGGGAGCCGACCATCTTGTACCAGGCCCACTCGGTGACAGGTGGGTAGGAGTCTGACTTACAGGCCAGAGTGACCGCCTCCCCCTCATTGGCATGCTCAGACTTCTTCACAGCCTTGATCTTGGGAGGCCCTGGAGCACACAAGGAGGGAGCCTGCTGCCCAGGCCCTGCAGAGCTGCTCCTGGGCCCCCTGCCCCCAACCAGAGCCCCACACAGAGGCTGTGGCAGACTGCCCTGGCCCAGGTCCTGGGCAGCGTGTTCCCTACCAAGCACTTACCGCTCACTGTGATCTCAGCCCTGCCCATGGGCTCAGGGAGGAAGACACAGAAGTACCTGCCCAAGCTGTCCTCCGTGTCCACCCTGCAATTAGGCATGGGTGAACTCGGCTCTGCAGGGCCAGGCAGACCCACTCCCAGGAACTGGCGTCTGGGTGCCTGTGGCTCAGAGGACTGTCCTGATGAGACTGTGCAGTGACCCTCCAGGGATGCCCAGTGAGGCCCTCAGGAGGGGACATGGACCAGAGGCAGCCCTGGCCCCACTTAATGAGCCTGCTGTAGCCGCCAGCCCTGCTCTACACCCAGGGCCCATCTGCCCCAGTAAGCCCCACACAGAGGGCCCTGAGCTCCCAAGCCAGCAAGCCCCAATTAGGACACGGCCCAGTCACAGGGTGGGCAGAGGGGCGCCAGTGCTTGGCCTCTGGGCCTTCACATGGGCACAGGGCCCCAGGGAGCACCCTGGGGACACAGTTGGGAATGGGCAAGGTGGCATGTGTCCCGAGTGTCAGGGTGGCCTGTCTACGCTGCCCCCACACCTCAGAGGGCACCTGGGGATCCCAGGCCCTTTGGATTCCTCTGGGCCCAGGATTGCTGGCCGCAGCCCCCACTCACTCAAACTCCGTCTGCAGGCTGGACTGACTGTCCTCCTTCAGCACCCTCTCGCCCTTCACCCACTGATGGCCAGTGACCTGGGTGGCGCTGTGATTCAAGGCACAGGTGAGACGAATCTTGGAGCCAACATTCTCCACAGTTGTTAAGATGGTGCCCGCTAAGAAGCCAAGCATGGCGGTCAGCACAGGATGCAAGGACCCTGCCAGTCACCAGCATCCTCACTGCAGACCAAGGCTACTGCCTGATCCAAGGAGCCTCTTCTGCTGCAGCACTGGCCTGAGGCACCTCTGTGGGCATCTGACCAGCCCAGAGCAGACACCCCCATGCCTCCCAACCAGGGCGGAGGCATCCGCTGCAGGCCTGGCCCTCGTAAGTGAGAAATGCATGCTGGCTAGGACACCTGCCCACTGGGGGCGCTGCTTGGACCCTTGCCCCAGTCGGCCAGAGGGGCAGCCAGACAGCTCCAACCCCAGCAGAGCAGATCTCCTGGCTGGATGACACGCCCTTCAGGAATTGAAACTGAAAGCATTTAGAGCTAGAAGCTGAGAAGCTCCCCTGTGCCTGGGAGCATAGCAGTGTGGACGCTCAGTGTGGCCCCACAGTGGCAGGTCCCGACCCACTGGTCAGACACACAGGGGAGACGGGCCAGCCAGGGTGCAGGGGGCCGGGCAGGCACTGGAGAGCAGGGCAGATGGACAGACGGGATGGAGTGGGGTGTAGAGAACGCAGGGCAGAGGGCAGGGCCTGTCTGCTCCCGCAGGCCACACCAGGGCCCACTGAGCAGCAAGCCCAACATGACCAGTAGAGTCTTGGGTCCAGGCGGGAAGGGCCTTGGTGGGGAGCAGGATGGAGAGCTGGGCGGGGTCATCTGGATGCTACTGAGGAGGAGCCAGGGGCCGGGTGGCACAAAAGGGAAACTGAGGCAGGCACCCCGGCCACTCACGTTCGAGGACTACCACGCTCGCCTGGGCACGGACCCACTTGACCCTGGGTGCCCGGGTCAGGTGGTTGCGGTCGGGGTCGTTGCTGGCCCGGCACTCGTAGGTGCCCGCGTCCTCCATGGTGAGCTTGTTGATGGACACGCTGCTGGCCGCGTGCTGGTGGTAGGTGGCGTGGATGTGGACGCGGTCCAGCCGAGCGCCATCCCAGAGCTGGGAGCAGGTGTCATTGGGATCGTTCCCTTCAAACCACCACTGGATCTCGGGGACGGGGCTGCCCACGGCCTGGCAGTGCAGCTCCACATGGCCCCCCGCCCACCCCTCTTGGGACAGTGGAGACTTGACGAAGCCGGCTATGGGGAGAGGGTTAGTGCCGCCATTATTATGAGGGAAGAGAACTGTGAGGGCACAGGGTCAGCACTGGCCAGGACGTCCACACCAAAAGCCCAGGGCAGAGCTGCGGGGGCAGCGAGTACCACTTCGCTCCAGCTTGCAGGGCGGAGCTAGGTGGAGAAGCAGGCCCCAGCGCGTGCCCACCTGGCCAGGTCCTCGCTGGGGACAGCACAACTGCAAGCCACAGATGGCTTCTAAGTAGGCCCGAGGCTGGGGAGCCAGGGCTGTGACTGGGGCCTGTCAGAGCCCTTCTGCTGGCCCTCCTGTCAGGGTCCCACAGGCAGCAACCACTTCAGCCCAGCCCCCTGTAGGGGGAGACACCAGCACTACAGAGACCCCCAAGTGTGCGCAAGCCCTTCCACCTGAGACTTGGATGGTCCTGGAGCGATCAACCCCACAACCCCAGAGGGCAGGCACTCCCTCCCCAAGGACACACTCGGCATCTCTGCGGGGCAAGTACAGCCAGGGAGGCATGGAGGGCAGCCTGCCTGGTGGAGGGCGCCGGGCTCAGGACCTCGGTCCCCTCCTCTGACCACGGACAGGCTCTTTGAAAGGGGACAGAGGGTCTCAGAACTGTAGAGGGGCAGGGGACACTCGGCTCCCTCATTGCTGTGTGCACCCTGACACTGCCTGGGCAGCACGTCTGCAGACGCACAGGCAGGTATGGGCCCAGCTCCCAGGGCAGGAGAGGTCACAGGCTCACAGGCCCGAGGCCCTCTGCTCTGGAGCAAGATAGGCACCTGCCCACCTGAGTGTTTTCAAGGCCTGAAGGGCAGTGGGTGGCAGAGCCAGCTGTTGGCACGGCCATTTTTATGAAAAGATCACCTCCGAGTAACCTACATTTCCTGGGAGATGAGATTTCCCTGATTGCAAAACAAGCAGCTTGGGGCAGATGGGAGCAGTGAGTCAGGGTGGGAAGGAGTGCCTTCCTGCCTCTGGGCAGGGCATCCCACAGCCTGGAACCTGCACTTGGGCTCAACCTTACTTTACCAAGGGCTTCAGGGCAGGTGGCTCCCAAATCGCCACCTTGGCTCTCCGGCCTGGCCCTTATCTGCCCCAGCCCTACCTCTCCCCCAGGCTCCTAAAGGTGCTGTGGATGCCTGCCTGCCTGGGCATGGCTACCCTGTGGATGCTCTGGGGATACTGGAGCTAATGGGCACGCACTGGGGAACCAGAGCCTCTGATCCGAGGAGGCCTCTCTGCCTCGGTCTCAGGAATGTCGTGTGTCCTGTGGGAAATGAAGCCAGGCTTCGTGCACAGGTCTCATCCACATCCCCTCCACGTGGCCTCAGATACAAGGAGGGACAGCCTATGGCTGCCTTTCACTGGGCAGAGCTCTGGGTGATACCAGCACCCAAGAGCAGACGCCCAGAGGAGCTTCTGTCCCTCCACTGCCCGCCTGGAGAAGGCAAGTCTGGATCCTGCCATGTGATCTGCGACCCACGTCCAGCACTCACCTTCATCTAAAAACAGCCACCCTCTCCCTGCCCACTTGCAACCGGGCAGGGCATGAGGCCAGGCCGCTGCAGGGTAAGACCGTATATGGTAGAGGGCCCCTCCCAGAGAGCAGAGCAGCAGCCCACGCCCAGCCTCCCTCTTCCCCCACGGCAGAGCTGCCAGGAGTGGGGAGAAGGTGCTGGGCGGCCGCTGTGAGCATGTCCACTCACCAGTCCTCTCCCTGGGCTCAGGTTAAGACAAATGTCTAGCAAACCCCACCTGGGGCGCCCACTCAGCAGGGCCCCAGTGGGAGCTTCTGAGGAGCAGGCTGGCCAGGTGAAGCCAGCATGGTCAGAGGAAAGGGGTTCCACCCCAGCACCACCCCACAAAAAGCAGGAGTACCTACTCTGTGCAGGGTGGGCTCCGCACCTTGACCCTCAGGCTGAGTCTCTCAAGGACAAAGACCGGAAGTGAGCGAGATAAGCAGGCAGAGACACACCCCAGGTGGCCCTGGACACCTCCCACACTGTAGAGGCTCTGCCTGGGACACAAGGGTGACACACAGCCCCCTGTGCCACCCAGGGGAAAGCGGGGGTCTGCCAGCTGTCAGCTTTCTGCTGGCAGAACGTGCTTGGGCTCTGGGCAGGGCAAAGGTCCTCTACCCACTTAGCCACTGTGGGCAGAGCACTGAACCCAATCCAGGCAGGGCAGCTGGGGCTCCAGCCCCTCCCCACTGCAGTTTATCTTCTGAATTCACCTTGTGGGGGCTCCTATCTGCATCACCCCAGAAAGCTGGCCTCACTCCTAGAACTAAGGCCCTTGCCTGGGAGGAGGCCAATCAAGGGCCCTTTGATTATGGATGAGGAAACATGAAAGTGGGTCAGGAGCCCTGGGTGAAGCTTCTGCTGCTGGCAGCCCCTCCCTGGCGCCTGTCCAATGTCCTGCCGTCCACTTCTCAGGCAGTGGCGCCTGGTTGTAGCCCTGGCCCTCCTGCAGCACACCAAAGGCTTGAGTTCTGCCTTCATTCCCTGTGCAAAAAATATTGACCCAGTACCAAATGGGGGGGGGTCTGCTCTTCTGAAGAAACACTCCTTGGCCCTCTTCCCAGAAGGCCTCTGCGTGCAGTCCAGAGCACCAAGTGCCACCAGGTCTCCCAAGACAGCACTTGCTGCTTTAACCCTGGAGGCGGAGGTGATGTCACTGTTGCTTTGAACACCTGACTCCCCTCCCAGACCTCCATTTGCCCACTGGTAAAGGGAGGAAATGGGCTACACACGATCTCACTCTGCCTCTGGTCAGACGGCACTCAAGAGAGCAGTACAGGCCAGACTGGGGAGCAGGCGTGTGTGCCAGATGGAGACAGGGTCCAAATCCTACCAAGAATGATAATTCCTACAGGCCAAGCCCACAGTTGCAGGGCCATTCCTTGCATGTGGTCCCAGCATCCATCTGAGCACAACAGCTATTTTCCAGATGAGTGCCAAAGCCCTTTAGGAGGTCATGGTCCCAGTGATACAGGTCACAGAGGTGCCAGGGCTGTCTGCATACCCAGGCAGGATGGGCCACCATAAATGTGCCCCACAGGCTTTTCAGGGTCCAGTCTGTGGACATGGTTTGGGCAGGCACTGGACCAGCACGAAGCCCTGACTCCAGTCCCCAGGGGCTCCTCTAGCACCCAGAGCTGGGGCTCCCTTCCTCTGCCAAAGGCAAGGGCCGGCAGCCATCACCAATGCCTCTGAGGCCCTCTTCCAGAACCAATCCTTCCCCATCTGGTCAGATAGGAGAGATCACCTCCAAAATGTGGCGAGGACTCTGCACCACACGTCCAGGCAGGCACACTGAGGACAGCCCTGACCCGCACTGCCAACCCCACGACTCCCGGAGTCTTCTCTTGCTTCCAGGCACCAGCAGGATCAGGGGCTTCCCACCCTGTCTCCCTTCTGTTGAGGCTCTCTGAGGCATGGGTCGTCCCTCGGCCCAGGGCCCCCCAAACCTCGGGATGTCACCCCAAGCGCTGTTGACCCTAGGGGTAGGGACCCCCAGGGGAGACCTCCTACACCCCATCTCCCCCAAACCTTGCTGCCCCAGGTATTACTGTCTCAAGGACCTCCGGCACCACTCTTCCACCCCATCGTCGGGGTCCAGGATTCCCCCAGGACACCCCTAAGTATCCCATTCCCCTAGGACCCCCTGAGAACCCCCAGGGTCACCTCTCGACCCATCCTCCCCCCAGCCGGGGGCCCCCTCCACTCCTGTCCCCCAGGGCCCCGCTCAAACCTCTGGGACGTCGCCCAAGGCACCGTAGTACCGCGAGAAACCCCAGGGTCACCTCTCCGCCCGGTCCTTGGGGTGGGGACCCCGGGCGGCGGCCCCTCCTCCGGGCCCAGCCCCTCCACACCTACCGGGACCCGCGAACCCGGCCTGCTCCTCACCCGCCGCGGAGGCGCCCTGAACGCCCAGCAGCGCGAAGCCCAGCACCAGCAGCGCGGCCGCCATGTCGCCCGTCGTCCCCGCGCCCGTCCCTGTCGGGCGCTATAAGAGCGCGGCGCTGCCGGGCGCGCGCACGCAGGTGGCGTCACAGGGCGGGGCACGCCGGGCCACGCCTTGCGCACGCGCGCACACGCACGTATGCGGGCGCCGGCCCGGCAGGCTCCCGCTACGGAAGCCCGGCGGGCGGTGGAAGCTGCAGCATGTGACCCCGGCGAGCCACGCCTCCTGACTCGGGGACGGGGCCTGCGGGAGGGCGGGGCCTGCGGGAGGGCGGGGCCCGGCGGCTTCTTGCCGCGTTGTTTGTGTATTTGTTAGGTACTGAGCATCAACCCGGGGGCTTAACCACTGAGCCACACCCCAGACCTTTTTGTTATTGTTATTTGAGATAAAGCCTCATTTGCTGAGGCTGGCTTTGAACTAGCGATCCTCCTGCCTCAGCCTCCCCTAGCCGCTGGGGCTACAGGCCTGCTCCCCTGAGCCCCGCTTGCTGCGTTATTTTTAAAGGTTTCAGGTTAAAATTGGTGAAAACGGCACATTTTTGGATACAAATTGAAATAAAACTTTTGTAAATAATTTAAAAAGGTAAGTTTTGGGCTGGGATTGTGGCGCAGTGGTAGCGTGCTCGCCTAGTACGCGTGAGGCACTGGGTTCGATCCTCAGCACCACATAAAAATAAAGATATTCTGTCCACCTACAACTAAAAAGTAAAAATAAATAAAAAGGTAAGTTTTAGCTTATTTTTGTTTTCTGTTGCCTTTTTGGAGATGTGATTTATATCATGTGCATTTCATCACAACAACAAAAAAAGCAGGTGCTAAGTTCAGAGAGAGGGACCCCCCCACCTCAACAGTGGCCAGTTGGCCCTGACTAGACCCAGAGGGAGAGGGAGTTGTTTCTTAGCATGTTTCCTGTACAGATTTTGGGCAGTCACACAAAGGAAATTCAGATTTAACTGGCCGCCAGTTCTGTCTTGTTTGGGAACCTGGCCCTGGGGACCATACGTGCAGGAATAACACTTAACAGATGACAGAACTTCAGACAGCCATCAGGGTGGACTCTGCCTGGCCTTGGGGGAGTAGCTGCTGGTCCCCAGAGAGGACAGAAAACAGGAAGAGGAGGAACTTCATCAGAACTAAAAGCCTTCTTTTTCTTTCTTTTCCTCCTCCTCCTCTTTTTATTTTTTATTTTTATGTTCTGGGGACTGAACCCAGGGCTCTTAAAAGCAAAAATCTTAAGCCGGGCGCGGTGGCTCACGCTTGTAATCCCAGCACTTAGGGAGGCTGAGACAGGAGGATCGCGAGTTCAAAGCCAGCCTCAGCAACGGC
>CM053413.1:161523-205616 GCA_028644305.1 Xerus rutilus | reverse complement strand
GCTCAAGCCTGTAATCCCAGCACTTAGGGAGGCTGAGACAGGAGAATCGTGAGTTCAAAGCCAGCCTCAGCAATGGCGAGGCGCTAAGCAACTCAGTGAGACCCTGTCTCTACATAAAACACAAAATAGGGCTGGGGGTGTGGCTCAGTGGTCGAGTGCCCCTGAGTTCAATCCCTGGTACCAAAAAAACCCAAAAAAACAAACAAAAAAAAAAACCAAAAAAAACCCCGAAAACCAGATGATAGATCTGGTGAGAATTTGAAGTTGGAAACTTCACGCTGCTGCCAGGGTCGTGAGATGGCATGGCCACTGGGAACAGCCCAGAGGTCCCTGAAACGCAGCTGTATTTAATTCAAATATTTTGTTTGTTTGTTTTTTCCTTTTCTTTTGTGATGTTGGGGGTGGAACCGGAGTCTCCCGAGTGCTAGGCAAGTGCTAGCCCCAGACCTGCACCCTCAGCCCCTGCTCAGCAATTTCAGGTGTGCACCCAAGAGAAATGAAGGCACAGTTCACACCCAGACTCCTACACCCACGTCCACAGCAGGTGTGCACAGCAGCCCGAAGGTGGAACAGCCCAGGTATCCATGGATGGGCAAAGGGACACGCTCAGCGTGGACCTCCACACATTAGAGTGTCACTCCGCCAGGAACCCAGGCTGCAGCTGGGTGCCTGGCACAGCAGGGCCACCATCAGAGCTCCAGGCCACGCGTTCTGGGATTGTGCTGGAAGGGTTTCTTTTTTCTTTTTTTTTTTTTTTTTGGTACCGAGGATTGAACTCAGGGGTACTCGACCACTGAGCCACGTCCCCAGCCCTATTTTGTGTTTTATGTAGAGACAGGGTCTCACTGAGTTGCTTAGTGCCTCGCCCTTGCTGAGGCTGGCTTTGAACTCGCGATTCTCCTGTCTCTACATAAATCCCTAAGTGCTGGGATTACAAGCGTGAGCCACCGCGCCCGGCCTGGAAGGGTTTCAGAGGAGCAGAAGAGGTAGGAAAAGGGGGAAAGGGACTCTGGGAGGGGAGAGGGAAAGAAGGCCCTCCGGTGCTCCTGCAGCAGGGCTCCTCAGACATGCAGGTCCCCAGTGCTAGGGCCTGGCCCGTGAAGGGAACTGTGCGGTGACAAGGCAGCCCTGGCTCGCTGGCCTGTGCTGACCTGCTCTGACTGAAGCTTGTCCTTATAGACGTTGTGGTTGGGGCTTGGCTTCTCTCCCTGAGTCCTGGGGTCTGGTCTGTAAAGTCATGCGAGTCCCCTGTGGGGACTCTGTGCTTCTGTGGGCAGGGACACGGGTCTCCTGCAGGCAGGTGCTTTGCTGAGGAATGTGGCTTATGTTGTGGACTTAGGCCAGGCAGGGCCAGAGTGGCCTCAAGCAGATTGCCCGTGCAGAGCGGGGTCGGCGTCCTGGGCCGGTGGGCAGCATCGTGCCTCTGACCTGCTGCACCACTCCCGTCGGTGCCCCTGCCGATGGACCTTGAGGGTGAGAACCAGGCACTTGGTGGAAGTGTACAGAACGGGCAGTTCAGAGACGCGTGGATTCGAGGGTGCCATGGCTTGGGGGCAGCTCATGGGAACAGGCTTCCTTTTGGGGCGATGGAATGTTCTGGAGCCAAGTAGGGCTGGTGGCTGTGCAGTGAAGGTGCTGGAGTCGCTGAGCTGCCTGTGTCCCTCTGAGCTGCCCAGCTGGCCTCAAGCTTGCCACCCTCCTGCCCACCCCCGGCCCCCGTGCCTGGCTGCTGGGGTGAGTTGGTGAGATGTGGACACATCTCGATGAGAAAGCAGGGGGAGGCCAGGTGCCATGGCCATGCCTTTCGTCAGTGACCCACGAGGCTGCGGCAGGAGGGTGGCAAGTTTGAGGTCAGCATGGGCAACGTGGACCCTGTCTCACAATTAAACAAACAAGCAGAAAAGGGCTGGGGGTGGAGCTCAGTGGTAGCGCACCACTACCGAGAAAGAGCCGGTAACCACGTGTTGGTGCCCACTTTCGCCAAGGGGTGGGCGGCTCAGGAGTGGCAGGGAGGGGCATGGCCACGGGAAAGGGAGGGCAGCACATGCAGAGGTCTCTGGGGAGCAGCCTGCCTTGGGTGGTGGACATCACACCCTGGAGGGAGGCTGGGCAGAGTGCAGGGTCCAGGGTCCCACCCAGGGTGGACGGTGGGGCTGGGTCTCGCTGACCAAGGGCCGAGGGCTGTGGAGATTCTCCACACAGCGAGGAATCACAGAGGGGTCAGAAGCTACGTGCAGAATGAGGGTGAGGCGAGGCCAGCTGGCATCAGAGCCCCTGCAGGGTCACAAACAAGGCTGGCCTGCGGAATTCCTGCCCTCCCCAACCCTCCCCAGCAAGTCCAGTCCCCTGGGGTTTCAGGGCTGCCAGGAAGCCTTGGCCTTTGTTCTCTACATAAAGCCGGCCACCTCAGGACCCGCTCCTGGCCCCTCCCTGGAACCACTTCCCTGAGCCCTGCTCAGTGGGGCCTGCTCCTTGGTCTCCTTGGTCGCTGCTCTGCCCAGGCCCGGCCCCTCTGCCTGCCAGGGACAGCTGGCCGGGCTCTGCAAATACAAATAGGGACACCTACTTAAACTTGAATTGCAGATTAAAAAAGGAAAGGGCTGCTTTTCATGCTCTGCCTGTTCGCTCTGGGTGCTGGGTGAGGGCCTGGTCTGCTGAGCAGTGCTGCCCTGGGGCTGCAGCCCGGCCTGGTGCGCCAGTGTCGGGGACACTCGCAGGATGAGCAGCCACAGGTTTGGGACTTGGATTTGTGCTGATGTGGTGGAGAACAGCCCATTGCACCTTGTCTTTTCCATCCCTATGGTGGCCACTCCTCGTCCATCGGAGCCTCTCACTCTCCCCAGTGCTCTTAACCTTCTGTGGGAGACCCAAAGGCCAGGTCTGTTCTCTGAGGCCCGCACGCTCCCTGGAGAGACTGGACCCTGGGTCTGGGTACCTGGTCTGGCAGAGGCAAGAAGGGCCTGGCCTCCTCCCTCTCCAGCCCTGCAGGTGCAGCAGGCAGGGTGGATGCAGCCTGTGAGGACCAGCAGGGCTTCCTGGGCTGGGAAGAGCGCTTGCCTGGAGAGGCCCCATCCTGCTTTCCTGCCTCTCACCATTGGGCCGCCATGGGGCACACCTGTCCCTGGTAGATCTTTCTGCACTCAGTCACCTGGCAGAGGCCTCTCCTGCCTTCAGGGAGGCTCAGGGAGGGAGCTGGCCACATGCTGCCAGCCATCTTTCACCCACGCCCATCTGCAGGACAGCCCTTCCCTCTTCTGCTTGTGTTTTGTGGTGCTGGACACTGAGCCAGGGTCTGTGCCACCGAGCCGCACCTCCAGCCTGTTGTCTTACTTTGAGACAGGGCCTTGCTGAGTTACCAGGCTGGCCTGGGCTCGGACCCTCCTCCTCAGCCTTGGTGCTGGGAGGGCACACATGGTCCCCACATTCCCCACATGCTTCTTGCTTTCTCTCTCTCTCTCTCTCTTTCTTTTTTTTTCTACACACATGAAATATTCATTTATTTATTTAGGTACCAGGGATTGAACTCAGGGACACTCGCCCACTGAGCCACATCCCAGCCCTATTTTGTGTTTTATGTAGAGACAGGGTCTCACTGAGTTGCTTAGTGCTTTGCCATTGCTGAGGCTGGCTTTGAACTCGCGACCCTCCTGTCTCAGCCTCCCTAAGTGCTGGGATGACAGGCGTGAGCCACTGCGCCTGGCTTGGGCTTTTTTTTTAATATTTATTTTTTACTTGTAGGTGGACAGAATATCTGTATTTTATTTTTATGTGGTGCTGAGGATCGAACCCAGTGCCTCACGTGTGCTAGGCGAGCCGCTGCCACTGCGCCATAACCCCAGCCCTCGGGCTTCTTTTTAATGGGATTTCTGTACAGCAAGAGTATGAGAGTGATCCTTTTATAAATGGAAACAATGTTACTAGAAGAAAGGGCAAAACCAAGCCAGCCTTGTGTGAATCCATACTTGGCTACAATCTCTCAGCCTTGTCTGGCTCCTGAGGTCTTCCGGTCAGCGCTGATGCTGCCCGAGAGGGCTGCGTGTGGGCAGGTCCCTGAGACGGAAGGCATTCTGCAGCTCTGTGCTTGCTGGGCTCGGGTTCATCAAGACGGCCCCTTCCACCCGCATGGACAACGGCCACGTGCTCTTCAGCCACTGTCCTTGCTTCCGTCACTCGTCAGGTGCAACTCGGGAGTCGTGGGGTGGCATGTCAAGATCGGGACCAAACTGGGCCAAAGCAGCCACCTCACGCCGCGGAGCCGACAGCAGCTCACGGCACCTGCCCCTCAGCAGCAGGGCGGCGCCTTCAAGGGACAGCTGTTTCCAGGAAGGTGTGTCACAAGCGCCTCGCCACCTGTTTCTGTGGCTAGTGAAGCAGTCAGGGAGCTGCCACCAAGAGAACTGCTCCTTTGGCCGCTCCCTCCGGCCGTCGGGGCGTCTGCGCAGCTCGGAGACCTGGATGGGTTGTCTAGGCGACCAGGCCTGTTTGGCCTTCTCTCTGAGATATTCTCCTCAGAACAGCCAGAGGCAGGGCCAGGAGGCAGCGGTGGCCCCACAGCAGGGCCCTTCATAGCCTCTGCTCCTGCGCCTCCTGACCGGCTGGGCAGCTGGGTGGCAGCGTGGGTACAGTGCAGTTCTTTCCCTCAGACACGTCCGTCAATTGAGGCATTTCTGGTCAGTGACTGTCAACAGCAGCTGGTGTTTTCCCAGTCTGCCTGTCATTGGTCACCAGCTCATGTCCACCATGGCCACTGGGGCCAAGCCATCCACAGCCCTAAGGCCAGTGTGCCCTGGTTCCCTCACAGAGATCCCAGGGATGATTCCAGGGGCTCTCAGGCCCCCTCGCCCACGGGTCCGGAACCATCTGCACCCCTTCCATCCATGGCATTCCCAAGGGCACCGATGACAGGAACAACAGCTCCTCGCCAGCTGGAACACCCAGAAGGCTCCCATCCCTCCTTCTTTAGTCAGCTTGTCATTCTCGAGCACACGGGGTCCAAGTTGAGCGACACACACCCTGTGAGCCTGAAGAAGCTCTCCTTTCCTCTGCCTGTGAACCTGGAATCTTGTCACCAGTACTTAAGACACGCCCAGTTTCTTCAAGGTCAATAGAGGTGTTCTCCAGGAACCTCTTCCACAACAGAGGACTCCTCAGCAGTGCTAGTCTTCTCAAGATGGTGTTAGAAGCCGGGCGCGGTGGCACAAGCCTGTAATCCCAGCACTTAGGGAGGCTGAGGCAGGAGAATCGCGAGTTCAAAGCCAGCCTCAGCAAGGGGAAGTGCTAAGCAGCTCAGTGAGACCCTGTCTCTACATAAAACACAAAATAGGGCTGGGGATATGGCTCAGTGGCCGAGTGCCCCTGAGTTCAATCCCCAGTACCTAAATAAATAAATAAATAAGATGGTGTTAGAGGCAGGGAGGCTGCAGCAGTGAAGGAGGATCCCAGAGTAGTTTTGGAGACCAGCCCAGCCTGTCAAGGGAGGGCACAGGACACAGCCATGAGAACGTGCAGGGACAGCATCTTGGTTTCTCCTTAGGTGGTTCCTCTGCAGCCACAGCCTCTGGGCTGAATCCTCCATGCGCATTTTCATTAGAATTGGAGGCTTTGAATTCCAAACAATTTCCAGAGGTTCTGGAGGATTTAAGTGGTTGTGGGCAGGAGTGTGGATTTTATTCTGTGGGCACTGGGGAGCCCTGGCAGGTACTGGAGCAGGGCAGGGTCCTTGCCTAATGTATGTTGTGACTAGATGGCTCAGCTGTCACAGGGTCCTGTGAGGGACAGGGGTCAAAGCAGGGAGAGCCAGGCAGAAGAGAGAGGGCATGGTGGGCTGATGGGGCCTCCAAACACACGTTCTCAGAGCCTCTGCCGTGACTGTTTTGAGATGTGGTTAAGTGAAGGGTGAGGTCCTCTGGACCGGGGTGGCACCACATGCAATGACAGCACCCTTAAATGACGAGAGGAGACAGACACAGAGGAGAAGCCACACAAAGATGGAGGCAGAGGCTATGTGGTGCAGCCTGTCAGGGACTCTGAGTGCCAGGAGCCGGGAGCGGTGGGAAGCACCTTCCCTGGAGCCTCTGGGGGCCCTGCCCCCCCACCTGAACCTCGATGGGCCTCCAGGACTGAGAGTGAAACACAGAATTCGGGGCTCCCATCTGAAACTGGGGCTGGCTTCCTCCTGCTGAGAAAGAAAGCTGAAGGGCTGAGACCCCCACCTTGATGGGCTCTGCAGCTGGGAGCAGAGGGCTGCTGGTCTGGGGTGGCCATGCCTGCTCTTGCTCCTGCCAGCTCTAGCGACCTCTCTCCAGCAGGCGGGATGCAGGCAGAGCCCCTGGGCAAGGCCGCCTGTGACAGAGGGCCCAAGTCCCGGTTTGGAGTCTGCAACCTGAGGCCACTTGAGGCTGCAGACCTGGGACACCAGTTGCTTCTCCTCCCAGGTAATGTCCACCTGGCCAGGTGGAGGCTGGGTGTGCCCGTATGTCCTGGGAAACCGCTGGGAGGCCTGGGTCCCAGGTGAGGTGGGGCCGGCACCTCCCTGTCCCCAGGGCAGCAGACTGGGCACAGCCCAGTGGATCACCCTCTCTCTAAGCTCCAGGCCTGAGGCTCAGGGTTTGGGTGGGGACATTTCTGGACCAGGAAGGAACAGCTGAGGAGGCCAGAGATAAGCACCCTCCCAGGAGGCTGCAGACAGACCTGGCCCCACTGATCTGAGTCCAGCTGGAGCCACCCCAGAATCTTGCTGGGGGACCAGGAGGCTGGGAGGAAGCCTCTCTGGTGGAGCTTCCGCCTGCACCTCCCACGGAGGGAGGGCCCTGCCTGAGCATGCCCAGAACTGATGTGCCTTGCAGGCCAGGGTCACCGGAGCCTCACTCCCGGGAGTGCACATACAGGGGAGAGAAGCACACTGGAGGTCTGGAAGCACCCAGGAGTCCCCGGGAGCCACCTGGGCCCAGGACACGCCTCCTCGCCAGACTGCAGGAGACAAGAATCGCCTCCAGGGAGGGCCGCTCTGCAGCCAAGGGCACAGGCCCTCTGACGCTAGGGAGGAGCCTCAGGAGCCCGGGACACACCTGAGAGTCCACTGCAGTGTCTTCCGACCAGCCACCTTCCCTCTCGGCCTTTCACAGAAGCAGGACCTGAGATTAGCTAGAGTCAACTGACCCTTTCTTTTCCCAGGTCAGCGTTGCTTGGCCTGCTGTGCTGTCCACTTCTCCTTTTGTGTCTGACTTTACAAGGCCTTTTCTGTGAAGCCAGCTGCAGGACGGGCTGAGGCCTGGGGCACCCCCCCCCCCCAGCTCCTGGTGTGCTTGGCCTCCACACCCACATTTTGTTTTATGGAGTAACATGGCTGCAAGCCAGGGAGGCTCGGAGCCAGGGAGGGAGCCGGTCCTGCCCATGCCTGGACCTCGGGGGTGAAGTGCAGAGCCAAAGATAAGGCCATCAAGCCAGGCACAGGGGCCACACCTGTCATCCCAGAGGCCAAGGCAGGAGGAGCCAAGTTTGAGGCCAGCCTCAGCAAGTTAGATAGACCCTGTCTCAAAATTTTTTTTTTTTTTTTTGGTACTGGAGATTGAACTCAGGGGCACTCGACCACTGAGCCACGTCCCCAGCCCTATTTTGTGTTTTATGTAGAGACAGGGTCTCACTGAGTTGCTTAGCGCCTCGCCATTGCTGAGGCTGGCTTTGAACTCGCGATTCTCCTGTCTCAGCCTCCCTAAGTGCTGGGATTACAGGCTTGAGCCACCGTGCCCGGCTATCAAAATTTTAAACAATTAAAAAAATGGGGCTTGGAGGTGTAGTTCAGGGTCAGCCACCTGGCTAGCCCATGAGAGGCCTTGGGCTCCAGCCCCTGCACCAACACAAGACAAAACAAAAGCGATGGAGAGCATTGGGTATTGGCGGTTTTGGCTTCCAGCACTTTGCATGTTTCTGCTGGTTTTGCTGAGACCTCCAGCGGGACAGCAGTTGAGTCGCTGCCTTTGTGAAAGGCGCCTGTGCCCCAGGAATAGCAGTGCCAGCTGCCCAGGGGACGGCTCTGGAGATGGGGCCTTGGTGTTGCCAGTCTGGCCTTGAACTCCTGGGCCCAGGGCACCCTTGTCAGCCTTCCACACGTTAGCGCATGAAACCCTGGGCCTCCCTGTCCCCTCACCCTCAGATGCCCAAACCCTTGTTGTAGCTCAGGGTGGTACAAACGTTGTCTGTGCCTTTGTGGGTCTGTTTTTTTTTTTTTTTTTTTTTTTTTTTGGTACTGGGGATTGAACTCAGGGGCACTCGACCACTGAGCCACACCCCCAGCCCTATTTTGTGCTTTATGTAGAGACAGGGTCTCACTGAGCTGCTTAGCGCCTCGCCGTTGCTGAGGCTGGCTTTGAACTCGCGATCCTCCTGTCTCAGCCTCCCTAAGTGCTGGGGTTACAAGCGTGAGCCACCGCGCCCGTCTGTGGGTCTGTTTTTGTGGGACTCACATGTGTACACATGCAACTGTTTTTTCTTGTTAGTCTGTTTTACGTCAATTTAATCCTTAGCCCAAAGAGCCCAGGAAGAGTAGGAGGAAGCATGTTTCTTTCCTCGAATGGAGGAAGGCTCCAACACTGGCTGCAGCGTGGAGGGAGCCGAGGACCTGTGCTCAGTGAGAAGCAGACGCACAAGGCCAGTGTGTGACCCAGTGACAGGAGAATCCAGGACAAGGGTGTCCAGAGATGGACTGAGCCGCGGGTGCGGGGCTGGAGGGACGGCAGGCTCTCGTGGGGACGGCTTCCTTCTGGGGTGGCGAGTGTTCTGCCCTAGATGAAGTGCAGCGCAGGGGGTGGACATGCTGCAGCCAGCACGGTGCAGGCTGCGTGGTCGCGCTGCGTGGCCTGTGGCTTGTGCAGCTGCCGTGCAGTGAAGGGCAAGGCTCGGGACGCGCTGCCCAGACTCCCTACCCGCCGAGTGCCCACACACAGTGTGCTGGCCCGTCAGTGCTGCCCCCTGCTGGCTCCTGTGCCCTCATCCTGACGCCCTCCTGGGAGAGGCCTGGGAGGCAGAGGTGGGGCCGGCTCTAGGCAGCCCAGTCCCAGCCCTTTGTCCACCCACCCACTGTCCTGGTGCTGGGTGCACTCAGGGCTCACACACAGGGAAGTGCTCCACCACTGGGCTGCACCCCCTGCCCTTTTATTTCTTGAGACAGGGCCTTGCTAAGTAGCCCAGGCTGGCCTCAACCTCCCATCCTCCTGCCTCAGCCTCCAACTTGCTGGGATGACAGGCATGGCCCCTGCACTGGGCGTACCCAGTTCAATCGGATTCTGTATCACAATTTATTGGTTCTGCAGACATGCTCAGTCTCCACCTACCATGTCCCTCCCTGAACCCTAAGGGGAGGATCTGCCAGGGAGGGTCTGGTCAACTGAAGTGCCAGACAGGAGGCTGGGATGGCCAGCAGCCAATGACTCTCCTGATCCAGGACACATAGGGGGCCACAGCAGTGGCCACAGGAGGCTTGAAGGTGTTGGTGCAGGTCTTGGAGCTGAAGGACAGGATTCCATCCACCTGGCCTTGACTGCACACCAGGGGCCCGAGTCACCCTGCTGGAGGTGACAGAGCCTAGGTTAGCTTCTGCACCCCTGTGGGGCAGCAAGGTCCAGTGGGGCTTGAGAGGCACCAAGAGGCCACTCCCAAGCCAAGAACATCCTTATCCCCTTCCTTCCTGCCCCAGGGGCCTGCACGTGCCGTGGCCTTTGCCCTGGTCCCCTCTGGTATGTGTTCCAACCACAATTCTGCGCTCCCTCTGTGTGACCCTGGGCAGCTCATTGAACCCTTCAGGGTCAGTTTCTGCATCTGAGAAATCCCACCTTCAGGATCCCCAGAGAATGTGCCAGAGGCTGGCCCAGCTGCTGCCCTGGCCACAGGCCGTGGTGGGTGCAGTCAGGAGCCTGTGGGCCCCGTTAGGCTGGGCTGCCCCTGCCCACTACATGGTCACCTTGCAGTGGGCTTGGTTCTGAGAGCCGGCCACTGAGCAGAGCACACGGGGGTGATGCTGCTATGCCAGAAGCGGCTGTTGATGCACATCTGGGTGTCCAGCTGTTGCAGTGTGTGGGCCAGGCCATCACCGCCTGGCGCTCTCTGGGCAAGGCCAGGGGCTGGACGATCCTGCTGGGCCACACCTTCCTGTCCAGCTGTGGGGAAGAGAAGCAGGTGGGAGGGGGCCACAGGCAGACAAGGCTGTGTGTCAGGCCTGAGCCCAGCACCTTCAGCAGCATGCGGTCATTCTCCAGCTGGGGAGCTAGCACACAGGTTGGGTGCTGGATGGACACCTCAATGTGGAAGTGGGGTGTGGGCTGTGAGGTCACACAGCCCCAGCACCAGCCTTGGTAGTGCCATCCTGCCGGCAGCAGGAGCCAGGTGTGGATGACGCCCGTCTCATCCATCCCCAGCCAGTCCTTCCCATCTCCACAGCATCCAGGAAGCCTTCCCCCACTCCTGAGCCTGTGCACCTGGCAAGTGCCACCCTCCATCCCCCAGACCACCTGGGAACTGCCTCACCCAGGGCTGCGCCTCTACAGTTATTTGTTCCAAGGTCAGTGTGTGCAGACCCTCATGACTCTGGCCAGACTATAGAGAAACAACCTCCTTCTGCAGGATGTACAAGTGCATCCTTGCTATTACATGGAGGAATGGGGCCAATGGGGAGGGCAGCACTGAGACCAGGGCCTCCTATGAGCAACTGGATCAAGCTGCACCTGAGTCAAGCCACACCTGAAGTTAGACCTCCTTATGGACTTGTCAGTTACGTGAGCTAACCTCATTTTGTACTTCATTTATTTTTTTTATTTTTGTGCCAGGGACTGAACTCAGGGGCACTCGACCACTGAGCCGCATTCCCAGCCCTATTTTGTGTTTTATGTAGAGACAGGGTCTCACTGAGTTGCTTAGCGCCTCGCCGTTGCTGAGGCTGGCTTTGAGGAACTCGTGATCCTCCTGTCTCAGCCTCCCACACTGCTGGGATTACAGGCGTGCGCCACTGCACCTGGCTCCAGATTTACTATTCTAATGGAGTCCCCAGTGTCCCTTGAAACTCCCAGTGGAACACACAGGGGTTGCCCCAATCCTCCATTCCCCAACTCAGGCTCCATTACACAGACCCCATCAGCGGCCAGGAGAGAGGCTTTAAATGTGACCCTCTGCCAGGTGTAGCGGAGCACACCTGTAATCCCTGACTTTGGAGGCTGAGGCTGGAGGATAGCGAGTTTGAGGCTAGCCTCAGCAGCTGAGCAAAACCCCATCTCAAAATAAAAAATGAAAAGGGCTAGGGTGTAGCTCAGTTCTAGAAAACCCCTGGATCCAATCCCCAGTACTGTGGAGAGAAAAAAGAAAAAAACATTCTCTTTCATGCTCTAAAAAATCCAACTTCCTTGCCGGGCGCGGTGGCTCAAGCCTGTCACCCCAGCACTTAGGGAGGCTGAGGCAGGAGAATCGCGAGTTCACAGCCAGCCTCAGCAACGGCGAGGCGCTAAGCAACTCAGTGAGACCCTGTCTCTACATAAAACACAAAACAGGGCTGGGATGTGGCTCAGTGGTCAAGTGCCCCTGAGTTCAATCCCCAGCACCAAAAAAAAAAAAAGAATATGGGCCTCGGCATATTCCTGCCCAACACAGCCTGAGGGTGGAGGGACTGGGGGACAGTGTGTGTGTCACCCAGACCCCAGGGGAAGTGAGAAGCCTTTAACTCCTCTGCTGTGAATGACGCACGGGGCAGCAGCCAGCCCTGAGCAAGGGCTGATGGGCCCACAGCATGGCTTCATTAGCTGCACTAGTTGCTGCTGAGACCACGCTATCCTGGAGGCCCAGAAACACTGGAGCCGCCGCAGCAGCAGCGAGGGGAGACGGGGCGTCCACAATGCAGAAACCCAGTCCATGTGCAGCACTGGAGGGCAGTGCATGGGGGCGGGGGGGCGGCACTGTGAGCCCGGAGTGAGCACGCCTGAGCTCTGGCTGCCCTGCAGCAGGTCAGGGAAGGACACTAGGCTGCCCAGAGCCCTCTCCTGCATGGTGGCTCTGCTGGGTGCAGAACCCCCCTCCCCAGGGCTAGCCCTCTCATCACCCAGAGCTCTGCTGCCCCACTGAAGGTGAGACCCCCACTCAGGTCCTCTGGAGCCCCTTCCAGGAAGTGAGCATTTTTACGTAGTCAGAGAAGGCGCTCCCAAGCATGCCTGCCTTGTCTGCTTGGCTTGGGCTTCCCCTCAGATTTACTGTTCCAAATCAGGATGTGCTGCCGCCTCCAGAGGCGCTGTTTTTTCTTTTCCCTTTTTCTTGTGGTGCCAGGGATGGAACCCAGGGCCTCAAGTATGCTAGGCAAGCGCTTCACCACTGAGCTGCACCCCAGCCCATTCTGGAATAGGGTCTCACCAAGTTGCTAAGGGTCTTGTTAACCTGCCCACGGGCCTTGACCCTTCAATGCCTGGGCTTCCCATCTGGAAACATGCTCTCCAATCATCTGCACCTCCCCACCACCCACCCCAGGGTGCCAGAGCGCTAGGCCTGTCTCCTCCTCTCAGCTACCCAGCATCCCCAGGGCCAGCACCAGCAGTGGGGCTGAGCAGGCCTCCACCCTGCTGCAGGGACTCCTGTGCCCCAGGCAGCCTCCCCCTCCTGCTGAGGCCCCTCTTCCTGTGGGGACAAGTGGCACTCAGCCCCAACCTGCCCTTGCACATAGCAGCCTTTCCACCTCCAGCCTAACCCCAACCAGGGCACTGCAGACGGGGTTTCTAAAAAGACAAGGACTCTCAGACAGAACCACAGAACTATAATCATGCTCGTGAAATCAACAAACTTCCTCATCATCGTTTAATAGTGCTCAAATCCCGCCTCACACACCGTTAGGCTCCAGTGTCTCTGTGCTGAGGACAGAACCCAGGCCTGGTGCGCACTCTGCCTGAGCCACAGCCTGAGGCCTCTCCTCCCTGTTTAAGAAACAGTCCCCCACCTTCACTGTTCTGCCGAGGAAAGCTCTCTGGCACTAAAAGCACTCTCCAGCTGTGCCACCCCACCACCTCCAGAGCTTCTCTCCCCAAACCAACACTATCCTCTGGTCAAACACCCACTCCCGCCCTCTCCCACCGGGTCCTTCCTGTTTTGACTGTCTTTTGTGACTGGCTCAGAGGGGAGGGGTGGGCTGCGCCTGGCTGCCTGTGCTGCTAGCCTTCCAGGGCCAAGAAAAGCCAGAAGGAAGAAGGCTGGACGGACCCGCCCCAGGTTTAAATGTACAGCAGGGCAGTGTGTGCCTGTCACTCCAGCCACTCGGGAGGCTTGAGGACTGCAAGTTCAAGACCAGCCCAGGCAACTTGGTGAGACCCCACTTCAAATAAGTGCTGGGGACGTAGCTTCGTGGCAAAGTGCCCCAATTCAATCCCCAGTACCAAAGAAAAACAAAAACAAATTAAAAAAGCAAGTTTTAAACAGGAAATTCACTGGGCACAGTAGCCACCCGTTACCCCAGCAACTCAGGAGGCCGAGGTAGGACTGTGTGAGACCAGCTTGGGCCATTTAGTGAGACACCCTACTCCCTGCTTTATGCAGTACTAGGGAACCCAGGACCAAGAGCACGCTAGGCAAGCATGAGCCCCTGGGTCACCCCGAGTACTGCCCCAAATAAAACCCAAGCAAACAAAAGCTGTGGACTCAAGTGGCAAAGCTGCACCCACTAGCAGTGTGATCCAGGGCCTGCCCACCTGTGCCTGCTTGGCTCAGGCCCTCCTGGGCAGCAACCAACACAGCCCAGTCTGGTCTAGGCATATGCCCTTGATGTTGGGCATCCAAGCAATTCCAAGGCTAGTGAGTCCAATTCCTGAGTCCAGCCATTCTGGGGCTTTCAGTTGCACAGGAACAAGTGTCTGCCACCAAGGTCAGAGGCACTCTTGGGAAGCACCACTTCGCAAATGCAAAGCAAACTGGCTTCTGGATGTGGCCCTTTCCCCCAAAGGCAACTAGGGGGCTTCCATTCTCTAGGCTGGAAAGGTAGCCACCAAGCCCAGGGATGCGGCTCTGCCTGAATGCACCCTGGCCCACCGTGGAGGCACAAGGGACCAGCACCATGTGATGACCTCGGCCCTGCTGCCTCCTTGCAGGAGGGGTGGTCTGCCTTCTCACAGGCCGTTTTATTTAGATTTCAAACAAGCCACAGAGAGAGAAGGTGGCCTTGAAGCAGTCTGTCCTCTCAGGAGCTGGGACCCCAGGTCTCTGCTCTGGGCCTTGAAGCTGCTGGACAGGGCCCACCCACACGTCCCTGGCTGCCGTGGCTCCGCTGGGCTCTGCCGTCCCGGGAGCCGGGGTTGGCAGCCCAAGCCTGGTGGCTCTGCTCTGAAGCAGGGAAGCCCAGGAGCACGGGGAGAAAGGGAGTGGACACAGGACCTGAGGGAGCGGCAGGGCGTGAGGTAGCCTGCGTCTAGAGAGCCAGCGGCCGTCGTGAGGTAAGATCTGAGAGTTTATTGGTGGATGAGGTGTCAGGGCTCCTCAGCGCCCGAGTCGTCCTCGTCGTCCCCGAAGCAGCTGTCGGCCTCCTCCACCTCCCCGTCCTCGTAATAGTCCTCGTAGAACAGGTCCGCGCCCTCCTCGGGCGCCGGCGCCTTGGTCTTCACGCAGTACTCGGCCAGCGTGGTGGGCACCTTCACGCCATCGCGCTCTGCGTCCACCTTGGTCCCCAGGACCTGCTTCCTGGGGGCACAGGATGGGTGAGGGACTGCTCTGACACCAGCCCGCCCCCAGGGCACATCAGAGCTGCACCGCAGAGGAAGCCGGAGGGAGCACTGCCAGAGACACCCGGGTGCAGCACGCAGCCCCTGCCCACAGGAGCTGGCTTCAGGACGTCCAGAGCCACAGCCATGGGCAGACACTGTGGCCGGCCTCGGCTCCACACTGTGCTGCTGCCAGGCCACACCCAGGTGTCTGGACGTCATGAACTGCACACCACCCGACCCCAAGATGGGGCGCCAGGTTGGGAGCACTGCTGCAATGCCAGCCTGGGCTGCTCGGGGCTGCAGGTCACTAAGGAAAGGGTGGGGGCCCAGGCAGACCGACCCCAGCATCCAGCCTGTAGCTTATGGAGAAAAAACTGGGATGCACAGGAACAGGGACCACAGGGGAGAGCTGAGCCCAGTTGTGGCCATCTGTGGCCACAGGTCAGCAGATACTGCCCCTGGCTCCAGGCCTCTGCCTCGGGCACTGGCAGCCCTTAGGCAGTGCAGGGAGGGCGGGAGTGCCAGCTACTGTGGGCCTTCCCACCCCAGCCAGGGCTCTCCTGCTGGTCCTGCAGAACCCAGCAGGACACAGGCTCTTCTGAAGCCAAAAGATATAGCTGGAGCCAGGGGCAGGCAGAGCAGTAGCTGCAGGAACGGATCTGAGGGCTGAGGAGTCTGCTTTCACCTCTGCTCTGGGACTGCATGGGAGGTGGCAGGGAAGCTCTGGGCCAAGAGCCAGCCAAGGGCACAGGCACCTCCGAGGGCAGGTGTCGCAGGCGTGCCTCTCAGGACCACCAGCACAGGCTGTGGCCACCCTGCCCAGGACAGCCGCCCAGACACTAGGAGCACGAGGCAGACGCACAGCAGCACAGGGGCAGCACTTCAAGTTCAAGGCACTCTGCTCACAGGAAGCACCAGGGCAGCAAGAGGACAGGCCATGCCCTGTGGGGAAAGGGATGGGGAAGAGCCCTCGCTGTCGCCACATGTGCGTGACCACCCGGGACCAGCAGCAAGCGCACAGTGAGGCAGCGCATCTGCTAAGGGCAGCAGCAGTACGGGGGTGGGGGGCAGGGGGACAGGCAGCAGGCCACCAGAGGAGCAGGTCCAAGTGCCAGTCCACCAAGGGTGTGTTTGAGATGGTGCCTCACTGACCCGACTCCTGGGCAGTGGGGACAGGTTTATGCCTGGCTCCAAGGAATCTTGTCACAACCACACCAACCAAGGGGCCTGCCCCACAAGGTGCCAGCTTGTTTGGCGGCACTGGAGACAGAAGCCAGGGACACTCACCGCTGCGCTGCATCCTCTGCCTGTTCTACTCTGTTTTGAGACAGAGGTTCCTGAGTTGCTTAGGGCCTTGCTACGCTGCCCAGGACAGCCTGC
The DNA here is from genome assembly GCA_028644305.1 of Xerus rutilus. NCBI lineage: Eukaryota > Metazoa > Chordata > Mammalia > Rodentia > Sciuridae > Xerus > Xerus rutilus. The sequence goes on along the minus strand of CM053413.1, from coordinate 189,528 downwards.
AATCTGCGATCCTCCTGCCTCGGCCTCTTGTGCCTCTGGGGTTACAGGCGTGGCTACACCAAGCTATTATTTTTTATTGAAAGACAAATAACACGTTTGCCCAGCAAAAATGAGGACCCCAGTTAAATCTCCAGCTCCACAAAACACAAAGATAACTAATGAGTTGAGGGCTGGAGCTGTAGCTCACTGGCAGAGTACCTACCTACATGTGTGAGGCACTGGATCTGATCCTCAACACAGCATAAAAATAAATAAAATAATGACTTTTTAAAAAATAATAAGTTACGCCAGGCGTGGTGGCGCAAGCCTGTAATCCCAGCACTTAGGGAGGCTGAGGCAGGAGGATCCCGAGTTCAAAGCCAGCCTCAGCAACGGCGAGGAGCTAAGCAACTCAGTGAGACCCTGTCTCTACATAAAGCACAAAACAGGGCTGGGGGTGTGGCTCGGTGGTTGAGAGCCCCTAAGTTCAATCTCCAGTACCAAAAAAAACAAAACAAAACAAAACAAAACAACAACAATAAAAAAACCCATAACAAGTTGGAAAAGTATTAGGAGTGCTTGTTTTGGCAGCAACATATACTAAAAACAGGACAACAGAGGTGGTTAGCATAGCCCTTGCACCAGGATGACACAGATCCCTGAGGCATTCTGTATTTTTGAGGAAAGAAAAAAAGTACTTGGAAAAGACACAGAAAAGGGTTAAGTCCATCAAAAAATGAGCCAGCAGGGACTGGGGCAGGTCGGTGGCAGAGCTCCTGCCTAGCACACGAGGACCTGAGGTCCACAAACACCAAAATAAGGACGACAAACCCTGAAGAGGGACCACGGACAGCAAGAGAACAGGCAGAGAGGTGCCCGAGCCCCCGTCATGTGATGGCTCCCCCAAGTCCCCAAGAACCGACTTCCTTCACGGAGCCACCTCTTGACCCAAGCTTGTGGCCGTGCGGGCCAGGGTGCAGCAGGCTTGCTTCCTGGGGCACCCCAGGCTCCAGAACCATAGGCACAAAGGCAGGTGGGCAGCACACTGGGCTGCATGGCCTGTAGTGGGGCCAACAGGCCTGCCTGGCTGACCCACCCACCAGAAGCCACGGTCCCAGGGAGAGTGCTGCCCGGGAGGGGCACGGGAAGGACCAGGCATGCCAGGACCAAGTCACAGAGCAACGAGACGCTGGGAACCCTCGAATGCCGGGGGTGGCGCTCGCGCCCTACACCACAGGGCACAGACCTGCAAGCTGATGCCACGTGTGGACACATGCGTATGTGCTCACACACTATGCTTTTCTGTGACATAAGGAAGGGAAAAATACCATCGTATTTTCGAAAACAAAGAGGAGGCCAGAAGTTGGGGTGAACTGGCTGGAAACTTCTGACTCCGGTTGGTTTCCCTATCTGTAACTACTGGCCCTGGACAGAGGTGGCCTCCAGCAGGCAAGAAGCATTCATCAGCCGGTTAGTGGAAGTGGGTGGCCCTACTCTGGGGTCCAGAGCCCCGTGCTCACCGGATGATGTCTGTGTACTCCCGATCCTTCCCTTTACTCTCTTTCCACTTCCTGTACATCACTGAGGCGTCCACATTGGCCGGTGAGAAGGTGTTGGGCTCGTTGAGCAGGGAGATCACACTCAGGAGGATGGTCCTAGGGGGCAAGGAGGCTGGAGTGCAGTGGCTGCAGAACCCAGACTTCCATCTCTCTCAGGCCCCAAGTACCTTAGGCCTCAGCCCAGGAGCCCCTGATGCTCCCCTATGGGCACTGTCTGAACTGCTTGGACCTCAGGGCACACACCAGGCAGCAGGAGCTGGAGTGGACAGGGGCTGCTTCCAGACTGAGGGCTGCCCTCAGGGACACACAGAACCAGGAGCCCACCCTCAAGCCGGGGCTCCCAGGGTGAGCAGCAAGATGCCTTGGGATCTCCCCAGGGTCTGGTGTCTGGATGGGCAGCACTGTGCCACAGGCAGTGGGGACCTCTTCCCATGTGTCCTCAGGGTCAGTCCAGGGCACAGGTGCCACCAGACTTGCACAATGGGCCTAACCTCACCTGACGTTCTGTGTGGGGTTCCACCGCTCCGAGGGCAGCTCCCCACTCTGGGGGTCATCAACAGGTGGGTGGAGAATGGAGATGCACACGTCCCCTGTCTGAGTGAGGAGGGGAAAGAGTCGGTTAGGCCCAGCCAGGGTTCCCACAGCCTGGTCCACTGGAGGCAGGAGGCCACGGGTGGGGAGGCACCTGTGGAGGCGTGTGTGGCTCACCTCATAGATGTTTGGGTGCCACATCTTGGTCAGGAACCGAAAGGCTGGTGGAGAGTACGGGTAGTCGATGGGGAACTTGAGGCGTGCCTGTGGGGTAGGAACAGCAGGGGTGGCTCAGTGGAGCCTGGACCCCTAGCGGAGCTCCATTTCAGAGGGCAGTCTCTGGGTGTTTGGGGAGTGTGTCCCATAATGGACAAGTGACTATTTGGGCCAAGGAGGACCAGGGCCTGCTGCCCATTCTCCCTGCTGCCTGGAGTCAGGCAAAGGCCATGTCCACAACAGGCTGCCTCAAGCCTTTCTGGAGTTGCCTGCTGGGCTGATGCCAGCCCCATGAAGTGCAGCTGACTGGGCCAGGGGCAGTGCAGCTGCCAGAGAATGTGGGAGCCTCAAGACTGGCAGCAGCACCAGTTACCTGGAGACACATGGCTCAAGCTCAGCAAGGCACCTCTGTCCTCAGGGAACCTTATTCTTTGTCAGCGCCTCTCTGAGGGCTGCCCAGGCCAAGGGTGGGCACAAGGGGCAGATCTGAGCCACCTGCACAGTGGCCGGAGTGACCTTGGAACCTGGGTCTGACACTTGCCTAGCAGTTCCTCATGACTTCAAGGTACCTCCAGCCTTGTGCTGGGTTTCCAAGCCTGGATACTGAGCCTCACCCAACTAATCCCCTGCACCTCTTGTGTGAAGTATCTCTAGAGGTGCCTTTTACCAGCAGGCAAACCAAGGCTCACAGAAGAGCAGCTTGCCTGAGGGCGCAGAGCAAGCGAGCCGGGAGGAGTGTCTGAAGCTGGAAGGAGTGTCTCGGGGTCTCAGGGCTCCCCCCTGCTAGAGCACATGGCCCCTAAGAGGGTGAGGCTAGGTTGAGAGCAAAGCCCCACAGGAAGTGGCTGGGAAGTAGTGGTGGCCGTGGGCACCTCTCAAGTCTCCTACTTCCATACCCCCTTCACAAGTCTTTGCCCACACCCCAGTCAACCATGCCCAAGTGAGGGGAGTCCTGGTGGGTGGCAGAGCCAACCCTGGTCCCACACTGGCTTTTGAGGACAGATCTATGGCAAATATGATCCTTGCCTGGCAGCTCTTACTGTACAGAAATGGGATTATGCCCCTAAAGTCAACGTAGGAGGCTCTGCAGCTAGTTTGGTGGGCAGTGCCAAAGATCCAAGACCTTTCCTCCCTGACTGAAGCCTTGCATAGAGGCCTGGCCTGGCGCAGCCCGGCCCCAGGGCGGGGGTGAGTTACCCCATCCTCATAGCCAGCTGTTTCTCCTAGCAGATAAAAGGGGCTGGGGGTGCTAATACTACGAGGTGCCCTTGGAGGCTTGTCCGACTAGAATGCTCCATGGGTGGGAATGCAGGAACAGCTCCCCAGTAGACAAGGCTGCTGCCCTCAGTCACTGGGCAGGCGTGGTTAAAACATCAGCCCACAGTGTATTAGCCTGTCTTGGCTTCACCCTACAACTGACCCTGGCTTTGGTTTCTCTGTTTGTTCTCTTTTTATCTCTGGGGACTGATTCTGGGGCCCAGAAAATACTAGGACAAGTGTTCTACTACAGAGCTACTTCCCTAGCTCTTACTGTATTTTATTTTAAAACAGAGTCTTGCTAAGGTTCCTGGGCTGGTCTTCAACTTGCCATCCTCCTGCCTCAGCCTCCATTCTGAGGAGCTGGGATGACAGGCGTGCACCACCTGTTCCCCCACCCGGATAAGCAGGGTGACCCCAGTCGTTTCGCTGGCTGCAGAACAAGGTCCTGTGACCCTTACAAGAATCCAAAGCTACGACTAGGCTCAGATCGGTTAGGTCGAGAAAACTGCCCTGACTTTGGCCCGTGTTCTTTGTCACACAAGACAGAATCTGCCAGTCCAGGGGACAGCCCAAGGCTCCCTGCTCCCAGCAGCAAAAGCACCAAGGACCTGCTCATCCTTAAACTACCAGAGGGCAGAGAATATGCGTGGAAAGCAGACCTGGGACCCCAGAAGCCGCCCGCTCGGTGGAACCTGCGAGGATGGCGGCGTCGAGAAGCCTCCGGCTTCCGCAGCCAGCCCGGGGCCGGCTGGGCCTGCGGGCGCAGCACCAGGGGCGCGCCGACCCCGCCGGGGCCTCCGCGGAGACCCGGTTACATAAGGCAGGGCGGGCGCCGAGCCGGCCGCCGCCGCCAGGGCCGCCCGCTCACCTTGAAGTAGCCGCCCTCGTAGTAGGTGTTGGGCGGCCCGAAGATGGCCACCTCCCAGTTGTACAGGTCGCCCTCGTCCACCAGCGTCACCCGGAAGCCCTCCACCGGCTCCTCCTGCAGCCCCTTGAGCTCCAGCAGCAGCGCCTTCTGCGAGCTGGGCACTAGCGGCCGGGCCATGGCGGCGGCGGCGGCGGAGGGTCCCGGGGCCGGGGGCGCGCCGGGCCGCGGAGCCGCCGCGAGCTCGCGGGACGGGCCGGGCCGCGCGCCGGCCTGGGGGGAGCCGCCGCCTTCCTCCGCTACGCCGCCGCCGCCGCCGCCGCCCGTGGCCCCCGAGCGCTCCACCCGCGCCGCCGCCGCCGCCCGCCTCGGCCTGCCTCGGCCTGACCCGCGCGCCCCGGCCGCCGCGCCTGCGCGCCGCCGCCGGGCCCCGACTGCGCCTGCGCGCCCGCCCGCGGGGCACGCCGGGAAGCGCAGTCCGCCGCCCGCCCGCCCGCGGGGCACGCCGGGAAGCGGAGTCCACCGCCCGCCCGCGGGGCACGCCGGGAAGCGTAGTCCGCCGCCCGCCGCGCAGGCGCTCGCGCTGCCGCCCGGAGCAGAGCTGCGCCGCCGCCGAGCTTCGCGGACGCCTGTGGGCGGGAGGCGGGCCGCGCTGAGCTGCGCTGTCCGGTGCGGCCGCCTCAGTTCCGGGGGCGTTTTTTGTGACGTCCTGGCCGGGGTGGGGCCGTGGGCGGGACGGGGGCGGGGGAGGCCCGCCTGCTTTTCGGGGCTGGAGGAGGTGGGGTGCGCGGAGAGGGCTGGCGGTCCGCGGGCTTCCTGCGGAGCCGGGCCGAGCCTTCTGGACCACCTCCCCATTGGGCATCCTCTTGGCCGCTTTGGTTCCGCTCTCCTTTCAGGCTATGGCCCCACCTGGTGGATCTCGCCCCACCCCCCACCCCGTGATGGAGCCTGGCCTCCCCTTACCCTCTGAGTGGAGCCTGGCTGGTCCCCCCTGACCCCTCAATGGATCCTGACCCCCTACCCTGATCTCCCACCTTGAGGGTGTCCCCTAAAGCCCCCATGGAGCCTACGCCCCACCCTAGCACCCCACCTTGATAGAGCCTGGGCTCCACCCGGCCTGGTGGAGCTTGGACCATGACTGGACCCTCGTCTTTGAGCCCACCTAAGCCTTGTGTGAGCAGACCAGAGGAGGAACACACAGCCTTGCGAAGACCAGAGGTGGGGCAAACTGGGCTCAAGAGCCAGCTGTCCTTGGCCCTGGGCTCCCCTGACCCTGAGCTCTGGCCTGCTGAGCCCCGCCCAGATGCCCCCTAGCTGCCTGGACTTTGGAGCTGCCTGAGGCCTGTCAGGACCTGGCTGGCACAGGTGCCTCAGGCGGGTGGGGGCGTCTCCCTCAGGTCCAGTTCTGACCTCTGAGGCTGGCATCCCAGCTGGGGACTGGGGTGTGGAAGGCTCTGAGGAAGGGAAAACGTCAGAGGTGGGGTAGGCAGAGGAGTCTCAGCCCCGGGCCAGCGATGGCTCCAGATGCTGCACGGAGCGGTCCCACAGCCCTTCTCCCAGGCCCTTCTGCACCACAGCCTGGGGGCCTGGGCGTGTCCTTTTCGGGTTTGGAGTGTCCATGCACCCTGTTCTGTGGGGCGGGCTGTCCTTGCTGTCAGAGTTGGCCTGAGGCAGCTTATCAGTAAACGATAGTTGGAGTTGGCCTTGGCTCTTCCTTTGAGTTGTCCAAGTCTCCCCACACCCCTTGACCCCAGGAAGCCATGGGTGGGCAGGGGACCCCTGGGAAGCCTGCTCCCAGTCCTGGAACACCCTGGAGTGGGGTGCGTTTTCTGCCACAGTACTCAGTTTCCCTTTGGGTCCCCCACTGAAGGCTTAAACTGATCCCAAGCCCCAGCTGCAGGGCCAGGTTGTCCAATCGGCGTCCCAGCTCCCTGGCTGCAGGGACTGGCTCGGACATCTGATGAGATGCAGCTTGGGGACCTGCCTTGGGAGACAGAGCTGAGGTGGACAAGTTGGAGGGCTTGTTACCTTGTGGCCTGTGAACAAGATCAGCCTCAGGAAAGCTGAGCCCATGGGCAGAGAGGTGATGTTGAGAGTCCTGTTGGTGCTCCTGGATCTGCCATACTGGGGCAGCAAGGACTCTGAGGTGGATCAATGAGGGCCCCTGAACTGGATCACCCTGTCATCGGGACTGAGGGTCACCACGGGGTCCTGATGAGAGGAAGCAGGAGGGCCAGCATCAGAGGTACCACACCATGTGAGTCTGTGGCAGTTTAGCTCACTTTCTCTTTCCCTTTCTTTCTGCCTATGTACAAAACCTAAGTGCCGGGGACATAACAATTAATAAAACAAGCAGGCTCCTGCCTCAGGGACCCTGGGCAGAGGTGTGAGCAAGCAAGTGGACACGCTGCATGGGTGACAGTATTTCCTGAGTGTAAAAACGCAGGGCTGCTGGGCGCGGTGGCTCACGCTTGTAATCCCAGCACTTAGGGAGGCTGAGACAGGAGAATCGCGAGTTCAAAGCCAGCCTCAGCAACGGCGAGGCGCTAAGCAGCTCAGTGAGACCCTGTCTCTACATAAAACACAAAATAGGGCTGGGGATGTGGCTCAGTGGTCGAGTGCCCCTGAGTTCAATCCCCAGTACCAAAAAAAACAAAAACAAAAAAAACGCAGGGCTGAGGAGCCGGGCACGGTGGCCATGCCTGTCATCCCAGTACTTAGGGAGGCTGAGGCAGGAGGATCGCAAGTACAAAGCCAGCCTCAGCAACAGCAGGGCGCTAAGCAACTCAGTGAGACCTTGTCTCTACATAAAACACAGAATAGGGCTGGGGATGTGGTCAGTGGTCGAGTGCCCTGAGTTCAATCCCTGGTGCCAAAAAAAAAAAAAAAAAAAAAAGCAGGGCTGGCACAGCGGCCACACCTGTCACTTTCAATCCTGGAGGCTGAGGCAGGAGGGTTGCAAGTTCCAGGCCAGCCTGGGCAACTTAGTGAGGTCTTGTCTCAAAACAACAACAAAAAAAACCAAAACAACGCCTGGGGACGAGGCTTAGGGGCAGAGCACTCACACTGCACCCACTGGCCTGGCTGTGGGCTCCATGTGGGCCACACACCCGGCCCGGGTGGCTCCATTCCTCCCCTGTGGGCACCGATGCAGTGGGCACCTTTCCCTGAGATGCTGGGTTCAGTACCACACACAGCAGGGGACAGGGAGGAGGAGCAAAGAAACAGCAGGCAAGGGCCTGGAGAGGGGACAGCAGGGGGGTGTGGCCAGGGCTCTGGGAGGCACCTCCTGACAGGCGACCCTGAGTGGACCAGCACAGGCTGAGGACGAGCCCTGTGTCGCACAGGCCAAGATGGGGACCCAGGCGAAAAGAGCAGCGGGGTGTCTCAGCGCAACTTCCTGGAGACACCATGGTTGGAGTCCTACCTGGTACTTCCAAACCAGTGCCCTAGCGCTGTGTTCCCGAAGGACTGTGTCATGCTGTGTCACACCTGCCCAAGCCAGTCACGGAGGCCAGGGGCAGTGGCTTGGCCAGTGGGGTGACGCTGGTGGGACCAGGATGCAGTGAAGGGTTGGTGGTGGAACAGGAGGGCATCAGGGTCCCATGAGCCTACATGGGGAACTCCTGAGGACAGGAGAGGCCCCTAGCTGGCCACCAGAACACCTTGGAGATGGTTGGATGGCAGGGCAGCAGCTGGCCCGAGGAGGTTGGCCTGGCTCACAGGGTAAGGGCCCAGTGCCAGGGTCTCCTGGGCTGGCAAGCATTGGCCACCACTTGCCTCTGGGTGTCCTCTCTGCCTGGCTGGTGGCTCAAGTGGATGCACAAGCCCGGGCCCAGGTGGCTCTGTCCCTAACATCAGGGTACAGACTACCCCAAATCCTACGAGGAGAGTGCTGGTGGTCAGCATCCTGGGCAGCAGCTTCCCACGATGGAGCTTGCTGGGGAGCATGGGCTCCACACTCCACCTGCCTCTGGAGCCCGAGTGGGAGCGGGCCCCTGCTGTGCTCCTGGGTGACAAGCCTCTGCTGGTACTCCTGACACACCGACTTATGCTCCATCCACCTGTGCCAGACCTGATACTGGGCAATGGCTGGGCCACCCCACCAGTCTGAGAGGACAAGATTTAAGATCTTCCTTGGTGGGTCTCTCTCAGGCAGAATGGGGCTGTTGGAGTCCCGGGTAGGAAGGAGATGGAGGCCAGGCTCTGGGCATGTGGGGGACACCCACAGACACGTAAAGCCATGAAGTGCTCGGGGGAGCAGGAGGGACCAGCGGGGGAAGTAGCCCTGTGGCTCTGGAGGGGCCTGGCCCAGGCTTTGATTGGCCCCAGCCTGTTGGCCCTTGGCTGCCCACTGGCAGCTACCCTCCTCCAGGTGTCAGGTAAGGAGAGGTGGAGATTCCTCTGCTGTCCCTCGGGGTTGCTGCCAGCTGCCCTCTTTGCTTGACAGTTGGGGAAACTGAGGCCCAAGAGGAGCCACTGGAGTGGGCAGGGCTGTGGGAAGGGGTCTCCCTCTCCAGAGGAGCTGGCCAGTAGGGCTGGCTGGGCGGTGGGCCCACTCAGCACGTACACACACGCACGTGGACCTCCATAGACTTTATTTCGGCTGAGTAGGGTCCGTGAGTGTGGGTGCACAGGTGTGGGGGGTGCCGTGTCCTGATGCAGGGGTGGGAACGCCCTGTCCTGGGCTGGTTCCACGTGGGCTCAGCCCACTGGCTTGACCTTGGCGATGAAGAGGGCTGCTGCCTTCTCCAGGAACTCCTCCCGGGGCATGGGGGAGCTGGGTCTCCGGCCAGTTGCTGCATGGTCGAGGGCCAGTGCCAGGCTGTCGGGTCCCAGGCGCGAGCCAGCCTCCAGGTAGCGTACAGGTGCAGGGCTGTGGTCGCCGGCCCCCAGGGCCCCCTCAAGGGTGTCCAGCACAGCCTGCCCCACGCGGCGGTCAGTCACCGCCAGGCCTGGGGCCTCCAGAAGCCGGAACAGGGCTCCTGCCCGGGCCACAAAGTCTAGCAGCACAAAGCAGGTGAGCATGCCTGCGCGGAAGACGCCCCGCGGCACGGCCTCATGGTCGCGGCACTGGATCTTGCGCAGTAGCGGGGCCACCACCTCCTCGGGGGCCTCGCCCTCCCTGCAGATGCGCCTCAGCAGCTCGCTGTAGGTGCGGCCGTCCAGCCCTGGCTTCTTCCTGCGGCCGCCGGCGCTCAGGCACTCGTAGGCCACGCTGACGTTGTTGTTGAAGGCTGTCCTGCAGAGGGGACAAGGGTGGGGGCTGCGGCCACGCCTCCCGGGCAGACACCAGCCCACCCAGACCCCACCTCTCCTGGGTGGCCACCTGATCTGCCCAGGGACTGTCTGCTGCCCTCACGGGCTGGCTCTGGTCAGTCAGGAGCACCATCTCAACAACTCCACAGCAAACTGCAGGTCTGACTGCCCGCGCCTGTTCACAGGAACAGGGCCAACCAGGGGCTCCATCCCCACGTCAGCTTGAGGCCTGCGAGCCTGTAGGACGGAGTGCTCCCAGGGCTGTCCTGAGATCCCAGCAGCATGGGGACACTGAGGTTCTGAGCAGGATGAGAACCCCAGACAGGAAGTGGCTGGATACAGGCCTCATGCCGTGGGGCACATCACCCCACCTCCCCAGCATCAGCATCGTGGGGGCTCAGCAAGCGCTGGCCACGTGGGCCACAGCTGTTGCCCAGGTCAGGGTCAGGGATGGGCATGCCTGCGGAGTGCTTGCAAAGGCACTCCCGAGGCAGAGGGGGACCAGACCAGGCCTCCCAGGACTAGGCTCTTGGCCTCTTGGCCACCGTGTGCAGGCCTGCGCTGGAGGCCAGCAATGCAGGCTGTGAGTGCCCACCCAGCACCCAGACAGCCCTGGAGGCACTGGGCTCTCGGCCACCTCCCAGGGATGCCCCCAGTGTCCCCACAACAGGGCCGAGCAGACAGCGAGAGAAGTGGCAGCTGGGCAGCTCTGTCCTGCTGGGCAGTGGCACAGTCTGAGGAGGCCCCTGCCAGCCCTGCCCTGCACTTCCCACCCTCAGGCCATTCCAGGCTCAGCGCCCAGAGCCAGGCTCTCCCTGCCAGGAGGCAAGAGCACCCAAGGGACAGGCAGAGCCTCAGGTGTTTGGTCCTGAAGGTGAGGCACCTCTGGATCCAGTGTCCAGCCTGCGCCTGGTTTCCCGCTGCAGGCCTCAGGCACAGGATGCCTGCCCTCCCTCTTCACCTACTCTCTCACTGACTCCCTTCCCTGAAGGCTGCAGCTGGGGAGCCGCAGGAAGGGTGTGGCTCCTGGAGCACCCCTGTGCCCTGCAGGCATGCAGATCTCTGCAGCTGGCCCACCCCTGACTTTGGGGGGGTCCGGCCGTGTGGCCAGGGCAAGCCCTGCCTGGCTGAACCTCATCTTCCTCACCAGGACAGTATCAGCCTGGTCCTTGCATTTCAGATCCTTGGGAGGATGGAACAGACCTTGTGCAACAGACTCGGGACTGTGCCCACGTGTGGAGTCCCCCCACTGTGGCTCAGGAACTGTTTGAGCAGGATCCTGGCCCCATGTCCAGGAAGCACACAGCAGTGACCACAGCCAAGGCTCCAGCTCCATGACCAGGAGGCACACAGAGGGGTGACTGCAACTAGTGACATCAGGTGACACTCAGGGGCAAGAAAGGAAGGAGACACACCCAGGTGGCTTCATGCCCTGAAGGTGTCCTGCTGCACCACCCAGAGGTGACCAGTGCACAGAACCAAGGCAGGGAGCTCCTGTCTGGCCAGCCCAGGTGCCATTCAGCTCTGCTGTGCAGGCAGTCAGCCAGGGCAGCTTGCAAAGCTTGCCAGTGCTTGCTGGGAAGAGGACATGTCCACAGCCTTGAGAATGAGCAGCAAGGCTATTTCCACCTTTGACCAGTGGCTCTCAGTGGGGGACCCTGAGCCATGTCAGGGACATGTGGTGTCACAACTGGGGAGTGCGTGGCATGGGTGGGTGAAGGCCAGGGACCTGCACCCTGCACTGCCCAGGATACACACCAGAGTGGGCTGAGGCTGGGCCCTGGCCAAGACTGGCCAGTCCTCCATGAGTGCTTTACTGATGACATGCTCAGGGACAGTGTGCAAGTGTCCCTCTTGTCAGCAACAAGGTAGCCATGGAGGCCCCATGAGCTGAGCTGACTCCCGGCTCTGCCCTGTGGTGGCTGGCATAGAGAGGGCTGGGGTGACTTCTCCTAGACCTGACATCTCCAGCTTAGCCCAAGGTACTAGGGACAGCACAGAGTCACGTAGCCTTCGGCTTCTGCTCCTGTTCCACCAGCCAAGAGCTCCTGACTGAGAAGAGGAGGCAGTGGCCTGAGGTGTCCTAGGGAGGACAGGAGCAGGCCTGGTCCCACCAGCACCATCACACGCCATGGAAGCCCGGGAGCCCGTCTCATGCATTCACCTCTGACTGGTGCCTGGGCAGCCAGGTAACCCCAGGGCCTGCACATCTGTTGCAAGCTCGCACTATCTGCCTCCGGTGCCCCTGCCACTCTGAAAGACCTCCAGCCAACAGCTGTGACACTCCTGTCCTGAGGGGCCAGGAACCCCACAATGTCATCCAGAACCTAAGGCAGGGGCCTTAATTGAGAAGAGGGTCTTTGTGGATGTCATTACTAAGACGAGGTCATGCTGGAGCAGGATTGGCTGTAAATCCAACACCAAGTGCATTCAGGACAGGCAGAGGGAAGGCCAAGTCGGGGGACAGAGAGATGGAGTTATTCAGTCACAAACCAAGGTACATCAAGGACAAGAGCAACCACCACGCTGGAAGAGGCAGGAAGGACCCTTCTCTAGAGCCCCTGGAGAGAACACGACCCTGGTGACACTGTGATTTCAGATTTTAGGTCTCCTCAACTCTGAGAAAATTGGTTTCTGTTGTTTTAAGTCACTAGACTCATGGTGGTTTTTTTTTACAGCAGTCCTAGAAGATGTTTTTCTTTCTTTTTTGTACCAAGAATTGAAAACAGGGGCACTTAGCCCTGAGCCACACCCCCAGCCCTTTTTAAAATTTTGAGTCTGGGTGTTGCTAAATTGTTTAGAGCCTCACTATCTTGCTTAGGTTGGCTTTGAACCTGTGATCCTCTTGTTTCGGCCTCCCAAGCTGCTGGGATTACAGATATGTGCCATCATGCCCACCAGCCCTTGGAGATCAACATAAATATCTTCATCTGTGACATCTATGGGACCAGTTCTTCTGCAAGGCTTGACCTGAGCAACCACATAAGGCAGCCCCGCCGCTGAGCAGTTTTCCTCCTCCACGCGGCTTTCTCCTGGCTCCTGTCTTCATCTCTGGTTTTGCCTTCCCACCCTTCCCTGCGGGCTCTTCTCTCCTGAGACCTTCTCAAATCCTCCAGTTTACAACCTCCCCATCCAGCCCGGTGTCTCAGGCACAACCCAGCCCACCTTCCCGCTGTGGGTTCCTGCCACGGAGCCAGTCCTACCCCCCTGCACCCCCATCAGTTCCACCTCCTGCCCACCTGGCTCCTCTTCCCACGCCCCAAGCTCCCCTCCCTGGCTGTCATCTTGGGAATCCCTGAGCTACGTTCAGATTCCCCAGCTTCTCCGACTCTTGGGCAGGGCTGCCCTGGGGGGGGGGGGAGCACCAGAATCACCAGGAATTTAGACCCTGAGCATGGGCTGAGGCGTACCGCATTCTGGTGCACCCCTCCTAAGCCACCCCGCAAATGCCGGCCTCAGCCTCTGCTTCTGGGGACGCCAAAGACACGGGCCCACCCGCCCCAGACAGCCGCGTGTCTGATGCTGATGCTGCATGTCAGTCGGTTTCCCGGTCTGCTGCGACCCTTGCGCGCTCGATAGGAACTGGGCCACCTTGGGGACTCAGAGCTGTCCCCACTCGGGACACAAGCCGGCAGCCCCGGCTTGCTAGCTCATCCCATTCCAGGCTTTCCTCCCGCAGGCCGCGCGACTTTAGTCAATCTCTAGGTTCAGTTATTCGTTTATGGCTGCAGGGACACGGGTGCCCTCCGACCTAGAAAGCTTCCAGCTCCCACAGAAACCTGCACCAGCCGGCAGCCAGCACTGAGGGCAAAGCACCGGCTCCGCCCCGCCCAGGAGGCGCGGACTACAACTCCCAGCACACTCCGCGCCGGGCATGTAACGCAACACAAGCCCACTGACCCCGCCCAGGAGGCGCGCGAACCACAACTCCCAGAGTGCCCCGCGGGCCCCACCCTTTGCCCCGCAATATGCCGGGAACTGTAGTCTGTCCGCCGCCCCGGCCGCACCTCTGTGAGTGGTGAGCCAGGCGAAGGTGCCACAGTGCGCGGCCCAGGCGCTGCTGCTGCAGCAGGAGCTGTCCCGGGGGCTCCCCGGCGCCGCCGCTTGTCGGAGAGCGCAGGCCCATGTTCTCGAAGTAGTGCGCCAGAAAGGCGATGGGCTCCTCGGGCCGCGCCTCCAGAACCTTCAGCAGAGCCGCGCGGAGCATCTCAGTCACGCCGACCTGCCGCAGGAAGTCCTCCTCGTTCTCGGCCGCCGCTGCCGCCCGGGACACCGACGGCCGGCCGTTGTCGGTGAAAGTGGCCGCCGGTGCTACTGCCGGCCGCCGCTTCTCCACTGCCGCCATCTTCACTGAGGGCAGCGGGGCCGGAAGCGCCGCCATATCCCACGTGCCCCGAGTTTCCTGGGTAGCCATCTTAGTTAGGGGCAGAGGGCGCCTGAATCCTCCGAGACACCAGGAAATCCTTGGGTCCTGGCTGGTATTCTCATTTTACTTCTCTCTGAGTGTACCGAATTGACCTGGTTTCGGCCGGAAACAATTCGGCCAGACTTTACAAATGGTTGCCCAGAAAGGGCTTGGTTTTTGGCATGAAGCTGTATTGCTTGCCATCTTGGTAGTGGGCGAGTCCTTCATTAGCATGGTCTCCTAGCAACGTTCTCCTTGGGTACCAGAAGAGTCCAACCTAGCGTGCGCCAGAATGGACCCTCCCCGACTCCAGGGCCTTCCGCAGAACCTTTTCTGATGTTTTCCGGAGGCTTTGGGCTCAGGCTGAGCTCCTCCCGGCCTTTGGCCTGTCTCGGTCTGAGAGTAGAGCACACCTTGTGGTCCTCATCCCGGCCATCCTCCAGCTGTGTTGGAGGTCCGTTATGGCCCCACGCGCTCTTACCCGGCCTAGCAGTCTGTTTGCAGGGTGCGGACCTAGGCCTTTACCCTTCCTGACCACCAGAGGGGGCATTCTACCGCCGCGTCCGCTATGGTTTTAAACCCTTTCCAGGCTCCCAGTGCACGCGGGCCAGGGTCCCTCCTTTACGCCTGGCATCTCCGACCTTTGTTAGGCTGACCTCATTGCCATTCGTTCTCCGTCCCGCCCACATCCCCAGCCACTTAAAGTCGTGCAATTTCCCTCAATAAGCCTCTGGTCCTTGTCTGCCCGCACTAGCCCCCGCCAAGTACTTTACTGGTTGTCAGGGGACGCATTCGTTAAGCTCCGGTGCGCCTTGCCTGGAAACAAGCACCAGGTGCTGCGTTCTCAGCCCAGGCAGGCGCGGGCCCCAGCGCTCCAAGAGGCGCGCCTCCCTCTGGGGCAGCCCGGTGTGCGGGACGACAGGTGTGGCGCCAGGCTTCCCACACGACAGGAATGACCAGCGGTTAGACCAAGTGGCCTTTATTCTCCAGCTCCAGGCCGGGGGTGGGAGGTGAGCCCAGGGCGGAAAGCTCAGCCAGCCGGGGAGGGGGACTGCCTGTGAACTGACCCCCAGTTAAGGGGTCAGGGTCGGCCCTCTCCTGCCTAGAGCAGCTGGGTGCAGGGAGAGGCCGCGCGGCCCCCAGAGTCGCGCAGGGGCAGGAGCTGCAGAGAGGCGGCCGCGCGGCCGGGCGTTGACAGCGTCTCCACAGGCGGTAGGCGAGGGGCGGCATCAGGAGCAGCCCCAGCACCAGGCTGCCGGTCCACAGGGCGGCGGGCGGTGGGTCAGCCTCTGGGCGGGGGCCGGGCGCTGGAAAAGCGGAGGGGCGGTCAGGAGCGCCGCCGCCCAGGTCCTGCGGCCTCCTCGCGGCCTTCACGGCGAGCCTGTCTAAAGCCACAGAGGAGCGGCGCCCCCTGCACGGGAAGTGCGGCGGAGTAGCGCCGACCTGAGGACCGCGCGGCGCTTCCAAGACCAGTGCGGAAAATCCAGAAAGTTAAAAAGAAAAGCAGCAAATATCAGATTCCCACTCGTGTTCACCCGTTGGAAGGAGGGCGTTCGGAGTGTCTTGGGCTCCTTAAAATATACTCATCACACTCGCTTTTGCTTTTTAATTCTCTGCAGGGGTGGGACCAGGGCCTGGAGCACAGTTGCCACCCCTGGACTCAGCCTGGAGGCTGCAGCCGGGAAAGCCCCCTGGACAGATGGGAAAACAGGCACCACAACTTCTCACCTAAAGTTTTGATCCAGAGAGTCCACCCCTCCCAGCCCCTTCTCGGGCATCAGAACTCACAGGTTTTTGGGATCACCTTCTGGCTGGGCACATAGAGGCTGGCCACCTGGCCACCTGGGTCCAGGCGACACTGGAACAAGCCCTCAGTGCTGGAGCCGTCTCGAGGAATGTTCAGCCATGCCCGGGCCCCTGCCTCCCTCCTCTTGTAGGCTGCCAAGCCCCCAGGAGCCAGGGTCCAGTGCACGGCCATGCCAGGGCCACAGGCTGTCTCACACAGCAGCTCCCACCCGACCTCTCCATCCAGTGCAGGCTCCAGAGGCCAGTGGATCTCAGGGCGGCAAGTCCTGGTGGAGCTGCTAATCCTGGGGGTGGCTGTGGAGCCCTGCTGGGGGGTGGCCTGTGGGGAGGTGGCGTTGGGGGGCTCTGATGAGGTCGGGTCCGGAGGCTCCAATGAGGTCTGGCTGTGCAAGACTGGGAACAGAGCGACCATTGCTGCTCACTGTTCAAATCTGAGGCTCCTCTCCCCGTTTGGACCCCCTCCAGCCCCTTGACCACTGCAAGGCTGAGTAGTGGGGACAGGACTGTGTGGCCCCGCCAGCAGCCTTATCCTGTCCTGCTGCTGCTGCATGTGCCTGGCTTCCTCAGCTGTGAAAGGTGCGGGGCCGTCACCTCCTTGGCTGCGCAGGGCTAGCACACGTGCCCAGAACACCTGGTACCATGGAGTACGAATGGGGACGGGGTGTGGGCTGATGCCCTGGGAGCATCGCAGGATCCAGAAAACGCCTCTGTAGGAGGGCCTGGCAGTCCTAGCAGCTTGGGTGCTGAGGCAGGTTCAGTTCCAGCCTCAGCAACTTTGGGAGACCCTGTCTCAAAATTTTTTAAAAAGAGGGCTGGGAGCTGGGCGCGGTGGCACGTGCCTGTAATCCCAGCACTTAGGGAGGCTGAGGCAGGAGGATTGCGAGTTCAAAGCCAGCCTCAGCAACGGCGAGGCGCTAAGCAGCTCAGTGAGACCCTGTCTCTACATGGAACACAAAATAGGGCTGGGATGTGGCTCAGTGGTCGAGTGACCCTGAGTTCAATCTCCAGTACCAAAATAAATAAAGAGGGCTCGGGATGTGGCTCAGTGGTTAAGCACTTCTGGTTTCAATCCTTGGTACCACAAAACAAAACCCATCTCTGTGCTCCCCCTCACACGGCCTTGGGCTTCCACTCAACTTCCCAGCTCTTTGTTAGAAAATGGGGCCCACGGGCCCTAGGGAATGGGAGTGCCAGGGGGAGGGTGCCCTGAGCCCCTCAGGGATGTTTCTGAGGCTTGGAGATGTGCGCGGGATCCACCCAAAGACAGGGCACTGCCTGTGCTCCTAGTGTCCTGGCTGTTGAGGACATCACTGTGGATGAGACACATGTCCCTTGGCAATGCCATTCGTGCGGACAGATAATGGGAAAGAGTAGAGCATAGGACGTCAGGTGTTGAAAATGTGGTGGAGAAATGCAAGGCACAGGAGAAGGAGTGCGTGTGTGCCTGTGGGGCTGGGTGGACGGGAGCCTCACTACGGTCACATTTGAGCAGAGATGTGAGAAAGGTGAGGAGGAGCTGGAACCAGGTCTGGAAAGGTACTCCAGGCAGAGGGCACAGCCTGTTCAAAGGCCCTGAGGCTGCAGTGAGTTTCATTGTTGTGCTGAGGTACGTGGGGGGGCCGAGTGGCTGGATGAAGGGCAAGGAAGGTGTGGCTCAGGGTGGACCTGAGCTTTGGCCCTAAGGGACGTGGAGGGATGTGGGAGAGCAGGGCTGGATCCTGGGGCTGGCACAGGGTAACAGACCAAGGATGGATCCCGAGACAGACTGTGTGAACAGCTCCTGACCAGGATGTACAGGTGGAGTGGATGCTGCTGTCCAGGCTGGAGAGTGGTGGGCCTTGGGGATGCCAGGACCCAGTAGGCTCACCTGGAAGGGCCCGGTAGTGGTTCAACTCCAAGCCAGGGAGCCTCATGGTGGCCTGGCAGTGGAGGGTGGGTGGGGTAGGAGTCCCCAGGGGAGGCAGCAGCCAGCGCTCTGTCACCCGGAACAGCAGGTCCTCTGTCTCCTGGGGGTCCTCCTCCTCCTCCTCCTGTCTGCCTAGGGCCTGGACACCCTCCAACTCTCTGTTTCCGAGAAGCAGGGAGAAGGACAGGGTGTCGGGACCAGCTGGAAAGACGCTGTGGGCAGTGCAAGCCACCTCCCGGTCCCGTCCAGGCACCAGGGTCGCTGGGGTTACATTCAGCTGGTCCGGGAAGGCTGTGGGTGGAGGGTGTGCGCTCAGGGCTGAGCCGGCAGGTCAGATCTGGACCAGATGGTGGGGGACTGCGGCCCAGGGCGAGGCTATAACTGGGTACAGGCCACACCCTGGCCAGCTAGGATGGGAAGGGCTCGGAGGAGCCAGATGAGGGTCTGGGGGTGGACCAGGTGAGGGTCAGGGAAGAGGGTTTAAAGACTGGCCTGGGGAAGGGGCGAGGCCTCACCGAACACCAGGAGTTGCACGGTGCGCTGGAAGGTACGATCCCCGCAGGAGCCCACGCACACGCGCGTGCCGGCGGCCGACAGCGAGGCGTTGTGCACGGTGAGCACGCTGCGGCCCGCCTCTGACAGCACGCTGCCCAGGCGCGTGTCCAGGCCGCGCCACCGCACTGTGGCCGTCCCGTGCGCGCAGGCCAGGCTGCAGGTGAACTGCTGTGATGCGCCCATGGCCACGGCCACCACGGGCTCCTGGGGCTCCACGCGCAGGGGCTGGCCTGCGGGGACGCAGCTCAGCCCTGTGCGAGTCCCGCCCCGTGCCCAACTTCCACCCAGGCCCCAGGACTGTGGGATCCAGGGCGGCCCCAGTCCCCATCCTCCCCATCCATCCCCTCCTTCCCCCCTCAGCCCCTCCCTGCTCACCGCATCCCGGCTGGAGGAGCCCCAGAGAGAGGGCCAGCAGGAGGGCGAGGCCCTGCTCCATGCTCGTCCCCAGTTCTGCCACCGCGGGAAACGGTTTAAATAGCGGCGTCCGCTGTTTCCCGCCGCCTGCGACCTGCTCCTCCGCCCCTCCTCCGCCGCCCCCCGGGGGTTTCCCGAGGGGCTTTCCTGACCCGACCCCTGAAGGCCGCTGAGAGGCCGAGGCTGGGGGCCAAAGGTGGGGCGGGGACCCTGGACCGATCGGAACCAACGGGTGGCAAGGTCTGGGCCTGTTTGATGGACGGGAAGGCTGAGGATGGAGCCCGGAGCGGGTCATGGTGAGGTCAAGTGCATGGAAACCGGACAGCACGGGAGCGCGGACACCCTCTCCCGCCCCACTGGCGGGTCTGCGCCTTCACCTCTGCTCCGCAGCCCGTGGGTTCCGGGGCGGGCATGGCCAGTTTTGCCTGGGCAGAGTCTTGTGGGTCAGGCGGTCCTGGGCCGGGGCCTCCCCTGGGTGATGGTGCTGCATGGTGGGATCTCCTAGGGCTGTGCAGCTCAGCATCTGGGGCTCCTGAGCCGGGGTCCCTGGCTGTCACAGAACTGTGAGGCCCGCCAGTTCCTGGGGGGCTCCCCAGCTCCATCCCTCACAGTGGCAAGGGCCGGGCCGACCTGGCAGGCCTGAGGGTGCCTGAGCACCAGGTGGGGGACGCCTTCCCTCTGGGATGGACCCTGGCCTCACAGCAGCCATGAGTCTTGAGTCGCCTTATCCCCCTTCCTGCTGAGATGAGGGCACTGCCCCTGTTTCCCTGCTGGCTCTGCAAGGCCTGATCTTCCCCAGCCCACCCGGCACCCACTGGGACTCAGAAGCCCCGCTGGCATGCCCAGTCTCCAGGCTGCCTGCCCTCCCTGCAAGCCTCTGCGGGCGCTCCTTTAAGTTCTGCTCAGACTCTGGGTCCTCCTGCCTGCCAGTCCCCCTTCCCCAGGGAAGGGCCTTGTCTGTCCTGCTCCACCATGACCCCACCTGTGTGTGCATAGGACAGACAGCATCCTGGCCTGGCCTCCTCCGACCTCAGGGTGTGGCCTTCAGGAGAAGGTGGCACTGGGGGTCGTCTTCTGAGCACCCATGTCAGAAGCAGACTGAGGTCCAGAGAGGACTGGGAGTGAGGGACCCTGGTGGCCTTGTGTGAACCTGCCCCCCCCCCCGCCCCCGCCATGTGCAGTGCCGGGAAGATCCTTGCAGGAAGGTGGACTCCGAGGAGCTGGCCCTTCCCGGGAAGCTGGGCTCTTAACCCCATTGGGGGGCCACAGGCATGGTGAGTGGGCCACTTCCCAGCCCTGACCTGACTTCCTACTGCCCTCCAGCCCAGAGCAGTGGGGAGGGGTCAGGGCGCCAGGCAGGCTGAGGCCCCAAGGGCGTGTTCCCAGCTCTCCTCCCAGCCCAGCCCTTGCTGGACGACCATGGTGCTCAGACCAGTCTTCACCTGTGGACCTGAGCCTTTCCTGTATACACTGGTCAGAACGGAGGTGTGCTAGGCCCAGGGGAGGCTCTGGGCAGAGGCCAGAGGTGGGAGGGGGACAGAGACAGAGGGAGACACTGGGAGACAGAGATAGGGAGACAGATAGACACAAAGAGAGATAGAGACAGAGATAGAGATGGACACAGGCAGAGACACAGAGACATAGGCAGAGATAAAGAGACAGAGAGATAGAGACAGAGACACACAGAGGCAGAGACAGAGAGACACAGGCAGGGATAGAGAGACAGAGAAGGAGACAGCAAGAGGCAGGGGTCTGGGGCTGGGTTCTGAGAGGTCCAGGGAGGTACGAGCAGCCAGAGGGCCCTGGGCCTCAGGTCCTTGTCACATGGCCAGCCGGGCATGGGCTGAGCCATGTTTCCTGCCACACCTGGACACCTGGGGCTGCTTCCTGCAAGTCCCAGGCACTGACCCCTTTCCTGACCCCCTTCCCAGCATTGCCCTGAGGGAGGAAGTGCTCATAGCCGGGCAGGAAGCCTCCTTCCATGGAGGGTCCAGCCTCCCCAGAGACCTAGCATCCTGGCTTCCCTGTCCAGGCCTGGGAGGAATGTTTCCTGGACACACCCCCAGACCCCCATAGACCCTCCACTCACACTCCCCTCTGGGCAGTTCTGGTGGGAGCCCCAGGCCTGGGACATGCACCTCCACTCTGTGGGCCTCAAGGAGGGTGGGGACCCACAGCAGGGTGGCTGTGAGAGGGCGTCATTTAGTAAATAGCTCAGTGGGCTGGGCCTCAGGACACCCCAGGCCTCCACCTGCACAGACGTTCTTCGGGAAGGACTGGGGTCCTGGCTCCACGCTGCACCTCCGTGCACTCAGCCCTTCCTGTGGCTGAGTCACACCAGGGGCCTGGCCACGGGCTGAGGGGGATGACCACAGGGGTTGATTCCACGTTTTTCCTTCTCTGGAAAGCTGACTTGTGTTTGGCAAAATGGTGCGGGCAAGGAGCCTCAGAGCCAGGGGTCTCCACGCTGGGGATGAGAGGCAGTGAGAGGAAGAGGCCTGGAGACATCACAAGCCCATTGCAGCTGAGGCGAGGACTGACATTGGCTTTGCATGGCCTGCTGAGGCCTCTGTGGATGCTGGCACTGGGTTCAGGGAGGAAGGGTCAGCATGGCTGGCTCTGGTCCCTGGAGGAGTCCTTGGATGAGCTGCCCACCTCTGCTGGGTGGGCTGTAGGCCAGCCTCCCTGGAGGCTGTGACCACCTCACTCCTTCCAGCCTGGCTGGCTTGTCCACTGCCTGGGGCAGGCTGGGCAGACAGCACAGGTCAGGCAACCCCAAGGGAGTTGAATGTCCTGGTCTAGGGTTGTCCTTGCAGCAGTCACTGGGCAGGGAGCGTCTTGTGGTCTGAGCGGCACAGGAGAGATCGGGAGCCTCAGGGGTCCCTGGGCAGGAGTCACCGCACCCAGCTCTGGGACGGGGCAGGCAGGTGTGGCTGTAGGCTGGTGCTGGGGCAGGGCAGGCCTCAGGGTGTGCGGAGGTAACAGGTGGGCTGAAGCACTTGAGTAGGACCTGTGGCCTGACCTCCCAGAGGCCCCACCCTGTCCACTGGACTGACCGGCTTGGACCCCTAACCTTAGGTCTCTGGTGACCAGCCTGTGCCCTAGATACTACCACACTGGCTGTCCTCCAGTGGGAGTCCCTTGCTGTTGGGGCTGGCTGGGGGGCAGGTGGCTAGGGGACATTAAGGGCCTTGGGGAGCTCCTGTGGCTGGCTGGTTGTACTCAGGGCAAGAACGGTCCCCAGTCTGCAGGGAGCACAGAGCAGGCACCACAGAGGAGGGGAGCTGGCACCACTGCCTGCTGCCCAGTCAGCAGTCGGTCAGTGGCCCCTGGCCAGTGGTGACAGGACATGTGTATGGGCTTTGCCTGCTGGGACATTCCTCAGCCAACTGCAAGGCAGTCTCAGGACAAAGGACCCAGGACAGCCTGCCCTGGAGATGGGAGGTACAGAACTGCCAGCCTCGAAAGTTGAAGCTTTACTGGAGCTAATAGTGTCCCCCAGACTCATGTCCACCCAGAGCCAGTTAATGTGGTCTTGCTTGGACATGGTGCTCTGCAAGTGTGAACAGTCAGTGACTGGCCTGATGCAGTGACGAGTGTCCTCGTACGAACAGACCCAGGCTGTGCATCCCAAGGTGGCGTGATTCTCAGGTGGACACAATGAGACAGATGCATCCTATGGCCCCAGACCTCCTGCTGGACGTCCACCAATGTAGAGAGACAGCAGAAACCCCCCACAGTGCCTGGGTTCAGAGTGCTTCGCATTTTAGAGTTTCCAATTTTGCAGTATCTGATACACTTTACTGGCTGAGCATTCCTAACTCAGAACTCTGATATGAAATTCCCCAGAAGCTTGAACAGTGTTGGATTTCAGAAACTGGAGTTAAATAAACACTATTTACAGCAGCATCAGAATGTCAAGAGGCAGGGGCTGGGCTGCAAGCGGCAGCTGCTGGAGGATTCTGGCTGAGTAAGGCAGCTGTCTCAGGCCCTGCGGCTGGGGCCCCACTCTTGGCAATGTCCCTTCTTCCTAGGAGGGTCAGTGCAGCGTGGACCAGAACCCCACGGCATTCTGTGAATGCCACACACGTGCTGCTGAGTCCCCCCGGGGGGCGGGTGCCCGTGTGGTGCCCCAGAGGGATGGCCGCAGCATGTGGGTAGCCAGTTCTGCTCTGGTCCTGCAGTGGGCCCGCCATCACTGCAGGGCCGGGGGACACCCCGCACTGTGCACTACTGCCACCAAGCCCAAGTGACCCTGGCCAGTGTGGGTGGGTCTCCTCAGCACACCCTGGCCCATCCTCTCAGCACCCGAGTGGGAAGCCCAGGCTGCGGGGAGTTCTGCCCGCCCTGGTCCCACACTGCCTGGGTGGGACCTGGCAGGCAGGTGTTCAGTAAGTTTGTGGAACACAGGTATCTGGCCACTTGACCAGCACCCAACAGGACGACGGTGAGTTACCTGGACACCCTCAGCTTGGGAGATGTGGAGTCCCTGGCCCCAGAGGAGGAGAGGCGCTCCCTTCAGCCAAGCCCCTCAACAAGGAAACAGCCCAGAGAGGGGAGCACCACCTCTCCCTCCCTGGCGCCTCAGCTTGAAGCCGTTTTCTTCCCGCTGCCACTGGCGAGAGCAGGAGGCTCATCCTGCTGCCAACTTCTCGGCCTCCACCATCAGGTGGGCTCCACACGCTTCCTCTTCCTGGGAACACACTTCCCCAGGGCTCATCCTAAAGGTGTCCGTTGTGTGGCTTCAGGGCCTGGCCTGTGCCCTTAGCTGTCCACTCCTGACCTCTTGGCTAGTGCCTCTGGACCAAAGCGGCTGGAGGGCACCCCTCACTTCTCTCCCCACGAGGCCCGGGAGCCCCAAAGGCAGCAACAGCGCTCCTCGGCTTCCTGAGCTGCACGCGGGGTTCCTCGCCCTACCGGTTAACTGCTGCTTCCCGAAACCTCAGCTGCTTTCCCTGCAGGGAGAGGGTGGAAGCAGCGGGCTGCGGCGGGCTGCGCTGGCAGGGCAGAGCCGCCAGACACACCGCCCCTGGCCGCCGGACACGCGGCCACCGGACACACAACCAACGACGTGCACCTCAGGCTCGAAACTCTAGCTAGACCTGCCGCGCCCAGGCCCCGCCCCTCTGCGCCCAGGCCCCGCCCACAGCTCCCGGCAAACCCCGCGCCGCCTTGGTGGCAGGACTACAACTCCCGCCATGCCGCGGGCACAGGGCTCCGGAGCTCCGCAGCCCACAAGACACCGCGCGCCTCGGGGCCGCTCTAGCACTCAGCCCGCCGCTCTCGCCTGCGGAAAAGGACGGGTTCCCGGAAGGTCCACTGGCGAGTTCCGGCTGGCTACAGCCCAGCGTTCACGCCCTGTCGCCGCTGGGCCAGGGCCTGCAGACCGAGACCTCGCCTCGGTGCTGAATGGCCTTGCCGCGGACTAGAGGCCGTGGGCGCTAGCTGAATGCGGGCACCAGTGGCGCCGCCCGAGACCAGAACCGTAGACCACGTCCTCTTGGTCTCCCCGCACCGGGGGTTTGCAGCAGGCGTCGGGAGCTGGCATTGTGGCGCTGGGAACTAGGACCCTGTTGCTAAGGCGGGGCCCTGTTGCTAGGGGCTGGGGTCTGTTGCCAAGGCTGGGGCCCTGTTGCTAGGGGCTGGGGTCTGTTGCCAAGGCGGGGCCCTGTTGCTAGGGGCTGAGATTACTTGCCAGCGC
This sequence comes from Xerus rutilus, assembly GCA_028644305.1. Classification (NCBI taxonomy): domain Eukaryota; kingdom Metazoa; phylum Chordata; class Mammalia; order Rodentia; family Sciuridae; genus Xerus; species Xerus rutilus. Next base: position 165,072 of record CM053413.1, on the reverse strand, counting down.
AGGGGTCCTGTTGCTAGGGGCTGGGGTCTGTTGCCAAGGCGGGGCCCTGTTGCTAGAGGCTGGGATAATGTTGGTAAGTCGGGCCCTGTTGCATCTGTCTGGGTCTTCTTGCTAGGGGCAGGGATCATGATGGCAGGGTCCTGTTACCAAGGGCTGGGGTTGACTTTTGCTGTCAGGGTGGAGTGACTGCTGGGGCTGGCCTTCCTTCTACCTGCTTTGCGGTTAAGATATTGAAGAACTGGAATGCTCTATTTAGGGTTTGGATAGTATTTCTGGGGACTGCATAATGATGCCGGAGGTCAGAGTCCTGTTTGACCTCTGGTTTTGTGGCAAGGGCCCTGATGGCTTAAAGTCTAAGGGCGATTGCTAGGGACAGGGAGCAATCATTAGTTCACATTCATTGAGTGCAGGCTGTATGCCAAGCATCGTTGTAGGTGCCAGGGGACAGCAGAGCATGTGGTGTGCAGACCCTTCCTTGAGGAATTTATGTTTTTTTTTTTTTTGGTACTGGGGATTGAACTCAGGGGCACTCGACCACTGAGCCACGTCCCCAGCCCTATTTTGTGTGTGTGTGTTTTTTTTTTTTTTTATGTACAGACAGGGTCTCAGTGAGTTGCTTAGTGCCTTGCTGTTGCTGAGGTTGGCTTTGAACTCGTGATTCTCCTGTCTCAGCCTCCCTAAGTACAGGGATTACAGGCTTGAGCCACCGTGCCCGGCTGAGAAATTTATGTTTTAATGAGGAGGACCTTAAACCCTGTGTTAGCTTTCCATTACTGTAACAGATGCATGAGACGATCAATTTATAAAGCGAAAAGGTTTATTTTGGGTCAGATTTTTTTTTTTGTACCAGAGATTAAACCCAGGGGTGCTTAACCACTGAGTCACATCTGCAGACTTTTTAATGTTTTTAGAGACAGGGTCTTGCTAAGTTACTTAGGGCCTCACTAAATTGCTGAGGTTGGCTTTGAACTCGCCATCCTCCTGCCTCAGCATTCTGAGCTGCTGGGATTACAGGTGTGCGCCACTGTGCCCAGGCATTTTGGCTCAGTTTTGGAGGTTCCAGCCATGCTAGTTGACCCTGTGCCTTTTTTTTTTTTTTTGGTACTGGGGATTGAACTCAGGGGCCCTCGACCACTGAGCCACACTCCAGCCCTATTTTGTGTTTTATGTAGAGACAGGGTCTCACTGAGTTGCTTAGCGCCTCGCCATTGCTGAGGCTGGCTTTGAACTCGCGATCCTCCTGCCTCAGCCTCCCTAAGTGCTGGGATGACAGGCGTGGTCCCCGCGCCCGGCTGACCCTGTGGTAAGGCAGCACATGCTGGTGGAGCAAACTGCCCACCTCATGGCTGAACAAGAGAGAGTGAGAAGGACGTTGGGGTCCCACACCCCGGGCACATCCTGGTTGACTGAGAGACCTCCCACTGGGCCCGTCACTTCCAATGGTGCCAAGCTGGGGACTAAGCCTGTAACACTCTGGCCTTTGAGGATAGCCCAGACCCAGACCACAGCAGGCCCCCAGCCTCATAGTAGGCAGTAGTGTGCTCAGACCTCTCAGCCAGCACACCATGGCAAGAGCACAGGTCTGTGGGGTGCAGGCAACGCATGGAGGTTGGAAGCCGCCAGCATCCATCTACCTGACCACAGTGCCCGCTGAGGCCACAACCGGCTGCACAGCTCCAGCCCCCACAGCTGGCACGGAACTGCCGTGGGAGGAGGAGAACGGGGCAGGGGGTGGGACTGTGGTGTGGGGCGGACATGGGCTGGAGGCCTAGGAACCCGTGGGTGTTGCCTGGGAAGAGATGCGCAGGCGGGGGTGCTGTGAGGGTGCAGGGGGGGCTGCAGCTGAGCCCAAGAGCAGGGCGGTTGGGGGGGCCCAGGATGGCAGGAAGGCCTGGGCGGTGCAGTCCTTGGGCACAGCCCCTCTTAGCCCCTGGGTCTCGGCACGTGGGCCTCCTTCCCTGGACCCCAGTGTCCTCGTTTGTGAGACAGGGATTGCGGGCCTGGGACTCGGTGCCCAGCAGGGTGTGAGAGCCAGTTCCTCTTGTCCTTGCTGGCATGCCCAGCAGATTCTCTGTGTCCTCAGGGGAAGGACAAAACTCCCTTGTTAGAGTCTGCAGGAGGCCGGTGAGCCTGGGTGGGGTTGGCGAAGGACAAAGGTGGGAAGCCTCAGGGAGCTGGGGTGACAGATGCTGGTGGCTGGGAGGGCAAAGGGTGCCCTGGCCCCAGAGGCAGGTGTCATCACTCAGGAATACCCAGTCCCCTAGTCTTGCTGCTAGCCACACAGACAGCAAAGGTCACCAGAGAGCCCGCCTCCAGGAGCACCTGCCTGAGTGAGGTCTGGCCGGCTGTGGGGTCTGCTTGTGCCTGCCGGTGACCCCTTCCCCACCGCCCTGCCTGAGAATAGCTTGTGACTTTTGCTTCCAAAGTGGACCCAAGGCCGGCCACAACTGACCCCTGGCCTCCCGAGCCCCTGCTCCCTCCTGGGCCTGGGCCTCCTTGCTGGCTGTCTCCTGCCCTGCCTCCCAGCCTTGGGCCAGGCCCGCAGTGCCCAGAGGGAGCCTGTGAGAGCCCATTCAGGTCGTCCCCCTCTGCCCTGCTGTGCGTAGCCGAGCAGACCCAGCATGCCCCTTCCACAGGGCTCTGCCGCCTGGCCCCTTGCTTCAGGGAGCTGCTTCAGGGCCTTTGCACTGGCTGTGCCCTCTGCCTGGTGCTCCCTGCCCTTTTCTGCACAGTTAGATGGCCTGAGGCTCCTCACTTCCTTCAGGTCTTTGCTAAAATTTTGCTTCAGGGGGCTAGGGTTATGGCTCAGCGGTTGAGCGCTTGCCTCGCATACGTGGGGCACTGGGTTCGATCCTCAGCACCACATAAAATAAATAAAGATGTTGTGTTCATCTACAACTAAAACAAAATATTAAAAAAAAAATTTTGCTTCAGGGCTACTTGACCAAAAATCCCATCTCTGACTGAGTCAGAGACTAGAAGATGCTTTGCTGCTGGCTCGAAAGATGGAGGAGGGCGCTGCAGCCCTCTAAAGGCTGGAAGAGGCAGGGTGCAGATTCTCCCTGGGGCCCAGGGAGGCCTGTATCAGGCTTCCGATCCCCAGACCCATAGCAAATAAATTTGCGTCTCTTAAAGCCACTCAGTTTGTGCCATTTGTTATAGGAGCTGCAGCAGCAAGCATGCCCTCAGCAGAGGGCAGAGGGCAGAATCAGACCCTGTGCCCTCAGGATCTGCAGACACCCTCCAGGCAGAGGGCAGAGGGCAGAATCAGACCTTGTGCCCCTCAGGATCTGCAGACGCCCTCCAGGCAGAGGGCAGCCAGCAGGAATCAGACCCTGTGCCCCTCAGGATGTGCAGATGCTCTCCAGGCAGAGGGCAGAATCAGACCCTGTGCCCTCAGGATGTGCAGATGCCCTCCAGGCAGAGGGCAGAATCAGACCCTGTGCCCTCAGGATCTGCAGACACCCTCCAGGCAGAGGGCAGCCAGCGAGAATCAGACCCTGTGCCCCTCAGGATGTGCAGATGCTCTCCAGGCAGAGGGCAGAATCA
>CM053413.1:103369-161023 GCA_028644305.1 Xerus rutilus | reverse complement strand
CCCTCCAGGCAGAGGGCAGAATCAGACCCTGTGCCCTCAGGATCTGCAGACGCCCTCCAGGCAGAGGGCAGCCAGCAGGAATCAGACCCTGTGCCCTCAGGATCTGCAGACGCCCTCCAGGCAGAGGGCAGCCAGCAGGAATCAGACCCTGTGCCCTCAGGATCTGCAGACACCCTCCAGGCAGAGGGCAGCCAGCAGGAATCAGACCCTGTGCCCCTCAGGATCTGCAGACGCCCTCCAGGCAGAGGGCAGAATCAGACCCTGTGCCCCTCAGGATGTGCAGACGGCCTCCGGGCAGAGGGCAGAGGGCAGAATTAGACCCTGTGCCCTCAGGATGTGCAGATGCCCTCAGGCAGAGGGCAGAATCAGACCCTGTGCCCTCAGGCAGAGGGCAGAATCATATCCTGTGCCCCTCAGGATGTGCAGACGGCCTCCAGGCAGAGGGCAGAGGGCAGAATTAGGCCCTGTGCCCTCAGGATGTGCAGACGCCCTCCAGGCAGAGGGCAGAATCAGACTCTGTGCCCTCAGGATCTGCAGACGCCCTCCAGGCAGAGGGCAGCGGGCAGAATCAGGGTCTGCAGGGTTTCTGTGCCTCGCAGCAAGGAATGGGGCTGTGGTGAGACCTGGTCCCCGTGCAGATGCAGGTGAGAGCGGCCCTGCTGCCTGTGCAGCTGTGTTCTTGCCTGGCTGCTGGCCGCAGCTGGTCGGGGGCTGTCTAGAGCTCTGAGGCCTCCGCCTCCTCACCCTGGCTGGACGCCGGCAGGGCTGTGAGCCATGCTGGGCTCCTGTGTTGATTAGGAGGCCCTGGCTGGGGGATGCAGAGCTTGGTGAGGAAAGGCACCTCCAGCCCTGAGCACAGGAGTCAGCGTCCTGCAGTCTGGGCCAGCGGCCGGCAGTGAGGGTGCCTTGAGCCTGCGGAGCAAGCTCTGCTTTGTGAGGCATGGATCCTTTGCCCCAGTCCCAGGGCCACCTGCTCGTCCCACCTGCTCCCCTCCTGGTGACCCAGAACCTGCCAGATCCAGGCACCTGGCCAGGTGTCTTCCCCATGCCAGGCCCTGTCCTGGAGGCAGGTGGGAGTGTGGTGCGGAAGGGTCAGGGAGCCCCACGGGCTGCTGGTTGGACGTGTCCTGCGCCTGCGTCTTGTGCCATCAGTCAGTGTGGGGCTGCTGCAGCCCTTGAGTCTCCCCGACCTCGTGGCTCAGCCCTGGCCTCGGCCACCCATGGTAGGAGCGCCCCGCTGCAAGACTGCAGAGGTCACAGGGTCTGGGCAGCATGGCCCCAGTGAGAACCACTGGCCTGCGTTGATCGCCAATCTGAATGGGCCGTGTGGCCAGGAGACTGGTTGAGGGGACTGGGGGTGACTCTAGAGGTGAGCCTAAGGACAGCTCTGTGCTGGACTTGGTGGGGTTGTCGCAGGCATTCCTGTGCAGTGGTAGGTGGAGCTGGTCTGGTGGCCTGCCAGTGGCCTCCAGGGGTCAGGGTGTGGGGACTACTGTGGAGGGGAGGAGTTGGAGACACTGGCCAGGGGGGAGGGAGATGGCCAGGGGGATGGCAGGGGACAAGGTGATGGCCAGGGGTTGAGGATGATGGTCAGGGGGGGAGGGAGATGGCAGGGGGGAGGGAGATGGCCAGGGAGATGGCCAGTAGGGAGGGAGATGGCCAGGGAGATGGCCAGGGGGGGAGGGAGATGGCCAGGGAGATGGCCAGGGGGGAGCAAGATGGCCAGTGGGAGAGGGAGATGGCTGTGGGAAGGGAGATGGCCAGGGAGATGGCTAGGGGACGAGGTGATGGTGGGGGGGCGGGGGAGGAGATGGCCAGGGGGGAGCAAGATGGCCAGCAGGGGAGGGAGATGGCCAGCGGACAAGGTGGTGGCCACATGGTCACCACAGTGGGTTCATCTTGCACAGGCTGGAATGCTCAGGGTGGTCACACCCATGGGCACAGGGTGACCCTGGACCCATGGCAGGGCAGGTGCACTGGGAATCCGCCTGGCAAGGAGCCCTGTGCCTCACACCAGTCTTGTCCCATCTTGAACTTGACCTTCCAGCCAGAGAGACTTCCCATGTCCTTCTCTGACTACCCCACACATCTGTCAGATTTCCACAGCCTCATATGGCTGTTGTCTCTCCTGAAACAACTTATCCTCCCTCCAGTTTCCAGTGGCTCTGGCATCCACAGCTTGTGACCATGTATGTCACTGTGATCTCTACCTCTGATGTCTTGTGGCCTTCTGTGTCTCAGTGTCCCAAATTTCCCTTTTTTTTCCTAAAGACACTAAACACTCGAGGGCTCACAGATATCCTGTGCGACTCCGTCCTCACCGAGCCGGTCAGCAGGGCCCTGCTCTGGGCAGCCAGGCCTCGAGCGCAGGCACCACCTGGGTGGCCCACAGCACTTTCAACAGATGTCACTTTTCAGGGCGGTTTCAGGCTCACAGCAAGCTGAACGTTAAGGATGAGGTTTCTCACACCCGTTCTCTGCCCTGAGCTCCTCCTGCTTGATGCCCCACCGGAGGCCCATCTTTGTTTTGCTAGTGCATGGCACTGGCACCCAGGTGGGTTCGCTTCGAAGTGACCACACATGCCTGGAGTTTAATTCTCTGTTTCGGTCCCGGTGACCCCACAGCCCCCCCACTGCTGTCCATCTCCACTCACGCACTTGCTCAGCTTGTGACCGGTGCTTTGCAGGTGATGAGGAGGAGGCCATCCCCACACAGCGTGGCTTTGCCCTGTGCTTTCCACGTGTCTGATCTCCCTTGCACACCACCCAGCCACCTCCTCCCTCTCCTCTGTCTTCCCTCTGATAGCCAGTCCCCCACCTGTGCCCTTCATCTGTTCCAGCTTCCACATGTGAGAGAATACTTGACCTTTGGCTTTCTTTTTAAAACATTTTTTAAATTTGCTTATTGTAATTAGGGTTACATGACAGCAGAATGCATTTTTATTCATTGTACACAAATGGAGCACAGCCTTTCATTTCTCTATTATACACAGTATAGAGTCACACCACATGTGTGGTCACACATGTGCCTAGGGCATTGATGTCCATCTCATTCCACCCTCTCTCCTGCCCCCGTGTCCCTCCCTCCCTCCCCTTTGACCAAAGTTCCCGCATTCCTGATGCCCCCTCCCCCATGATGGATCCGCCTGCACTTATCAGAGAGAACATTGGCCTTTGGTCTTTTGGGATTGGCTTACGTCGCTTATCATGACGTCGTCCAGCTCCATCCATTTACCTGCAAATGCCATAATTTTATTCCCTTTTAATGCTGAGTAACATTCCATTGTGTGTATATACCACAGATTTTTAATCCATTCATCTATTGAAGGGCATCTATGTTGGTTCCACGGTTTAGCTATTGTGAATTGACCTGCTACACACATAGAAGGCTGCGTCACTGCAGTGACCCTTGGCTTTCTGAGCCTGGCTTGTTTCACTTAGCATGATGTTCTCCAGTTCTACCCATTTACTGTCAAATGCAATGATTTAATACCTTTTTTTTTTTTTTTTTGTGATGCTGAGGATTGAACCCTGGGCCTCGTGCATGTGAAGCAAGCACTCTACCAACTGAGCTATATCTCCAGCCCATGATTTAATTCTTTTTTAAAAAAATTTTTAGTTGTAGACAGACACAATATCTTTATTTGTTTATTATTATGTGGTGCTGAGGATCGAACCCAGTGCCTCATGCATATGAGGCAAACGCTTTGCCACTGAGCCACCACCCCAGCCCCCGTGATTCAATTCTTTACAGCTGGGTACAACTCTTATCTGTGTCACATTTTCTTTATCCAGTCATCTGCTGATGGGCACCTGGGCTGGTTCCATAGCTTGGCTATTGTGAATTGTGCTGCTATAAACATTGATGTGGCTGCATCACGATAGTGAACTGATTTTGTTCTTTTGGATAAATACCAAGGAGTGGACAGCTGGGTCATTTGGTGGTTACATTCCTGGTTTTTTGAGGAATCTTCATGCAGTTTTCCAGAGTGGCTATATTAATTTGCAGTCCCACTAACAATGTATGACTGTAGCTTTTCCCTCACGTTCTTGCCAGCATTTATTATTTGTGTTCTTGAAAAGTGCCATTCAACCGGAATGACATGGAATCTCAACGTAGTTCATTTGTTTTTCTTTTTTGTTGTTTTTTGGTGCTAGGGATTCAACCCAGGGGCACCACTGAGCCATATCCCCAGCTATTTTTTATATTTTATTTAGACACTAGGTCTTGCTAAATTCCTGAGGCTGGCTTTGAACTTGGCATCTTTTTAATTCCCCCTCCCCCCCCTTTTTTTTTTTTTACTTTTTGGCACAAGGGATTGAACTTGGGGGCACTCGACCACTGAGCCACATCCCAGACCTATTTTGTGTTGCTTAGCACCTCGCCGTTGCTGAGGCTGGCTTTGAACTCATGATCCTCCTGCCTCAGCCTCCCAAAGTGCTGAGATGACAGGCGTGAGCCACTGTGCCCTGCTTTAACTCCCCTCTTTGATCCACTGTGATGTGACATTTCAGAGAATCCGTCTTTTCGGTTCATGAGTCCCCCTGTCAACTCCTTGTCGTGAGGAGGCCACAGTTGATATTGGGGTTCATCTTGTGTCATGTGTCTGTGAGTTTGACAAAGGAGGACAGGGTTTTCAGGACAATGATCTTGGAGACAGCCCCAGCCCCCCTAGTTACCCGCCCCACACTGTTGGTAAAAGCTGCACAACAGAGCAGGTACCACTGTCCATGGATCCTCAGCCTCCTGGGTTGGGGCTGTCAGCCTCCCAGCCTCCTTCCCCAGCCTCCTTCGCAGCCGCCTTCCCCAGCATCCTTTCCCACCCACTATGTCTGGTTTTCTGCGGTGGCCCTTCCACCGCAGTCTCTCGGCTCTGCCCATGGTCTATTCTCCCCACAGGCATCAGAGGGCGCCTCCAGTCCCCAGATGTGCATCTCCCTGCTGTGTCCACAGCGCTCTCTCTGGCATCAAAATTACTGTGGGGCACTGGAGCTGTGGCGCAGTGGTAGAGACTCGCCTGGCCCGTGTGAGGCACTGGGTTCCATCCTCAGCACCACATAAAAATAAATTAAGGCATTCTGTCCATCTACAACTAAACATATATATATTAAATTTTTAAAAAATTGCATTGTGGGTCTGGGCATGGTGGTGCACACCTGTAAATCCAGAGACTTGGGAGGCTGAGACAGGAGGATCACAAGTTCAAGGCTAGGCTCAGCAATTTAGTGAGACCCTGTCTCAAAATAAAAGATAAAAGGGCTGAGGATGTGTCTCCATAGTTAAGTGTCCCAGGGGTTCAATCTCGATTCCCAGTACCTCCTGAAAAAAACTACCTTGTGGGGTAAATTGTATCGTATGTGAATTATATCTCAATAAAAATTTAAAATTCCATTTCAAGAGGGCCCAGCAGCACAGAAGCCAGCCAGGACGGGGCGGGAGACGAGTCTGCACTTCCCCCGCTGTTCCTGGCCCCCTGAGCTCCCGGGACCTGACGCAGTGGCCGCCTTAGTGAGGTGGAGAGCAGGGCTCTGAGGAGCCGGTCCTGGAGGACGCCTTGCCTGCCGCCCTGTCCTCATCCCCGCTCATCCTGTGCTCCGCCCGCCCCCATGGCACCCAGCTAGCCCCTGCGCAGCCCCCGCCAGGTGCGTTAGTGTTCTCTCTCCCCTCCCGAGAAGGTCAGCCCCTCGCCAGTCCCTGCTGGTCCTGTCCCCACCTCGCCAGACTGCCTGGTACGCAGCAGGTGCTCAATGAGTGCTCATGGGTGAATGTGAGCAGGGCACCAGCGAGCCTGTCTCGTCCACCTGCAAAGTGCCGCATGGCCCGGCTATGAAACGGGCAGGCGGTGCCCGCCCTGGGGACCTGCTCTCCTGACACCGAGTTCCTTCCTGATCCTGCAGCCACCGGTGACACTCGATCCCAGCTCCACTTCCAGGCCAGCATCTGGCTGAGGGACAAGGGGCCCCTGTGTGCCGGGGGTGTGGCAAGGCCAGGCCCTGGCCAGCGTGAGCTTGCTGCGGGGACTGGGGACAGTGCCGGCCTGAGGTGCCAGAGCAGAGGCCGGAGGAGATGCCCCAGGCCCCTTGCCGGCTGGCCACGGAGACCCTCAGCTGCGACTCGGCTGCACCAGGGGCCTTAGCGCCCCTGACCCAGTGGGCGGCTGGGGGCCAGATCCCCGAGATGGGCCTGCGGAAGACCTGTGGGAGGACCGCCCTGGAGACAAGTGCGTGCTAGCCCAGGGAGGGCGGCTGCGAGGGGCCTGTCCTGCCCCACTGCCCCCAGGCTCCTGGCTTGCTCTGCAGCCAGCAGCGGGCAGGGGATTCAGGCAGCGCTGCTTTCCTGCCACAGGACGGCTGAGCTCAGGCTCCTTCCCACCCCCACCACGGGCTGTGCAGCGGGTGGCCATGCAGGCAGCAGCGGGAGGACTGGGAGGCAGCAGAGGGAGGTGTGGTGCCTGGAGCGCCCGCTGCAGCGAGGGGGCCGGCTGAGCCCTGGGTCGGCTCTGAGTCCAGGCTGCTCCTGAGCCTCAGTTTCCCCGTTGTAACCATTCAGCAGGAGTCGGGATCTATGCCAGGTCCCATAGCCAGCTCCTGGCCCCGCTCCCCCGCGCCAGCTCCTGGGCCCCTCTCCTTGCGCCAGCTCCCGGCTCCGCTCCCCCGCGCCAGCTCCTGGGCCCCTCTCCCCGCGCCAGCTCCTGGTCCCCGCTTCCCCGCAGGCAGAGGCAGCTTGAGTCCCCAGCCCTTCCCATTCTGATTCATGTTTGACTCACAATGTGGGTGTCATCCTGTCCCCAAGGGGCTGCCCCTTGCTCCCCTCTCCCCAGCTGACTAGGGATCAGGAGGTGGGCCCAGGGCTCTTCCCCAACCTCAGGGCTTCCCACCAAGCTGTGACCTGTGGGTTGGGTTGCAGGCCCTGGGCCAGGCTTGTACATCCTGCCATCTACAATTGGCTATGTCAACCACGACTGCACCAGGGTGGCCAGTCCTGCCTACTCACTGGCCCGGAGGCCCAGCAAAGGTAAGGCCAGCTGGTGGGGGCATGGTATGTGAGGCTTGGCCGAGCTTCCAGAATTCCCCAGTAGCATTCTGGGCCTCTTTGCCCCATACATTGGGTCCTCTAGTTGAGGTGGGAAGAGGCAGGGCTGACCACACCCTGCTCCATCTCCCATTTGCTGTGTACCCCCAGGCAAGCTGCTGCCCTCTCTGGTCCTATTTTCTTGGTAAAGAGAAGGAAGGAGGAGAAGCATGTATGTGGTTAAGATCTGTGTTCACCTTCTCGGTTCACCTTGCTTCTTGACTTCAGGCAGCTTTCCGGATGGCTCTGTGCCCTGTTTTCTCCTCTGTCAAATGTTAACAATGCAGCTGGGCTGTGGCTGCTCCAGCAGGCCTGGGCTCCATCCCTGGCACTGCAGACGCACACCAGAGACACAGGGGTGCTGGTACCCAGCAGGTGCTCCGTGAAAGCAGGCCTTCACTGTGGGTGCTGAGCACGTTGTCCCTAGGGCAGTGAAACCTGTGGGGCACAGGGCGCCTCGCCTCGAGCCTGGTGTCTGCAAGGTCCTGCAGAGGAGCCCAGCCCCAGCACCAAGTGCAGCAAGCCTGAGCCTCCACCCCATGCCCAGGGTTGCCCAGGCCCCCGGCCGGCAGGAGGGTCAGGTGGAGTGGCTGGTCCACTGCTCCGTGGAGGCTGCTGGGCTGACCAGAGGAAGGGCAGCTGAAGGTCTTTCAGCCTTAGGCACCAGTGCACATCCTAAGCCACAGACCAGGAGCTGCCTGGCCCGGGAGGCAACTCAGGCATCTGCTGGCATCCCACGTGGGCAGAGGGCAAGGCCAGGCTGGGTGAGAACCTGGCCCAGGGCCCAGGCAGACCTCGGTTCCCAGGTTCTGGTCCCAGGCTCAGAACACTTCCTGGGACAGAGGGATGGACACTGCGCAGTGTGGGGCAGAGGCATGGTAGAGTTTTGCTGAAGGCCCAGGGCGAGCGCTGGTCAGTGGAGTACAGTAGGGCTTTGCAGGGTGAGTAGGAGGCCCCAGGAGGGGAGGGAACTCCAGGCAGAGCCTGCAGCACAGAGGGACAGGTCCCGAAGGATGGGAGTCCAGAGCCTGAGGGGGAGAGCTGGGGCCTTCAGTCTCAGTGCAGGGCAGCCACCAAGCGCGTGGAGGCCCCTGCCCTGGTCTCACCAGAGACCTCTGGGGACGGCAGTCTCCACTTCTGATGAATGAAGGTGGTAACTGTGCCCCCCGGGGGGGACAGTGAGATGCTGGAAAGGAGACAGGCCTGTGGGTGGCTCACTGTGGGCTGGCCACCTGCAGGGCTGGGCCCCACCTGTGCACCGTCGCGGGGAGGGGCAGGGGTGGCATCCAGTCTGGCCACTCCAGAGCCCCAGAGCCTCGGCTTACCTAGGCAGTCCTCAGGGCAGGCGGAAAGCCAGTGCCTGGGGCCCTTCCGCGGGGCCGTGGGGGCGGCTCCCAGCCCGTGGACTCTCCCTGGTGCTTCTGTTCTCGAGCATGGTTCCGTGTGGGCACTGGCAGCGTGGAGGCCGACCTCACGCGTGCCGGGCGGGGCTCTGTGACTGCGGAAGCTGTCCCACGCGCTGAGATCGGCACTGGCTCCCGTCCACGTGCGTGGATCCTATCAACATGGACAAGCTGGCTGGTCAAGCCTTTGCCCAGGGAGCCCAGCTCCCGAGTGGCCCTGCTGGCACTGCACAAGGCCCCCTTCCCCGGGCACAGCGCACGTGCCCACAAGCCAGGAGCCAGGGCCTTGAGGCCTCCCTGCTGAAGTTCCAGGGGCTCCACCACCAGGGCTGCCCGGCCCTTCACATGGCCAGGTCTGAGGGTGGGCAGAGTGAGATGGTCAGAGCAGAGACCTGCTACCAGCTCAGGGCCACCTGCCTCAAGGCCACGGGCTCCCCACGACAGGGCCGGGCTTCAAGCAGCTGGTGGGCATGGTACTGGCCTTATCTTCAGAGGCTCCCTAAGGACTCTGGGCTCCTTTCCCCAGCTCCCCCTCAGGACACCAGCCCAGGGCCTGTCTACTTCCTGGACCCAAAAGTCACCCGCTTTGGCCGCAGCTGCACCCCAGCCTACTCCATACAGAGTCGCAGAAAGGCTCCAGGTAAGTGCCCAGCACTGCCCACGAGGCTGTCCTTCAGGGCCTCAGCCCTGTGTCCCCAGAGTCCTCAGAACCCTGATGTTTCTAATGACCGCATCCAGAGCCTCGCGGAGGGGCTGCCCCTTCAGTCCCCACCAGGCCTGAGAGAACCTGGATGCAGAGTGGGCCAGTGTCACCACCGCCCACATGTGAGGGCTGCAGGAGCCGGAGGCCAGCGCCTGGGGCGCTCTGGCCCAGCACCAGGCCCTCCCGACATCAGCTGACTCCCACGTGCACCCGGGACGGGCCCATTGTCCACATTGTCCACCCCGCTACCTTTCCTCTCACACCCCAAGTGTACCCACCCCACCCACTCACCCTCCACCCACCTACCCACCCACTCACCTACCCACCCACTCACCTACCCACCCTCCACCCACCCACTCACCCTCCACCCACCCACCTACCCACCCACTCACCTACTCACCCCCCACCCACCCACCCTCCCTTCACCTACGGTCCATCCCCGAGTCCTTCCGCTCAGCCGCTGGCACCAACCCACCTTCACGTCCACAGCCCCCACCGATCCCTGCTCGCTGACTCCCCCGCCCCTACATCACACGTGCCCTCACGAGATCCCAGTCTGCTGGTGACTAACACCCAGGTGTGGCCATGACTAGAGAGAAAGATCCAAGCCGGGGGGCCCAAGAAGGGTGTGAGAGCTCTGTCCAGAGGGGACAGGGAAGGCCACAGAGAGGGGGACAGGCCTGGCTGGGGTGAGAAGGACCCTTGGAAGAAGGCTGGGAAAACAGAAGACCTGATGGGCTGGGCCTGCAAAGGCCTGCGCTTGGGGACAGGAGTGTGGGCTGCAGGTTGTGGGCAAGGCCCAGGGCAGTGGGCAGTGGGGGCCATGGAGTGGCCCGCAGGCCAGGCCTCTGTCTTGCACCAACCCTGTTTCTACTCGCACAGGTCTGGAGGTGACACCAGGCCCCGGGTCCTACAGCCCAGAGAAGGTGCCCCCTCTGCATCAGCGGAGCTCCCCGGCTTTCACTCTGGGCGCTCGCCTCTTCCAGAAACCCCTGGACACCCCAGCTCCCGCCCCCAATGCCTACACCATGCCACCCCTCTGGGGCTCGCAGATCTTCACCAAGCCCAGGAGCCCAAGCTACACCGTGGTGGGCCGCACCCCCCCAGCCCGCCCCTCGCAAGACCCTGCTGAGATACCAGGCCCTGGCCAGTATGACAGCCCAGACCCCAACGTCTACCGTCAGCGCTGGCCGGCTTTCACCATGCTGGGGCGGCCCCGTGCCCTGTGCCCCCTGGAGGAGGCACCTGGCCCTGGTACCCATAGCCCAGAGCAGGTCACCGTGACCAAACCCAGGGCCCCAGCGTACACCATGGGCATGCGCCTCTCTACGCGGGGTGTCGCCATGGCTGCAGACTCCAGCCCCTGACAAGGCACAGCCCACCATTTCCTGTGTGGTTGAGGGTGTGGGCAGGCGAGGCTATCAGAGCAGGCAGGGGAGTGGGCAGGAGTCTCTCCCTAACCATGCTGTCTGAGGTCCTTCTAGGTTACATGACCCTCTGTCCCTGGAGGCCATGACTGTGACACCAAGCAGGGTGCAGGGCCAGTCTCCTCCTAGTGCCCCAGTTTCTTCTGTCCCAGTCACACCAGGCCAGGTCAGGCAGGGGAAAGTGTCCCTTTCCCTGGCTGGAGATGGAGCATCCTGTGGCCTAGAACTCGGTGTCCAGCCCCACTAGCGTCTGGATCCCCAACACAGCTCGGGTGTCTGCCCATCTGGGCTCTTCTCTGCTTCTCATGAATGTGTGGCCACTGGACATGGGTTGGGGCAGCCCTGAGGCTCCTGCCCTCCCTGCTGTACCCTTTAGAGCTGCTTCTCAATAACGTCAGCCTCATGCAACCGGCTCACGCGAAGTCTGTTCATGCCACACAACACTTCTCTCCAGGGCGAGTCCCACAACTCTCAAGCCCTTGGGGGTGGGGGCAGAGAGGACCCAGGCAGGGAGAGGCAAGGTGGAGGGTTTTTTTTGTGTTTTGTTTTGGGTACCAGGGATTGAACTCAGGGGCACTCAACCACTGAGCCACATCCCAGCCCTATTTTGTGTTTTATGTAGAGACAGGGTCTCACTGAGTTGCTTAGCGCCTCACTGTTGCTGAGGCTGCTTTGAACTCGCGATTCTCCTGCCTCAGCCTCCCACAGTGCTGGGATGACAGGTGTGCACCACTGCACCCGGCTCTATTTTGTATTTTACTTAGAAATGGTCTCACTGGGTTTAGTGCCTCGCTTTTTGCTGAGGCTGGCTTTGAACTCACGATTCTCCTTTTGCTTCCCGAGCTGCTAGGATTACAGGCCTGCGCTAGCACGCCCCACGCCCTGCTGAGGTGGAAGTTTTGAGCTGGGGAGGCAGGCAGGGCTCCTGGGAGAGGGAACCTGGAAGCCGGTTTAAAGATGTATGGGCCATGTCTTCCAACACCTGCCATCAGTAGCTGTCTACTGCTCCTGGTCTTGAAATGTCACCTAGGCTTCAGAGTTGGAGACCTGTTCATGCATCCAAGGGTGCGCTATGGACCCCACGTCAGCCTGATGCAGGACTTGAGCCCTGACCACTGGGCTCCACGCATGCCACTCTTTTTTTCTTTTTCTTTTTCTTTTTTTTTTTTGGTGCTGGGGATTGAACTCAGGGGCACTCGACCACTGAGCCACATCCCCAGCCCTATTCTGTGTTTTATGTAGAGACAGGGTCTCACTGAGTTGCTTAGTGCCTCACTGTTGCTGAGGCTGGCTTTGAACTCGCGATTCTCCTGTCTCAGCCTCCCTAAGTGCTGGGATTACAGGCGTGGCCACCGTGCCCAGCTTTCATGCCACTCTTTACTAGGGACAGTTAACAGTGACAGTGTCATCTGACCACTACATGGTTGGCCAAGAGTCCAAAGGGCCAGGCCAAGCGCCTACAAACCTGCCCAGAGAGACCCTAATTCAGGTCTCGCACCTGGAGGTGCATCCTCTCCACGCCCTGCACACGGTACACACCACTCAATCCCAGGGAGACACACTAGCTCAGGTGTGGCCCCAGCTGGGCAAAGTGTCCGGAAGCCACGACACACCACCGCTCTCCACAACCAAGGCGCAGCTCCTGGAGGCGTAGACACACCAGTGGCCCCGCAGGCCAATCGTGGCCGCCCCCAACCCCCGCTCCCTCCGCTCCGCGGCCGCGGCTGTGACCTCATCGCTGAGTGCATCGATCGGCTCTGGGCGGTGCCTCTCCTGCACCTGCTGGCGTCCGGCCCCTCCCTTTGTTTCCCTGTCATCCAACCCTGCCTGGGGCGGCGGCTGGCGGTCCAAACAGGACCAAAGCCAAGGGCCTGCGTCCTGACGCGACCGCGACACTTCCTCCGGTGCCGACCCCTCGTGGTCTGAGCGCGGCAGGCCCCACTCCCAGGGCCAATAAAGCTGAGACTAGGCGGACCGCGGGCCCGGGAGGCCAAGGCCGGAGTTTGGATGAGCTGATGCGTGACAGCGCCTCAGAAACAGAGGTCCACGCTCTTGGTTTACAGACTGGGGAACGCCAGCCAGGGCGACAGCGAGCACGCACTTGGCCCTCGTTCAGAACCCTGGAGTCCCAGCACAGTCGGGCAGAGCCTCCGCGGTGCGCCCTGGGGCACGCCCCTTCCCTTCCCAGACCTGTTTCTTCCTTCGAAAATAAAAGTAGGATGTGGTCTGCCTGGAGCCGTGGAGAGGGTGAGGGCCGGCCTTAGGATAGGGGTTCTTCCCACCTCTGACCGAGCTACTGCCTCTCTGCAGGCCTCAGTTTCCCCATCAGTCCGAACGTGGTTTCCAAGCCTCCCCCAGCTGTCCCTCCTAGGAACGGGGCGGCGGGCGTGGGGGATATCGTGTGGGCGGGTCATTGCTGAGCTCAGGATTCGACAGCTCGCCCCCCCCTGGCCTCCGCGGGCTTCCATCGCCCCGGCCCCAGTCAGGCGCCAGGACGCGCAGGGCCGGGGTCCCAGGGGCGCAGCCCCCCGCGGCTGCGCGCTGGGCCGGGCAGTGACATCACTGGACCAGGGAGGGAGGAGCGCGCGGGAGCTCAGGGCCTCGACCGCGCCTGGCACAGCCCGGGTCCGCTCGGTCCGGCGGCCGTGGCCATGACGCAGGGTCCGGGCGGGCGCGCGCCCCCCGCGCCCCCGGCGCCCCCGGAGCCCGAGGCGCCCACCACCTTCTGCGCACTGCTGCCGCGCATGCCTCAGTGGAAGTTCGCGGCGCCCGCCGGCTTCCTGGGCCGCGGCCCCGCGGCGGCGCGGGCGGCCGAACCCCCGGCCGAGCGCGCGGGCCCGGCGGGCGTCCCCGCGCTGGCCGCTGCGGTGCTGGGGGCCTGCGAGCCGCGCTGCGCCGCGCCCTGTCCTCTGCCGGCGCTCAGCCGCTGCCGAGCCGCGGGGGCGCGCGGGCTTCGGGGCGCGCGGGGGGCGGCCGGGCCCCCAGAAGCCGCCGCGGACGAGTGGGTCCGCAAGGGAAGCTTCATCCACAAGCCCGCGCACGGCTGGCTGCACCCCGACGCCGAGGTCCTGGGGCCCGGGGTCTCCTACATCGTTCGGGTGAGTGCGCCCGCCAGGACTCCCGGGTCCCGTCTCCTCCCCAGTCGCAGATTCTGGGACTCTCCCCAGGTTTGTCTCTGGGGTCCCTGGCCCCAAGAGCCAGGTGTGGCCTCTCCACCTTTTCTCCCCACCACCCCGGACCCCCATCTCCAGCCGGTGCTCTGCGGTCGTCTCCATCCGGGAGGCGCTAGGGTCCAGGCTCCCATCGCGTCACGTGGGGAGGGGCGGCGGGTGGGAAGGGGCCACGCATGCGCACATTAAGCTCCCCTTGCTGTCGGAGCACGAGCCTAGGGACTGAGACCTGGACAAGGGCCACCTAGCTGTCCATGGAAAGCTCCATCAGGGACGGCGAAGTTGGGGCCTGAGGAGACCTGGCCGGGGGTGCCAGGGTGGGAAGGGGTCTTTGGACAGCGCTGACGCCTAGACCCAGGAGTCCCGCTGTGAGATCACAGGGACCTCAAATGTGGCTGAAGAGACCCACCTTTGTTTATCTGCGTTCATATTAAAGACCTTCTCAACATACGGGAAGGGGGAGGAGGGTGCCGCACCGCCGCCTGGGACGCTGGCGCTTTACCTTCCCTGCCCACCTGTCTGTGTGTATAGCTTTGATACACCCTGCAGGTGTGTGATGGTCCTCCACCTCCTGCCTGGTCTCCTGGGACAGCTGCCGGCACATGTTTGTAAAACGGTCACCCATCCAAAACGATGCTGGCCACCAAGCGGTTTCTCCTGCACCAGGCTCGTGGAGCCTTGCGTGTGTGTGGGTGATGCCTTTGCTTTCTCTGGAACAGTCCCCCACATCACAGTGTCCCCCAAGTTGCATGTCCATCAGGACCTGTGAGAGGGTCTCATCTGGAGGCAGAAGGAGGCCAGAGAAGATGAGGACCTCTAAGGCTTGACCCTCCCTGAGCCATTTTGACTGTTGGACGGAGTTCACAGCAGAGCTTCCTGTCTCCCTGGAGAACCAGCGTGTGCCCGGCTCCGAGAAGCAGCCCCGCTGGAGGCCCTCGCGCAATGCGCACGAGTCAGGGGCTCTCCTCCTCCCTGTAGTGATCCTCTTACGCTGGTGCTGTGTAGGAGAACTGAGGGGTTTGCAGGGCTGAGGCATTTGGGGCGGCAGAACAGCTTTCTTCTACTTTTTATTGTTGTTGTAGATGGACAGAGTACTTTTCAATTTATTTTTTATGTGGTGCTGAGGATTGAACCCTGTGCTTCACACATGCTAGGCAAGCGCTCTGCCACTGAGCCACTGCTGCAGCCCCCGACAGCTTATTTCTTGAAGGCAAGGGGTAGGGTGGCTACTGGGCGGTTCCCTGAAGACCCAGGTTCTTTGGCACAGCCATCTTCAGTGTGCTGGCTCAGGGGCTCTCACAACCATGAAGTGGCAGCCATGGCACCAGGCGTCCTGTGTGGGCCCAGCCTCTCCACCAGAGGAGCTCATCCCTTCTCTGGATATCTTCTTCCTCTTCTTGGGAGGCTCCACCTCCCATCCCTCATACCTGAGTGTAGGGAAAACAAAGTCACCACACGGGCTTAAATCTGTGGTGGGCAGACTGGTCTAGGCCAGCAGTGTCAGCAGCACTCCCGCCCTACAGTGCTGAACACCGCACACTCGCATGGACCCCCCAGAGACATGCCCTGCTGAGGGAGGGCACCCGCCCAGCACTGGCATCCTTCCAGAGCTGTCCAGTCCATCCTGGGGGCCGAGACCTGCTTCCCTTTGAGTCGCTGCATGTCTGACAGTAGCTTGGCGTATAGTCCCTGCCAGTCATTCATCTGTCAGCCCACCCTCTGTCCATTCATCCAGCTCTCCACCCACTCACCCTGCTGCCCACCCACCCCTATCCCCAGCCAATGCCCATTTGTCTAACACCCACCCATGTATCCCCAGACCCCATCCATCTATACATACATATACCCGTCCCCCATCCTAACACCCATTTGCTTATCTGACCATTTGTTCATCCATCCATCACCTATCTGACCACCATTTTTCATTCATCCATCTGCCCATCCAACCATCTGTTCATCATGCATCATGCACCTTAAATTTGTCTGTATACCCATCCATCACCCATCTACCCATCATCCATCCTCCACCTACCCGTCCATCCATCCTCCATCTACCCATCCATCACCCATCTACCCATCTCTCCATCCATCTGCCATCTACCCATCATCCATCCTCCACCTACCATCCATCCTCCATCTACCCATCCATCCTCCATCTATCCATCATCCATCCTCCATCTCCCCATCCATCCTCCATCTATCCATCATCCATCTTTCATTTACCCATACATCCATCCTCCATCTATCTATCATCCATTCTCCATCTACCCATCCATCCATCTCCCATCTATCATCCATCCTCCAACTACCCATCCATCCTCCATTTATCCATCATCCATCCTCCATCTCCCTATCCATCCTCCATCTATCCATCTATCCATACATCTACCATCTATTATCCATTCTCCATGTACCCATCCATCACTCATCTATCCATCATCCATCCTCACTTGTCCATCCATTCATCATCTCTCATGCACGCATCTGCTTTTGTCCATCCACCTGTCCATCCAACAGGTGAGGCAGCTCTGTTCACCCTCTGAAGCTCTCACTTTCTCAGAATGACCCCCAGGCCCTGTGGCCCCTTCTCATTGCCTACAACCCCATTGCTCCTTGACGGCTGCCCACTCTGCTGTGGCCATGTTAGAGTGAGTCCATGGTCTCCCCACTCTGGTGCCCACTCCTGGCTAGTCCTGGTTGCCTTTGCCTAGATCTTCACTGTCCCCAGCCCCTTCTTGTCTCTTTGAGCTCTTGCTGGCTGACACACCTCTGCACAGCTGGGTGGACTGAACCGTGGACACTGCTATTTCCTATGGTTCTGTGGGCTGGCCAGGGCTGAGTGGCCTCTCTGGTCCTATTTGTATAGCTACATGTGTGTCTGTGGTGGAGTCTGGCCTGGTGACCTGGGTGCTGCAGGGCCCCCGAGAGCATTGGGACACACTCCAGGGCACACAGCCCCTGGGGCTGTGTGTGTCACAGTCAAGAAGAAAAACGGACTGCACAGTTGGCCTGTGGCAGGAGCAAGGAGAGTGGTTTGTGGCCACGTCACGACAGCTGCATCAGCCTCTGGACCCTGTAGGCCACGCCACCCACAGGCACTGTCCGTGTACATGTGCACGTGTGTCTGGCTGGCCCGCTGTCCACCTTGCGTCTTGGAGTTGTTGTCTGAAACAGCGGGAGGTCATTCGTAGAACACACCAGCTGCACACTCTTCCCCTCCCAAGTCCACGACTGGGTCAGCTTCGGCCAAAACACAGGTCAGCCAGTAAGTGTGGACCTAGTGGACAGGCTTAGGCACGAGTGCGTCCCAGGGGCCACGTGGGATCCCCAGCTCTGCGGCATGGGCCAGGCTGTGTCCCATCCCGGAGAGCAGGGCAGGCTCCCAGGCTTTGGAGGGTGGAGGCAGGCCTGAAAGTGCAGCTGCAGGGTCTACGTTGCGTTTTTTTTAAATCATTTTTTAAAAACTGAGATAACATCACAGAACAGGCAGGGCACACCTGTTGTCCCAGCACTTGGGAGGCTGAGGCAGGAGGATCACTGGATCCCAGGAGTTTTGGGGCTACCCTGGGCAACATAGTGAGACCCCATTTCAAAAGAAAATCATATAAAAATAAAAAGAAATAAAAACTCAACTATAAAAACTGCAAAGCAGCAGTGCCCGCAGGGTTGTGCAGTGCACCGTGGCGCCCAGGCCCCGCCACACCCAGCCCCCGTGACCTCTGGACAACCTGTTCTGACCCCTGGGTACAACGCGGGTCCTGCTGGCTCCCTCTCCCTGGCCTGGGCAGCCAGGGCTCTGCTGGGGTCTCTGCCTCAGTGTCCCTCTGAGAATCAGCGTCCCGAGGAAGTAGTTGTCCTCACGGGAGTCTGCAGACTTCCTGTAGAGGGTGGGACAGTCAAGTCTGGTCTTTGCCAGCCCCAAGTCTCTCCTGTTCCCAGCCCTGTGCCAGGTGCCACTGTCCCTGTCCTAGTCTCACCGTCTAGTGGAGAGGTTCCACTCAGGGCAGACGGGTGAGTGGATAGACACGGCATAACAGCTGCGAGCCCAGCTCACCTCTGGGCAGGGAGGGCCAGGAGAGGTAGGTGGCCAGAGGAGGGCGAGGCCTGAGGCAGTGGGACCCCTAGGGACCCAGGGGAGCAGGAGGGTGGCTCTCGCTGGAGAAGGGACCTGGCGGCGCCTGCTGAGGCTGTTCTCTCTCCCCAGTACATGGGCTGCATTGAGGTGCTCCGCTCCATGCGCTCCCTGGACTTCAGCACGCGCACGCAGGTGACCAGGTGAGCCTCCTTGGCAGGGGGTGGGAGGTACAAGGCCAGCTGGCAGCCAGGTGCAGCCGCTGTGCTCCCCCTTGTGGGGGCCCCTTGTGCCTCCTGGGTGGGTCTCACTCTGCAGACTCGGTTTTCCGGTGGCACGACCAGCCTGCCCTGCATGTTCTGTGACTTCGGGAGGGGCTTGCAGTGGACTCCGGGTGCTGGCTGCTCCCTGACGCCTGCCTGGGCTGAGAGGGGCCTCAGCCCTCCTGGGCCCAGTGTGGAGAAGGCAGGTCCATCTCACGGGGCTGAGCTGTCCAGTAGGGGCAAGCTTCTTCATGTGCGGAAAGCTCCTTTATGTGGAAATTGACTTATTCCTTCACCTGGGACTTAAAGCATCATGCTCTTGGTTACAGTCCACCTCCTGACCGCCGCGGGTTCAGCACACGAGTCAGCACACGGTTGTGTGAGCCTGGCCTGTCTAGGTCCAGAACATTCCGACAGCCCAGAAGGAAGCCCATCCCCACAAGCCATCCCCCATCCCTCCCAGCCCTGCATCCCGGGCCCACGTCTGTCTCTGGACTCTTGTCCTGGCTTCTGTCACTGGTCACACACTGTGGCCTTGTGTCTACTCTCACTGAGCATGAGCTCCTCAGGTCCATCCGCACTGCAGCTATGTCACCTGGCTCCTGCCGGTGGCCAGGGGATGCTCCGGGGGGATGGACGGTGCCCTGTGGGTGCCCGGCTGCCCGCCTCTCTGCCGTGCTCCAGGAGTGTTCACCAGCCTTGGTGTGGTGTCGTCGTCCCTCTGGGGACACCCAGCAGTGGGAGTGCTGGGTCATCTGGTGACCCATTTACCTTCTTTGGATGTGCCAGCTGCTTCCTCAGTGATGGCCCCACCCCATGTCCCTGCCCTGTGTGGGGCCATTGCTCTGCATGGGGCTGAGGTCCTCCAGGGCCAGTGCCCCTGTGTCCCTCAGGATCCTGTGCAGCTTCCTGGGGACCAGTGACTGCTCCTGTGCTGTTGGGGTCCTGTTCCTGCCCCTAGGGACCTCAGGCAGAGAACCCTGCCTGCTGTGTCCATCCCCTAGTCTGACCCCTCCCAGAGGTGCACTGGTCACTGAGGAAGGGGGTATGAAGGGCTGGAGCCGATGGGCTGGGCAGTGGCTGGCCCTGTACTCTCCTGGTGCCCCTGCTCTCCATCCTGGGGCCCTCCACACCATCGCAGCCCTGTGAAGCCCTCTTTCCTGGCTTCTTCCCTCTCCGATCTTGTCCTTGCGCCCCCACGTGCCCTGAGTCCCCTTCCTCTGTCTAGCTCTCCTCCTCTCCAACCGCAGGGAAGCCATCAACCGACTGCACGAGGCTGTGCCTGGCGTCCGGGGCTCCTGGAAGAAGAAGGTGGGTGAGGGCAGCGGGTGCAGCTGGGCTGTGAGGGCACCGTGGCCCTGGGGCTGGGCCCTGCCATGCAACTCCTGCTCGCTGTGTCCATCCTAGGCCCCCAACAAGGCACTGGCCTCCATCCTGGGCAAGAGCAACCTGCGCTTTGCTGGCATGAGCGTCTCTGTCAACATCTCCATCGAAGGCCTCAACCTCTCAGTGCCTGCCACCCGCCAGGTGGGTGCTGCCCGCCCCAGCCCTCAGGCCGCTCGACCCCTCCTGGGGTCTCCGGGGCCCTCCGAGGGTCCAGAAGCCCCTGATGCACGCTGAGGTGGGGTGGGAGGCATGGGGCTGGTACATCACGGGACGTGACTGTGGACGTCACTGTGGATGTGTCCCCAGGCCCCCTGCAGTCAAGAGCCAAGGGCACTGCCGCTGCTCCCTGGGCCTGGGGTTGGTCAGAGCTGGGGAGGAGCTCCAGGCAGGGTGTGGAGGTAGGGCTGGCTGTGCTGTGCTGAGGGGGAGCCCTCGCTTCCGGCCTCTGGTGGACACAGCTCCAGAACCATAGGGCAGCATTAGCACCACCAGGGCGAGTGGGGACACATGTGGGGACTGTGGTCCTGGAACTGGCAGGGAGGCCCTGGGAGGCAGTGAGGCAGCTCCCATGGGGAAACGGGCCACACTGGGGATGAACCTAAGGGGTCAAATGGACAGCCTGTGCCCAGGGACTGGCTGTAAGGGTGCTCAGGAGGCCACTGTGGGAGACCTTTGCCGCCCTGGGACAGGCCTGGGTCTCAAGTGCTGTGGACACTGGCTTCTCACTCTTTCTGGTCTGAGCATCAAACAAGTCTGGGCTGGACTTGAATGGCCAGCGAGACCTGGACTGTGTTTCGGATGACCCCAAGGGAGCAGGCAGGGGGACTCTGCTTGGAGGCTGGGGCCCTGCCACTCCTGGTGCTAACTCCACAGGGCTCCGTGGGAAGGTGCTGCACCCAGGGGAGGGCTCAAGGTCTGGCTGGGCGAGGCTGGGAAAGTGGGAACAGCAGCAGCAGAGGCATGAGCATCTCTGGTCAGAGCTGCTGCAGAGGTTACC
The DNA here is from genome assembly GCA_028644305.1 of Xerus rutilus. Lineage (NCBI taxonomy): Eukaryota > Metazoa > Chordata > Mammalia > Rodentia > Sciuridae > Xerus > Xerus rutilus. Next base: position 140,530 of record CM053413.1, on the reverse strand, counting down.
TGTGGTGGAGGAACCTGGGCTGGCCTGTGGCAGCAGCTCAGCTAGGCGCCAGGCCTGGCCGACAAGCAGCAAGTGTGCAGAGCCCGGGAGGGGTCTCGGGCCCTGCACACACGGAGTCTGGGTCCCTGTGCCGAGGGCCTGGAGCGGCTCTGCTGGCAGTGGGAGCTGTGGGGACCCGGGCGGGAGCCCTTGAGCACTCTGCTGGCCAGGTGCTGACAGGCCCTGAGTGAAGAGGGAGGAAATGTTGCCTGACAGAGGTCCAGAGGCAGGCCAGAGGGCAGGGCCCGGGGGACTGGGCAGCGATGGAGGCCCTCAGGTTGGTGTGAGGCCAAGCTCTGAAAGGGGCTGCCCGAGGCTTCCCTGTCTGCCCTTGTGTGGTGCAGACCTGTGGTCCTGCAAATGGACGCTCAGGCTCTCAGAGGGAGCAGCGTTGCTGGGATCCCCAGCAGGGCATGAGATCCTGTGAGGCTGAGGAATGGACTTTTGGTGGGAGGACATGGCCTGCCTGGCCATCCTGGGTCCTGAAAGGGCTTGAGTGACAGGCGGCAGATGAGGTGGGGCCATGCCAATGAATGCGAAGGCAAAATGTGGTGGACAGTGTGTCGGACGGCTGCAGGGCTGTGCCACGGTGGCTGTCGGGGGCAGCGAGAGGTGTGTACCATGCAGGCAGCTTGGTGACCAGGCCTAGCCACACCCTCCCAGGGTCGAATGTCCTGGTGGGACTTGGTTGTCTTGACTGACGGGCTCCAACCGTGATGGGCACCCGTTGGGTGACACCTGCAGCCACCCCCGCCCTCCTGCTCCTGCGGCCCTGGCCCAGGGGGTCTCGTCTGACGCAGGGGTGGCCTTGCCTCCCGCGCAGGTTGTCGCCACCCACCACATGCAGTCCATCTCCTTCGCTTCAGGCGGCGACACGGTAAGGCCCACTGGGCAGGGGTGGGGCAGCCTGGAGACCCCTTGCCCTTCCTCAGACCTGCCCAAGGTGCCCGTGCCCATTGGCCCCCACCCTCCACCACGCAGCCAACAGCGTGGCCAGGCAGGTCCAGCTGAGCCTCTGCCTCTCCCTAGGACATGATAGACTACGTGGCTTACGTCGCCAAGGACCCCATCAACCAGAGAGGTGAGGCACGTGGGAGGCTGGCCCGCGCGGTGTGGTCGGAGCCAGGTCACAACGATGCTGCTGTCCCCAGCTTGCCACATCCTGGAGTGCTGCGAGGGTCTGGCGCAGAGCGTGATCGGCACCGTGGGCCAGGCCTTCGAGCTGCGCTTCAAGCAGTACCTGCACGGCCCCCCGACAGTGGCACCCCCTGAGAGGTGAGCCCCCTGCACACCCTGGCCCCGCTTTGCCCTCCCTCCTCGGGCCCTGGGAAGGTCTCCACGGAGGACCCATGGCCCTTCCATCCTGGGGAGGCCAGGTTAAGCAGCGGGTCCCCAAAGCCTCTGGTCCACCCAAGGCTGAGGCTACTGTCCGCACGGGGCTGGACAGCTCTGCACAGCATGCGGAGGGAGGCAAGCGCTGCCCACAGCATGTCCCGCAGGCACGCCAATAGGAACTCTGTAGGTTGTCTCGATCCTTTAAGGTTTACGACCTGGAAGTGTGAAGACCCTTCCCAGCTCTGCCCTGGGAATAGGCGGGTGGGCCGGCGGCCAGGGACCCAGGGGAACACACCTGTAGTTGTCAGGGGCTCAGTGACGCCCAGCCAGTGGGTAGGGTGTCAGGTGAGCCCCCACCAGGACGCTGCTGCACACGGAGCCTGGGCGCCTCTGCCTCCTCCAGTACTGATTCAGCTGCCATGCTTGCCTGACCCGAGGGACACAACCCCCAGGCAGTTGGGGCCCAAGAGCGTCTGCAGTCTGAGGGTGCTCTGCCCGGACCCCACCACATCCCGGGTCCCGGTACCTGCCGGACATGTCACTCTCGGCTGCCTGGTGGTGGAGGTGGCAGAGGTGGGTGAGGAGCGGCCGGCTCTGGGACGGTGCCGTCTCTGCGCACAGATGAGGACAGGTGGAGCTGCTCCACAGCAGCGTTCTGGCTGGTGAGGTCCCGCTGTCCTTTCTGCCCCCAAGCTTTGTTGTTGCTCTGTCCCCAGGCTGACTGGGCTGGAGGAGTCTGCCTGGGGGGAGGAGGAGGACACCGAGGGACACCATTACTACAACAGCATCCCAGGGAAGGAGCCGCCCCCGGGCGGGCTGGTGGACTCCAGGCTCCCGGTCACCCAGCCCTGCACCCTTGGGGCTCTCAGCCAGGTCAGCCTTGGTCCTTGCGAGGGACAGACCCTTAGGGCCTGACGCACCTCCTCCTGTGGCCTCAGTCCTGGAGTCTCTGCCCACCCTCATTTCCCCTCTTGTCTTTCATGGTTCACAAAGACCCACGGGCAGGTGCTGTGGCCTGTGGCCTGCTTGGGGCCTCCTCTGGGCTTGGTGGTGTGGTAGGCAGGAGCTCCCCTTGCTGGCTGAGCGTTGACCTAATCACCGCCAAGAATGACCTCGGGGACAGCCAGGCACTCAGAGGGCCGGCGTTGCAGGGCCGGCCTCCCCTGAGGAAGCAGCCGGGGCTGGGCCCTCGGGGACTAGGAGCTCAGGAGCCCTGAGCAGAGGGTCTGGGCAGCGCCTGAGGGGTGCAGGCGGCAGGAGGGTGACTGCCTTGTACAGGACAGAGAGGGCAGCTCAGGCAGCAGCGGAGGGGTGGTGGTACCAGGAGGCCCTATGGCCACTGCAGGTGCCTGGAGAGCCGGGAGCCGGGATGGCTGAGGCCCCAGCATCTGGGGTGCGGCGGGAGACGAGTGCTGGCTGGGAGGAAGGCTGGCAGTACTCAGGGTCCTGCGCCTCTTTTTCAGGGCTCCTCTGCACGGAGAGACGCCCACGGCCTGCAGTGGGACCTGGGTCCCTTGGGTTCAGGTAGGACCTGCTCTGCCTCCTGCAGGGACGTGCCCAGCCATCTCCCCCACCTCCTGCAGGTCACCCCAGGCCGCAGGAGGTTGGAGGCTGGTGGCCTCTACTGAGATGCGCATCTGCTCCTTCCACGGAGGGGTCTCCTTGTACTTGGGAATGCCTCTAGTCATGCCTCTGCCCTGGCATGTGGGGTGTGCCAGCGCCAGGCAGGAGGATTCCTACTCCCCACCCCGCAGAGGCCGTGTCTGCCCAGGTGCTGGCCGCTTGGCATTCAGCTCGGAGTCTTAAAGGGGAAGCACTCCTGTCCCCACTTCACAGAGGCAGAAAGAGCTGCAGAGACCAGTGAACTCGCCTGTGCCCAGGGCGGGAGGGCACCAGGATGGGAGCCCATGTGTCCCCAGGGCTAGTGACATGATCACACAGTGTGCTGTCAGCTTGACTTCCTGCCCAAGAGTCAGTTCTGAGAAAAAACAAAATAAAACAAAGCAGGACACGAACACTCTCTGAGCCAGGAGAAGGCGCTCGGCCTTGCGCAGCAGGAGCGGGCGCCCAGGGACCCGGGCAGCCGTCACACCATCCCCGAGTCTGGCAGCCAGGCAAGGCTGGCCAAGGTGGGGTGGGATAGGGCTCGCAGGACAGGGCCTGGTGGTCCCCAGCGGGGTGCTCTGAGGGTGCCTTTGACCCTGAGAATGCTCTGCACATCCCCACGTGGGAGTAGGAGGAGGAGAGCAGACCCCAAAGTGGAGCAGGGAGGGACCCCGGCCCACCAGGTCCTGCTGCGACGCAGTCGTGGAGGGCACAGGACCGTGGAGGCCTAAAGCCTGCCCTGGAGACTGGAAGCCCCCACCTGGTCCCTCCTGCCCTGCGCACTGGCCACCCAGGCACTCCGTGGCTGCTAGCAATGGGCGGTCCCCGTGCTGCCTCACTCCCACTGACCCCTGCCCCTGCCCGCCTACCCAGCCCCGCCTGGGGACGGCTACGTGCAGGCTGATGCCCGGGGGCCGCGGGACTATGAGGACCACCTGTACGTCAACACCCAGGGCCTGGACGCTGTGGAGCCTGAGGACCCTGCGCCCCTGCTGCCTGAGGACAGCCCCAAGAAGGACCTGTTTGACATGCGTATGTGGGGCCCCTTCTCCCCGGCTCCAAGCTGAGGGGTGGAGAAGGCCAGTCTGCCCAGGGGTCTCTGTGAGATCTGATGCTGGGCTGCTCTGAGGCCGCGGGGGGAGCCCCACTCCTGCCTGGGGGAAGCGCCTCTGGCTGGGGGCCCAGCTCCTGCCTTGGGGCCCACTTCCAGAGCTCCTCAACTCGGTTGGACCACATCCTTTCCCAGGGTAAACCTAGTCTGAGGGGAGAGGCACCATTGCTCCCTAGGGATCCCCAGTCCAACAAGGGGTCTTTAGCTGAATAAGACTAATGTGACAGTGCAGCCTGTGGAGGAGGCCCGTAGAGGAGGCTCAACCTGAGAAAGAGGCTTGGCTTGAGGAGGCCTGAGGGGAGGCCTGGAGTATCTGCACACTCTCCTGTTCCCACACAGCCCCCTCTCCTCCCTGGCACTGTGGGGTGCCAGGTCCCTGGGGCCTGCAGGAGGCCTGTTTCTTCTCACTACTGCAGTAGTGACGGCGCTGGTGCCTGCTGAGTGCCCACTGCGCAGGTGCTGGGCTGGGAGCCCTCTGCTCCGACTGCTCCTTCACTGGGCAGGGAGGCTGGTCAGGCTCTCTCTGAGACTGCCTGACCCCCTAAGCACCCTGGGGCAGCCCCCTCCTGACCCGAGGAGGCACACCTTGCTCCTGCCCCTCCCACAGGACCCTTCGAGGACGCCCTGAAGGTGCACCAGTGTTCAGCGGTGGTGGCTGTGACCGCAGCCCCACCTCCCTTGGAGGACCAGTGGCCCAGTCCCCCCACCCGGCGGGCCCCTGTCGCCCCCACGGAGGAGCAGCTGCAGCAGGAGCCCTGGTACCACGGCCGCATGAGCCGGCGGGCAGCAGAGAAGCTGCTCCGCACCGATGGGGACTTCCTGGTGCGCGACAGCGTCACCAACCCCGGGCAGTACGTCCTCACGGGCTTGCAGGCCGGGCAGCCCAAGCACCTGCTGCTGGTGGACCCCGAGGGTGTGGTAAGGCTCTGATGGGGCGGCCCCCCGGGCTGCAGGAGGACGTTGGAGGCTGTTCCCCTCGCAAGACCCACAGCTGCTTCCCGTTGAAGGAGGCTTGGGGTGGAGGAGTGCTGCCCGGCAGGGCTCTCAGGGCTCCCAGAGGGCCTGCTTCACCCTTCCCAGGAGGCGCCTGTGCGCCACTCCCCAGGCCCTGCTGCTGGGGCAGGTGGGTGTGGCCAGCTCCAGGCACTCCCCACCCCAATCTCCGTATCTCTGGAATCTGGAGTTTTTTGGGGTCTGGGTACTGGGAATTGAGCTCAGGGGCACTCGACCACTGAGCCACATCCCCAGCCCTATTTTGTGTTTTATGTAGAGACAGGGTCTCACTGAGCTGCTTAGCGCCTCGCTTTGAACTGGCTTTGAACTCCTGATCCTCCTGCCGCAGCCTCCTGAGCTGCTAGGATTATAGGCATGTACCACTGTGCCCTGCTGAAATCTGGATTTTTAAATCATCAATTGTGAGCCGGGCGCGGTGGCTCAAGCCTGTAATCCCTGCACTTTGGGAGACTGATGTAGGAGAATCGCGAGTTCAAAGCCAGCCTCAGCAATGGCGAGGTGCTAAGCAACTCAGTGAGACCCTGTCTCTACATAAAACACAAAATAGGGCTGGGGATGTGGCTCAGTGGTCGAGTGCCCCTGAGTTCAATCCCTGGTACCAAAAAAAAAAAAAAATCATCAATTGTGTCTTTGACCTGCATTGTTTATCTGGGAGTCTTCTCGCTCACCTGGTGCATTTTACAGTTGCTTTAAGCAAGTGAAATCTTGTCACCTACAGTTTCTGAAGCATTTTAGGGTTTAGAAAGCATTTTCCAATTTATGGGGAGCCCTGGTAGTAGGCATCTTCCAGCGTCCAGAGGCCTCCACCTCACAGGCCGGGTCCCAGAGGGTGGGAGCAGCCTTAGAGGTGCCATGGTCTTTCCTGTCCACTTGGACCCTCAGATGCCCACATGTGACCCTGTCTCTGCAGGGGCCACACAGGCCTGGGGGTGAGTCACCTGGCCAGGTGCCTCTTCTTCCTGCCCACTATCAGCATCACCTCCAGCCTGGAGTGTGATGGGTCAGCTCTGCCCAGGACTGTTCCATTCCCTTAATGGGTTTCTGCACGAGCTTGGGTGCTCGACACCGGGGAGCCATGTGAAAACGCAGACCCTGGGGCTGGGATGTGGCTTCGTGGTAGAGCGTTTGCTGTTCTTCCCCGCAGGCCTGGCAGCGTGGAGCTGCGGGTCTGTTTTGCATTCATCATCCAACTTTAGTGCAGGCGTTTCCTTGGACCTGGTGATCTGACTTTTGGGTCTCTATCTCCAAGATTTCGGGGTGTGTTCATTTTCTTGGGCTATGTTAGCAAATGGCCACAAACCATATACAAACAAGAGCTTTATCCCTGGAAGTCCAGACCTGCGCTGTTGGCAGGGCTGAGTCCCCACATCTGTCCCAGGCCCCTCCCAGCCTCTGGTGGCTGCCGGCAGGCCTCGTGTCCTTGGCTTGTAGATCCGTGGCCCCCCCTCTGCCTACACGTCCCCATGGCTGTATCTTCCTGTGTGTCCCTGGCTCTAAGTTTTCTTCTTATAAGGACACCAGCAGCTGGATTTAGGGCCCGCCTGGGTGGTCCAAATGCTGTCACCCAACAAGACACGTTCACAGGTTCCAGGCTAGGACCTGCACGTGCCTCTGTGAGGCCACCCCCCAGCACCCTGAGGGACGTGTGGCCCCTGGGTCCTGCTGGTCTCAGATACCACGTCCTCCTGTGGCTCTGCGGCTCTGAGGCTGGTTCTGTGGTTGAAGTCCTGGGCTCCTCTGACCCAGTGGCCCTGGAGGAACATGGCCCGCCAGCAGGCCGGGACAGGAGCACTGATCCCGAGGCCTCTGGTCCTGCAGGTGCGGACGAAGGACGTGCTGTTTGAGAGCATCAGCCACCTTGTTGCCTTCCACCTGCGGAGTGGGCAGCCCATCGTGGCCGCCGGGAGCGAGCTGCACCTGCGTGGGGCGGTGCCCCGGGAGCCCTGAGCCAGGTGAGCGAGGCCAGGCCTCCTCCTGGAGAGGTCAGCCGTGGTTGCCCAGGGACAGCTAGGACCAGGCGGGGCACAGGTCAGGGGAGCTGGCTCAGCACCACCTGGGCCCAGGACCCTTGAGTGTTGGCGTTGGGACCTGTGGTGGGGTCTGTATGGGAGGGGGCTGGGGACTGGTGTCTCCAGGGTCTCTGGCAGGAGAGGGGGCCTGGGGTGAGGTGGGGGCTGAGGAGAGGCAGGACGAGGGAGAGGCTGGTCTTGGGGAGCTGGGGCCCCAACTGGGGCAGGAGGGGACAGCAGGGGACTGTGGAATTTTCCTGGCCAAGCTGCTGGCCAGGTCAAGCTGCTCTCCTGTCCCCATGACAACGGTCTCCTTCCTGTCCCCTTTCCACATCAGCTTCCCCCACTCAGTGGCCCCCTCCCTGCTCTCATCAGGACAGGGCTGCAGGCCGAGCCTGCTGGCTGGGGAAGGGCTTTGGGCTCAGGGCTGGACAGCTGACTGTTCTGTGTGCTGAGTTCCCACAGCTCTCCTCTCCTGGGGCCTGAGGACGGGGCAGTGATACTGTGGCAGTTGTGGCTGCCCTGTCTCTCACGGGCTCACAGTTCTGAGACAGGCACAGAGAGGTTAAGGCAGTGCCCTGGGCCACACAGCAGGAGCATGGGGGAGCCTCAGCCTTATGCACAGCCTGAGGTCTCAGTGACCTGCCTCTCCTGCCATCTCTCCAGACCTCTCCAGGTCCCTGTCTCTAGAGTGACCATTAGTGAGGTCCTTCTTGTTCAAAGGAGGCAGCGCCGTGGCAACCGTGCACCCCAGGTGGCTTACCTCAGCTTCCCTTCCTGTCCGCAGGCGATGGCTCTGCTCCTGCCCAGGCACCCTCGCGGCCTTGTGGTGCTAGGCCTTGCTCTCGGACCTCTCAGGCCAGAACCACCTCGCCCCTCTCTCTCCTTTTTCTGCATGAGCCTCTGGAATCCCCTGCCCTGCCCGAGCCTCACCTGCCCCACGAGGCTCCTGCAGCGAGGGCTATAACCCAAAGACAGACCCTTTCTTGCCTTTAAAGGAAACATACCAAAACGCAGGCCTCTGTCGGAGTCCGGCCCCCACCGCCACGGCAGAGAGGCCCGTCTCCTCCCCGCTGGACTTCAGTGTATATCCCTGGAGCGTCCGGGTTCCTGGCGCTGGTGTGGACTCAGACTCTTGTCCTGGCTGTGCTGTTTTTCCACTTGAGAAACTGGGTGCACGTTGGCTGTTTGAGGGGAGAATTAAGGTGCTCTGGGGTCTCAGGCCAGGATATGACGTTGGAGTGGGGCAGCCTGGGGCCGTGGTAGTGTCCAGGCTGCTGTGCGTTAGTTGACAGTGGCACCTAGGAAGCCCCCAGCCAACTGAGACAGGAGGAGGGATGTGGCTGCCACCACGATGTGCCCAGCAGCTGCCCTGCCCTCCTCTCCCAGCATCGACCTGGACTGAACTCTCGAATCTGTAACTAACCCTGGGAATGGCCACAGCCTCGAGTGTGGGCCACCTGCACACAGAGAGGTTCTGGTGGGTACAAGAGATCAGGCCAGGGCTCCCTGGTGCACATCCAGTGGAGGTCCAGTGGCCCAGGTTGGCCTTGGGGCTGCCGAGGGGACAGTGGGTCAGGGGCCTGGGCTGGGGAGCTGTGCCCTGCCTGTGGGCTGGCCCCTCAACGCCTCTGTTTCCACTCCAAGATAAAGTGAGTTCAGCTCTATTGACTCGTGTCCCTGACCTCTCTGTGGAGATGCCTTGCAAATCTCCCCAGAGCTGTGGACATCCTCCAGACCCCATCTCTGGAAGGCTCCTGGGGCCTCCTCCCTGCCTCTGACTCACCCTCAAGCTCAGCATAGCCTCATCTCTGGTTCCTCCACACACCCGTCTCCCTTGGGACCTGCGTGTTTCCCAAGCAGCTCACATCGTTCTGTGTTCACCTTCCCAGTGTTACTCCAAGCCTCTGTCCCCAGGGGACCCCACTCTCCCCAGGACCCTCACCTAACTCCCTCGCAGACATGTAGCATCTTTCCAAAGAGGCCCTGGTCCTTGCCACATCCCTCTAAACACATCTGTCAATGTCTGGGGCCAGAGGTTGCCCAGGCAGTCCAGGCCCTCTGGGCAGGGGTTATGCTTTCTCTGTGGATAGGAGGCCCTGTCCTGTGCCTGAGGGGACATGTCTGATAGGGGCGTGGGGAGTAGAAGCCACTTTCGTCTGTCCTGAAGTAGTGAGGCCTTCAAAGACAGAGACAGAAGGGATCTTGATGTCATGTCCCATTTCAGAGACCTAGAGACTCAGCCACCAGTCCACCCACCATTCCAGCCATCCATCATCCACCCTCCATCCACCCTCCATCCACCATCCATCCAGCCATCCATTATCCATCATCCATGCATCCACCATCCACTATCCATCCATCATCCATCCATCCCATCCATTCATCTACCATCCATCATCCATCCATCCTCCATCCATCTGCCATCCACTATCCATCTACCATCCATCCACCATTCATCCATCCACCATCCACCATCCATCCATCATCCATCCACCATTCATCCACCATCCACCATCCATCATCCATCCATCCACCATCCATCCACCATCCACCATCCATCCACCATTCATCCATCCACCATCCACCATCCATCCATCATCCATCCACCATTCATCCACCATCCACTATCCACCATCCATCATCCATCCATCCACCATCCATCCACCATCCACCATCCATCCATCATCCATCCATCCTCCATCCACCATCAATCTACCATCCATTCATCCACCATCCAGCCAGCCAGCATCCAGCCAGTCAGCATCCATCCATCCACCATTTACCATCCATCCACAAACCACCACTCATCTACCATCCATCCACCCATTATCCATCTACCATCCATCCATCCATCCATCCATTCATTATCCATCCATCCACCATCCATCCATATCGCTTAAAAGGGGAGTGGGGGCGCCACGTGGGCCTTCCCGACGAGTTGGGGGTCCAGAGAGATGGAAAGGGGTCCCCGGGGAAGAACATATGGGGTCTCTCTGGACGGTGGTGGCGATTCACGGGGCCACTCTCCCCAGGCCCCGAGGTGCACGTAAAAATCTGCTCTGCCCCAGTGAGAGGCAGAAACACCCGGAGCGAGAAGCAGAAAACACCGTTTATTCCAGAAAGTATAGAAGCTTAAATGCACTCTTGGACCAATCAGGTCCAAAGGTCACAAACAAAGGGGTGCATTCTGGCAAGAGCACAGTCTATTAGCATAGAATGGGGAAGGATGGAGGGGAGGGGTTGAAGGTACGGAGATGCTCCTACACATCCATCCATCCACCCTCCATCTACCATCCATCCATCCACTATCCATCCATCTACCATCCACCTATACACCCATCTTCCATCATCCATCCATCTACCCACCCAAACATGCACCCAGCTTTCTTTAACATGTCTTTATTGAGCATCTCTTATCTGCCAGGACTTCTGGTGGACAATAGCAATGCAAAAGTGTCCAAGACAGACCTGCCCTCATGAATTTGATGTCAAGTGACATTGATCATTAAATATATAATGACATCTGTGAAAAGGAGAGAGTTCTGAAATTCAGAGAACCCAAGCAATCTGGAGAGCTTTTTTGTGGGAATGACACAGAGGCTATAATTGGAGGAGAAATGGGAGAGTCCTAAGTAAAGGGGTGGCTTTCTGGCAGCACTGACAGCAGGCCAAAGGCCCTGTGGCGTGTGCAAGACACGGGCTGGCTAGTGTCCGAGCAGGTGAGGTCAGAGGGTGGAGGACACAGGCGAAGTGAGGCTTGGTGTCAGGAGGCTGCTGGGTCTTTTAAGCACAGAAGTGCTGAGAGATACTTGGGTGGGAGGTCTGCAGTTGACAGGGCAAGAGTCGGGGCAGATGTCTGGGGCCTGCGGGGAGTGTTGGCCAGTGTCACAAAAGGGAGCGTGTGGACAGAGGGTTCACATGCTCTTTGCTCCTCACTCACAGCCCTGGGTCTTCCGAGGCACAGGCCTCAGCCGCACTCCGTCCTCCTGGAGTCCCGTGTGTCTGGGCCTGCTGGGAGGCCCATGTTCTCCCTGCTCTGCAGCTGAGAGCAGGAGGAGGTGCCGGAGGCCACATACGTGGGTGGCACAGCAGGCCCCGCCCCAACATGCCCTCCTGCTTGCTGGGCTGGGGACTGAGGTGCCCCAGTGGCCATGTGGGTGCCCCAGTGCCCAGACGCTGGCCCAGGGGCTCCCCCACCCCTGCCCTTTCTACCTTCAGCTACCCAGTCAGCAAATACTCCTTGCCCTGGGCTTGGCCTCAGGGAGATGTGGGGGGATGTAGGGGACAGGAGAGTCATGGGGTCAAATCTGTCTTCCGTGCAAGCTGGATGAGCTGCTGTCCTTCCCTGGGCTGCCTGTGAGTCCTGCCCAAGGGCACAGGAGGGCTTGCTGTGGGTGGACCCAGCCCGGGAGAGTGGAGAGAGGTGAGCGCCCTGGGGCAGCCCAGAGGTGAGCCCAGGCCCCCTGGGAGCCCACAGAGAGGCTGCTCTTCAGGTCTTCTTGGCCACCTGAGGGAGGAGACCGCAGAGGTGTCGCATGGCGGAGCTGCGTGGGCGCTGTGGCCTCTCAGGACTGGCCATGGGCCGTCCCTCATGCCACCTGCACTTCTGAGCCTGCCTGGGACCACCCGGGCAGCCTGGGATTCAGGCCTCGTCCTGGGAAGGCCTTCCTGCTGGCCCCCACCTTGGCATCAGGACTTTGGCCACTCAGCCTGCTGGGCTCCAGCCAGGCTCTGAAGCCCAGGAGGCTGGCTTGGGGGCGCCCTGGTGGTTCCACACCCTGTAGACCCAGGGCTATGCAGAAGGAGGCAGGAGGCCTCCTGGGATTGCAGAGGCCTCATTTGCTGACTGATGGGCAGAGACAGCTGGCCCCTCCTGCCCTGCTGGGTGGGGGCCACAGCGCCAACAGGGCAAGTGTGGCTCAGTCTCCAAGCCCCCAAGTCTGGCAGGGAGAGGAGAGGAGCTGGCTTGTGGGACCAGGCTCTGGGGCCCTCCAGGCCTGGCCTAGCACCTCCTGGCTGGGGTGCTCTTCCCTACAGAAGCATCTGCCAGAGTAGTGACCAACACTCGGCCTGGAGCCTCTTGTGCATGGCCTGGTGACTGTGGTGTCTTCCCTTCAAGGCATGAGTCAGGGTCTGAGGCACACAGAAGTTTGGACATTTGCCTGAGTCACACAGTGGGGGATGTGGGCACAGGGCTTGAGCCCTAGCTGAGCAGTTCCAGATTCTTTTCTAGAGTTGCTCAGCAGAGTGAGCTTGGTGTCCTGCACAGTCCCTTCCCTTGCCTGGGCAGTGGTGGGGAGTGAGCCCCCAGTACCCAGGCCTGCTCTGTCACCAGAAGACCAGCACTGCCCTCCTGACCTCGCTACCCCATCTATGCAGCACCAGGGTAGCTGGAGCCTCCTCAGGCCTTGGGGCATCTGCTGCAGGACAGGGCACAGGTCCAGGGTCCTGCTATGTGCACACCATCCATCTGTCTGGAAGAGCTACTGAAGGCTCCAATGTGTCAGGCTAGGCCTGGGGCCATGGCAGGGACAAGACCTCTGCCACCCTTCCTCCCAGTGACTGTGGGCCCAGAGGCAGGGGGCATCTGCCTAGCAACTGTCCTGGTTGGGGCTTGGGGCGTCAGGTGACCTTGCGACTCCCTGGCTCCCCAGTGAGATGAGTGGATGCCTTTGGTGTGTGTTTCCCCACCAGACGTTGGGGTGCCCTCATTGGGGAGGCGGCACAGAGGAGGGCATGGCTGTGTTTGTGGGTGAGCAGAGCTGGGACAGCCTCACTGCCCATCTGGACCATAGGCTTCTAGCCACACCTGCTCCAGGGATGGACAGAGTGCTTGAGGCCGGCGCTGGTCCCTGCCCCCTGCCCTCCTGCTCCACCCCATCCTGGCTTGGTCTGGAGTACGGCTGGTGCCAGCTGCTCAGGTCAGTCCTGGCCACATGTTATCTTGCTGGTCCTCGCAGGGAGACTGGACAGGAAGTGGCTGCCTTCGTTCCAGGCAAAGGGAACCGAGACTGGGGGCAGGGTGAGGAGGGAGGTGGCATAGGCTGGCAGACCACTGGGACAACCAGCAGCAAGGGGCTGGTGGTCTCAACGCTGCCCTGGCCTGGATTGAGCCCGCTGACCCTGCCCTGTGCAGCTTGGTGCTGTGGTTGGGGCCACCACCTGCATTCAGGGCATTCCTCCCCCGGGGCGTGGGGGCTGGGGCCACACCTCTCTCAGGGTCTTTCAGCACCCAAGTCACTGTCCGCAGGTTCCTGAGGGCTGGGCAGAGATCAGCCTTCTGGGGTTGGCCCTGCTTCTTCTCTCTGGTTTATTTTTTGGTGTATGTGGCAGCAGAATATCATATACACACGGGACTTCCATTCTTGTGGTCGTGCTTGATGTGGAGTTTCACTGGCCGTGTATTCATACATGAACGTAGGAAAGTGAGGTCCAATTCGTTCTGTCTGTCCCCTTCCCACCCTACTCCCTCATCCCCCTGCCCAATCTGGTTAACCTCCACCCCACTGCATTGTGAGTCAGCATCACATATTAGAGAGAACATTTGACCTTTGGTCTCTTGGGATTGGCTTATTTCACTTAGCAAGGTAGCCTCGTGTTCCATCTGTTTACAGGCAGATTTCATAATTTCATTCTTCTTTATAGCTGAGTAATATTCCATTGTATATATGTACCACGTTTTCGTTATCTATTCATCTATTTTATTTGTACTGGGGATTGAACTCAGGGGCATTTGACCCCTGAGCCACATCCCAGCCCTATTTTGTGTTTTTATGTAGAGACAGGGTCTCACTGAGTTGCTTAGCACCTCACCATTTCTGAGGCTGGCTTTGAACTCGTGATTCTCCTGTCTCGGCCTCCCGAAATGCTGGATTACAGGCTTGCGCCACAGCGCCTGGCTTCCATTCATCTATTGAAGGGCATCTAGGTTGGTTCCATAGCTTAGCTATTGTGAATCGAGCTTCTGTGAACGTTCTAGTGCCTGCATCACTGTAGTGTGCTGTTTTGAAGTCCTTCGGGTATCGACCAGGGAGTGAGACAGCTGGGTCAAATGGTGGTTCCATTCCAAGTTTTCTGAGGAATCTCCATAGGGCTTTCCAGATTGGCTGCTCCCGTGTGCAGTCCCACCAGCACGCACGGGTGCACCTCTCCCCACATCCTGCGGGGCTGGCCCTACTTCTGGAGAGAAACCCTCACCTTCACCTGCACGCCCGGAGAGCAGCGGGAACCTTGCTGCGGGCGGCAGGACCCAGACCCGAGCGGCCGCCCGCGGCGAGGACTCCGCCGCCCGCACCGGGCCCCGCCCCCGGCGGCCGCACTCGGAGGAATACGGCGCGGTGGGCGGTTCCGCCGGCGGCCGCTCCAGCTGCGCCCGGGCCTGCGCCAGCCCTGCGAGTCGCCAGCCGCGTCCCGAGCCAGGTGAGTCAGCCCGCCCGGCCGGCGCCCGCGCGGGGGCGAGTCGGAGGCCCGGGTGGGCTCGCCGCGCGAGGCCCCCAGACCCGCGGCCCGCCCGGCCCCGCGCTCCCGGCGCGTCCCGGGAGAAGCCACAGGTGGGCGGGGGCCGGGGGCGGGGCCGGGCGCTGGCGGCCGCCCGCGCGGGTGTCCTCCCCGGGGACTCGTGGGAGCGCCTCCCTGGTTTGAGACCCTCCGACCAGACAGCGCGGGCGAGGGGCTTTGTCTCCCGGGTGCGCGGAGCCGGCAGCCGCCTCCACCCCCCTGTCAGAAGTTAAGCCGATCCCCCTGGGCGCGGGAAGCACCACCCCTGTTCTGGGCGGCCCGGCTGGGACAGCCGAGTGACCCCCGCACCCACCCTGCTCCTTCCGGCCAGGTCCCTGACAGGTAGACCCTGGTCGACAGGGGCTGCTCCTGACCCCCCGCTTCTCTTCCCAGACGCTGCTGCTCCTCCGCTGGCTTCCGCTTACCGCTCCCATGAAAAAAACCAACATGTGGTTTTTGGAGCGGCTCCGTGGGTCTGGGGAGCATGGTGCCGCCCGGGGAGTTGGGGGCGAGTCAGGGGACAGGGCCTCCAAGGGGCCCCTGTACAGCAACGTGCTGACGCCGGACAAGATCCCCGACTTCTTCATCCCTCCCAAGCTGCCCTCAGCCCCAGCAGAGGCGGAGGGGCCTGCTGAGCTGGGCCCGTCCACCTCGGAACAGAACCTGGACCCAGCTACGCCCCGCCGCTCTCCCCGGAGCCCCCGGCTGCCTGCCAAGCTGGCTGCGGAGAGCAGGAACCTGCTGAAGGCGGCCACGAGGCATGTCATCCAGATCGAGAGTGCCGAGGACTGGGCGGCTGAGGAGGCCACCAGCTCCGACCCCCAGGCCCAGGGAGCCACGTCCCTGCCCTCGGTGCCCAAGGCCCAGACATCCTATGGCTTCGCCACGCTGGCTGAGAGCCCCCACACGAGGCGCAAAGAGTCCCTTTTCCACAGTGAGCATGGGGCCCTGGCTCAGGTGGGCTCCCCCGGCACAGGGCGCCGGCGGGCAGGCACCAGGGCCAACGGGGGCGAAGGGGGGCCCAGGGAGGCTGGGGGGGCCCTGATGAGCCCCAGCCGCTACTTCAGCGGTGGGGAGAGCGACACGGGGTCTTCGGCTGAGTCCTCCCCCTTTGGGTCACCGCTGCTGTCCCGCTCCGTGTCGCTGCTCAAAGGCTTCGCCCAGGACAGCCAGGCCAAGGTGAGCCAGCTGAAGCACTCCGTGGGCCGCCACGGCTCCCTGTCAGCGGACGACAGCACACCAGACACCAGCCCCGGGGTCCGGCGCCGCCTGGCCCGCCGGGCTGCCCCTGAACCCGGCCCTGAGTCGGGCCAGGCACCTCGAGGGGAGCACACTATCCGGATGGGCCCCAGGGGCAGTGTGCGGCTGCAGGCGGAGTATGAGGCGGCCCAGGCCCGCCTGCGGGTGCGCCTGCTGGCCGCGGAGGGCCTCTATGAGCGCCCCTGCGATGGCCGCAGCATCAGCTGCTGCGTGGGCCTGTGCCTGGTGCCAGGTAAGCTGCAGAAGCAGCACAGCACCGTCATCAAGAACAGCCGCCACCCCGTCTTCAATGAGGACTTCTTCTTCGACGGCCTGGGGCCCGCCAGTGTCCGGAAACTGGCCCTCAGGATCAAGGTGGTCAACAAGGGCAGCAGCCTCAAGCGGGACACGCTGCTTGGGGAGAAGGAGCTGCCCCTCACCTCCCTGCTCCCCTTTCTGTGAGGTGCAGCGGAAGGAGCCCTCTCCCTCCAGGGGGGCCCAACCGCAGGCTTCTGGGGGCCAGGGCAGTTGGGGAGGTGGGCTTATGCTCAGGCTGGGCCTGGCCTCCATGCCCCAGGGGGTTTCCTGGATCACCATGGCGACCAGAATGAGATTTTTCATGAAGCGACCCTGTTGGAGGAGGATGGGCTGCTTCCCAGGCTGGAGTCCCCCTCCCCTCTTCCGTACAGAGAGGCTGAGGTTCTCAGGGTCTGGGAATCCAGAGGTGGCCGAGGCCCTGGAGCCCAGCTCAGCCTGTGCTGCTCCTCCTTGCTGCCACCCTGCTCTGCCCAGCTGCCCAGGGAGCAGTGCGCAGCGCTTTCCTGGGCCCCAAGGTGAGGGGTAGGGGTGCCCCCCACGTGTCTAGAGCCGCTTGGGCAGCTGCTGGGCTGGAGCTGGAGGGCCAGCGGCAGCGGCTCTGCTGCTCCAGGCTCAGCTCAGCTGTTGCTTCTGGGTGCAGGAAGTCTGGCCCTCTGGGGGTGTCGAGCCAGCCACAGTGGAGGTGCCAGCCACGCTCTGCCTGTGGCCCCTGCACATCCCTCGGGGTCGTCTGTCTGCCCAACTGGCCACCCCTCGGCCAGCCCTTCCCCCACATGTGTAAATATGGTTTTGCTGTGGTGGGGTGGACCCCCAAGGCTGGGCTGGACCTGTGGCTCTTCATGTGTCTGGCTGGCTGCATAGTCCACCTGTGTTGGCCGTGGGTCCTTGAAGGACGTCTGTGGCGTTTCCTACACACCATGAGTCAAGTGTGGCAGGCTGCCCATGGGCATGGTGGGCAGGGTGAGTCCGTGGAACCCCAGTTGTGCCCCCCGCTTGGCTGTCAGTTCTGTGCACCTTGTTCCTGACCCCAGATTGTCGAGTCCCACTAGGGAGATGCAGGGGTGGACTCTCCCAGACCCAAAAGCCGGTTCCTGCTGCACATTCACATCCAAGGAGGCTGCCTGGTTCCCTCTTCTCTACATCCTGGAGCATCGCGGGCCCAGGCTGTCAGTGGGGACAGCAGGCAAAGGCCCCGCGTGAGGCTGAGTGCTTGGAGCCACACACCTTCCTTGGACTCTTGGCCTCCCCTGTCCGCTCTTCTCCCTGGGGAGCTCCATTTTATATACCCCTGCACTGTTTGATATCTTTGTGTTTGAAGGTGGCTGTGGACAAACCCATAGGACCCCTCTCCCCCTGCGTGTGTTACTCAGTGCAGTAAAGGTGTTTTGTGTGCAGGGTGCGTCTGCTTGCTTTGCTGTAATAACCAGGGAGCTCGCCGGGATTCCAGAAGGATGGCGGGAAGACCTCTGCTTGGGAAGACACCTGGTCTGGGTACTGGGCACTGCCCTTACCTCCAGCCACACCAGCTCCATCTTCCAGCAGTTCCCAGCAGGGCTTGGATACCTGTGAGCTGAGCTGAACCAGGAGCCTGGAGTGGGGCCTGAGCTGGCACCTGACCCTGTCCCTACCAGTCGGGACTAGCCCCACCATGTCCTGTGGTGTGCCACAGAGACCTGGGGCTGGAGGCAGCAAGGGGAGCCTGGGCTGTGTGTGTGGAAGCCCCCTTCTCTGTTTCAGACCTGGGAAGGGGTGGCACCTTCTCCAGGAAGCTCTCTGGGTCCTCTTGCCTGGGGAAGGGTCTTTTCTCTGCAAGTCCCTCCTGCTCATGGCTTAGTGTGCAGGGTCGTCCATGGGTCACTTGGGTCACAGCTGCCCACTCGTGCAGGGCCCTAGAAGTTGCCACAAGGACACTCCCAGCCCCACATGCTTGCTGGCCACTGTGTCCAGTGTGGGCTCCTGACCTCTTGCTCAGGTGAGGAAGGCTGTGTCTGTACCAATTCTGGGTCTCCTCCTCCCCACCCTGAGCATGACCCTTAATAGATGAAGAAAGGGAGCTACAGAGAGGAGGGCTGGGCTGGCCTTGAGTCCAGGACCCTCAGAACAGCACTGAGCAGGACCTGGGCTGGGTTGCCCCTGGCTGAGGGCTCAGAGCGAGGCCCCCAAAGACTCCAACCAAAGCCCCTCTCTTTGGAGACTCTTGGGACAGGCCATGACCCCCATTGTCCTTCCAGGGCTGAACTCTGTCCCCCTCTGACCCCAGGCAGGACTGTCTCCCTTCTCCCCAGGCTGGCCCTGTCCCCCTCTGTCCGAGGCCAAGCTGTTCTTGCTCACCCATAGACACAGACTGTTAGCTCCTCAGGGAGCACCAAGGAGCTGTGTGTAGAGTTGGGGTCTAGTGCAGCCCCCCTCCCGCCACCTGCTGCCAGCTGAGCAGCGCAGAGGAGCCTGGTCGGCCCAGGATGTGTTGCCAGGGCAACAGCAGTCTTGGCGCCGTCCCCACCCGCCCTTGTCACCGGGCCTCCTGTGTGCATGCTCGACTGCGTCTGTGTGCCAGCACGTGCCAGGACGGCGCCACATGTCCCCGTTGGCTCTGTGTGGGCAGCATGCCTGTCACCATGTCGGGACCACGTGTGTGAGCGTGGGGTGCTGGGACTGCTGCACGCCCGCTGTGGGCTTGCGTGTGTCTGCGAGTGATGCTGTGGTCATGCTGCCAGGCCCCAGCGCGCCTGGCCTGGCCCAAGCCCTGCTCTGCCCTCCGGAGCCCCTCGCTCACCATGTCCCTCTGTGCGCACGGTCCCTGCCCCTGCCTCCTCCCAGGGCAGCCCCAGATGAGGTCAGACCCCACCCTGCCCTGGCCAGCTTGCCCTGCTGCCCGTGACAGCCATTCTGGGCAGGACCAAATCCATCTCACCTGCAGTGACCTGGTGTGCAGGGCTTGGCCCACCTGCGCTGTGACGTCAGCCCTGTCCTGTTGCCGTCCTGTGTCTTCCCACCTTCCAGAGGCCATGGCATCGGTGGCCTCTGACCCCAGGCAGGCCCTGTGCCCCCTGTGACTCCCCCAGGCAGGTCCTGTGTCCCCTCTGATTCCCCCAAGGCAGGTCCTGTGTCCCCTCTGACCCCCGGGTGGACCCTGACCTGTCCTGGGGAGATAGGAGGTGAGATTCAAGTCCCCAGTGTCCCCTGGCTTTGTGGCCTGGCCTGCTGCTGGGCTTCTGTGTTGGTAGCTTAGTCCACAGATCAGTCAGCAGAAGCCAGCAGGATACACAGTTAACGTGATCCCATCGCGGTCCTCACTGCAGGCTGTGTCAGGCCCACGGGGTGCTGTGCCCTGGCTTCTAGCTGGAGGAGGCCCCGCCCCACCCCAGTGTGGGGTTCAGTCAGGCTTGTGCTTTTTCTGGGCTCCTCTGTGGGTGGGAGAGAGGGCCGCCAGCCCTCTGCTGACAGACAGACGGGAAGAGGCAGTCCTCCTCAGGAGGGTCCCGGCTCCACAGCTCACAGACTGGCCCCTTGGACTCCACTGGAGGTGCAGTGTGGGCTTCATGTGGAGCTGGCCCAGGAGAGGGGGCCACCCCTGGTCCTCTGAGGACTCAGCATCAGGCACCTGCTGGCTGCTCCCTCCCTGGGCTGCTGTGTCTCTTGTTGGAAGCTGGGTCCCACAGTGACTCCTGCAGTGGCTCCAGGGCTGTCACTGGGTTGGCGTCCTGGCCCACCATCTCCCAGAGGTGAACTCTCAGTCCTCCCTGGACCTCAGGCTGCGCCAGCCATAGGGTGCACACCGTCCTGGGCGGTGGGTGTGCTGGCTCCTTGGGGGCCTCCCTCTTCCTCCACCCACTCTTAGAACTGACACCCCGCTGAGCTGGTCCCAGGGAGCCCTGTCTTCCAGTCTCCATGCAGACCAGACAGAGCAGGCAGAGACACCAGCTCTGCTGAGCCTATGCTCCTGGCCGTGAATCCTCCAGCACAGAAAGCGGCTATTTCTCCTTCATGGATCGAGATTTGGAGTTTCCTGGAGGGGGAAGCAAAGGACAGCCTGTGGAGGGAGACGCAGGCCGCACGGTGGGCAGAGGGGCTGGGGCTGTCAGCCAGTGCGGGGGGGGGGTGCGACTCCATCCCGCACAGCACAGTCCCTCCCACTTGCAAACCCAGAGGCTGTCTTCCACACACACCCAGACTGTTCCCAGAAAAGAGAAGACGGAGCCTCAGTCCACCAATGTGGCTCGGCCTCACCGTGAGCAAGCCAGACACAGGAGCACCCTGCCCCAACCACCTGCAGATGGGACAGGCATGGTGCCAGCGGCAGCTGCCTGTGGGGCGTGCGGGTTGAGGGCCTGGCGCCGTAGTGCAGACGTCTGCGTTTGGGGGCGGTGGCTGCTGTGGTGTGTGTTCACAGATGTTTCATGAGGTCCAGAGGGCCAGGAACCCAGAAGACATAATGTCATTATAACTCAGTCACAGAGCAGCAGACGGCACGACTGCCAAGGACCACAGAACTGGACGGACATTTCTCCAGACCCACAGTGGCCACAAGCACATGGACACATGCTGGGCGTTATCTTCATTAGGCCAACACAAATCACGGGCAGGAGGCAGCACCTCACTCCCGCCAGACATCTGGGCCAAGACCCTGGAGCCAGGCACCTGTAAGGCCGTGCACGGGTGCAGGGCTAGAAAGGACGGGGCTGCTCAGGACTGGCTGTCTTTGGGGTCAGAGAGGGGTGGTGGAGGCGTGGGAAGACATTGAACTGGTCACTACAAAGTGCTTAATTTTATTTCTTTTTTTTTTTACTTTTTAATTTTTTTGGTACTAGGAATAGAACCCAGGGGTGCTTCACTACGGAGCCACATCCCCAGGCCATTTTATTTTTTATTTTGATACAGGGTCTCACTAAGTTGCTCATGGTCTCAATAAGTTGTGGAGGGTAGCTTTGAATCTGCAACCCTCCTGCCTCAGCATCCTGAACCACTGGGATTATAGGTGTGTGCAGTGCACACTGTGTTGATTTTATTTCATGTGAATTCAACTGAAATGAAAACAAGTTCATGGAGCTCAAATGACCTGCGCTCTTTATGCTATAGGGTTAGACCACAGTAGCACGCATGAAGGGACGTCAGCGTGGGGACCAGTCGTCCATCCAGTCATGCTCCCCTCATCCCTCCTGCTCCTTGCCATCTCCTCCCACACTCCTCCATTGACCCTCCCCTCCTCCTCCTCCCCCCTCCTCCTTTCCTCTTCCTCCTCCTCCTCCTCCTCCCTTCCTCCCCTCCTCCTCTTCCCCTCCTCCCTTCCTCCCCTCCTCCTCCTCCTCCCTTCCTCCCCTCCTCCCTTCCTCCCCTCCTCCTCCTCCCCTCCTCCTCCTCTTCCTCCTCTCCTCCTCCCCTCTTCCTCCTCTCCTCCTCCCCTCCTCCTCCTCCCCTCCTCCTCCCCTTCTCCTCCCCCCATCATTTCCCCATCATCCACCTACATCCTCTCACAAGCTCCCCTCCTCTCATCCTGCATCCCTCCGTCAGCCAATCCTACATGTCTGCTTAGTTGTCTCCTAGGCCTGTCATTTGCATGATCACCCAATGGGTCCTAAACAAGGAAATCTCACTCTCAGAACTGCTGCATCGTGTTTTGGCAGGACGGATCCTGACGGGGGAGACCGCTCTCTGTCTTTCCAGTCCTCAGTGTTCCTGGCTGGTAGAAGCCTTCCTCCCCGTCCACCTCTTTTCCATGGGAGTCTCCCTTCTCTGCCTGCCTCCTCTCCTTTGAGGATGCTCATCACTGAATAAGAGCCTGTCACTCCAGTGGAACCTAATCTCAACTGAGACATTTCAAAGAACCTCTCTCCCAATAAGCGTCCCCTGCAGGTGCCAGCTGTTGGGACTTGAATGCTTCTTTCAATTAGGTTTGACCCTGCACACTTCTTTTTCCACGGTTCCTCTGCACTGATGAGACCTGGTGTTGGCCTCGTCACAGCCCCGGCCAGGGCGTGCACACCCTGGCTTGCTGCCCACTGGCTCTAGTCCTTGTGCCCAGGAGCAGGCCTCTGGCAGTGCTGAGGTGCTCACTCCCTCCTGTGTCCTGGGCACACCTGCTGGTGGTCCCACCCCTGACTAGGGACTGGTTTTTGCATATGTTACCAATTTTGATCCAGACTGATGCTTTTTCCTGCTCAGCATCATATGGCCAGTGACCAGAACCAAATACTGGTCAAGCAGTGATATAGCTTTACTTTTACCACAGAACAAGGGATGCTGGAGCGTGTCTCTCAGGTGAGCTTCTCCCCGGGCAGCTGGGCGTCCTGAATGAGGAGGGTCTGGGCAGGCTGCTGGAGCAGGCTGCTGGTGTGGCTCCCACCCTCCTCCACTGCCTGGGGTTGTGCCCAGGCTGCTCCGCCACTGGGCCGCCCCCAGCTTTTCACTTTTATTTTGAGACAGAGTCTCGATAAGTTGCCCAGGCTGCCCTTGAGCCTGCGATATTCCTGCCTCAGCCTCTGGAGCCACTGGATGACAGCCGTGGCCACGGCATCTGGTGCTGTGTGGTTTCTGGTGGGGATCTTCTGAGAACATGGTGCCACCTTTCCTTGCTCCCTTTATGGTCCCTTCCGGTCCTCGTTGTTATGGTGACTGCCAACTGCCCTGGCCTAGGGGGCGGGCCTTACTGGGCAGATCAGAGCCTCCTGGCAGCTGACTGGCTGGCTCCTGCTCTTTCTGTGCTGTTTCTGGGGCTGAGCAGGCAGCCAGCAGCCCATCTCCAGGGGCAGAGCACGGCACAACCCTCCACAGAGAAAGTATGGGGCACCTGGGGCCACAGGGCCCCTCTCGTGGGAAGACACGGCTGTTGGTTTGGGGATCAACATCTGGCCCTTTTTCCCTGCATGACACAGGGAGGCTCTGCCCATGGGGTGGGGCTTCTAGAAGGTTCTAGAAGCTGAGCGAGCTGGGGTTCTCTTGTTCTCCTCTGCCTCCTGTGATCAGACAGAGCTCATTCTGACAACCCAGGACAACCTCCCATGCCATGGCCAGGCAAGGAGCAACCTCTCCCCCTGCCATGTGACAGGGCACACAGGTCCTGGGGTGTGGACATTTGGGACCATTGTCCCACCAGCCACAGGTCTCCATGCTCCTTAGGAGTGGTTCTTGCTGCACTGGGACGCACCCAGGAGGAACCATACAGCAGAGCCTGGTGCGCAGGAGGCCCTACTCGATGGAGGCACAAGTGTTCCCTGCTCCTGGCTAAAGCAGGTTGCCTCTCCCAGCCCTCAGCTCAGCAGGAGGCCCTCAAGGCCTAGGAAGACCTGGGGGGATGGAGGGCTGGTGGGAGGGTGAGAGTGAGCATGGGTAATCCCCACACAAACTGTGAGCTCAAGGTAGCAGACAAAAACCCGTAAATATGGAAGATGTCATCTGTGTAAAGTTCAAAACCAGGAAAAACTAACCTGCGTTGCTAGGAGTCTCGATCAGGTGGCTCGTGGGGAGGGAAGGAAGGAAGGGAGGGGGAGGGGAAGAAGGGAGGGAGGGGATAAGGGAGGGTCGGGGAGGGGAGGGTTTTGACCTGGGGGTCCCAGGATGTGGCTGAGGGAAACCCCAGGATCTGAGGGCAGAAGCCATCCCAGATCTGGGAGGGAGCTGACCATGGCTGCGGGAGGAAGGTGGTGGCCTTGCCGCCCCCTTCCGTCTTGCGCTGGCTTTGGGCTGCTTGAGCTCGGGCTTTGGCAGGAAAGGAGTGAACTCCTGTTTGAATAAGCCGGGACGCCTAGGTCTTTGCTGCAGTGCGGTCTAAACTCCCAGGCCCCCTGCCAAGGCTGCCCTGCGTGGTGAGCTGCTGTCCCATTCAGTGTCGGGGACTCTGGGCACTGGTCTCAGCTCCTGCCTGACTTCGTCTGTGCCTCATTTTGGAGACTCCTCATCAGTCAGAGAAACCAACTGAAGGAGTGTGCCTTTTGGGGCCAAAACCACCTTCAACACCAGGGGAGGACGTTCGCTGCTTTAGATAAGAGCAGATGTCTGCATCTCTCGCCACCATCCCCTCCCCCTCCTCCGCGGGTCACCGCGCAGGCCTCACTGCAGATCCGTCACGCTCAGTGGAGGCCCCGCTGCTCAGCCTGCAGCATCCCCGGAGAGACCCGCCGGCCCTGCTCCGAGGTGCAGATCGCTGCGGTGTATTCATGACCGTGCAGCAGAGAGGCCCCAGCCACCTCCTCCCGGCTCTGCCTGGGCCGCTGTTGTCCTGTCTGCCATGCAGTCCCTGGGGGACTCTGGGCCCGTGCTGACTCACGCTCAGCTCACTCCCTGTTCTTGCCTCCCTCGCTCAGGGATTTACTTAGTAGGGGTGAATGCCTTGCTGAGCGCCCATGTTCCTCCTTGCAACTCCGCAGGAACCGGACTCCGGGAGCTGCACCCAACGTGCATAGCGTCTACACAAGGGGCCACCGGCAGAGTAAGGCAGCCTGTGACTCAAGGAAAGAGCTCCAAAGTCACAGAAGAGGGGAGCGGGGATGCCCCTGGGATGCTCCAGAGGCTGAGCAAGAAGGCTCTCAACTACAAGGCCAGCCTGGGTAACTTAGAGAGACCTCAGCAACTTAGCAACACCCTGTCTCAAAATTTTAAAAAATGAAAAGAACTGGGAGTGGCTGGGCACCCTGGTGTGTGCCTCTAATTCTAGTGTCTCAGGAGGCTAAGGTAGGAGAATCCTGAGTTCAAAGCCAGCCTCAGCAACTTAGCGAGGCCCTAAGCAAGTCAGTGAGATCCTGTCTCTAAATAAAATACACACACATACACACACACAAAATAGGGCTGGGGATGTGGTTCAGTGGGTAAGCGCCCCTGAGTTCAATTCCCGGAACCAAAAACAAACAAAAACTAGGGATGTAGCTTGGCAGTAAAGTACCCTTGGGGGCTGGGATTGTGGCTCAGCGGTAGAGCGCTTGCCTCGCATGCGTGAGGCCCTGGGTTCGATCCTCAGCACCACATACAAAGCGATAAAATAAAGACATTGTGTCCATCTACAACTAAGAAAAAAAAAAAAATTTAAAAAAAAAAAAAAAAAAAAAAAAGTACCCTTGGATTCAATTCCCAGCATAAAACCAAAACCAACAAAGAAAAAAGTGGTTCCCAAAGTCATAGGATGAAGAGCACCATCCCCGGAAGGTCTGAGGACTGGGTCCGCAGTGTGATGGGTCTGACCTGTCACGGTTCAGGAGATATGCCATGGTGGAGAATTTACTCAGGGTTATAAAAAGAGGGTCTTGCCACACACAGAGAGTCAAGGAGAAATGCAGTGCCCACTTCCCTCCATGGATGGAAGGGCTGGGTCTGGAGCACTCGCTGTCCTTCCAACTCTTGCTCTGGGGAGAGCCAGCTGCCCACTTTCCTGCTCCTGCTGGCGGCCCTTTGGATTTGTAGGATGGCATTGTTTCCAGAAGCAGTGGGCCTCCAGCCTCAGACTGTGAGAGCAAACTTGGTTACAGCTGCAGGAGAGGCTTGGGGACAGTACTAGAGAAATCCGAATGAATGGTCTCCCTGACCCTTGGTGGTTCTCAGAATCCTCCAGGTGAGGTGTCTGGGACGGTACTGTGGGCAAGACCCGAGAGCCACCAGGATGGCAGTAGTGCCGAGGTTTCACGTAGGCTGTGGGGTGGACAGCCACATAGCCGCAGGTGCCAGGGACAGCCAGGGAGGGCGCAGCCAGGACGGGCGAGTGCTGGCTCACTGCCTCCTTCCTGGGAAGCTTGCAGCTAATCTCCAGACACAGACAGCAAGCACCAGAGAGCTGGGAGGCTGTGAAGAGACCCTGGGGTGGGGGAAATGCCTGCCAGAGTCCCGTGTGGTGGTCACCCTCTGGCCGGCCGTAGTTAGAAGAGGGAATTCTAGCCGGGCACGGTGGCTCACGCTTGTAATCCCAGCACTTAGGGAGGCTGAGACAGGAGATCGGAAGTTCAAAGCCAACCTCAGCAATGGCGAGGCGCTAAGCAGCTCAGTGAGACCCTGTCTCTACATAAAACACAAGACAGGGCTGAGGATGTGGCTCAGTGGTCGAGTGCCCCTGAGTTCAATCCCCAGTACCAAAAAAAAGAGGGAATTCTGGGGCTGTGGCTCAGAGGCAGAGCGCTTGCCTAGCATGTGTGAGGCCCTGGGTTCGATCCTCAGCACCTCATATAAATAAAATAAAGGTCCATTGACAACAAAAAAATTTTTAAAAGAAAGAATTCTGGGAAAGTGAAGATTTTGTTAGCCCTCCTTGAAGGGCCCAGAAGGACCGGAATCTCAGGGAAAGGGAGCAATCCCCCGCAGCATCCAGGTTTCACCCTGGGGCTCATATCCACTTGAAGCCACAGTCTGCGTCCTTCTTTGGGAAGTGTCCTGCAGAAGGCAGGGGCCACACAGAGCTCCTGAGGGAAGCTGGGTCACACCTGGGAAGGCCCATCTTCCTCCCTGGTCTTGGTTCCATGATGTTTCCCATCAACTGGCTTCTTGGTGCTTTCACGAAGTTTCCCAAATGCAGCTGGAGGGAGTCTGGTGCTGGAAGCTTTGGTTCACATCCTGTGCAGCCTGGGCCAGTGCCTTGCCTCTCTGAGCTCCATCCACTGCAGCAAAAAGGTGGGTGACAGCAGTCATCCCCAAGGAGTTCCAGGTCCAGCGCTAGCGGCAAGACCAGCATGGCCTTGAGGGGACGCCACCTGCGACCACCGTGGGCATTGTGGATTTCTCCCCTCTTCTGGGGTTGGCCAGAGTCCAGCGCAGGCCTCCCAGGTGCACCCACCTGCCGCTGTCAGAAGTGCGCAGTCTCAGCAAGGCCTGTCCCCCAGTGACGTGGAGAGTGGCAAGCTGAGGCTGGCATGGGGCGTTCAGCGAGACCCTGTCTCAAAGGGCCTTGCCAGAGCGCTTGCCCAGCACGTGAGAGAGGCCTGCGTCCCTCCCCCACACCAAACCAAACACAAACGCCAGGAAATGTGCAAACACCACCAGACCCCTGCAGGGCAGAAGGCCAGCCCTGCCTCAGAAAGGGGACCCTCCATGTGCTGGGAGGGCCAGGGCGGCACAGGTGCCTGTGCCCACTGGGAGCCCCTGGGTCTCTGGTGACCTCCCGGTACAGACATGTCTGCAGGGCACTGCTGCCAGGGCACCGGGTCAGGGCCTGTGCACAGGGTCACTTGCTGCCTTTTGCAAGGCTGGGCTCTGTCCTGGATGTGCGTGTCCCTCCCAGCGTCTGCTGGGACTGGGCGTGGCAGCTGCCTCTTTCCCAGGCATCTGGCTTTGGCCGGGAGGGGGCTCTGGCTGCTGCACCTGTCGCTGTCCATGGGCCATTTGCCTTCCTGGCAGCATGATGTCCCCAGCAGTGGGACTCACTGGGGACAGGAGAAGCCACCTTTGCAACTGGCCACTGCACAGACCCCGTCCTGAGCTGCCTGGGGCACTGCCCTCCAGCCAGTCCCTGTTAGGGTCAGGGCTGGTCAGCAGTGTGCTGGTCTGCCCGGCTCCTTGCTCTGAGATGAACATGGAGCTGGTGCTCAGAGCAGGCAGACAGCCTTTCCTCTGCAGCCTGCAGAACAGCAAACCAAGCCCAAAGAAAGAACTTGAAGAGCTCGACAGTGAGGGACCTCGAAGGCTGAGGGGTGCTGGGGAGGCCGCTCCACACCCACAGCAGGGAACTACAGGCAGGTGGAGGTCCACTTCAGAGGCTCTGATACACTCTTTTTTTTTCTGGTGCCAGGGATTGAACCCAAGGAGCTCCACTACTGAGCTCCACCCCCTGCCCTTTTTAAATTTTTATTTTTTATTTTTGGTACCAGGGATTGAACTCAGGGGCACTCGACCACTGAGCCACATCCCCAGCCCTATTTTGTGTTTTATGTAGAGACAGGGTCTCACTGAGTTGCTTAGCGCCTCGAAGATGCTGAGACTGGCTTTGAACTCGCGATTCTCCTGTCTCAGCCTCCCACAGTGCTGGGATTACAGGCTTGTGCCACCGTGACCGGCTTAAATTTTTAATTTTGAGACAGGGTCTGGCTAAATTGTTTAGGGTCTTGCTAAATTGTCTTGGCTGGCCTTGAATTTGCAATCCTCCTGCCTCAGCCTTCCCAGTGGCTGGGATCACAGATGTGCACCACTGAACCTGGCTTTGATACATTCTTTTACTTTACAACCAAGATCACTCTGCTTTGAGTTTCACTTGAAGATTGCAGGTAAGGGAAGTGGCTAGCTGTCTCTGTTCATTTCCTTCCTTATCACATTAAAAAAAAATATTTTTAAGTTGCCAATGGGTTTTATTTATTTATATGCGGTGCTGAGGATTGAACTCAGTGCCCCACACATGCTAGGCAAGCCTCTACCACTGAGCCACAACCCCAGCCCCCTTGTCACATTTTAAAAAAAGTTTTATCTCACTGGGATCGCAAATTCAAGGCCAGCCTCAGCAACTTAGGGAGGACCTTTCTCAAAATAAAAAAAATTAGGGCTGAAGTTGTGGCTCACTGGTACAGCGCTTGCCTAGCAAGCGTGAGGCACTGGGTTCCATCCCCAGCACCACATAAAAAACTAAATAAAAGTATTGTGAGCTGGGGGCGGTAGCGCACGCCTGTAATCCCAGCACTTTGAGAGGCCGAGACCAGAGAATTGCGAGTTCAAAGCCAGCCTCAGCAATGGTGAGGCGCTAAGATCCTGTCTCTAACTAAAACACAAAATAAGGCTGGGGATGTGGCTCAGTGGTGGAGTACCCGGAGCTCAATCCCTGGTACCAAAATAAATAAATAAATAGATAAATAAAAAGGCCTGGGTGGCTCAGTGGTAGCGCACCCCTGGGTTAAATTCCCAGTAGCAAAAAAAGAAAAAAAATATTTTGTCAGTTTAGTCTCACCGCACGCCCCAGGTACTGACTGGTATTAACCCAACACCCAACATCAGGGCATTTCCCATAAACGAAGCCAGGAGCCCAGGGGCGCAGCGAGGCCTGTGTCCTCGCTGCGCGCGGGCGTGGACTCCGCACACAACTCTGTCCACCCGCCCGTTCAAACTCCTGAGCACGAACCCCTGCCACTGCGAACCCCTTCCGCTGGTCGGACACCGGCAGCTTGCGCCACCCCTCCCGCCCGCCCGCAGGGCGCAGCCTGCACGGCTGGGAGCAGCCGCCGGCCTCCCGCCCCTCGGCGCAGCCTGGACCGAGCGCTCCCCTCCTTGCTGAAGGTCTCGCCCACGCCGCGCCGGACCCGTCCTCCCCTCCGTGGCGGTGGGCGGCTCTGCCTCCGCGTGGAGGGCGACCCTCACTCCCCTCCTGTGGGGCTGCCCGGGGCCAGCGGGAGGGCTCCTGCGGGGCCCAGGCCTGAGGTGTTTGCCCGTGTGGAAGGCCAGGCGTCCTCCCGGCGCAGGCCAACTCCTCAGGTCCTCCTGCCTGGTTTTCTTCTTACGGTGTGCGGCCAACAGCCTCCCACCCGTGGCCTGCTCTTCGTTTTCCCGTGGTGTCTTGATAACGGCAAATGCCCAGGGGGAGTGCGCTCCCTTTGGGACTGGCCACTCCTGCACGTCAGGTGCTTTCCCTCCGCCAAGGCAGAGAGGGCCCCTTAACTCCTGCAGGCTTGAGGCTTGGCTGGTGAGCTGCGGGTCCTGAGTTCCGTGGGAGCCGCTGCGGTATGAGGCAGCAGTCGTGGGTAGACCCCCGGAACTCACCTGTGCTGCTCTGACCCATTAGCTGACCCCAGTCGCAGGCGGTCAGAGAGGCCTGGACCATAGAGTGGGCCAAGTGCCCACACCCATGCGTTCAGGGATATGAGGGGGTGCTGGCTGGGAAAGCACAGGCTTGCAGACCCAGCGGTCTCTGGGAGCTGGAAAGGATCCCAGAAGCCACCTGCCGCAGGGCTGGCTCCGGGTGCCTGCCTGGATCCTGCTCTGGAGGGTCTGAGGGAGCCAGCCCTGTGGGCCTCTGACCTCCTGAACTGTCCCACCGGGTCCAGTTGGCTTCCCCAAGCCACCCTCCTCCCCCACAGCCGTCTTCCTCCCCTGCACCCCACAACTTCTCTGTTTAGAATCACTTCCCACAATATTCAGACACAATCTGGCTTTCATCCTGTTCTGTGAGTCCCCACCGCTCCCTCTGGGCTAGCAGGACCTGCCCCTCGCATTCTTCCAGCCTCTGTGATCCTGTTGCCCTGTCCTCCAGTGGGGTGAGGTTGAATGGCGAGGTGACTTTGGTGGGTGACCTGTGTCACAGAGCTCACGGGGCTGCGCTGGAGCTGCCCTCTCCTTTGTGCCTCCTGGGAGCCGGGAGGAGCTGGCGGCCTCTCTGGGGATCACAGAGGTTGTTTTAGTCCAGGGTGCTGCATCTCGTGGAAGCTGGAGCCAGAAGGGTCTGCAACACCCAGGGTCCTTCTGCTGAGGACCGAAACCCAGCCACAATGACTGAGAATTTAGGTATTTGAGGTAATAGGAGGTCCAGACCCAGAGCAGGCTCCAGGTTCCCTCAGCTCACAGGCCTCAGATCAGCAGCCCTCCCAGTCACAGGACAGCTGCCTGAGCTCCAGAAATTACAGATGGGCTCACCCAACAGGAGCCAGGAACCTGAGAGTGGCCCTTGCAGCGTCTTTGTCTCCATTTAAGAGACAGGAAGCTGAGCTTAGAGGCCCCCGCTGAGCTCCGTCAGGGATGGTTCCTGCACTGGCCCAGGAGAGCAAGGACCTCAGGCTCCCGAGCCCACACCAGCCGGAGTGCTGCTGCCAGCCCGCCCCTCCTGCCGCGAGCCCAGTGCCGGATGGAATGCGGAGGGGGCTGTGCTGGGACATTCTCCTGTCGCCATGGCGACACAGACTCCTGGGTGTTGAGGAGGCTGCAGGTGGAGGGGGCGGCTCATGGGGGAGCGCTGGCGTGGTTCGCTCAATGGCCACCGCAGCTCTGCGGCCGGAGCGGGAGAGGAGGCCGACAGTGGTGCCCATGAGGGCCTGCGGCTTCTGGAGCCCAGGCTCCAAGATCCTCGGGAGGCCGAGCTGGGCTCCCAAGACCCCGAGGAGGAGATTCCCCCTGAGGAGGTGGTGGGCAGCGAGCTCCTGGAGGGCACCGGCCCCAGAGAGTCCCTGGACTTTGAGGAGGATGTTCCTGAGTTGAGGTGGGCAGAGAGGAGAGCTGCCCGCTGCCCTCACGGGGGGCGGGGTCCTGGTACCATCTCCTGCTGTGCAGGCAGCCTGGTCCCCTGCAGCCTGTGTCCAGACTCCCAGTCCTCCTGGCCTCCCGCCCTTTCCCGCTTTCTGGGAGGCAGGGGCTGCTCTTGGTTGCCCAGTCCCCCTCTGGGTCCTGGCATACAGCAGGTGCTCCTCAGATGTCCTCAGGTGGGCCAGCATCATCCCAGACCGTGCTACAGCGGTGCAGGACAGTGCAGGAGGTGGCAGCCAGCCTCACCCCATCTTCCCAGGGGCTGCACTGGGGCTGAGGGCCAGGAGATGGCCGGGGCCACTGTCCAGCCGTCAGTGCTCCCGAGATGCCGGATGCTCCAGATCAGGGTCCTGGGGTGCCCGGGGTTCCTCTTGCCCCAGGGACAGCCAGCCAACCCCAGGCTCTCCCACAGCCGGCTGACTATCACCGAGGAGACTCCCAGCATCTTCACAGCCAGGGGCAGGAGGCGGCGGCGGCAGCGGAGGCTGCTGGAGTTGGCCAAGCCCAAGACCAACTGGCAGGGATCCAGGAACAGGTGAGGGCTGCCGCCGGGCCGGTCGCTGGCAGAGCGGCCCCGCCCTCGGCATTCCCCTTCCCCTGCTCCCTGCCCTGGTCCCTGCCTCCGCCTCAGGGCAGGGAGCTCCGGCCTTGGAGGAAGCTGTGCAGGCCCGGACACCCAGGAGGCCCCTGCAGGGTGGTGGCCCTGGGGCCCTCGTGGTGATGTCCCGAGGAGTGAGGGGACAGGTGGACCCCGAGCCACAGGCAGGGCTGGGCCCTCTCGCCGCAGGAGGGGGTGCTGCTGTGAGGGCTATGCCTGGATGTCCCCACGCAAGACCAGCCTGCAGTTCTGCCTCTTCTGGTGAGTGGCGCCTGTCTGCCGCAAGGGGACCTGCCGCTGACCTGCTCAGCTTGTTGGGCTGTGGCCCTGGCTGGCTCCGCCCCTCTGCGCCTTTTCCTTTCCAGCCACCTACCCGGGACACCTGCCTGGCTCCAGAGGACCAGCACTTCCTGGTGGTGCTCCTCGTTCCCTGCCCGCACCCTCCCTCCTCCTGCCACACGACTGCTTGTGCTCTGGGCACCAGGCTTCCTTCCCAGCGCAGGGCGGGCCTGGCCTCCGCTGCCCTGAGCTGTGGCTGTATTCCAGGCCCTCTGTGTACTGGACCGAGCGCTTTCTAAAGGACACCACTCTGGCCATCACCGTGCCTGGTAGGCGGACCTTCAGGGGCAGCCTGGGGTCACCTCTGCTGGGCCTGGCAGTGCTTTAGCCAGTGTGTCGGCCACGGGCCTCCTAGGGCTGGGACACAGGGTGACGCGCCCTCCTGCACTCTCTTCCTTGGACGTTTCCTGTGCTACCAGGGCCCCCGAGACCCATCCTGGTGATGTCCCGAGGAGTGAGGCCGAAGGGTGTGGGCAGCTAGTACTCACTTGCAAAGGGACCCTGGCCCTCTTTCCACGTGGCCTCCGCACCCCTTTGCCTCGAGCGTGTGCCGGTGCCATGAAGGGGGCAGCCTGCACATACCCACTGCCCTCCAGGGCCCTGGTGTCCAGGGCTTGCACTAACCTTAGCCAGACCCCATCTCCAGCGCCGTGTGGGGTCCCTGCTGAGCCTGGGGAGGAGCCGCACTCCCTGGTGCTCCCGTTGTCCTCCCTGCCATGGGCAGCAGAGGTGGCCTCTGATGGGCGGCCCAGCCACACAGTCCACTGCAGCTCTGCCTGGCCCCAGCCATGGGATGGGCCTGCAGACACCTGGGGGAGCAGTGGTCCTCAAGTCGCCCTGGTGACTGGGTGGCCTCCCTTCTGTAGTGGTGTCCCGCCGGGTGGAGGAGCTGGCGCGACCCCGGAGGTTCTACCTGGAATGCTACAATAACAACAGGTGAGGGCAGAGCCGGCTGGCCTGCAGGCCCAGGCTCCTCCCAGCCCCTCCCAGCAGGCGCCTGTGGGTGCCGCCCCTCCCTCGACTAGGAAGCCTTGCACACAGGGAAGCCCCCCACAATCGCGCACGTGTGCAGGCCTTTGGTCTTGTGCCAGTACCGAGGACGGACACCGCTGAAGCTGCACCCGGGAGCCCCTGGCCCACGGACTTGGTGGCAGTGGTCTGGGGGCAGCTGCGTCCCAGCCTCAGACAGGCCCAGGGGAGCCCTTCCTGGCAGGGAGGCGGGGCTTCAGTTCTGGGGAACTCCAGCTGGGACTTGGCTTTTGAGGTGTGGCCCGGTGAGCCTTCTGCACCCAGCATCTCCTGGCGGCCACGGGACAAACGCTGGGTTCTCTGTGGCCCTGGGGTGTGCATCCTCCTCAGGGGGCGTTTGGAATTCCCCCTTTCTTGGGTTCTCCCCATCCCAGAAACAGGACAGGGACGGAAGCACACTCCTGGGTGGGCTAGCCTCTAAACTGCCGCTCCCTCTAGGACCACGCCCGTGTGGCCCATCCCTCGGTCCACCCTGGAGCACCAAAGCTCTAACCGCCTGAAGGAGCTGGCCGTGCCCAAGATCCGGAACAACATTTGGACCATACACATGTCTGAGGTAGGCAGGAGCCTCGGGCGGGGCGGCAGGGCCTGGGGGTTAGGGCAGCTGTGGGCGCAAGTCCTATTTCCATCTTTGTGCTGGAGCACTTGCTCTGGACAGTCCTTCCTGCCTGCATGGACCCAGGGTCAGCTCAAAGCTCTGTACTTAGCCCAGGCCACGCAGCGAGACTCTGGAGGGGCAGGGCGTAGTGCTGGCTGGCGGGCCTGGCGGGCTCCTAGCCCCAACCCTAACCTCTTACTGCAGGGAAGTGGGGCCGCCAGCCCAGCCAGGCTAGCTTTCTCTGCTGCTGTGGGCAGCTCGGGCTCTCCTTTGGTTGGTGGGACGAGGCCACCGTCCCCTGAGGCGGCTACCCTCTGCCTCCTGCTCCTCAGAGAGGGGCTTCGGCTGTCCCAGCTTCCAGCTGTCTGCAGCAGGCTTCCTCAAGTGCAGGCTTCTGGGGATGGGAGTTTGGTCTGGGGGCCTCTGGCTCCCAACCTCTGTTGAGGTCCCACAGTGGGTGCGGGTGGCCAGCTTGGGGAGGTGTCCTCTTGCTGAGTCATTGGTGTCTCCACGTGTTCTGGCCGCTCTGACGGGCGTGCATGTGGCAGCTCCAGCCTCCTGTGGCACAGCTCCACCACCACACTGGCCTGTGCCGCCTTGTCCCCTGGTCCTCAGAGGAGGTCAAGGCCCTGGCTTCCCGCCCCGCCTTTCCCGCCCAGCCCTTGATCACTCCTGCACTCCAGACCCTCTGCCGCCCAGACCTCCCCAGACCCACTGAGAAGGTCCAATTCTGAGCCTGGAGTTCAGGGCTGGGCACACTGAGCTTGGCCTCTCCTCTCCTTGCCCTGGCATTCTCCTCTGACCTTGGACCCGACACCTCTCCTTTGCCAGTCCCATCAGCTCCCCGCCCCTCCACAGCCCTCTCTGCCTTCTTCTTGCAGCTCCCTTCCCAGGTGGGATGCGTGCCCCGTGGCCACGTGCCACATATCCACGTGGCCATGTACTCATGTGCGAGGGAGAGACTGGGGGGCTGAGGAGTGAAGGTCAAATGGGTCTCGTAGCCGGGCGCGGTGGCTCACGCTTGTAATCCCAGCACTGAGGGAGGCTGAGGCAGGAGGATCGCGAGTTCAAAGCCAGCCTCAGCAAGGGCGAGGCGCTAAGCAACTCAGTGAGACCCTGTCTCTACATAAAACACAAAATAGGGCTGGGATGTGGCTCAAGGGTCGAGTGCCCCTGAGTTCAATCCCTGGTACCAAAAAAAAAAAAAAAAAAAAAAAAAGGGTCTCGCAGGAGAAGATGCAGGAGTCGGCCACCCAGGAGCTGGAAGCCCAGGGGAGCGGGCTCGGCTGCTGAGCCGCACGGCAGAGCACAGGAAAAATGATTTTGTTTGAGTACGAATTCTCTGGGAAATGCTAGGATTCTTTGTCAGGTTTCTGGGTGAACTCCTGCTAGGTCCGTCTCCTCCCAGCCAGGCCAGCGTGGCACAGTGCCCACGCTGCCCCACAGGGGCCCCGCGTCAGTGTGTGCGGGTGGTACCTCCCTTGTTTCCCCGTGGCTGGCGTCACAGCGCTAGTGCCAAGTCACATCTGATCACGGGAATTCACTGCGTTGACCTGTGCGGCCCTTGCTAGTCACCACTGCTGACTCGCCCCCACTGGTGGGCGGTGGCCCCCAGTGTGTACCAGGGCCCGCAGACCACAGCACACGTGCTGTGCTGCCCTGCTCTCCTGCACCCTCCTGCCTTCTCCCTTAGGCACAATAGTGTCAGGCCTTTCTTCCCCCCAATGTGTGGACGCAGAGTGGTATTTTGATGCTTGATTTACATTTCCTTAGTCAGTAGAGAAGATTGTTGAACACGTAGAGCCACTCTGTTATATCATTTACCCAGTTCCCTGCTAAGTTTTGGTTATTGATTTGGAGGAGGTCTTTATATATGATGGCCATCGATTTTTTTGCAAACTAATTTCTTTTTTCTTATCTTTCAGCATTGTTTATTGGATCCTTTTGCTCCAGAGTCAGCGAGCAGTCATAGACTGTTTTGCTCCTTCCCTTATTCCTAATTCTAGGTGTCCCAGGTATCCAGGGCAGCCCAGATGGCAGTCCCCAGCTCACGGACCCTCCGGCTGGCAAAACCCAGGGTTCCAGCCACCATGTTGGAAGAGTGGGATCCCATGCCAAAACCTAAACCCCACGTGTCAGACTACAGCCGTCTCCTTCAGCTGGCCAGTGAGTAGGTGCCCGGGCTCTGACCTGGCGACACCGGTGTAGGTGGGGTGGGGACCAGCAGTCGTAGACTCAAGGCCTGTTTTTGCAGACCCTCCTCCTTCCTCTACTCCCTGCACTGCAAACCATAAGCCCAGCGCTGTGAGCTGTGAGCGCCTGCATGCAGCCTGCTCCCCTAGGAGGGGCGTGGAGGAGAGGGTGGGAGGTGACAGTGGAGGGTGTTGCCCGGAGCCAAGCCCGGCAGGGGGTGAGAGGAAGCGCAGCTTTGGGATGGTGGTTTGCTGGGGTCGCCTGGGGGCCAGTTAAACACCTGCTTCCCCAGCGACCGCAGAGGACTGGAATGTACAGAGCACACGTGGATGATGCTCACTCTCGGCCACGGCCACAGCCACGGGACGCGCCCTGCACCGAGTGGGGTGCAGATACGGGCAGCGGGCACGTGGACATGTGAGGGCTCACATGTGCTCTCCTCACAAGGCGCCCTGCCACGGCCCACAGTCTCCGCCCACCGCACGCCCACATCGACCCTTGGCCAGTCCCCTGGGCTCCTGGGAACGCCAGGCCCAGACTCCACCCCGTCCCCTAACCACCCTGGCCTCTCCAGGCCTGGGGAGCCTCGGGGTCCCTGGGGCTCCTGCCTTCTGCCTGGTTCGCTCCTGCGCTGGGGGCCCGGTGC
This sequence comes from Xerus rutilus, assembly GCA_028644305.1. Classification (NCBI taxonomy): domain Eukaryota; kingdom Metazoa; phylum Chordata; class Mammalia; order Rodentia; family Sciuridae; genus Xerus; species Xerus rutilus. The sequence continues at coordinate 103,840 of CM053413.1, read as the reverse complement.
TGCCCACAAGCGCCTGCTCCTCGCCTGTGGTGTGGCCTGTTGTGCATCGGCATCACGCCATGACGGTGTCTCTCAGTTCTGGGTGCGAGATGGCCAGTGAGTCCCTCTTGGTACCACTTGTGCTGTTCCTAGCTTGGTTTTTGATATGGAGCTGCCCTTTCCCTACGACAGTCTCGACAGTCTCGCTGCGTCGCTGAGCACACCGAGGAGACCCTTCAGGCTGTCCCTCTTGGACGTGCGTGTGGGGTCTTCTGCCTGGTGGTGCTCTCTGCCCACGCATTGCGGGATCCCCAACCTACAGACCGTGGGCATGAGGATGGTGCGCTGGCTGCACGTGCTCGCCCGTTTCAGAGTGCGAACACACTTGAAGGCGGATATGTGCGCTGCGTGGCTGGGGCTGGGTCTCCGATGGAGGTGTCCGCATGGATGTGTGTGCTGCGTGGCTGGGGCTGGGTCTCCAGCAGAGGCGTC
>CM053413.1:78389-102869 GCA_028644305.1 Xerus rutilus | reverse complement strand
GCGCTGCGTGGCTGGGGCTGGCTCTCCAGCAGAGGCATTCGCACGGGTGTGTGCGCTGCATGGCTGGGTGGAGGCGTCCGCACGGGTGTGTGCGCTCATGGCTGGGGCTGGCTCTCCAGTGGAGGCGTCCGCACGGGTGTGTGCGCTGCGTGGCTGGATGGAGGCGTCCGCACGGATGTGTGCGCTGCGTGGCTGGATGGAGGCGTCCGCACGGATGTGTGCGCTGCGTGGCTGGATGGAGGCGTCCGCACGGATGTGTGCGCTGTGTGGCTGGATGGAGGTGTCCCCACGGATGTGTGCCCTGCGTGGCTGGGGCTGGCTTTCCAGTGGAGGCGTCCGCACGGATGTGTGTGCTGCATGGCTGGATGGAGGTGTCCGCACGGGTGTGTGCGCTGCGTGGCTGGATGGAAGCGTCCGCACAGGTGTGTGCGCTGCGTGGCTGGGGCTGGCTCTCCAGTGGAAGTCTTCACACGAAAGGCTGAGTATGTGTCCTGTTCGTTGTGCTTTTCCCTGTGTGGATGGAAGCCAGGCCCATGCATGCTACCACCGAGGCCACCCACGGGCTGTGACCCACATTTTAGAAACGGGGGACGACCCAGACGGAGCGGGGTGTGCAAGCAGGAGGCCGAGGCCAGCCGCGGGGACTTAGGAGACCCTCTTTCAGCAGAAAGGAAAGGAGGGAGACGCTGGCCCAGGGGTGTGCAGACTGAGGGCCAGAGCGAGCTTGGCCTGCGTCTCTGAGCGGGCACACACATGGCTGGACACCGTGCTCAGAGCCGTCCGGGGGGCTTGTACTGGCCACCTGCCCACTCCTGGCACTTGCCCCAGAGCTTTGGGCCTTGCAACCCTGCCTGGGTTCTACTTTCCAGGGAAGGGGCTCGGGTTTCTCCCCAAGGCTTCTCTGCGGAGCCCAGGCTCCTTTGCCCAGGACTCCGAATCCATTTGCACTGAGGCTCCAAGCAAAGAGGGGCTTTGGAAGGGGCCATGCCCCCAACACGAGATCGAGTTCCCAGAGATGGAAGCGGAGGGCCTGAGGTTGGGTCTCCTGCCTGCTGGCAGCCGCCTGCTGTGGCTCAGCCCCGACTGGCTGCAGGGATGCAGGGAAGGGGTGGGGAGATGGTGAGGAGGGAGCTGGCCATGGGAGCAGTCCCTGCCTGCCTGAGGGATGGTCACCCCTTGGGGAGAAGGGTGAACTCCCTCCCCCCAGTGGCCTCTGAGCGAGCTGGGGGTGGGCTGTCTGGGCTGGCCCCAGGCCTTTCTGGAACTGCCACCAATTGAAACACTTCCTCTCTACCATTCTCCCTCCTAAGGAGTGGCTTTTAGTTTGCTCACGGAGTTATGGAATCATCACCTCTAAGTCATTCCAGAACATTTCGTGTCAGCCTAAACAGAGGCTGTCCCCGTGAGCAGTCCCCTGTTCCTCCCAAGCCCTGAACTCCAGCCCACTCCCCGCCTGTGGACTCTCCTGGAGTCACATGCTGTGGCCTGTGTGTCTGGCTCTTACTGAGCACGAGGGCCTCAGGTCCGTCCACGCTGCTCTCGTGGCCGTGGCGCTGCAGGTGTGCCTGGCCTTGCTGCGTGTCCTGCTGCCATGAGGAACTGGCTGAGCCCCACGTCCCTCTCTCCCACTCTCTAGTGCCCAAGGCCCAGTCAGACAAATGCGTTCCTGACCGTGACCCCCGCTGGGAGGTGCTGGACGGCACCAAGAATGCGGTGGCCAGCCCGCGAGTGGTCTTCCTGGCCAAGCCCAAGGTGCGCAAGGACCTCAACGAGGACTACGACCCCTACCGCGTCTCCCCAGCCTCCCTGGTGGCGCAGGCGTCCCCGCGCCTCTACGAGCTCGCCACCCCAAAGAGCATCACCAAGAAAGTGTGACACCAGGTCGGCCAGGCTCCCAGTAAACACCCAGAGCAACCCGCTGTGTGCGCTGAGCTTCTTGGCCTGGGGGCGGCCGCCGCCTGGGGAGCAATAATAATGCGTATTTTTGCTGTGCCTGCGTTTGTGCAGCCCTTTCATTTCCCAAGTCACTTCCGCCAAATCTCCGGGTGCCTCCGAGGGCGGGTTTCCGCTCCTCCACCTGCGGGCTCCCAAGGCTCCTGAGCCCCACTTGCTATCCCACCACCTGTGATCCAGGGTGCCTCAGACTCAGGGTGCTGTCCCTGATTAACCTGGGGGCTGTGCTGTCCTTACGTGCCCCAGGGAGGAGGGCCGATGTTGTCCCTGTTGTACGGACATGGAGGCCGAAGCCCAGAGGCTGGGGAGGCCCACAGCTCCTGCACCCCCATGTGCTGTAACCCTTGGCCCCAAGGTGGTAAATGTTGGGAGGTGGGGCCTGTGGGGAGGCGCTCCGGGGACAAGGGTCAGCATCCTGTGAACAAAGCCCCGAAGCCAGAGCGCCCCTGCCCTGCTGCCAACTCAGAGGAAGGCCCCCCAGACCCCACCAGCCGCCCAGTCTTGGACGTCTAGCTCTGGAACTGCAGGACATGGGCTTTCATTTTCTGGGAACCACTTGGTCTGTGGCAGTTTGCTGTAGTGATGTGGACAGATAGAACCTCCTGCGGCTACAGGAAGAGGTCATCCCAGACAGGTCTTAGAACGGTACAAGTTCATGATCTCACGGTTCTGGTTGGGAGCCAACTCGGGCCGCCCTGGGTAGACCCAGCTGCAGCAGGCTGGGCTCTCAAGGCCCAGGGAGAGTCTGCGTCCCCTCCTCCAGCTCCTGAGGCCCCACAGCCCTCTGCTTGGCCCCCTCCTCCAGCTCCAGGGCCAGCAGCACAGCGTCTTCCAGGCTCTCTGATGCTGGCCCTCCTGCCACCTCTCAGGAGCACCCTGTGGTGACCCTGGGTGACCCCAGCTTGAGGTCTCTCTTGATCTCATCTCAGAGTCTCTTCTGCCCTGGGAGGTGCATGGCCTCAGGTTCTTGGGGTCAGGCTGCAGGCATCTTCGGGGGTGCTATTGTGAACTCACCAAGGTGAGGCCCTAGATCCTCCTGTCCCGGGCTCCAGCCTGTGTCAGGTCACCACAGGACGTGCCCACAGGTCAGGCCTGATCCATCCACGGTATTTTTTTGAATCCTACCATGTGGTCAGCTTTTCTTCACTGTGACCAAAATATGCAACAGGAACAATTCAGAGGAAGAGAAGTTTATTTTGGCTCCTGGTTTCAGAGGTCCAGTCTATGGTTGGAGGGCACCATGCCCTGGGCCCAAGATGAGGCAGGGCATCGTGGTGGAAGGGGCGGCAGAGCAGCAGGCAGTGGGCAGCGAATGGGGCTCCAGGGAGGGAGGCAATCCCCCTGCTGGCCCCAGAGACCTGCCCCCAAGCCTTGCCTCTCACATATGGCTGCCACCTACCAGCCCTTTCACATCAGCCCCAGACGGATCCTCCCACATGGGCCACAGTTGTGCTCCAGAGGCCCTCGGGCTGTCTCACCAGTCGTTGGGAGCCCAGCCTCCCAGCTGTGCGTCCTCGGGGCACTTGCTGGCTTGCGGGTTTGGGGCACCTCCTGAGTGTGCACAGAGGCAGGCTTGCTCTTGCTCCCGCACCCCACTTTGCCACGGACCACCCGTGGACAAAGGCCCAACCAAGCCTCTCTGGGTCGCCTCCCTGAGGAGGCAGGGCTCATCCCTGTTGCTCTGGGGGCTGCACCCAGCAGACGGTGGAGGAGCATGCAGGACCAGCCAGCTCAGCCGGCCCTGGTCCTGCACACTGAGAGATATTCCCTGCCAGGGCAATGGCTTCCCCGAGTAGTGGTGATGGGGGAAATTATCCTGACTGCCTGGTGGACAGCTTTGGGGGCCAGAGGACGTCTGCTTCAGAAGAGGCCACCGTGACACAGAGCAATGTTTGTGGCCAGTGAGATGAGGGAGAGGCTGAGGAGGGGACTCCGGGAGAAGGGAGATCGACTTTGGCCCTCGAAGCCGGTTCCAACCTGCAGAGATGTCACCACTCTCAGACACAGTGGCTGTCCTGCCCGTAAATCCAGGGACACAGTCCCACCAATGAAGGGGAATGGAGCTGGGGTCTTCCACATGTAACCTTTAGAACAAAACGAGATGTTCAAATCCACTGGTGTCCCCATCCACGGGCCACTGTCTTGTCAAAGGCCACCTCATGTAGATAAGAAGTGGAACGAAACCAGTGCCTGGAGCACAGCGGACAGCGAGGGAGGCCAGGCAGGGCGCACCGTGCCGGGGAGGCGCTGAGCAGGGAGCTGGCCCTCAGCTGGCCACAGCTCTCGAGGTGTGCACACCCGAGGGGCACAAGTCCCCGACCCAGCCTGGCACAAGGGGAAGGAGGGCGTGCTGGGTGGAGGAGAGGTCACCCAGGCAGCCTGGATCCCGCTGGGTGGGGCGTGATCGCCACTGAGCCGCGCACTGGACCGCCGCACCAGTAGCTGAGCAGCCGCAGAGAAAAGGCAGAGGAGGCTGCGCAGGTTCAGCAGGCCTCCTTCTGGCTCAGAGGCTGTTAGGAGAACCCAAGACTGGATCTAAAACACGCAGCAGATAAAACGAAGACTACAAAACAGAAAACATCACCGATTTGAATAAATGAAGGAAACCATTGCCTCAGTGCCTGAGAGCCAGGCAGGTCCCTGAGCCACCGGAGGGCAGCCGGTGCAGAGCGCAGGAGAGACCCGGGAGAGCCCACTGCAGGCCCCCACTGCTCCCACGCTGCCATGCAGCAGCGCTGCGGACAGGAAGGGGGGGCGCGGTCACCAGGGTGCAGAGAGCCTCGGGGAGTGGAAGCGCAGAGTCATCGGAGGGCCCAGAAGAGCGGAGGAGGTGGAGACGAGGAAAGGGGATGCCACACACATGGACTCCTGTCCTCCAAGTCCTCCAAGGGGACGCTGCCGCCAGAATAGAGCAGACATGCACACGAGGGAAGAGAGTGCTTCAGGAACACAGATGAAAGGGATGCGAAGACACGCCCTGAGGGGTTGTGGAGCTGAAGAGCAGAGAAGGCTGAGCTGGTTCAGGCCCCAGGGCCCAGGACAGTGAGGCCTGCTGTCTCCGCAGGTTTCATTGCTGGGACAGGAGGCGGCGGCCTTGTGACACCAGGAGCTGACCCTCCAGGCCAGCACCGCACCGTAGAAAGACTGGGAAAGAAGCTCTGAGCGAGCAGGGAAAGAGGGTGGCTGAGGGTCCCGGGTGGCCCATGGAGAGAAAGTGAGGGTGATGCTTGGCCAGTCAGGCCCAAGAGAGGGAGCAGAGAGGCCCTGCAGAGGTGAAGAGGCCAGAGGAGCAGCTCCAGGGGCAGACATGCTGGCACCCGCCCAGCAGGCAGATGCTCCAGGGAGGGGCAGGGCAACCGGAGCTCTGAGTCAGCTGGAGCCTGGGGCTGAGGGACTGGGGGCCGGGCCGTGAGCCAACACCACCTCCTGTGATGATGAGGAGGACGACGTCACTGCAGCCTGTGATGGGGCAGTGCTCTTGAGTCTGCTTAGAGTATTTTACATAAGATTAAGAAAGAACTACATTATGGGGACTTGGTTTGAAAAAAGAATGGAAATATGCCTGTAATCCTGGAGGCTTTGGACCGCGAGGCAGGAGGACCATCGCAAGTTCAAAGCCTGCCTTAGCAACTTATCAAGGCTCTAAGCAACTGAGATCTTGTCTCAAAATAAAACATTAAAAAGTACTGGGGAGGGCTGGGGTTATGGCGCAGTGGTAGCGTGCTCGCCTAGCACGCGGGAGGCACTGGGTTCGATCCTCAGCACCACATAAAAATAAAATAAAGATATTGTGTCCACCTACAACTAAAAAATAAATAAAAAAAAAAAAAAGTACTGGGGAGGGCTGGGGTTATGGCGCAGTGGTGGCGTGCTCGCCTAGCACGTGGGAGGCACTGGGTTCGATCCTCAGCACCACATAAAAATAAAATGAAGATATTCTGTCCACCTATAACTAAAAAATAAATATTTAAAAAAAAGTACTGGGGATCTGATTTAGTGGGTAAGCACCACAGGGTCAATACCGGGTACAAAAAAGAAAAGGAAAAAACTTACTCATACATTTATATTGTGTTGGTTGATTCTATGTTGGACATATAATTTTGTTTTTTTGTACTGGAGGGGCACCCGACCTCTGAGCCACATCCCAGCCCTATTTTGTGTTTTATGTAGAGACAGGGTCTCACTGAGTTGCTTAGCACCTCGCCGTTGCTGAGGCTGGCTTAACTCGCGATTCTCCTGTCTCAGCCTCCCAAGTGCTGGGATGACAGGCTTGCGCCACCGCGCCCGGCTAGATAATGTTTTACTAAACTTATTTAAGTAAAAATTTATTGTTGAAACATATCTGACATGTTTCCATTTTTTTTAACATTTATTTTTTAGTTGTAGGTGGACAGAATATCTTTATTTTATTTTTATGTGGTGCTGAGGATCGAACCCAGTGCCTCACGCATGCCAGGTGAGCCGCTGCCACTGCGCCACAGCCCCAGCTCCTTTCCATTTCTTTTTAAACTGCAGTCACGGGAGACATCCAGGCGCCTCACGTTCCTGTCGCACAGTGCTGGTGTGTCGGAGCAAAACCAAGATCATCCAGATTCTCAGGAAAAACAGGTGTGAAAGCAAGACAAGTGTAGTGCTGCGGATGCTGAGCTGCAGACCCCTGCACAGCTGGCGCCCACATAGGATAGCCTCACTGTGGTCAGGCACTCCCTGGACAGCCCCTCTGTGCCCCAGTGCGACAGCTCTGCACAGTGCTCTTGCTGCAGAGCCGAGGCCTCTGTCCACTGTCTTCACCTCTGTGGGTCCATCTGTCCCTCCCCGTGGACTTGCTGCCCACAAATCTCCACCTCCTCATCTGCTTCCTGGAGACCCCGCCCACAGAAGCAGTGAGCAGCGGGTTCTAGAACTGTGGCTGAGTGGCTCCTGTCCCCGCAGCCTCCTGGTTCTGGGAGTAATAGGGCACTGAGGGCCTGCAGGTGGCAGCGGGCACTGATGGAGCCCCACACAAGTGACTGGGTGGTGTGCAGTGGAGGATGTTGTGGGACGCCAGAAATCAGGCTTTCCTCAGTTTACAGGGAATGGTTGGGTCACCTGGGGCCGTTCTGAGCTCAGCCTCTGTCCCTCTCTTGGAGTCCAAGGGCCTCATCCTAGTTCTTCATCATCACCACAGTGGAAACTATTTCTTGCTGTGCTTTGAAAGATGCCATCCCCTCAAAAATCCACATTGAAACCTAGTCTCCAAGGTGACAGCATTGAGTAGGGTGGCTTTGGGCAGGTGTTGATGGCATCCGTGCCCTTACAGAGGGCTAGCCCTCCGCCGCACGTGCACAATGCTTGTCCTCTGGGGGACACAGCAAGGCCTCTTGCAAGTGCAGACATGGCCCTCACCAGACAGCAAACCTACCTGCACTTCTGTCTTGGACCTCCAATCTCCAGAACTGTGAGAAGGTTTCTAGTCTTTATAAATTACCCGGTCTTTTTTTTGTTTTTGTTTTTTTTGGTACTGGAGATTGAACTCAGGGGCCCTCGACCACTGAGCCACCTCCCCAGCCCTATTTTGTGTTTTATGTAGAGACAGGGTCTCACTGAGTTGCTTAGCGCCTCGCCCTTGCTGAGGCTGGCTATGAACTCACGATTCTCCTGTCTCAGCCTCTCAAAGTGCTGGGATGACAGGCTTGCACCACCGCGCCCGGCTCAATCTGTGGGTTTTTGTTTGTTGTGAGACAGGATCTCAAACTCCTGGCCCCAGGTGGTCCTCCTACCTGACCCCCCTTAAACAGCTGGGACGGCATGTACACCACCTCTCTGGCTCTGGTATTTTGTTATTGTGGCACAGACAAAGATCCACTTTTTTTTTTTGGCAGTACTGAGTATTGAGCTCAGAAGCACTATACCACTGAGGTACATCCCCAGCCCCTTTTTAAAATTTTTATCTCCAAGCAAGGTGTGGTGGTGCATGCCTGTAATCCCTGCACTTTGGGAGGCTGAGACAGGAGGATCGAAAGTGTCGCTGAGTTCAAAGCCCGGTACCAAAAAAAAAACTTATCTTGAGACAGGGTTGCCCTAAATTCCCAGAGCTGCCTCAAACTTGTGATCCTCTTATATCAGCCTCTGAGTACCTGGGACTATAGGTGGTGTACCACTGTGCTTGGCGTTTTTTTAAATCTTTCAAAAGATGGCTGAAGTTTTGTCACAGGTTAGGTCCCTGGAAACTTTAAAAAATATTTTAGAGTTTTATGGTTACACATAGTAGTTGGGTTCACACTGAGAAACTCATGTGCATGAAAATCAATTTCAGTTCATGACCCCCTTTTCCCTCCTGCCCCGGCTTCTCTTCTCTACTAGACTTGCTTCAGCTCACTAATTAATCTTAATTTGATTGGTTCCTTTTTTTTTTCTGGTACCAGGGATTGGACTCAGGGGTACTGAGCCACATCCCCAGCCCTATTTTGTTTTATGTAGAGACAGGGTCTCACTGAGTTGCTCAGTGCCTCGCCGTTGCTGAGGCTGGTTTTAAACTCACCATTCTCCTGTCTCAGCCTCCCTAAGTGCTGGGATGTGCCACCCCACCTGGCTGATTGGTTCCTTATGTAACCTCATCCTTCCCTCCCTCTTTATTTTTGGAAACAGACATATGAAACATATGATATGCAGGAAGACAATGGGGGTTACCCTTGGGGTCAGTGCCTGCCAGGGGAGTGGGCTGCAAAGAGGGAAGAGCAGGCTACAAGACCTTAGGGAGCCCTGGGCTTCCAGCTGGTGCCTCGGGGTCCCGGTGGTTGGGCCTTTATATTCTACATCAACCGTGGCTGGATGTGGCAGCCTCCTGCAAAGTCTGGCGAGGTGGCTCTCCTCAGTTGATGGCAAGACCGGCAGATGCTCTGTTGAGATGTCAGCCACCTGCCTGGTGGCTGGACCGTTAGTGCTTCTAGATTTTTTTGTGTGGGTAGGGAGATGGCATGCAACATCAGTGCAGCCACCTGCAAACCATACCGCACACCTCGAAGACTGGTCCTCCAGAAGAAAGCTGACAGGGAAGAGGTCACTTGTGGCTGCAGCCCCCACTGATGCCTCAGGTTGCCCACTACACATGCCCTGCTCTCCCTCGGCTACTCTAGAGAATTCTGTGGTGCAGCGACCCAAACCTTATCCCCAGCCCCTGGATCCCTGTGTCAGTCCAAACAGGTCCTCCATCCGACGTCGGGAGGGGCAGAGGTGCCACCAGAAACTCAAGGGATGCACTTGCCCAGCATGTGTCCTCTTTGGCCAACTGCTGCCTCCTAATCCTGCTGGCCAAGGTCTCAGCTCAAACCTCAAGTGGTGTTTATTTGGTTTTATTTCTTTTGCTTTTTATTTGAAAATAATTTCATGCTTACAGAATAATTATAGTTAAAAAAGAACATATCCATTCCCAGGTCCAGATATCAGTATTTTGTTCCGATTGATGTTATCACTGTTTTGTAGATAAGAACGTGTTTTCCTGAACCATTTGGGAGTAAGCTGCACATACCCTAAACAGGTCAGTGTGAATGTGAGGTTTTTTGTTTTTTTTGTACAGTGGATTGAACTCAGGGGCACTTAACCACAGAGGCATACCCCCAGCCCTTTTTTGTATTTTTAATTTAGAGGCAGGGTCTCACTGAGTTGCTGAGGCTGGCTTTTAACTCGCAATGCTCCTGCCTCAGTTTTCTGATCCCATGGGATGACAGGATGTGCCCGAGCTCGGAGTGTGAATTTTTAATTAAGAATATTCTCCTACAGAAACACAACAGCCATTGATATCAGTAAACTTCATGCTGACCAATCTCTCCATCTAATCCTGCGAGCAGACTCTCCGCTCCTCTGCTGCGTCGGGTCCAGGCTCAGGCACTGCGTTTTGCCGAGTCCAGGGAAGCCATACGGGGCGTACCTTCTCTAGCACTAACAGTTTTGAAAAACGCAGTTTCTCGCTACTTCGGTAGAGCGCTCACATGTCGGCTTTGCCGGCCATTTCCTACGAGGCAGACACACGTTTTGCGTTCCCAGCCGGAGGCAGGAGGCGGTGTCCACCTCAGGCCACCGCATCCAGGAGCACAGGATGCCCTTCACGCGTGATGTTCGTGTGTATTACTTGCCAACAGGTTGGTGCATTTCTCCACCGCAACTAATCGGCCGCCCCAGCGACTTTGCGACCTTGAAAACACCCTTCTCCGCCCCGCCGCTCTTTCGGCTCCCTGGGCTACTCCCGCACCTGTCCACGCTCCTCCTGCCTCACCGGGCCGCCCCGGCGCCCAGAGCCAGGCCGCGCAGAGCCTGCGCTGAGCTCGCCGGGCGCGTCAACCAACCGACCAAAACGCCTCCCCGAGAAGTCCCGAGCGCGGGGACAGCCCCGGCGCGAATGACGTCAGCGCACGGAGGAGCGGGCGCGGCGGCGCAGGGCCCTCGGGGCGGACCCCGTCTCCGCGGCAGGCGCAGGGGGTCCCCGGCCACTCCGGCTCGTCCCCGGGCGCGGGCAGGGCCCCTCGCACCTGCCAGGCAGAGCTCGCTTCCAGCCCCAGCCCCCGCCGCGCACTGCGGGACCGACCCCGCCCGCCGCGGGCGCCGGGGCGGGCGCGGGGACGGTCGCGGGGACGCGGCGCCGACAGAGGCGCGACGCCCGCTACCCGCCCGCGCGGCCCGCGCACCTACTACGCGCGGCCCCGCCCCTGCCCCGCCCTCCGGGGCCGCGGCCAATGAGCGCGCGGCCCCGCATCCGGGGATCCCGGCGCGGCCACCGCCTCCCGCGCACACACGGCCATGGCGGAGGTGAGTGAGCGGGCCGGGGGAGCCGGCCCCCTGCCCGCGCCCGCGTCCCTGCCGCCATGGTGGGCCCGCGGGGTCCGGTGGCGAAGCCGTTCGCCGGGAGCTCCGGGGCCGGCCCGGGCGCCCGTCCGCCAGGGGCCCAGCGGCGCGGGTTTTCGTCGGCGGCCGCCCCCGGCCCGGCGCCCCCCCGTGTTGCCACATCGCGGGCCGCGGCGCGCATGCGCGGGCGCGGGGGGCGCGGCGGGCGCGGCGGGCGGGGGCGAGCTCCCCGGCGCGCGCCAACTTTGCGGAGCGCCGGGGCGGTGGCGTCCGGCGGGCCCGCGCGGCCCCACTGCGGACCCGCGGGCGGCGGGGCGGGCTGGTGGGCTGGCGGCCGAGCTGGCCGGCCGCTTCCTCGTGGAGTTACTTCTCGGAAGACCTTGGGCCGGCGGTGTTTGGAACCCTCATATCTGCGACTCGAGAGCTCGAGGGCTTTGGGGCTGTGATGTTCGATCAGACTCGCGCGGCACTGCTCAGGACATCGGGTAGCTCCGTGTCGGACATCCTGGGAACGGAAACTTTGGTTTTTTGAGCTTGCTTAGCTTTGGGATGGTGGGCAGGACAGCGCAGACTTGCCTTCACCGTTTAGGTACAGCGGGGGAGGGAGAGAGGGGATGTACGTAAGGTGCAGCCTCTGCGAGAGCTGCATTAATGGGGCTCCAGGCGCATTGCCGCTCTGTGCCCGCGCCCTGTTGGGCTCTGTTCCTGCAGAAGTTAAAAGGGATCCACAAACCTAAGGACTGACCCTGTGTCAGGCGTGGAGCTCCTGAGTCCTAGAGAGGAGAAGGCATCCACCCCAAGAGGCACAGTGGGCCTGAGAGCCGGTACTGGAAATCAGGGCTGAGTGTTTATGTCTTGGCTCGACATGTGTGGGCGTCATGGAGGGCGGGACTGGCGATTCTCTCCCATTTCCGGCCTTCTCAGGGCAGCAACAGGCTCCGTTTGTGCCAGAGAGACAGTAGGTGCCTGGGTGCCTGGCTGGACCTCACCAGCCTGTTCCTGCTTGAGTGGCTGCATCCAGAGGGTTCTTAGAGATTTAGTTCTCCTTTCTCAGGGGACGTTCGGGGGAAACGGAGTCCTCACGGGAATGGTGTGTGGCCTCCAGAGCTGCAGGAGGAAGCCAAGTCTCCTGATGTCCCTCCCTCCTGGGTACTGGGTGGCATTTGCCAGCTTACATGGTCTGGAAGGTAGTTGTGTGTCTTGGTGGCCCTGGTCAGACGCCATCTAGCCTCTCTTGATGAATGCTGTTTGTGCTATTGCCTCTTCCTTGCCCTATGACAAGGCCCTGAAGTACTCTCAGCAGCCCCTTGCCCTGTGGCAGTGTTGTGCAGCTTGGGGTGGTGTCCTGTTGAGTACATTTGATGTTCTGAGGCCCCCGCCCTGCGCTGGGCCATCCTACAGTGGGTAGAACTGATGGGGCCTGTTTAGAATCTGGTTAGAGGTGCTAATCAATGAAGGACTAATACACATGTAGATGCTGAGTTGTGGGGCTCCGGCCAGCCTCTGTCCTGGAGGCCTTGTCTGGCCCTGGAGCCTGCCTTGCAGAAGGACTGAGTGTCAGTTTTCTTATCTCTGGAGTGGGAAGTTGATGGTTGACCTCCTGAGCTAAGAAAGCTCATGAGGTTTTGGCACTGTGAATTGCAGATGGAAGTTGAACCTTATGAAATGGTTAGTACTGAGCTGTTTTTAACCCATAAAAGCAGCCATTTGTAACCTAACAGTGCTTGGTCAGTATTAGCTGCTTGATCATTGTGTTTTTGTCTCAAAATAATCATCAGCACCCCAGTGGAAGACAGGAACATTCCATCCTGTTCTCACTGTGCTAGATTAATCTTTGTAACCTGACGTGCCAGCTTTCACTGCTGTGCAGACCCTCTGTGGCTTTTCACTGCCCTTAGCTTCTCCTCACTGTGACCAGCTGCCCTGTGGTGTGGCCCCAGATGACCCCTGCAGCCCCTGGCTCCTTTGGTTTCTGGTATGCTCTGTGGACTGTGGGGCTGCCTGGGAGCTGTTCTGCCCCCTGGTTTCTGCCGGAGAGAACCTCAGAGCTGTCCCTGACCCTCAGTTGCATAGCCCCCGGCCTGTCATCGTTCCTGTGCCCTCATTTCTCTCTCTGTGCCATATGAATTCACCAGCTTGTTAGGTGTGCCCTGACTAGACTGGCAACTCCATGTGGGTGGAGACAGGCAGAACCTGTTCCTTGGGTAGGCCCAGAGCAAATGCCGAAATGGAGGAGTGAGGTCAGGGCTGTCCAGGGGACACCCGGTGCCTGGGCTGGGCATAGATGGTGAGCTCAGGGAGGACTCGAGGAGGCTATTGTTCACTGTTTCTGTGGTGGGCCACCTCAGAAGTCGGCCCTGAAACATGACAGCACTCCCTTTATTCTCGGGTCTTGTCTCGGGGCTGACTCAGGCAGGCAGTTCTCACGCAGGGTCCCTTGCCCAGCACACAGTGCTGCCTGGGCCTGGAGTTTGCTGGAGACTTCCTCACTTGTGCCTGGTTGCTGACTCGCCTCTGTGTGTGGCTTGGGCTTCCACGTGGCATGGTGGCTGTGTTCCAGGGGTGGCTGTTCCTAAGGAGGCCAGGTGGAAACTGAGCTGCGTTGTGTGACCCAGGCCTGGCCAGACTGGGGAGAGTGCTTCCATGTGTGGGTGGGAGGTGTGGGCACAGCCTCCAGGGAGTGTGGAATCTTGCGGTGTCCTTCTGGGTCAAGCTCTGAAGGGTGGAGAGCAGGAATGGGGTGCTACCCTGGGAGAAGGGTGTCCTGCACTCTGGGAGAAGTTGGGAGTCTTCATGTGGACCAGCTTGCTTCCTCCTCTGCCCCCAGAAGACCTGTGTGGGACCCCATCTGTGGCCCTCTTCTTTGCCCCTATAGTGTTGTTCGTCTTCTCTTTCACCTTTGGCCAGACTCTTCTGTTCAGAGTAGAGGCTTGACTTTTGTTGGCCTTTGACACCGTGGGGGACATGCATTGTGTTCTGAGTCAGTGGAAGTAGCACTTGGGAACCTGCCATTTGCGTGGGCTTGCACCTGGGTGCCAGAACGGGTGGGGGAGGAAGCCCCGCCATGACCTGTAGTCCCTGGTGAGTTTTGAGGAGCTCAGAGCCTGTGGAAGGGCATGGGGTCTGAGGCTGGCTGTACTGTGGGGAGCCAGCTGCTCACTGCCTCCCTGTGGTTCACTCATGCTTTTCCTGGCTGGTGGCCTCTGCTCTCATACCTAAGGGCCTCGGCCCCTCCTGTTAGATGGTAAGCCATTCAGGGGCAAGTCCTCCCCGGACCCTGCTGGGGGCCCCAGACCATCATCCCCGAGGCCAGGAGTCATTCTCATTCTTTTTTTTTTGGTACTAGAGATTGAACTCAGGGGCACTCGACCACTAGCCACATCCCCAGTCCTATTTTGTGTTTTATGTAGAGACAGGGTCTCACTGAGTTGCTTAGCGCCTCGCCATTGCTGAGGCTGGCCTTGAACTCGCGATCCTCCTGCCTCAGCCTCCCTAAGTTCTGGGATGACAGGCATGCGCCACCGCGCCGGCTTTCTTTCTTGTTCTTTCTGGACACAGCCTGTGGGAGCTGTTAACCTGTCATCCCACTGTGGCCTTGTGAGATGCTCCCCACCTCCCTTAGGCCTCTTGGCTGTGAGAACAGAAAGCCAGTCCCTTGGCAGAGGTGGGAGGATTGCCCAGGGAGCTCCTGTCCCCGCCCCAGGCATTCCTGGAGAGGGCTGAAGGGGCCTCGGAGGCTTTGGTGCTCTTGTGTTTCCCTGCATGTGGCTGTGCACCCGTGTGTCTAGGAGCATGGCGAAGCCACCTCGCCTCACCAGGGTTCAGGGTGTGAGGGGTCCCGGGCTGCAGGTGCTCTCCATCTCTGGCCTGCTTCTAAGCCCCGTAGGTGCTTCTTCCTGTGCTCTGTTCATGGCCCACCAGACCCTCGGGCTCCTGGACCTCACTCGGGAACACCTCTGCTCCTGAGGGCTTTCAGCCCTGTTACCAAGCCTCTGCAGTGCTGATGGCACCCTGTGCCTCCCTGCTCTCCCTCTGCAGCTTTGCTAAACATTGGTGTGCGCTGTCCTGTGCCCCCAAGTGGAGGGACGTGGCTGATGACGGTTTCTGAGCACAAGGCTTGAACTGAGTTCATGCTGTTATCATTTACTTGCTGTGTGAGTTTGGTTGAGTGACCTGAACACTCTGAGCTTTGGTTTCTTGGTTTCTCTTATGGAGCGAATGAGCACACTTCCCATGAGGGTTCTTGAGCACCCAGTGATGAGAGATTTCCTTTCCAGTCTTTTAAGGTTTATTTTGTGGAACGTTATAATTATTTTATTTGGCAGCAGTGTTACTGAGGTACAATCATCTGCCCCGCAGTGGGCCCATTCTCACGTGTAGGCTTCTGTGGTTTTTAGCATTTTCAGAGCTGCGTAACTGCCAATAGGCAGTTGTGGAACATTTTTATCATCTTGGAAGGCCTGCACCTGTGGTTCCACATCCCATCTCTGGACTCCCCTGTCACTGGGTCACACACTGTGGCCTGTGTGTCTGGCTGTCACTGAGCACCAGGTCCTCAGGTTCATCTGTGCTGCAGCTGTTACCTCGCTGCTGCCCTGGCTGAGGACACTCCAGGCTGGTCTGTGTTTGTTGGTCAGCTGATGGACGTTGAGGTTATTTCTATGTTGTTTCCATGTTAGTCGTGACCCTGCTGTGACCGTTCACATCCAGGCTTTAGTTGGATGTTCCCCAGGACTAGTCCTTGCCAGCAGTTATGGTCATCAGCCTTTTTGATCAAAGCTATCCTGTGACCGAGAAGGAGTATTTTGCTGGGATATGGTACTTCTCCGTGCCGAGGGATGCTGAGTGTCTGTCTTTGAGCTGGTTGGCCATTCCTAGGTCTTTACTGGAGAAATGTGTTTCCATCCTGTGTCCTTTTTTTTTTTTTAAAATATTTATTTTATTTTTTAGTTGTAGGTGCATAGAATATCCTTATTTTATTTTTACGTGGTGCTGAGGATCGAACCCAGTGCCTCACGCGTGCTAGGCGAGCACGCTACCACTGCGCCATAACCCCAGCCCCTCCTGTGTCCTTTTTTAAGTTGAGTTGTTGACCTTTTTGCTACTGAGTTACAAGAGTTCTTTACATATGCAGGTCCCTTGCCAGGTGTATGATTGGCAGGTGTTTTTTTTTTTTTTAATATTTTTTTAGTTGTAGATGGACACGATGTCTTTATTTTATTGCTTTGTATGTGGTGCTGAGGATCGAACCCAGGGCCTCACGCATGCGAGGCAAGCGCTCTACCGCTGAGCTACAATCCCAGCTCCTTGGCAGATGTTTTCTTCCATTCTGTGAGTTCTTTCACTTTATTGATAATGAAATTAAAAATTTTATTTTGTTATTTTTTGGTCTTGGAGATTGAACCCAGGGTGTTTAACTGCTGAGCCACATCTCCAGCCCTTTATATTTTTTATTTTGAGACAGGGTCTCACTAAGTTGCTTATAGCCTTGCTAAGTTGCTGCGGCTGTCTTTGAACTTGGTATCCTCCTGCCTCAGCCTCCCAAGCTGCAGGGATTATAGGCATGTGCCATGGGGCCTGGCTCTGCTCTGTTCTTAAAGAGTACGTCTTAACACAATTTTTTTTTAAATGAGTGGTCAGGAAAGGCATTTTACTTTATTTTTCTTGTAGATGGACACAATTCCTTTATTTTGTTTCTTTATTTTTATGTGGTGCTGAGGATGGAACCCAGTGCCTCACATGTGCTAGGCAAGCGCTCCACACTGAGCCACCGCCTGAGCCCTCTTACACAACTTTTGACGCCTCTGCCTTAATTTCACACACCAGATTTACATACTGTGAAATCTGCACTAAGTGTAGAATCAGTAGTTTTTCAGCAAGCATCTCTGTCTAATTCCAGAACATTCCATCATACCCCAAAGAAACACCGTTCCCATGAGCAGTCGCTCCTCCATCCTCCCCAGCCTCTGGCATGCATGGGTCCACACCCCCTCTCTGGACTCTCCTGTCAGTCACTGGGTCTCACACTGTGGCCTGGTGCCTCGTTCTTGCCGAGTGTGAGGTCCTCAGGCCCATGCACACTGCACCTTGGTAGGGACTGCGGGGTTGGTGGTGGGCAGCTTTTGCCAGTGGTGAGCTCACCTGCGAGTGCTCAGGGCCTGGAGTGGGCTGTGTGGGTGCTGCTTGTCTCTCTCTCAATGCCCCTGCCCAGCCTCCGGGGGCAGAGAGGAAGCACCTGAGGGGAGCCGGGCACTGGGCTCGTGGAGCTGACCCTGCCTCTCTCTCCACAGGCCTCTTCGCTGGGGAGGCAAAGTCCTCACGTGGCCTCCTGCCTCGCTCACAGCCTGTGTCCCAGGGAGCCCGGCTTGCAGACGGCAGGTACTGTCCTCCTGCCTAGGTCCAGCAGGGCCTCTGGCTGCAAAAAGCAGAACCCTCTGGTGGCTCCAGCCTCTGCTGGGTCAGGTGGAAGTGTGTGGCAGAGTGCTTGGGACCCCTGTTCTCAGGCAGGGCCAGCTGCGACCCTGTGTGGATTAGAGTGCAGATCTGCACTGGGGCTGAGGGTGGCGTCTGCTTGCTGTGGCCTCCGGGAGGTGGCTAGCTGAGGGAGAACAGGCTGAAGCGGTAGATAGGAGATACCCTGGGTACCTGTACCTCCTCAGTGGGGGTGAAGGTCCCAGGCCCCCTCCTGCTGGCCACTGCTCTGGCCCTGCGTGGAGGTGTCGCTGCAGGAGGGCAGAGCCCTGATTGGACTCTTGCTGCAGGCCAGGCACAGGCCCCCACTCTACTCTGACTCAGTCTCTGCCTAGCCCCGCGGGAGCAATGGTGTCCCTGGCTCCCACTCCCACTTGCTCCAGGACTGGCATGGAGTGCAGGGTGCTGGCAGTTCTTGGTTCCCTCGCCTGGACTGGGTGCCACTCTACAGGCAGCTGTGCTGGACCCCCAGGGCTCCCCGGCACTCTGGGCCCCTATCCTGGGATTGATTGGGCCCTGGCTGTTACCTCGTGTGTGTGTGTGTGTGTGTGTGTGTGTGTGTGTGTGTGTTTTGAATACACACTGGAAACCACTGCAGAGGTGGCAGTGGACACACTGTGGTCCTTTGGGAAAACCCCGACTCTAGCAATGGGTCTGGTCCTGTGGGTCCTACTTACAGTGCTGCTTCTTGGTATGATGCCAGCTCAGCTCTGTCCTGCAGTGAGCTCTATAGCACCACCCCAGGTTTCAGGAGCCAGGGCCTCCCTGTGTCTGTTCCATGCTGGGGGCCAGGCTTGGCCCTGGCACCCCGGACCCCTTCTGCTCTTTCCACCCTAACCTCACAGGTTCCTGCCTCTTTCTAGGCCATGCACCCTCTCCCAGGCCCTCACGGGCATCTGCATGTTCAGGAGGACCAAGCAGTCCCCACAAAGAAAATGTGTGCCCCAGACGCCTGGGGTGTTCATGTGTGCTGATGTGCTCCTTGGTCAGCACCCTGTGGTCCTTGGGATCTCCTGGGTTCCCATGCGGGAGCTGGCCCTGCTGAGTGTCCTCTGTGTGCACCAGAATGCACATGGACGCACACTGAGTGCCCCGTTGGTGGAATGGCAGGGCCACCACTGCCTTCCCTACCCTGGACATCCTCAGCCACCTTGTGGTGGTTGGAGACAGGCACTGGAGGGTGCTCACCTCGGCTGGGGTCTCCTCCACAGTGGTGTCCATGGGCTCTGCAGACCATCAATTCAACCTTGCAGAGATACTGTCGCAGAACTATAGTCTCCGGGAGGAGTGCACAGAGGCCCTGCGGTGCCCCGAGAAGCCCGAGGAGCTGGACAAAGACTTCATCTCCCAGGTGTGTGGCTAGCGGTGCCTTCCTGGACACACTTAAGGTTTTTGCTCTTTGATTCTCTGTGCAAGCACCATGTGCATGCCTGTTTGCAGAGTGCTAGCCTGACCCTGCCCTTGTGGGTCTCTAGGCCAGCTTGGCAGCTGGACATGACTGCACTGTGTTCAGATCTGCTGGTCTCAGAGCCTCTCTGTGCTCCTGAAAGTCAAGGAAGGACTGGGGAATTTACCTTTTACTGTATTGGCAGTCAAAACCTGAAGTGTTTTAGAATATTTGTTCACTAGTTCATGAAGATTATAGTAGCACTGGGGTATAGCTCAGTGATAGAGCACTTGCCTGGCATGCCTGAGGGCCTTGGGTTCTATTGTAGCACCAAAAAAAAAAAAAAAAGGGAGGGGTGCCAAATATATGTTAATGGAAATAACATTTTTGTAAAGACGAAAAAATTGCTCCAGTTTTAAAAACAAAGGCAATCATGGAGGAGGGGGAACTGTCCGCTGGCAGTTCTTCCAGACAGAAAAGGACAGTGGGCTCCTGCCTGCACCACCCCTCCCGTGTGCTGGAGTGTCCACCTCCCTAGTTATACAGCAGGCGCTCTGTGTGCTTCCCACGTCCCACATAGCACAGCACATCTGTCAGGGTGAGAGCTGGCGAAGTCGCTGACTTCATCCTGAGTGTTCACGATGGAGGCCCGCACCGTGGGCCACTGCTGTGGCTGTGCTGGTCTGGTCTCGTGCCTCTGGGCTCTGCATCACTGGCCTGTCAGCAAAGTGGAGAGTACAGGCTCCTCAGGCCTGCTGCACAAGTGTCCAGGGAAGCGGGGCCTCAGCCTGCCTACCAGCCTCTGTCACGTCATTGGGAGCCTTGTGGCCATGCCCAGGTGCTGCCCTACAGTCCCCAGGGGCAGGGCTGGGAGGAGCTGCTGGTCCTCTGTGAAGACCTGAGGCCCTGGGAATGGGGGCAGTTGGGGTACAGGGAAGGAGGCAGGCACTGCAAAGTGTGGTATGCACAGAGGCTGTCCCTACCTGTCCCTATTCTGGACTGGTAACCTCTAGGCTCAGGTGTCTCTGTGCCTGTCCGGGGCTGTAGAGGAGCCCCTGAGGGCTGGCAGGGCACTTGTGCCTGTCTGGGGCTGTAGCGGAGCCCCTGAGGGAAGGCAAGGCACCTGTGCCTGTCTGGGGCTGTAGCGGAGCCCCTGAGGGAAGGCAGGGCACCTGTGCCTATCCGGGGCTGTAGCGGAGCCCCTGAGGGCTGGCCTGAGTGCTGGCCTGAGTGCTGGCAGGGCAGCACTACCATATGGGGTCTTGCTGAGGGGTAGATAGGTGGCCCTGCTGGTGGAGCCCAGGCAGGCTCAGTTGGAAGGAAGGGAGTAGAACCCCGGGCAGTCCTCCCACAGGCCTGTCCCCTCTGTGCAGAGCAGTGACCTGCCCCTGGACGAACTGTTGGCACTCTACGGCTACGAGGCGTCAGACCCCATCTCAGAGCGAGAAAGTGACGGCGGCGACTCGGCCCGCAACCTCCCAGACATGACTCTGGACAAGGTAAGTGAGGGTCCCTCCCAGAACTGGCCCCCAGCCAAGGGGGACTCACACATGGCCCTGACTGCCTCCAGGGGGATTCAGCAGAGGAGGCCCTGTGTCCAAAAGGGAGATGCAGTCTGGAGGCCTGAGGCCAGGCAAGGGCTGCCGTCCACCTGTGGTCTCTGGGCTTAGGGTGGCTCTGGGCTGGCCCGCTGGCGTTCCTGTTTGGGTGGATGGAGCGGGCAGAGGAGACGACAGGATGGCATCATGGGGAACACGGCTGAGACTCCCAGAGCATGGGGTCTCTGTCAGGGAAGCTGGGAACCAGATGGAGCCACTGAATCGTATCATTTTGTTTGCTTTCTTGTTAAAAGGAACAAATTGCGAAGGACTTGCTTTCGGGAGAAGAGGAGGAGACGCAGTCCTCGGCTGACGACCTCGCCCCATCTGTCACTGCCCAGGAAGCCTCAGTCCTCTTCCCCAACCAGAGCGGGTGTAGGTATCCCTGTGCCTCCCTCCACCAGCCTGGCCTGTGCCTGGTGCTGGGGACATAGGTGACAGGCCTTGGGTTGTGTGGGCAGAGCTCCAGCTGGGATGTATGTCACCTGGGGTGGAGGGCACCAGGCTGAGCTCTCCTTTGTCCTGGCTGGTGGACCCTCAGGGGGATCGTGGCTTACACCAGGAGGGAGCTTGTTAGTTCCTCTAGCAGATGCAGAGGTGCCGTTCCTGTATTGTCCCCAGCCGTCCTCCCCCAAGACCTGCCTGCCTCTGCTGGATTTTAGTGGCAGCAGGGAGGCCCCCTCTTCATAGGTGGTTCTTTTTTTTTTTTTTTTTTTTTGGTACTGGGGATTGAACTCAGGGGCACTCGACCACTGAGCAACATCCCCAGCCCTAGTTTGTGTTTTATGTAGAGACAGGGTCTCACTGAGTTGCTTAGCGCCTCTCTGTTGCTGAGGCTGCTTTGAACTCGCGATCCTCCTGCCTCAGCCTCCCCAGTGCTGGGATTACAAGCGTGAGCCACCACACCCGGCTCATAGGTGGTTCTTGGTCCTGTGCTCAAGAGTGGGGTCACAGTGGAGAAGGGGGGTGTCCAGGCTGCAGCCAGAGAGCAGGGGTTGGGCCCACACCCAGTGCTGCGAGTGTAGCTCTCACTTCTCTTTCCCAAAGCCCGCTTCCTGGCTGATGACGGCAAAGGTCCGGGTTCTTCTGCCTCCTCTGACACCGAGGAAGATGCTCTTCCTGCCAACAAGTGTAAGAAGGTATGTAGCTGGTGGCTTGCAACCCTGTTGGCCAAAGCCAGGCCCAGCTGAGCCCCTGGCTCGAGTCTGTGCCCTTTGTCCTGGGGGGATGGCCCACACAGCTTCTGAGAGGTGGGCTGGGCCAGTTGTAGGGTTTTGGACATGGGACTGTGCTCTGCGCCTTCCCTGAGGGGGCCGTCTGGGGCCTGCTGGGCCAGTGTCAGGATGCTCTGGTTCTCTCACCCATGCTGGGCCTCTCTCACTAACCCTGAGAGCAGAGCTGGGCATTTACTGGCAGATTGCACAGGCGGGCTGGGGCAGTGCCTTACAGCCTGGAGTCCAGGCAGGGCTGTGGCAACTGGCCTCCCAAGTGACTGGATGCTGGCTGGGCTCCTGACCCTGACTTTTCCTCTGCAGGAGATCATGGTGGGGCCTCAGTACCAAGCCGATCTCAGCAGCCTGCGCCTTAGCCGACAGGGCGAGAAGAGTGAGTAGCCGGGCGCAGTGGGCCTGTGTGGAGGCCGGGGCCAGCCTGGGTGGTGCTGTCATGCCCGGGGCTGTGCTTCCTCCTGTGCGGACTTGGCCCCAGCCGCCCTCTCGCCAGGCCTGGGCTCCCTCTCTCCCTCCTCTTGCAGCCAGGTGTCCTTGCAGACCTTCCTGTGTCCCTGTGTCCTCTGCCCTGCATCGTTCCTCTCCAGGTGCTTGCTCTTCTGGGATGTGACGCTTGTCTCTCTGTCCTCCTCAAGTCTGAGCCCTCTTGTTCCTCTAGACTGGCCACCTGCTGCTAGCTCTGGGGTTGGGTTGGGGGCAGAGCAGCAGTACTGAGGGTGGAGGGGCTTTCCTGGGTGTATGGGATGTACCTGCCCAAACGGCCACAGGTGACAAGGTGCTATCCCAGAAAGGGCACTCCCTGTGTGCCCCTCGGCTGTGCCCTTGAGGGGCTTGAGCCTTGGTGTGGACCCTGGCTGGACCCTTTCTGGCCCAGCTTGCCCTGGGGGTGTGCCCTCCTGGGGCAGCCAAGGCTGACCCTGTGGCTGCTGGCCAGTATGCATGCATCTGGGAGGCTGTCTGCGTGGCCTGGGAGGCCATCTGCGTGGCCTGGCCAGCATGCCCTGTGGGCCTTGCAGTGTGCTCCTTCCTTGCTGGTTGGTGTTGGCGACATCCCCAGTATGCATGGGCAAGCTCTGTGGGAAGGCCCTACAGCGCTGGCCTTGCAGCTGCTCCAAGCTTCCCATGGAGTGGCCTGGTGTCTCTCTGTGGCTCTGGTTTCTTGTGTTGGTGCACAGTGTGCACTGGCTACCTGGATGTTCTTGGGCATGGTGTACCCAAGAGTGTCCCACCTGCAGCCTGGTTCACTGTCTGAGAGGTCACTGTGTTGCCCTTCGGCCCTGGCTGATGCCTTCAGTTTTAATGAGATACCTCTCTGCAGTGGTTTTTTTGGTACCGGGGATTGAACTGGGGTGGGGAGGCACTTGACCACTGAGCTGCCTAATTTTGTGCTTTATGTAGAGACAGGGTCTCACTGAGTTGCTTAGCGCCTCGCCATTGCTAAGGCTGGCTTTGAACTCGTGATTCTCCTGTCTCAGCCTCCCAAAGTGTTGGGATTACAGGCATGCGCCACAGCCTCTGGTCCCTGGTCAATATTCTTGGCAGTGTGACTGAATGGCCAGCTGAGGTCCTGGGAGACCCTTTCCTCTGGAGGTTTTCCTGCTGGCATGTGAGACTATTGGCTGAGTTGTTGCTGGTGAAACCTGAGGCTGTTCCAGGTGTGCCGTGCCTGGAAGGCATGTTCTTTCCCTTCTGGGGCAGGGCCTCTGTGACCTTCAGGCTCTGTCCTGGCATGTCTGCTGGGGTTTTAGGGTTGGCTAGTCAGTTGCCTCAAGAAGCTGCTGGGATTTTGGCGAGGCTTGTGCTGAGCGGAGGTCAGTGGGGAGAGGTGCTGGGTTAGCAGAGGCAGCAGTCCTGCCTTGGGCCTAGTTTGCTGTGCTATCCGGGCCTCTGGGGTTGACAGTGCTGTGTGCTTTCCAGGGTGGCAGTTCTCCCTGTCTTTAGTGGTGCTGTCATTACAAAGACCCACTGGTGCTGTTTGTTGCAAAGGAGATTTCAGACTTTGTGCTTCCTCCTGGATTCTTACAGGTAGAACTGCAGTTTGTTGCTTTAACTGACCGTGTGCCTAGTCAGTTTAAAACTTTGTAGATTGGGTAGTTTCTTCCCGTCCCGTCGTGCGTTTGCTGAGGACAGCATGGCCTCTTTCCTCCCAGCCTTTGTCTTGTTGTCCTTTGACCTGTGTCCCTGTTAGTGCAGGTCAGGGTGGGAGAGGAGTAGAGGGCATCTGTCCTCACCTCTGGCCCCACTCAGGCCCCACGCTTTGCATTTCCCATGGGCGGGAGTCCCTAGTGGGACTGTCTTGGTTGTTGCCGCTGTGCTTGTGGTGCTGGCTCTGCTGTGTGCTGGGCTTCCCCTCTGCTTCCTTTGGGTCACCTGTGGTGGCTGTGCTGGGCTGAAGCTCCTCTTCTGTGCTCTGCCCTCCTTGTCTGCTGGTAGAAATGTGTGCACCAGGCTCAGCCCTGCGCTCTGGCAGTGGTCTGGACATGTGTGCCCTACGGCAAGGCTGCTGCCACCCCTGCTTTTCCTGTGGCCAGCGGGAGCCTTCTGTGGGGTGTGCTGTGCTGTGCTCTTGACACTCAGTGTGCCAAGGTCGCGTCCCCGAGTGCAGGAGGGCTGTGCTGGGCGACTTCCTGCAGCAGGTGCTGCAGGGTGTGAAGGGATGGGAAACACCACCTGGGAACCTGCTGATGGGCTGCTGACCCTGGGCAGTGGGAGGTGGTGGAGGAGCTGCTGGTAGAGCGTCCACAGCTTTGTGGCCTGTCGTGCCTGCTGGGAGGGTCCGCCGTGCTCTGCCTGGCCTGCTGCCATGTGCCGAGCGCCTTGTGCCTAGCTGAGCTGCTGTCCTGTGCTGTGTCTGGAAGGGTGCCTTTCTCTAGCCTCCAGCAGAATGTGTGCGGTTGGAATTACCCCTTTACACATTTGCAGGAATACTTCAGTGGAGCTGGTCCACACTAGCTTGTGTCTCTGAGGTCAGGGTGCTGGCTGTGGTCCACACCAGCTGTGTGTCTCTGAGGTCAGGGTGCTGGCT
>CM053413.1:34934-78289 GCA_028644305.1 Xerus rutilus | reverse complement strand
GTGTGTCTCTGAGGTCAGGGTGCTGGCTCTGGCGCACACCATCTGTGTGTCTCTGAGGTCAGGGTGCTGGCTCTGGCGCACACCAGCTGTGTGTCTCTGAGGTCAGAGTGCTGGCTCTGGCGCACACCAGCTGTGTGTCTTGGCACATTTGGATCTTATTTACCTGTTGTGTTGGTATTTACATTTTATTTTTTTTTTTATTTTTATTTTTTTTTAAATGTTTATTTTTTAGTTGTAGGTGACAGAATATCTTTATTTTATTTTTATGTGGTGCTGAGGATTGAACCCAGTGCCTTATGCGTGCTAGGCGAGCACGCTACCACTGCGCCATAATCCCAGCCCTGGTGTTTACATTTTAGTGTAATGGTGAGTCCACCTGTTTGTTTGGTGACTCTGAAAACCCATCATTTCAGCATGAAACCATGAATTTCCTTTTGTTTTTTTGGCATCTTTTTGATTTTTCAAATACTCATTTGTTTGTCCTGCTTCCAGCCATATAGTCCTGTCTGTAATGACCTTTGAGTTCCCTCCTGAGGTCACACTGCCAGTCTTTCACAGTGTCCCTGGACGGTGTGCTGCCCCTGCCTCTGCCCCCTGAGACTAGCACCAGTTGACAGCGTTTGGCACTGCCAGCCTGAGTTCAGCCTAGGCGCTCCTCCTGGACACCAGTGTGGTCACTGGCTGTTGTGCTGTTGTTGCTGTGAAGTACTGGTTGCCTGTTGTCGTCCTGAACGACTCCTGTTCTGGGTGTTTGGCTTGCTCTGCACACCTGCAAGCAGGTCTGCCGCCTTCTGGCTGGTGTGCTGGCCAGGTCTTGCTGCCCCTCTGCTGTCCTTGTGCTGTCCCTGCGTGTGAGTGAGAGTCTGGCCTGGCCTTTCCACAGCATTTTGCAGTGGTGTACTTCCGGCTCATGCCTGTCTCCTGTGGGTGCCGGCTTCCCAGGCCAGCTCTTCAGTTGTGTGTCTGCTTCCTGAGGCATGGGCACACCCTTGGGCTGCTGGAGGCCTGGCCCTGCAGACTCTGTTCTCTCTTGGGACACTTGAGCTGCACTTTGTGCTTCCAGGAGCTCTGTCTTGTGCTGGTCGAGGGTCCTGTGAGAACCCACCAGGCTCAGAGTGCAGTTTGGGTTTACAGTCCTGGAATTTCCTCTGCACAGCTCCCACTCTGCCCAGTGCCCCTGCTGATCTTCCCTCCCGTCCTTCTCTGCCTGAGTGCCCTCTCTGAGCTCTTGGTCCTGGTGTGCTGGCTTTGTACCAGCGTGGTAGTGGCTGGTGCCTCATCTCCATCTTCTCACGTTTCCTGCTGACCACATTCCAGGCTGTGTGTGATGCTGTGTTCTGCAGAGATGGTCCCGCTCTCCTCTCAGGGACCCCTTGGTCCAGGCAGGGCTGGAGTGTGGGCTGCAGAATGGACTGTGCCATCTGAGCGTGTCTGCACAGGCCGCTGGCACCAGGAGTAGTCTGCTTGGTGTGGGTGGGGCTGCCCTGGAGTGCCCTGTGCAGCAGCCTCTGGGTGCGCTCTGCGTTCTGCGGGTGCACTGTGGCTTTGTTTGGCCTTGTTCGTTTGGTGCTTGGTTCCTGCAAGCCTGGGACTGCTGAGGGGCGCAGGTGCTGGGTTGTGACACTCCCTGAGCATCCCTCCCTGTCCTGAAGCCAGTTGCTGCTTGTCTGCTCTGAGTGCGCCTGCCACTCACCCACCACTGTGGCAGGACCGACCTGAGGTCTCCATGGTCTGTGCTCCCCTGGCTCGGGAGCGCCTTGGCTTCTCTGCCCCCGCCTCTGGTGGCACTGCCTGCTGTGGTAAGCCAGTCGCATCATCATTACCCAGGGCTCTCTGGACTCTTCTAGGAAGTTTCCTTTTACCACCACCCTGGGCCCAATGGCTTCCAGCCTTTCCCTGGGTGTCCAAAGCTGGCCCTGGACCTGTTTGTTACTCAGAGATGGTGGGCCCCGATCACAAGAGTGTGAGGAATTGGTTGGTGTCAGCCCTGTTGGGAGGTGCCGAGATGGCTGCCCAGCTCTCTTAGCATGGCCAGTGACTTGACCCCATGCCCGCTTCTCCCGGCAGTCTATGAGAACGAAGATCAGCTGCTCTGGGACCCCCATGTCCTCCCTGAGAGGGAGGTAGAGGAGTTCCTGTACCGGGCAGCGAAGCGCAGGTGGCAGGAGATGGCCGGTTCCCAGCTCCCTCAGGGAGAGACTGTGACAGACAGCGAGCAGGTGGGGCTGCAGTGCCAGGTGGGCAGGCCTTCGGGTCATGTGGTGGGTGGGAACACCAGCCCAAGGTGGGCCCTTGTGGCACAAGTTCACATCCAGAGGCACTTGTCAAGATGCCACTCCAGGCGGCGGTGCTGATGATGAGCACTGTCACTTCTGGTGATGGTGCCCTCACCTTGAGCCACTCTTGGGCGGTGGCGTGTACATCCCCAAAGTCAGTCCTGGGAGGTGGCGCTGTGTCCCTGCTGTTGGGTCCAGGTGGACGGGGGAGGAGAGTGAACAGCACCTCTCTCCCAGGCACTGTACGAGCTGGTGAAGTGCAATTTCAACGTGGAGGAGGCCCTGCGGAGGCTGAGGTTCAACGTGAAGGTGATCCGAGGTGAGCCCTGGCCTGGCCCCTCCGCCCGTCCATAGTGCCCACCAGGGCCGAGTTGACTGCCCCTTGCTGTTTGCAGATGGACTGTGTGCCTGGAGTGAGGAGGAGTGCCGGAACTTCGAGCACGGCTTCCGTGTGCACGGGAAGAACTTCCACCTGATACAGGCCAACAAGGTGCGGCTCCGGCAGGCCCACAGGTCCCTCGCTCTGGTGTCCTCTCTGACACTGCCTGGCCCCTTTCCTGTCCCCAAAAGCAGAAGCCTCTAGCGTGGGAGCGAATCTGCTAAAAGGTGGACCCTCACGGCCAGCCACGGGCATCGCCAAGGCTCTGTCCTAGCACTGACCCCACCCTTACCCAGGCCATGGCCTCCCGGGTCTCCTGCCTCTGATCTGGGGATACCGTTCTCCTGCACATCTGTGGCTGGCCTCTGTGGGGCACACCGACTGCCTTCTTGGCCTGGCTGGCAGCTCTCCTGAGCCTCTCCCCTCATCACAGTCGGTTTTCTGATCCTTTCAGGGCCAACAGACTTGGCCCCTGTTCAACCTTGTAGCCACAGAGATGCTTATGTGGGGAGCCTTGGTGTCTTCTCTGAGGGTTACGGTGCGGGAGGCCATGTCCTGTGGCTGGGTATAGGCTGGGGCGTTGCTCCACTGTCTGTTCCCAGTGCTGCCTCCTCCTGGCCAGACCTTAGCGTCCAGGGCCAGGGGTGTGGGTCTGTGCCACTCCCCTCTCTGTGTGTTGTCTGGGCTATGGCAGGTGCAGCTGCCCACGGAGTGCCTGCTGCGTGGCCCTTGTCTAGCAGCCGCCTGGCGCACATGTGAGGCTGCCCTCTAGAGAGGCCGCATGGCCTTCCTGCATGGGGCTTGCTGGGCTCCTAGGTTCTTCCTCAGTGCCTCGTGCTGGTTGGCAGTGGGCTTAGGTGGGGTCTTCTCCACTAGGGATCCCCCCTGGGCTTGCAGTGTAGTGCACCGGGTGCAGGCCCACATCCACCCCATTAGGCAGCTGCGTGTCCCCAGCTCTGGGCTCTTGTGGTGCATGGCCACCCACTCCCTGCGTGTCAGCGAAGACTTGAGTGTCAGCCTCTGGCTGTGGCTGCACCTGCTGACTGCACAAAGCCCACAGGGAGCAGTTGGCCAACCAGGAGGATGCCAGCCATCCCTGACCTCGACTCTGGGGTGTAGAGGCAGGTGCTGGGTGGGGGCTCCCTCTCGTTGCTTTTGGTATTGGTGCCACAGAGGGAAAGAAGGGTCCCAGGCCAGGAGGTGGGGCCTCTGATGGGGCCTCAGGATGGTGCTCTGGCTAGCAGCAGTGGCCATGAGCCCCATATGGAGGCCCTTGGGGCCTGCAGGGCCTGGGGCCTGGACTCCTGCTCCGACCCAGTGGTCCTGGGGGTCTGCGGCTGGGCAATGGGGCCGAGGACGCCTGTCTCTCCGTGTCCAGGTGCGCACGCGGTCGGTGGGCGAGTGTGTAGAGTACTATTACCTGTGGAAGAAGTCCGAGCGCTATGACTACTTTGCCCAGCAGACGCGCCTGGGCCGGAGGAAGTACGCCCCGTCTGGAACCACGTGCGTGCAGTGCTGCTGTAGCAGTAAAGTCCACCTTGGCCAGGCCGGGCTGCCCACCACAGCCGGGGGGGCGTGGAGGGCACCTGGGTGGCACCTTGGGCAGGTGGTCTGCCTGCCTCCCTGCGCCTCATAGCACTGTTCTGCACAGGGACACAGACCAGGACCTGGAAGGCAGCGACCCAGACGGCCCCACTCGTCCCCGCACTGAGCAGGACACCCTGGCGGGGGTGCGCACAGGTGGGAGAGCAGGTGGCAGCCAGGCAGGGGCTGTGGGGACGGTGGAGCATCCTCCCAGCACCTGTCTGGGTCGGTCACTGGTGTGGGCAGGGAGTGTCCAGGTGGCTGAAGACTCACTTGGGCCATCCTGGGAGGGGTGTCCTTTGGGGATGGGTCATGTCTGTCATCTGGGCCTTCTGGGGAGTGACTGGGTGGCCCCCCACAAGGCCCAGGACTCTTTGTCACTGGAGGTCTTGTTTATCTCTGGTGTGGGCGCTCAGCCCTTGGCACCAGGCCACTCAGAGGACAGGAGTGGCTCTGAGTTCCCAGCATCTGGGGCCCCAGGGCCACCTGGGAGCCAGACGTGGCCCCACAAGGCCTCCATGTTTTTGCTGGTGATGCCCTCGAGGGACACGAGCAAGGGCCCTTTGCTTCCTGGGGCTGTGTGTCGAGGTTTGAGCTGGAGAGGGATGTCTGGACTCCGTGGTTGCCCCAGAGGGCGGTGTGCAGGCGTGACAGGCTCTAGGAAACCCCGCGTCTCCTCAGCACCCCACCTCAGCTGCGGTGCTGTGCTGTTGGAGACGTGGCTTGAGGCCTGTGTTTGCTCTCACACCCTCCAAGGCTGGGCCATAGAGCTGGGTCCACTGACTGTGGTGTGGCAGGCATCTTTGGCCTTGGGACTGTGTTGTGAAGGGGTCAGGCAGGTGCCCCAGCTGCAGCCTGGTTGCACGGGGGCCTGAAACAGGAGCATCCTGTGGTTCTTGGGCCCTGGTGCAGCTGTTGGGGTCTCCTAGCTATGTTCTCTGCCCACAGAGCCGCCAAGCACAGATGGCACGTCCGGGAGCCTTGGGGAGCCTGGAGTGGGCTCTGAGGGCCTTCCATCCTCGGAGCCAGGGTCCTGCCCGTTCCCGCAGCTGGATAAGCCCCCTGCCGTGACCCTGCCCCAGCAGCCCCCAGCCCTGGCCGACCCAGCCGTGTACCCCTCTACTGCAGCTGCTCCGGAACCAGGTGCCAGCCCCAGACTGGCTGTGGACTTCACCCTGCCGGAGGAGCTGCCCCTCATCTCCAGCCACGTGGGTCTGAGCGAGGACCCGGAGGAGCCCGCAGCCCCGGCACAGGTGGCCTTGTCGGTCACTGAGTTTGGACTCATTGGCATCGGGGACGTGAATCCCTTCTTGGCTGGCCACCCAGCATGCCCGGCCCCTGGGCTGCACTCGGAGCCCCTGTCACAGTGAGTGCTACCTGCCCAGGCAGAGCCAGGCTGACCCAGCCCAAGGGTGGTGGCCCCATGAGGGCCATGACTGCTTTCCTCGTCTCATTTTCTGACTTGGGAATACGATCACATGTTCAGAACCCAGAAAGGTGCAAATGGGGGCAGATGTTGGGCTCCCAGTGCATGCTGCCCAAGGGCTGTGCAGGAAACGGTGGCTCTGGGGAGGTGAGGGGAGCCACGTGGAGCCCCACAGGTGCTGCTGACTCTGATGCTCGTCTCTCCTGCAGCTGCAACGTGATGACCTGTTGATCCCTGCTTTGGGCAGGCTGTGTGTCCTGCGCGGGACTTGGGGCACCACCCGGCCTGCCTCAGCCTTCCTGAGCCTTCCCCAGCTTGGGCTGGGTTGCCACCTTCTCTGCTTTTGGAACACTGGGACCACGGTGAGGTGGCTGGGCCTCTGGCCCTTGCCCCTCTACCTGAACTGGACCCTGGACCACCACCCAACTCGAGGCTGTGCTGCACCCTGGGATCCATCGGGCATCTGGGCTCAGAGAGGGCCTGACGCTTGGGACTCAGGGCAGAGCTGTCCTCCTGGCCCCTCATGGCCAGCAGAGGCAAGGGCAGACATCACTGCCCACAGGGAGGTGGGCAGGACCGCTGCCCACACCAGCAGCCTCTGCCTAGGTGGCCTCAGCACTAGCCAGCTGTGTCCCTGAGGCTGGCAGGGCTGCAGGCTGTCCCGTCTGGGCCTGATGCCAGCTCTGTTCAGTGCCGGATCTTGGGGTGCAGAGCCATATACCTCGCTGTCTTTCCGGCCTCCCCGCCCTTAGCCCCTGCCCGTGTCCCCACTTCAGGAAAAGCCGCACTTTATGCCTACCCGCCTCCCACCTTTCCACCCATCCTGACCCTGAGCGACTGGCGGGGTCCTCAGCAAGCCCAGGGGTGGGGAGGGTCTGAGGAGACAGGGGGCCCACCCCCTCGCTGTCCCTTCCCCTCAGCACCAAGGCCGGGTGCTCCAGAAGTGCTGCTGTTGCCTGCACTGAGGTTGGACTCCAGGGCCCGCCGCAGCTCTTCTCTGTTGAGGTGTCCCAGCAGGTGGCCGGGGGCCGTTGTCTTCTCAGTCTCCTTCCTCTATTTATGTTGGTGTTTACAAGTCAGAGTGGGTCCTCCGGCCAGGTGGGCAGCTCCCCTGGAGCTGTGGGGCAGGGTCTTGTGGGCTCTCTGCAGCCGCACACAGCCACCTCGCCCACCAAGGACCACACCGTGCAGTGAAGCTGCCTTCACCCCTTCGCTGTTTTATTTATTAAATCTGATTTGAATCCCAGGTGCCTCGTGGTGATGGGTGGGGGCTGGGGACTGAGGCCGTCATGGTCTTGTGGGGGACTTGAGTCCCGCTGGAGGATCTGGGCCAGCTGGTGAACTTGATGGCAGAGGATGTGGCCGGGGACATGGGGATTGCAGTGATGGTGGAGACTGCAGCAGTGCTGGGCTGCAGGGCCAGGGCTGCCTCAGGAGGTGGGTTTGAGCTGGAGAGGCCTCTGGGCCCCAGTGGTGAGGCACGGCGGGGAGGGCTGCTTGTAGTTCTGAGCTCAGCCTCGGGACCCTGCTTGCCTCTGGCCTGGGTGGTCCCGAGGCTGCAGCCCTGCCCCATCTGCGACCCCTCCTGGTGGGAGGCATAACCGCTGGGTCCCTAGGCGGCTGCCAGGCAGAGCAGCTTTCTGTTGCTCAATTTCAGTGACAGGACTGGCCTCAGCAGGGACTGGCATGGGGCAGGAGGAACAGCAAGGGCCAGGAGTGCCGGCAGGAGTGGCCGCCACGTGGTACGCCCGTCCCTCAGGGGCTCTTCTCAGGCTGAGGAACTTGAAGGCTCAGGGTGCAGCGGGCAGCCCAGGGTCTGGGGTCAGAGCGGATATGTGCTTCAGGGAGGTGGGTTTGGCTGGGACCTGAGACGGCTGGAGTGGGGAGGGGCCGGTGCTAACCTGGTGTGTCCTGGGTTTCTGACTGCTCACTAGACGTGTGGAAAGACACGGGGTGAGTGGGGTCTTGGCCAGGGTGGATGCGGCGCCCTCGGGCTGGCTGGGAGGCGTGACTGGGGCTCGCCTGGGGTTTCCAGCTCTGAAAGAAGGACCGTTCCTCCTGGGCAGTGCTCTCCCCCAGCCAGCGCCTGGTGCCTGGGGACCAGCTCTGTCTGGTGTCCTGCCATTGGGAGGACCTGGCCCCCAGCATGCTCGAGTCCAGCCTTCTGTCCTCAGCTCTTGTGTGGCTTTTTTATTTATTTTTTTGGTACTGAGGATTGAACTCAGGGGCACTCGACTGCTGAGCCACATCCCCAGCCCTGTTTTTTTGTGTTTTTTATTTAGAGACAGGATCTCACTGAGTTGCTTAGCGCCTCGCCATTGCTGAGGCTGGCTTTGAACTCAGATTCTCCTGTCTCAGCCTCCCTAAGTGCTGGGATTATAGGCTTGCGCCACCACGCCCGGCTTCTTGTGTGGCTTTTCCAGAGTCTTATCTTTCCAGTGGGCAGAGGTCTTTTGTGACCCCTGTGCTTCAGTCACGTGTGAGAGTGGACGAGAGTGGATGGTTGCCGGGAAGGCAATGGCCAGGGCTTCTCAGCAGTGGCAAGTGGTCCAGGTGCTGGCTAGCCACTGTCCCAGGGTCCTGGCTGGCTGGCTGTCCAGACTGACCGCTCCATCCAGGAGGCCATTCAGCTCATGTTTTCCTGGCCCCTGTCCTGGCTGTGCTCCTAGGGAGAGCTGCCAGGTGAAGCGCAGGCTGCCCATTTTGGTTCTAAGTGCAGATGCACACGCGTTCTGATGTGTGTCCCATGCAGCACTGGGGACACCTGTGCTGGAAGTGGTTGTTGCTCTGTGGGCTCAGCTTTGTGTTGGCACACTGTGTATTTATTTGCTAAATCCAGCAGCCTCATTCCTGGGCTGTTCAGGAGGACATTGAGACAGGTGTGGAGCCTCTGCCTGGCGCCTGGAATCCTTAGGTGTCTGGGAAGGTCAATGCCTGTCACCTGCAGAAGGTGTCCCTGGTCCTGCTCTACAGGCACGGGTGCTCCAGTCACAGCTGGCCCAAGCTGTCCTGGGACTGCAGAGTCAGGAGCCACCCCTGTGCAGGGGAGAGTTGGAGATGAGGCACGTTGGGGAGTGTCCCCCACACCCAAGGGGCTGGTACCTGGGGAGGCACCGGCGTATCAGGAGGGCCAGCTGGGGCTGGGGTCACCAGAGGCCCTCAGCCCTCGGGCACAGTGGCCTCGGGAGCTGGGCCTTGGGCCTGTGGGTCCTGTGTTGTGCTTTGCCCACGGCTTCTGCTGTCCTGTTTGAGCTTGTGGCAGGGACGGGCCTGGAGGGTGTGGATGGGCTGGACTGGGAGTGGGCGCCTGCACCACCTGTGCTTGGTCACAGGCAGGGAGACACCACCCCACTGCTGAGGCTCCCCATCCTCACGCTCGTGTCTCGTGGTGTCTGGTGAGCGCTCAGTCCAGTGGCCCTGCAGTCTCAGGCTCCGGGCCTCTGTTTGGCGCCTGCCAGCTCGCCTCATCTGAGTGCCTGCCCTCCTGGTGCTGCTGCACACAGGCCCCGCCTGTGCAGTGTGCCGGGGCCCACAAGGCACCCAGGCACAGGCATGTGGCCCGTGTGTCCGCATGAGTTGGTGTGGCTGGAGTGCACCCCGTCCCTGACTCTGAGGTGTGGTCCTATGTTAAGAGGTGCTCCAGGGGCTGGGCTGGGGCGCTCCAGGGGCGGGGCTGGGCTCACTGGCAGAACGCTTGCTTGGCATGTGAGGCACTGGGTTCCGTCCTCAGCACCACATAAAAACAAGTGAATAAAACAGAGGCATTCTATATAACTTCAAAAAAAAAAGCGCTCCAAGGATTGTGGTAGTGTGCAGTTCTGAGACCCCCCAAGGACACTGGCCTGGACCCTGGATCCGGAGGCAGTGGCCCAGCGTGTCTCCCAGCGTTGTCGTCTGCTTGTGGGCCTCGTGGCAGTGCTTGCCAGTGTGCCTGCTGCAAGCTGTGGGGTCTGAGGGTGTCCAGAGGGGACCTGGCACACCAAGGCCTGCTCCCACACCAGCTCCTCAGGGCCTTGCCCGCCTACCACCTGTCTGTCTTGGAGCCCTGCTGGCGGCCCTGTGGCCCTAACCTGTGGTCTCCAGGGCCCTGGGGGGCAGGGAAGGCTGCAACCTTGACTGTGGCATGCAGCTTCACCAAGAGGAGGGTGCAGGTAGAGTGCGGTCTATGCTTCGTGGGCACCTACCGAGTGCCGGCCCTCCACACACTGCCTAGGCATTTCCATCTCCACAGCAGTCTGGAGGGGGCTGAGGCAGCGCTGAGCCCCACTGCCTGCACCCATCTGTCCTCCAGTTCTGCATCTGCAGGTGGGGGTAGCCTGGCTCCCAGCCCAAGCTTCTCCCCAGAGGAGTCCCTGTGAGGGGAATGGGCAGCTGGGGCCAGCAGTCCATTCTGGATGTGAGAACTGAGGAGGTGGCTCAAGGTGTGGACCACCCCAGGTAACAGATGTAGGAACCTTGACCCCAATCCTAACCCTAATCCTGAGTTTTGCTGCCCCCACCAGGTTTTAATCCTGACCCTGCCCAGGGATTTTAAGGACTGACCCAAATCCTGATCTGAGAGGAAGGTGCCTCCTGGTCTCCCCTCAGCAGGAAATGTGGAAGGGTGTCTAGATGTCCTGAGGGCCGTCCTAGGCGGCAGGGTTGGGAGTTGTAAGGGTGCCATCCCATGTTCTATCACAGTTACGCCTGGCCGGGGGCTTCACATTGGGGGAGAGCCTCACAAAAGAATCCAGGGCTCTGTAGGCATGACAGACAAGTGGGCCATGCTGGGGGCCTGCCCTGTACCAGCGGGCAGAGCCCAAGCCCACCGTGAGGACAGTGCAGCAGGGAACACCTTCACGTACACAGGGCTGGACCTGGCTGCCCTGGACGCTCGTGCATGCCTCCCCAGACGCTGCAGAGAACCTGGAGCTGGGGCTCCAGATGGAACTCACCCTGCCCTGGTGGTGGACCCAGTTAAACTGCCTGTGCAAAGGCAATTCTGGGTGCTGCACCTTCCCTCACCCCCACAGGGCAGCTGTGCATTGTCCACCCAGTACTACAGGCTGGCACCTGGGCTCTCTGGAGACTCCCCAGGACCACCCACCCCAGGTGCATGCAGGAAGCAGGCTGAGGCTCTGAGTGCGGTCCAGCCCAGCTACTTGACCTTGGACCAGGTTGCCCTCCTTAGGACCTGGGCTGCCCGCTTGGGGCTATTGGGGAGGGGCTGATGGTGCCGGGGAGCATGACCTTGGTGGTCAAGGGCAGCAGGGCACCCCAGATCTGGGTCTTAGCCCTGCCACTCTCACTGTGGGCATCAGGTTCACCTGCTGGAAGGAGTTAAGACGGTTTCTCAGATAGTCCCAGACAAGAGGGATCCAGTGTGGGTGTTGGACACTGAAAGCTTTTACCACTTGCTGGTCCAGAAGGCTTTGGTTTTCCCCAGTCAGGGTGCCCTTGATCATCCCCTACCAGGCACCCATGGCCCAGGGTTCCCTGGACCTGGGTGGTTGCAGGGCAGGCCCTGGTCTATTCATCGAAGTTCTGACCTCCAGGCATCTCTTTCTGTGGAGTGGGGTGGGGACAGCAGTGTGCCAAGGGTCGCATCTGGACCTTTCCATCCACAGAATTGGGTGTGGAGGAACTGGACCTTCCCACCAGCCAGGTGTCCCAGCACGCCAGGACCATAGCTTTAGAATGAAGTGACACTTGAGACTAAGCCAGGACACCACCCACCCAGGTACTTCCTGGTTTCGCAGGGCTCAGGGTGTCCAGCACAAGCGCCCTTACCCGTGGAGGAAAGCGGGGCTCGGCGAGGC
Organism: Xerus rutilus; assembly: GCA_028644305.1. Lineage (NCBI taxonomy): Eukaryota > Metazoa > Chordata > Mammalia > Rodentia > Sciuridae > Xerus > Xerus rutilus. The sequence continues at coordinate 66,826 of CM053413.1, read as the reverse complement.
CGAGAGCACGTGCCCTGCGGGCTGGGCTCCGGACGGTCGGTCCAGGCCCCGTCTCTGCTGCTCCTGCACACCCGAGCTCTGTCCACAGCCACCACGCGTACTCCGCCACGCGGGCCTTGGGGGACGCCTGCGTGCCCTCGAGCCCGCTGTCGCTGAGCGTCCGGCGGCCGGCCCAGCTCAGAGACCCCTGCGCTGCGCAGCACCCCATTGCCCGCTCCAGACGCACGCGCCCCATCCCCACACCGCTGCTCTCCCGGGCCGTCCCTCGCCCCTCCTGCTGTCGCCGCCCCGCCCCGCCCCTCCTGCTGTCGCCGCCCCGCCCCGCCCCTCCCCTCCGCCGGGGTGGCTCCGCGGCCATGTGACCCTGCGGCCCGGGACGCGACGGGACGCGCTGGGACGCGCGCTGGGGGTCGTGGGCACGGCCCGGGCGAGGCGACATGGAGCGGAGGTGGGTCTTCGTGCTGCTCGACGTGCTGTGCGTGTTGGTCGGTAAGAGCCGCGGGCCCAGGTGTGGGGACCCCGGGCGGACACGCCCCCGGCCCGGGAGCCTGCGCAGGGCGAGGGAGCGCCGGTGGCCTCCAGGCGCCGCGGGGCGGGGGGACCCCGGACCCGCCGAGCGCTGCCGGCCGGACGCAGACGAGGTCCAGCGCCCTCGCCCTCGGGCCCCAGAGGCCGAACGGGCGCCCCGGGCTGCGGCCGGGCCTCTCGCGCGGAGCCGAACCTGCCGGGCCGGTTTGCGGGCCGCGCTGGGGGAGGGCGCGTCCCGAGGCCCCGCCCGCCCCGGCCCAGGTCCCGGGAACAAAGGCCGAGTGTTGCCCTGGGGCCTAGTGGACAATGGCCCCGGAATGCTGCCGCCGCGGGGGCGGGCGTTTGGTGCTCATTGGCAGTCCCCCTTTTCCTGTCTGGCTTCTGATTCTCCTGGGGAGGCCAGGCCCACCCTTCGGGTCTGGAGGGTGGGCCAGGTAACAGCAGTAAGTCCCTATGGCACATCATCTACCAGCTTTGGGTACTGTTTTCTGAGTCCTTGTGTTGTTTAAACATATATGTGGCACTTACTGTATGTTAGGCATCTAGGGACCTGCAAATGATTACACCTTTCTGACCAAACATCTTGGGCCCAGAGAGGTTGGACCACCTGGCGGAGTCACACAGCAGCAGGGCAGAGCTGAAAGGCAGCTGCATATTGGTGCAGTGTGCCAGGTGGCAGTGGCCTTGGCAGCTAGCTTCCATCCTAAGAAGCCTGAGTTTGTAAACAGTTCAGACAGCACAGGTGTAGGTGGTGAAGATATGGAGCACTTGAGGCCAGAGAGGCTCTGGCGGTGCCCAGTTGGAGAGGAGCCCCTGTCTGGGCCAGATTCCAGAGCCCTGAACCCCAGCCCAGGCCACTGTGCCCGAACCTCCCACGCAGGTGCTAGGTCAGGGCTGCTGTCTGCTCCAGCCCAGAGCCCCACTGGGTGGTGGCGGGGCCTTGCTAGACTTCCCCCGCCTCTGGCGTGTGTATGCCTGTCCCTCTGCCTGTGCCCCCATCCCTGTCCCAGGCCCCTGCAGGCCCCCTGGGGAAAGCGAACCACTGTCCCCTCCCAGCAGGGGCGCCACCTGTGGACTCTGGTCTCCCTCCCTGGAGTGTTTCTCCAGGGAGGTCTCCTCAGATTGGCCTGTGGGGAAGTGTGGCCTGCATTGAAGACCCAGAAGAGCCGCACCCACTCACGCCCAGCTCCCTGCTGGGGGCAAAGGGCACCCTGCCTGGGCTTGTCCCTGGAGCTGCCACTGGGGCAGGGTGCTGCTCTCTGCCCGAGCTCTGTGGCTGGCTCCTGTCTCCAGGCCTCCCTCAGCTCTGGGGACACCTCTAGTGAGGCGCCTGTGCTGGTGCCCTTGGCTGTTGGACTGGTTTTCCTGGACAGAGCTGGATGTGACCTGGTGTGGAGGTGGGTAAGGGATGGGTGCCTGAGCAAAGCACCTGGGCTGTGCCCCCAGCTTGCTGTGTCCCTGGGCTGTCATGGCTCTTCAGTCCTGCTTGGCCAGGCTCAGCCCTGAACACAACAGCAGATGGGGATGTCCAATTTTCATGTCACACAAATGACTGCTTCCACAGGAGACAGGAGATGGGAAGACCAGGCATTTCTTCCTGTGACTGTGGCTAGGAGGGCCGCAGTGTAGAGCCTGGGGCGGACGGGGACTGAGAGGGCTGGCCCATGGCCTGGTGCAGGGTCGCCCACTGGAGGGCTGTGGAGAGGCCCAGGCCGTGTCTGCGGCAGGCCCACACCCTTCCCTGACCTCCCCAGCCTCGCTGCCCTTCGCCATCCTGACCCTGGTGAACGCCCCGTACAAGCGCGGATTCTACTGCGGAGATGACTCCATCCGATACCCTTACCGCCCGGACACCATCACCCATGGGCTCATGGCCGGGGTCACCATCACAGCCACTGTCATTCTGGTAAGGTCCAAGGGCGTGGACTGGGTGGAGCCGAGGGTACAGCCACCTGGGGGTGCTGGGTGCCCTGGGCTGGCCTAGACCCGGTCACAGAGCCGCATCTGCTCCCTGGCAGGTCTCAGCGGGGGAGGCCTACCTGGTGTACACTGACCGCCTCTACTCCCACTCCGACTTCAACAACTACGTGGCCGCCCTCTACAAGGTGCTGGGCACCTTTCTGTTCGGGGCAGCCGTGAGCCAGTCCTTGACGGACCTGGCCAAGTACATGATTGGTCGTCTGCGCCCCAACTTCCTGGCTGTCTGCGACCCAGACTGGAGCCGAGTCAACTGCTCAGTCTATGTGCAGCTGGAGAGGGTGTGCAGGGGGAGCCCTGCCAACGTCACCGAGGCCAGGTGGGTGCCGCGTTGCGACAGGCACTTCCTTCAGCCCTCTGTCCAACCTTCCTGCTGCCTCTGGCCTCTCCTTCCTGGCAAGGGGTCATCTGCTGTTCAGGTCCTCGTGACTGTCTTAGACAGTTTGGTCACCTGTCTCTGTGGCTCGCTCTGAGTTCACCAAACCACTTGGGGGTGGAATCAGTGCGCCCTTCCCACGCACTCCATGCTCCCTGTCCTGGCCTGATGTGGCTGCCGTGCCTGGCCATCACGCCATGCCTTGGACCCCTGCACCCTGCCCCCATCTCAGCTGAGGGATGTTTCACTTGGGATGTTAGTTTTCACGTTGTCATTTCTCCTCTTGGCTGCAATTCTGCTCTGGTGGGAGATGTTGCCCTGGCTCCTTTCAGCTCTGGCTGTGGGTCAGGCGACTGACCCAAGGGCTTGTCTTCTGAGTCGACATCGGGTTCCCTTTGTGAGAGAAAGCTTACCCAAAGGACCAGCTGAGATAGACACAGAGAATGCCAGGCTTTCCACTGGCAGTCCTGTAGGGTCGGGCTTCTGGTGGTCAGGGACAGCCGGCATTTATGTCCCTGGTGTGCAGGGGCCCTCCTTGGTTCCTCACTGGCTGAGTACTTCAGGGTGCACAGTCTTACTGAGGGACTGGGTGCTGCTGCCCCCTGTTGGGTCATTAAATGTGCCTGCATGGCCCCCTTCCTTGGCTCAGGTGATGGGGGCTTTGGGGTGCAGTCTGGCAGGTCCTGTCAGGACCGAGTTTGGACTCTGTCATCTGCTTGTAGCTTTCCTTTACTCTTTCCCCTCCAGCTGCTTTTCCTACACCCCGTTTCACCTTTGAGGCTAAAGGCTGAGTTCTCAATGTGGACCACTGGACGTCCTGTTTCTGCCCTCCGGGACACCTCAAGTAGCTTTGCCCTGGTGTTAGCCAAAGCCCTTGTGTGCTTGTCGGGGTTTTGTGGAGACTGGCTGTGTGGGACATTCTGGTCCTGCGTCCCTCCTGGGGTCTGTGCTTGCTGCCTGCACAGTGACGTTTCTAAGTGGGTTTACCCCTGTGTGGCTGTGGGGTCCTGGCCTGTTAGCTCAGGGCAGATGGCTATCAGACGCAGATGCCTCTGGTTTACTTGGTGGTACTGGGCTTGACCCAGGGTCTCGTGCTGCTGCACGCCAGATGCACCCCAGCTGCAGCCGTGGCTAAGGCCTCGCGTCGGGTGGGGTGAGGCTGGATCCTACTGCAGCACCAGGTGCCACGAGTGGCACGTCCCCGTGGGAGTTTGGTGCCACTGTCCTGGCCTGTGGTGCCCTGGTGTGTGACACGCTACAGAGCTGGTGCGTCTGGTTGAGCCCTCTGGTTGCCATGAGCTTTCAGTCTGCTCCAGAGCTCCCCAGCAGGAACAGTGGCCTCCTTGCCAGTCTCTCGAGGCCTGTGCTGAGGCTGGAGCTGGTGGAAAGCACGGTGCTTCTCTCAGGTTCCAGACGTGGAACCGTCCTGAAGGGGACGCGGGCACAGACCTGGCTCTGCCCGCCCGGGCCTTGGGGTGGCAGACTGGTCCCGCTGTGTCAGGGAGGTGTTCAGGGCGCGGGCCCAGCCCCAGCCCTGCCCGCTGGGGCCCCGTGCGGCCCCCCCCTGGGCAGGCAGCGTGGCGCCCGCACCGACCTGCGGTCCTCCTCCCAGGCTGTCTTTCTACTCCGGACACTCCTCCTTTGGGATGTACTGCATGCTGTTCTTGGCGGTGAGTTTCTCTGCCCACTTGTGTGGGGAGGCCAGGGCCTCCGGAGGGGGAGTGGTGCGGGTGCAGGGGCTCCGGGTCGCCGTGCTGCGGCCCAGGCCGCGGAGCCGCGCGGCGGTGCCCGTGGGCGCCCCAGCTGACGCGCCCCCGCAGCTGTACGTGCAGGCGCGGCTCTGCGGGAAGTGGGCGCGGCTGCTGCGGCCCACCGTGCAGTTCTTCCTGGTGGCCTTCGCCCTGTACGTGGGCTACACCCGCGTGTCGGACCACAAGCACCACTGGAGCGACGTCCTCGTGGGTCTCCTGCAGGGGGCGCTGGTGGCCGGCCTCACTGTGAGTCCCAGCCCCACGCCCTGACGCTTCCCTGGGCCCCTCCCCGACCCTCCCCGGACCCTCCCCACCCGCTCTGGGTCCCCTGCTGTCCTCGCCACGCCCCTCTCCCACCCTCAGGTCCTGTACGTCTCAGACTTCTTCAAAGCCCGGACCCCGCGGCCCTGCCTGGAGGAGGAGGCGGAGCGCAAGCCCAGCCTGTCCCTGACGCTGACTGTGGGCGAGGCGGCGCCCAACCACCGTGGCTACCCGGTCTCCTCCTCCTGAGCCAGGACCGCCCGATGGCCTCTGTGGGCCGGCTGTGCGCTGGACCCTGGGCAGCGGGAGGGCCCGGACAGGCCCCAGGTTCCCAGCTAGGGCAGTACTGAGCCCCGAGGCAGGTGTGGGTGGGCCGCCCTGCTCCTTGAGGAGCCGCACTCTGGCGGGTGGGGAAGGGTCCGCTGCACGGTGGGTGTGCACGTAGGTTTCTAGTAAAGCAGGCGCTGGTTGAAGGCCTTGCTGCCAGGATGGCCCCCTGCTTCTCTCTGGCCAGCACAGTCATCTCACGCCCAGAGGGCCTGCCAGAGGGCCTGCAGGTTATGGACCCCAGGGCTTGGCAGGACGCGGTCTGGCGACCTCGGGCTGAGTGCGCTGGAGGAAGGCACGCCCCTCACGCACAGCCTGGCACCTGGGCTTCCGTGGTCTCCGTGGCCTAAAAAGACCAGCCAGACTCGCTTCCTGAGCCCTGCCCTCTCCCCTCCTCAACCCTCTATACGCCTCCCCAAGGCCTCCGAGCTCCTCCATGTGTGATGGAGACCCTGCCCTATGAACTGCCCATTGAGCAACGCCCCCCGCCCCTGCACAGACCAGGGTTCCAGGTCCTGTAGGAAGCACTGCCTTCCCTGTGCCCCCATGGGACTTTGGCCTGAGCCCTGCAGTCCTGACCTCTGCTCACATAGTTGGATCTGAAGCAGATGCTGGGTTGGTGCCTCTCAGCCATTTCAGAACTTTCTGGGCTTGCCTTTTCAGTGGGAGACCAAGTCATAAATTTTGTTTTTTTTACCACATATGTCTTTGTGATGGGTGATTTATTTTTAAGTGTCCGCCTATGTTCTGTTTGCACCTGGAACCTGCTTTATTTCTTACCTGCTGTGGGGTGCACTCGCCAGTCCTGGACGGGATGATTAGTACTTGGTGCAGAGATGCAGCCTGGAGCCCTGCTCTAGGCCCAGAGGGGTCCTTTGTGGCCCCGTGGCCCTCTCCTGGTGCCAGGGCCCAGGCACCTGGACCCTGCGGATCCCGGGAACGTGGTTCATGGAATGTGTCCGCAGTTCCTGGCCAGAGACGCCTGGGGGCAGCAGAGGGGCGATGCACTCGGTGTGTGTGAGGAGCGGAAGTCCAGGCTGGGGGTGTCTGTAGGTCATAGTGGGCCCACAGGTCACTTGGGGCAGAAGCAGGTGGGAGAGGGGAGCTGGACTGCTCAGAGCGCCCCCTTTCTGCTGTGTGGCTCCGAGAGCCGTGCTTGGCGTTGGTCCTTGGACACTGATGCTATCACCTGAGGTGTTCATGCCCCGGGGGAGGACAACTGTTGTGTTGCCACTGCCACCCCCAGGCCAACGTCCAGCCACAGCCCCTTCCCTCCAGGAGAGACCCTGGGTTTCCAGCTATGGTTATGGTCTGTGTTTTTAAAATTTTCATAGAAATTCTTCCTCATAGATGCTTCCCTGCACCATCCAGCAAATATTCTGTGCTCCCAAGTCCCGCTAGGTGACTCAGTTGTCCTGAATGCACCAGATGAGGAATTGGACTTGCCCTGTTCAAAGGAGAGAAGGTCTTTTCCTGAACAGAGAGAAGAGCAGGGGAAGGGCCGGGACTCAGTGGCAGAGGCTTGCCCAGCATGTGTGAGGCACTGGGTTAGATACTCAGCACCACATTAAAAAAAAAAAAAAAAAATGCTGAGTGCGGTGGCACACACCTGTAATCCCAGCGGCTCAGGAGGCCGAGGCAGGAGGATTGTAAGTTCAAAGCCAGCCTCAGCAACAGCGAGGTGCTGAGCGACAGTGAGACCTTGTCTCTAAATAAAATACAAAATAGGGCTGGGGATGTGGCTCAGTGGTCGAGTTCAATCCCCAGTACCCACCCTCTGCCAAATAAAGGTATTGTCCATCTACAACTAAAAAATACATTAAAAAAAAAAAGGGAGACCAGCAGCTTCTCAGCTTCTCTGTCTGCCCAGACTCCTGGCAGGCTCCTGAGCCCTTTCCTGGGCCGTCACTGCACTTCTGGTAAAATTTGGGGCTGGGAAAGCACCTCCCTCATCCATTAGCAGGCACAGCTCCCTCCCTGTGTCTGGCCAACCTCCGTTTCTGCTCAGGCTCCTCATCTGGCCACCTGGGTCCTATGGGGTCGGTCAGGCTGGAAGACCCTTACCACAGTGCCTCTTCCTAGCCTCCCCCGAGCCCTGTCGTGCTCCTTGGCTGTCATCCCCACCTACCCATCGTCCCCCACCCCAGGACCCCTTTGCAAGGTCCCTGCTTGTCGTGATGGCCCCAAGTTGTCTCCTGTGCCTCAGTAGGCATCGTGGATAAACATTCCTTGGTTTCTGCAACCAAGCAACAACGAAGATTTCCAGCAAACTTGCAAAGGCTGTAGGAGGCAAGGGAGGACCCTCTCCAGCTGTTTTCAGAGGGAGAGCTGCTCTGCTGATACCCTGATCTTAGAATTCTGGCCTCCAGAACTCTGAGACAATAAATTTAAGCCACAGGTTTGTAAAACAATTCCAGCAGCCCGAGGAAATGCATGCACTGGCTGTCTCACCCCTTCTCAGCACCTCCTTCCTCAGAGGTGGTTCTGTGATATGAGGAAGGGACTTGTGGCCATGACTGCCCGTGGCTCCTCTGAAGGCCATGAGCACACAACCCTGCTAGCCTGGTCAGTTCTGTGCAGTGGAGGCCTCCCTAGAGGGAGTGTTCCACTGCTGGCCGCCTTCTCTCCTCTGTGCACAAGGCCACACTCCTGTACTTGATGGCCTTCTGAGTGGTGTTGGGCTGCGTTCTGACTTCCTGTGTTCACCTGACGACTCCCTTGAGTGCTGACAGGCAGTCCGGTTGGTCGGGGAAGGCCCAGGCAGGGTAGACAAGGGTGGATTTCCCATCAGATTTTAATCCTTTGTGTCTGTGAAGCAAGTATTTTGTTTAACTGAAGTCTGATGTCTTGAACGCCTTTCTTTCACCCAACCGCCTCCTGGCATCTGTCCATGTCTCTGGACTGTGATTCCTATCGGCCTGTGCACCTGGGCTGGTGTTTCGTGACTGGGTGTGCATGAGTGGATGTGCCTGTGCCCTCCTGATGGACACTGGTTCATCCAACCTCTGCTGTGAGCAGTGTCAGGCTGGTCCTCCATGTTCTGCCCTCACCTGGTTGTTTCTTGATGCCAAGTTCCTGGCAGCAGCATTTCCAGGTGAGTTGTTTGAGCCTGAGGGGTGCACTGTGGCTTCAGCGGTGTCTGAGACTGGCCCCTGCTTACCTTCCTGTGTGCCCAGGGTGGGCTGGGCTGGGGTGGTCAGCACTAGACCCAGGCATCCAACCCAGCCCTGCCTTCAGAAGCTCCCAAGCTGGTATGTGACATCAGGCACAAAGACACTGTCCCATAGCCTCATGGGTGTAAGAACAGGGAGCCCCTGCTGGGAGACCCAGGAGGGGCTGGGGAGGAGGAATCCTTGACAGAGACTGGAGAAGGGCAGTGTGTGGGGAGGGGACAGCCTTCTGTCTGCCTGCCACAGGGTCTGGGCCCCTTGTCCCCCACCAGGCTGACTCCCACAGATGGGGGATGCGGAGGTAGCGAGTCCTGTACCTAGGGCTGTAACTGGGGTGCCACCCTTGGCCTTCCCAGGGACCACAGAGCCTTGGGCCCATCCCAGCCTCAGCCTGTGGCCTTTCCTGCAGTTGGCAGGGCCCAGAGTCCTGCAGGGAGATGCCTGTGAGGAGCTGGTCAGTCAGAGGCAGAGACTGGTGAGGACCTCCAGGCCGTTTTGCCTCCTGTCCTGGACAGGCAGTCAGCTCAGTCCTGAAAGTTCTAGAACAGTGACTGTGCTACCTGCATTATGTGCATGTTGGGGAAAATGGACTAAAGTCCTTGGAGCTGATCCTTGGCTGGAATTGGGCCTCCTGAAGGGAAACCTGTGCAGTGGGCAGAGGCCCTGTGTGGATGGAGGCAGGAGGCCCCTCCTTAACCCCTGCTCAGCCCCTATGGGGAGGGTCCTCCACCCTCAGCATCCTGACAATTGGCCCCCTTCCTTCCACCCTCCTGGCTTTGTCCTAGGCCTCCCTGAGGAGGCGGATGTGGCCCCAGCCTGCTTGCTCCTCCAGGGGACACAGGTGTGACAGGGCAGAGCATTCTCTCACGCCTTCCTGAGGCAATGGGGGCATCTCAGCTGTTCAACTGATGGCTGAGAGGGGGCTGGCGATGTGAGGGGCAGTTTGTTCAAAGTCCTGGGCTTTCTGGACTGCAGGACATGAACCACAGCACGTCCTTTGAGAACACAGTGGGATGTCGGGCTCTATTTCAGCTCGAATGTCCAAACAATTAGAAGAGTGACTTGCAGAGGTCATGCCTCGGGACTGGGCAGTGGCCTGGGTCTCTCTGCATACCAAACAAACTTGCAGAATCCCACTCAGGATGCAGCGCTGCCTGGGGGAGACAGACAAGTTGTGGGGGGATCAAGGTGCAGTACAGGGTCCTCCATGCTGCTCAGAGGTGGATACTAGGAGATGCCTCCAGGTCCTCCCTGGCAGGCGTGGCCCTGTGAGGCTCCTGCAGTTGCCTCTAGGTCTGGCTGTCCTTCCCCAGGAAGTTCTTATGGGCAAAGATGCAGACCTGGGTCTTTGTCCCTGTGTCCTCCTGAGTTTATCATCTGTGTCTACAGGTGTTTCCACACACAACCCACTTTGCCCCACGTGGGGAACAGGGTGAGGGTAGGCCCAGTGGCCCAGGTATAGACCAGAGCAGAGGCCTGGGGGAGCTCAGAGACTCCAGGGCCTCCATGGCACAGATGCTCTGCAGGTCTGTTACTCATTCACCTGGTGAAGCACATCCTGATTCCTTAAAGTATGTGGCCATCGTGAGCAGGGACTGCTGCCGTAACTGCGTGCTGTTATCTAGATGCACGTTTTCAAGGCAGTTCTCTATGTTCTTAGGATCATGTGGTGGCACCATGTCTAACTTTGGAAAAAATGGCCAGCGTTTTGATAGTGGCGAGGGGTTGTGTGCCCCACCAGCAGTGCACGAGGGTGCCTGTGGCTGCTCATCCACTCAGTGCAGGGTGTTAGTTGTGCTTCCACATCAGCACAGGCGATGCTAAGAATTATTTCTATGCTGCTTTGCCATCTTGTATCTTTCCTGTGAGTTGTCTGTTCAGATCTTTACACATTGAGTACTCTGTGGTTGAGTATCTTACTATATTTTGGACTCAAGTTTACTTTACACATATTTCAAATATTTCAGATTTTGACTTGTCTTTTTGTTTCCTTAATATGATTTTTTGTGGAGTAATTTATCACAGTCCACATTATCAATTTGTCTTTCATAGAGTTGTTTGGGGGCTACAGTTAATCATTTTTTTTTTTTTTTTGGTACCAGGGATTGAACTCAGGGGCACTCGACCACTGAGCCACATCCCCAGCCCTATTTTGTGTTTTATGTAGAGACAGGGTCTCACTGAGCTGCTTAGCACCTCGTTATTGCTGAGGCTGGCTTTGAATTTGCGATTCTCCTGTCTCAGCCTCCCAAAGTGCTGGGATTACAAGCGTGAGCCACCGCGCCCGGCTGGGGCTACATTTAAAAGCTCATCATGAAACATGTGGTCATGCACATCTTCTAGAGTTTTATGTTTCACATTTTAAATGCAGGTCTATGGAGTATTTTGACAGGTTCTGGGGTCCAGATGTGTGCCTTCTTGAGATGTGTCCTTTGCAGCCAGCCAGCGTCTATCCTGCTTAGAAACAGCTAGCTGGGAATTTCACTGGGGCTGCACTGAACCTAAGGTTCAGAGTTGAGATGATTTCATCTTAACTGTATTGAAAACTGAACAGGGAATTTCTCTGCATTTATTTATATTTCACCTTACTTTTTCCATTATGTTTCAAGATTTTCCAAAAGTATGATTGTACTTTAAGACTTACATGCAAGTAAGGGGGGTACTATTTTAAATGTTAATGCTTTAAAAATTTTCTTATTCCCTTGAAATCCCACTGTTTCCTCTGCATTATTGCTGATACCTAGGCAATCAGTGGAGTGTTGTCTATAGGCCACGCACTTTACTGCTTGCTCCCCGCATTCCTTCTGACCAAGATATAGCATGGTGGGTTCTGTTTCTTTTTGATTTCCACAATCATGACCTGGAATAATCAGAATATGAGTTTTGCGGCTTTACTATGACCAGCGCTCAGGCCCAGGGGCAGCTCTGAACAGCGGGTAGCCAGCGTCCCGCATCGCCCACGGTGACCACACAGGTGGCGCGCAGAGCGACTTTCTCTGACGCGGTGAAACCCCAGCTTTTGAGGAGCTGTGTTCTGTGTCTCCTGCAAGCCTCCTTCTCCGACCCACCCGGGGGACAATGTCCAATGAGGATCAGAACTCCCTTTCAGGACTCACCTGGGGAGACACCGTGGCCTAGGGATGCCTGAGGGCTTTGTGTGGCGGGGACCCTGCTTCCTTCTCCTTGGTACCTACCCATGGAGATGCCACTGTGGAGTCAGGAGGACGAGGCCCACGTGCGCGGCCTGGTATGCGGAGGAGGAGTCCGGCCGCCCCCCCTCCCAGCGAACCTCAGCAGCTAATCTCAGCGGCATTCCTTACTCAGGCTTTGGCTGCCCATCCTCACAACGTGCCCATGTGCTTCGTGCGGCCTGAGTGAAATCCAGGGACACAGAACGGAGAGACAGATGCCCCTCGGGATGGCACAGGGAGGGCCCAGCGCCCGGAGTCTCACTGGCGCCTGAGGGTAAGAGCTAATGTGCCCTCACTGCTTGCTTTTATCTTGTTTTAATGACTCATTTTCTTAGAGTGTTAAATAACTTGAGAAATATTGAAAAGTTGATGTGTTAAAATTCAAAGTTACTTTAAGTGTGAATATTGTATTTGTGCCTGTTACAAGAGGAACCTTGAGGTTGGGTAATGAGGGCCAGTAGCCTGGGTGAGGACTGGTCTCAGTCCCGGGCACTATGAGATGGAACAGAACAAACAGAGAAGCAACGCAGACTTGGAGCTGTGCAGCCCGATTAACTGCTGTTGTCAGTGAGGGGGTGGCAAGAAAAGGAAGCCTTAAGGCGTATCCGTCAACCGCAGTGGTTGCTCCTGCTTTGAGCCTGACCTGTGTCTAACTCTAAAATTTCTTTGAAATAGCTGGAGAAATCTGTGTATCAATTGAACATTTGATATTAAGGAATTCATCATAATTATTTTGTTTTAAAAATGTTTTTAGTTGTAGATGGACACAGTACCTTTATTTTGCTCATTTAGTTTTTTTATGTGGTTCTGGGAATTGAACCCCGTGCCTCACGTGTGCTAGGCAGGTGGTCTACCCCTGAGCCCCAGCCCAGCCCCATGATCATTTTCACTGTGGCTGTATTCAAGACTTTCCCCCATTACATGACGACAGGTGTTTAAGGGACACTTGATGATGCTGAGGTTTCCTGAGTGAATCTGCAAGGCCCAGGCACCACAGTCCTGATGGCTGTGTGCACAGTCTCCAGGCTGCAGTATGCATGATCTTTGGAGTACCGGGGTCAGAATGTGGCCTGCCGCTCTCAAGAGGCCTACAAAAGTGTCCTGTGGGCAGATGATGGACTGCATTACCCGGAGTACTTGGGGCCCACAGTTCTCAGGAGCCCCTGTGGTGAGAACTGCATGGGCAGAAAACTGCACAGAATTCATGGGGGCTCCTGGGCAACTGTGTGGCCTGCAATTCCCAGAGGCCTTTGTGGAGAATTCTTGGCTGGGCAGGTGGTCTCTGGGCTACTCTACCCAGAGTCCACAGTGTGGCAGTGGGCTTTTGGGAGAGTCCTAGTTTGGGCAGGCATTTGCTGGGGATGCTACCCATCATTCCCACTGTTCAGGGTAAGCACATGGCCCGAAACTTCCAGGGGCCTTGGTGGGTGCTGAGCAGTGGTGTAGAGTGCACTGCCCAGTGTTCTCAGGGTGGCTGGCGAGAGCAGCCCCCAGGACCCTCTATGGTGAGAGCTGCAGAGTTCCCACAGACTGCGCTGCCCAGACCCCTGCAGTGAGTAGTGACCACAGACTGCGCTGCCCAGACCCCCTGCAGTGAGTAGTGACCACAGACTGCACTGCCTGTAACTCCTGTGGACCTGCAGCTCACGAAGACTTCTACGGTGTGGGCTGTGTGGGAAGAACGATAAGCTGTGGTCCCTGTGCCCCTTGGGTGCCTTCCCTCGGAGCCTCTGGGCTGTGGGCTGCTCTGCATCCCTGGGAGGCCCGCACCCTGTAACCCTGTAGCTCCTAGAGGTTTCTGTGTGAGGGACGCAATGGTAGACCACACTCTCCAGAATCCTCAGAACACTAGGGAAAGCCTGGGGCCTGCAGCTCCTTGGTCCTCCCAGCAGGGCTGTGCAGGCAAAACACCAGACTGTATGATCCAGAACCCTCCAGGGCTGCAGCTCCCAGAATCCTCTGTGCTGGTCAGAGAAACCATTAGCCTGCATTACCCACAGTCCTCAGGGGCCGTAGCTCCCAGAATCCTCTGTGGTGATTGAGCAAGAATACTGCATCATATTACCCATATCCTCAGCAGCTGCAGCTTTCAGAACTCTCTGTGGTGAGTGCAGACCACTGGACTGCATTGCTCACATCTTCCAAGGGCTGTCGCTTCCAGGATCCTCTGCAGTGAACAGGCAAAACACAGACTACGTTACCCAGAATCCTCAGAGGACTGCAGCTCCCAGGATCCTCTGTGGTGACTATGCTGCTGAGAATCCTTGGGTGGGGTGTTGCCCAGGAGACTGTGCAATCTCCACCCCCAGAGGCCTCCACAGTGAAGGCTACAAGATCTGACTACACCTCCCAGAATCCCTAGGGGTGTCTGTGCGATGGGGTAGCCTGTAGCTCCCAGGAACCTCTGCAACGGGGTTGCATTGTAGAATACTGGACTATGCTACCAGAATCCTAGGGGTAGGTGCTACTTGCAGGCCCCATGGGCTTATGGGTTGAGGGCTGTGTGGAAAAAACTCCAGGTTCCACTGCCCAGAATCCCTGGGAATTCTGAATGAATGTGTAGCCTGCAGCTCCCACAGGCTGCTGGGGGCTTGGTCTGAGCTCAGGTTCTCCAAACCTTGACAGTAGCCATCTCTGGCTGGGATTTAACAGTTTTTCTTAAAGCCCATGATCCTAAAATGAGGCAGTTCTGGCTAAGTCACTCCGCCTTAAAGACCACGCTTCCCAGGGGCCTCTCTGTGGTGGCCAGTTTTTGGCATTCTGCCCTTGGGAACATGAGTGAAGCTGGGGCTCTATGTGGCTGCGTGTGTCCGTGCCTCTGCCCACCTGGCGCCTGGCTGCAGCAGCGGGGTACAGGGCTGGGGTCTCAGGAAGGTGGTTTCCTGGATTCCCTTTTCTCCTCTCCTGAGATTCCACTCCCTGTGATGCAACACATAACACAGACCTAGGTAAGGCACTGAGGACAGATTTTTCTTTCTTTTTTTGAAGTACGTAATAGATAATGAGAATTGAAAACAGTGCAGCTTGAGGGAAGAGGCAAATAGCCCTATGCTAACACCCCTCCCTCCCCTGATGAATGTTTCCCTGAGACTAATTGCAGATAAGGGAAGAGTGCCCCGCCAGGCCAGAGACACTTTCCGCAGCTCGCAGGGCCCTGACCTCTGAGCCCAAATTCCTGGGCACTAAAACTGACCACTTCGTTGATTTATGGAACTGGCCCCAAATTCCTAAGTGCCCAAGAGAACCGGCAGGTCTCCACTATGCTACTCCCAACATAAACCTATAAAAACCCAGTCCCTTTCTTTGTTCAGTGGCTCATTTTCCACCAGGAGAGTGGGTCCACCACCCCTTCACAGATGAATCCTGGTCCTGAATGAAAGCCTCACGTGACCTGCATGGTCTGCTGCTGCTCTGATCTTTTTGCCCTTACAGTGCACGTATTGAACCCAGGGGTGTTTAACCACTGAGCCATGTCCCCAGCCCTATTTTATATTTTATTAAGAGACAGGGTCTCACTGAGTTGCTTAGTGCCAAACTAAGTTGCTGAAGCTGGTTTTTTTAAAAAAAAAATTTTTTTTTTTTTTAGTTGTTGGTTGACTTTTTTTTTTTTAATGTTTATGTTTTTTTTAGTTGTAGGTGACAGAATATCTTTATTTTATTTTTTTTTAATGTAGTGCTGAGGATCGAACCCAGTGCCTTATGCGTGCTAGGTGAGCACGCTACCACTGCACCATAATCCCAGCCCCACTGGTTGACCTTTATTCATTTTATTTATATGCGGTGCTGAGGATCGAACCCAGTGCGTCCCACATGCGAGGCAAGTGTTCTACCACTGAGCCACAATCCCAGCCCCTGAAGCTGGTTTTGAACTCATGATCCTCCTTCCTCAACCTCCTCCAGCCACTGGGATTACAGGCCTGTGCCCCCATGCCCCGCTGCGAACAGACTTTATTCAGTAACAATGGAAGGAGCTCAAATTCACCAGGTGGCGGGGCACAGGGCAGCCTGGGGAGCAGCACCTTGTCTGCGCCCGGCAGGGTTGTGGCCTGAAGTCAGTGGGCCGCGCGCCGTCTTTGATGCACCTCCTGCCTCTCAGTGTTGGAATGGGCCTCCTTGGGGCCAACCCGGAAAGGTGCTGGCCCGAGGACTTGGTGGGTCACTCCACAGGGAGGGGCAGAGCTGCCTTCTTCTCAGAGCAGCCTCAGGGAGATGCCTGACTTGGGGACACTGTGGGTTGTGTCTCTAGGGACACCTGGAGCTCCCTCCTCCTCAGAGATACCTGAGGGAGACACCTGCTTGAGGACACTGTGGGTTGTGTCTCTAGTGATGCCTGAACTCCCTTGTCCTTTCTCAGAGCTGACTCAGGGAGATGCCTGGCCTGGGGACACTGTGAGTCGTGTCTCTAGGGACGCCTGAGCTCCCTTGTCCTTTCTCAGAGCTGACTCAGGGAGATGCCTGGCTTAGGGACACTGTGGGTCATGTCTCTAGGGATGCCTGAGCTCCCTTCTCAGAGCAGCCTCAGGGTGATAGCTAGAAGCCCTAGAAGCTTCTGGCTGACCAGGCAGTAGGCGAGGACAAGATGGGGAGGGTGAAGAGAGCACCGTTCAGGGCCTGAGGGCCGAGGGCAGTCTGATGGGAGCCCTGCTCTCTCCTTCACTATTTCACTGAGGCTCGCTATGCAGCAGCCCTTCCTTAGGCTGTGGCCCTGGTCATCGTAACACATGGACTCTGGGTGGTTTCTGGGAACTGGGCAGAGAGGAGGGAGGCAAGCCCAGGGAGGGACCTGAGTGTGAGGGGGGCCTGTGCACTCCATTACCCATCCCCTAATACTCTAATGGATCCTTTTTGCTTGCAGTGTTAACACAGTAGAAAATATTGAAAGATTAAAAAGTACATGTGTTAAGCCCACTGAATTATTTAAGTTCAAATTCATTATTTCTAACAAAGTCAGAATTTATTAAAAATTTATCTCATGGCTTCCATGGAAAGAAACTCATTAACCACATTTTTCTTTGGCGAAGAAAGTCAGAGTTTGATTGGCAGTACATGTGTCTTTTCCCTCTTTTAAAAATGTTTTTATTAGTGCATTTTAATTACACACAATGGTGGGGTCCATGCTGACAGAGGCAGACGTGCGTGGAATGTGATTTTCCTACTTTGTCGCCAGTACTTCTACTTTCTTCTTTTTCTCCCTCCCCGTGCTGCCCCTCCTCCACTGGTCTTCCTCTGTTTATTTATTGTTTTATTAAATTGGTGCTTCGTAGATGTATCTGAAGGCCGAGCTCATGGTCATTGCTCATATATGTACATACCTCCTTTGGTGGGTCAGTTTTCTTCCTCATTTCCTCCCTTTTCCCACCCCTCCTTTCTCCCTCTCTATCCCCTTCTATTCCACTGATCTCCCTTTTGCCTTCATAGGATCACCCCTTTTTTAAAATTTATTTAATTATTTTATTTAAATGCGTTTCAAGTCATAGTACATAAACAGAGCTCAGTTTTTCCATTTCTCTGGTTGCAAATCAGATAGAGTCACACCATTTGTGTCTTCATACATGCACCAGGGGTAGTAATGACCCATTCGATCAATCATCATTACTATACCCATTTCCCTTTCCTTCCTCCCCCCTCCCCCCTGCAGCATCCAGAGTTCCTGCATTTCTCCTATGTTTCCCGTTCCCATTCCCCTTATGTATCCTCATCCACTAATCAGAGAGAACATTCGGCATTTGGTTTTTTGGGATTGGCTTACTTCACTAAGCATAATGTTCTCCGATTCCATCCATTTGCCTGTAAATGCCATAATTTTATTCTCTTTTATTGCTGAATAATATTCCATTGTGTATATGTGCCACAGTTTCTTTATCCATTCATCTATTGAAGGGCATCTGGATTGCTTCCATAGTTTTGCAATTGTGAATTGTGCTGCTATAAACATTGAATTGGCTGCGTTACTGTACTATGCTGTTTTTAAATCTTTAGGGTATAGGCCGAGGAGTGGGATAGCTGGATCGAATGGTGGTTCCATTCAAAGTTTTTTAAGGAATCTCCAAACTGCTTTCCAGATTGGTTGCACCAGTTTGCAATCCCACCAGCAATGCTTGAGTGTACCTTTTTCACCGCATCCTCGCCAGCACTTATTGTTGCTGGTATTTTGGATAGCTGCCATTCTGACTGGGGTGAGATGATATCTGAGCGTAGTTTTGATTTGCATTTCTCTAATAGCTAGAGATGATGAACATTTCTTTTTTTTAAAAAATATTTTTATTTATTTATTTTTTATGTGGTGCTGAGGATTGAACCCAGTGCGCGTTACGCATGCAAGGCAAGTGCTCTACCACTGAGCCACAATCCCAGCCCCCATTTCTTCATATATATATTTATTGATTGTATTTCTTCTTTTGAAAGGTTTCTATTCAGCTCCTTAGCCCATTTATTGATTGGGTTGTTTGTTTTTTTGGGGATCACCCCCTTTTTATATTTCCTTATTTCTCTCTAGTTTCTACATATGAGATAAAACATTTGACCCTTGACTTTCTAAGTCTGGCTTATTTCATTTAGCATGATGTTCTCCATTTATTTACCAGCAAATGTGATAATTCCATTCTTTATGGCTAAGTTGTTGTATATTTATATTACATTCTCTTTATCCATTCGTCTGTTGATAGCTGTAAGGTAAAAATGTGGGGTTCGCTCCGAACCAGACACAACACGCTCCACATAGCCAAGAGATTTTTATTCATGGTGGGTGTCTGTGCAGGTGGGCACCCAGGAGAAGGAAGGAGGAGAAAAAGGGGAGAGAGGACGCAGGGCATGGAATTTATAGGGCCTACTGCGAATGCGTTGTGGGCTATGGATTGGTCACTTCACACTGGCCCACTAGGTGGTTGCGGTGGGCTTCTTTGATGTAGTAGCCTGAGCAGCCAGGCTTTGATCTCTCCGGTGGGAAACTTAGGAGAGAAACCGCTGGGAGCTGCCTCGGCTTTAGAGAAGGAAGGGGCCAAAATGGTATGGGGAGGGCTGTTCCTACCTTACAACCACCACCTAGTTCTATAGTTTGGCTATTATGAATTGTGGTGCTGTAAACATTGATGTGGCTGTATCACTATGGTGTGTTGATTTTAGTTCTTTTTGGATAAATAAAAACAAGTGGGACAGCTGGGTCATATGGTGGTCCTAGTGTTGTGAGGAATCTCCACACTGCTCTCCAGAGTGATTGCACTAGTCTGCAGTTTCACCAACTGTGTGAGTGTACCTTTCCCCACATCATTGCCAGAGTTTGTTATTTGTGCTCGTGATGTTTGCCATTCTGACTGGAGTCAAATGAAATCTCAAGGTAGCTTTGATTTGCATTTTCCTGATTGCTAAGGATGTTGAGTGTTTTTTCACATACTTGTATTCTTTTGAGAAATGCCTGTTTAGTTCTTTTGTCCACTTTAATTGAGTTATTAATTTTTTGCTGTTGTTTTGAGTACTTTATATATTCTGGATATTAATCCCCTGTTGGAAGAGTAGCTGGCAAAACTTTCCTCCCATTGTGGTCCTTTCTTTTTTTTTTGTATTCTTTTTTTGGTCCTGGGGATTGAACTCAGGGGCACTCGACCACTGAGCCACATCCCCAGCCCTAGTTTGTGTTTTATGTAGAGACAGGGTCTCACTGAGTTGCTTAGCACCTTGCCATTACTGAGGCTGGCTTTGAACTCACAATCTTCCTGCCTCAGCCTCCCTCAGTGCTGGGACTACAGGTGTGCACCACTGAGTCTGGCTCTCCCATTATGTAGGCTCTCTTTTCATGGTTAAAAAACAGAAGCTTTTTAATTTGAAGCCATCACACTTGGTTTTATTTTTGAACTTTATGGAAGTTCAAAAATAAGGAAGTTAGTGCTTGTGTCAATGTGTTGGAGAATCAGGTTTCTATGAGCCAAATTTAGCTTTTTCACTGAGTTACATCTTCATTTAGAAATCCCTTATCTTGAATTGACTGATTTGTAGTGAATAACACCTTACGTTTTAGTTTTCAAGTGCTTTACAGCTTCTGCCAAATCTTTCCTGTCCACTGGTCACACCTTCGTCTGTGCACATAGGGTGATAGTGTCTGATGGACTCCACTGTCCTCCCTCCCCCACCCCTCTCCTCCGTTCACTCCCCTCTGCCTAATCCAAAATAACTCTGCTCTTCCCTAGCCTCAATTATGAGTTAACATCTGCATGTCGGAGAAAACATTTGGCTTTTGGTTTTTTGGGATTGGTTTATTTTGCTTAGCATGATATTCTCCAGGTCAATCCATTTACCATCAGATGCCATTATTCATCTTTTTTTCCCAGAATTTTATTCAGAATTTTTGCATCAATGTCCACCAGAGATATTGGTCCGAAGTTTTCTTTCTTTGATGTGTCTTTGGAATCAGGGTGATACTAGCCTCCTAGAATGAATGTGGAAGGGTTCCCTCCTTTTCTATTTCATGGAATATTTTGAGGAGTATTGGTATTATTCTTCTTTGAAGGTCTTGTAGAACTTGGCTGAGAATCTATCTGGTCCTGGGCTATTCTTGGTTGGTAAGCTTTTGATGGTTTCTTCTATTTCCTGGCTTGAAATTGATCTGTTTAAGTTGTGTATAACTTCCTGATCCAGCTTAGGCAGATTATATGCCTCTAGAAATTTATTGATGTCTTTAGGATTTTCTATTTTACTGGAGTATAGATTTTCAAAATAGTTTCTAATTATCTTCTGTATTTCAAAAGTGTCTGTTATGATATTTCCTTTTTCATCTTGCATTTTAGTAATTTGAGTTTTTTTTCTCTCTTTCATTTCATTAGAGTGGCTAAGGGTTTATTAATTTTATTTATTTTTTCAAAGAATCAGCTTTTTGTTTTGTCAAATTTTTGAATTGTTTCCTTTGTTTCAATTTTATTGATTTAAGCCCTGATTTTAATTATTTCCTGTCTTCTTCTTTTGGTGTTGATTTTTTCTTCTTTTTCTAGAGCTTCAAGATGTGATGTCAGGTCATTTATTTGTTGACTTTTTATTTTTTTTTTAAATATTTTTTTAGATGTAGATGGACACAACATATTTATTTTTATGTGGTGCTGAGGATTGAACCCAGTGACTCATGCATGTGAGGCAAGTGCTGTACCACTGAGCTACAATCCCAGCCCTGACTTTTTATTCTTTTAATGAATGAGCTCAATGCAATCAGCTTTCCTCTTAACACAGCCCTCATAGTGTCCCACAGATTTTGATATGTTGTATCAGAGTTCTCATTTACCTCTAAGAATGTTTTTTTTTTAAAATTTATTTTTAGTTGTAGATGGACACAATGTCTTTATTTCATTGCTTTGTATGTGGTGCTGAGGATCGAACCCAGGGCCTCACGCATGCGAGGCAAGCGCTCTACCGCTGAGCCACAATCCCAGCCCGCTAAGAATGTTTTTTATCTTCTCCCCGATGTCTTCTGTTATCCATGAGTCATTCAATAGCATATTAGTCTCCAGGTGATGGAGTAGCTTCTATTTTTTATTTTGTCATTTATTTCTAATTTCATTTCATTATGGTCTGATGGAGTGCAGGGTAGTATCTCTATTTTGTTTGTATTTGCTAAGACTTGCTTTGTGGCATAACATATGGTCTATTTTAGAGAAGGATCCATGTGCTGCTGAGAAAAAAGTGTATTCACTTGTTGATAGATGGAATATTTTGTATATGTCTGTTAATTCTGAATTATTGATTATTTTATTGAGTTCTCTGGTTTCTTTGTTTAGTTTTTGTTTGGAAGATTTGTCCAGTGGTGAGAGAGGTGTGTTAAGATCACCCAGTATTATTGTGTTGTGGTCTATTTGATTCTCAAAATTGAGAAGGGCTTGTTTGATATATGATGGATATATCAATGGATGCTCCATTGTTTGGGGCATAGATATTTATGATTGCTATGTCTTGTTGATGTATGATTCCCTTAAGCAGTATGAAATGATCATCTTTATCTCTTCTGACTATCTTTGGTTTGAAGTCCAGTTTATCTGATATGAAGGTGGAAACCCCTGACTTTTTATGTGGTCCATTTGAGTGGTATGTTTTTTCCCATCTTTTCGCTTTCAGTTCGTGGATGTCTTTTTCTATGAGACAAGTCTCTTGAAGGCAGCATATTGTTGAGTTTTTAATTTTTTAAATCTAATCTGCCAGTCTATGTCTTTTAATTGATGAGTTTAGACCATAAAGTTGTAGATAGACATAATATATTTATTTTATTTATTTTCATGTGGTGCTGAGGATTGAACCCAGTGCCTCACACATGCCAGGCAAATGCTCTACCACTGAGCCACAACCCCAGCCCTATTTTTGGTTTTTAACTTGACTTAGTTTCTCCTTTGATTGGCTTTTGCTTTAGTGTAGTTCCTCCCTGTGTTGATTTTTATTGTTGTTTTTTATTTCCTCCTCATGGAATATTTTGCTGAGAATGTTCTGTAGTGCAGGCTTTCTCATTGTAGGTTCTTTTAACTTTTGTTTATCATGGAAGGTTTTTGTTTTGTCATCAAATCTGAAGCTTAATTTTGCTGTATATAGAATTCTTGGTTGGCATCCATTTTCTTTCATAGCTTAGTATATGTTGTTCCAGGATCTCCAGGGACTGGTTTGAGAATGCTGCTGAGATCTGAATTGGTTTCGCCCTGCATGTAATCTGAAACTTTTCTCTTGTAGCTTTAAGAATTCTATTCTTGTGTATGGCAGGCATTTTCATTATTGTGCCTCGGTGTGGGTCTGCTGTAGTTCTGTGCATTTGTGTCCTGTAAGCCTCTTGTGTTTGATTTTTCCAATTTATTCTTCATGTTTGGGAAATTTTCTGATATTATTGCATTGAAGAGATCGTGTATTCCTTTGGTTTGTATCTCTGTGCCTTCCTCTATCCTGGTAATTCTTAGATTTGGTCTTTTGATGTTATCCCATAATTCTTGGATGTTCTGTTCATGGTTTCTTACCATCTTTATTGTGTGGTCAAGTTTATTTTTGAGATTATATATTTTGTCTTCATTGTCTGAGGTTCTATCTTCTAAGTTATCTAGTCTGTTGGTGATGCTTTCTATTGAATTTTTCATTTGGTTTATCTTTTCCTTCATTTCAAGAATTTGTGCTTGTTTTTTTCTTTTTCTCAGAGTCTTGATCTCTTTCTTGAAGTAGTCTTGCTTCCTGTATATGCTCTCTTATCTCTTTGTTGGAGTGATCAATGGTTGCCTGTATTTGCTCTCTTATATTATCCTGTGCTTCACAGATTTTTTTAATTATGTATGTTCTGAACTCCCTCTGACATTTCATCTACTGTGCTGTCAATGGATTCTATTATTGTAGCATCTTGGTTTGTTTGGGGCATTTTCTTCCCTTGTTTTTTTATGTTCATATGTCTTCCTCTTTAGCAGAGCCGATCTGGGGTATTACAGTGTCTACTCTATAATCTTGTAGTGTCCTTGTAGGTTACCAGTACCTCACCTCTGGTGTAACTCTGGTGTAACTGGGCCTGCAGGGACCTTGGTGATGGTCTTCTTGGTCCTGGCTGTTGTCTCTAGATGGAATCAGGCTGGGACAGTCATGTGTCGGTAGATGGGGGATTGCAGTGTAGTCAGTCTCCTCCTCCATGCATGTGGCAGGAGGTCGATCTGCTCTGCCTCCTCCATGCATCAGGACAAGGTTGGTCTGCTCCCTTGCATCTCTATTTTTAAAATGTTTTTTCATTTTCAGTGGACCTTTATTTTGTTTATTTATATGTGGTGCTGAGAATCAAGCCCTGTTCCTCACACATGCTAGGCAGGTGCTCTACCACTGAACTACAACCCCAGCCCAAACATAATATCTTATGGTTGCATTTTACACAAATATATGAGCCATGTTATGGCTTCTAATGCTAATGTGGAATCCAAGCTGTGGCTTCTAATATAATATCTGAAATTTGAAAATTAATGTAATATCCACACTGTGGCCTCTAATATTAAGATAATATTCACAATATGGCACCTAACACTAATGTAATAGCTGCCTGTGTCCTCCAATGTTAATATTCATACTCATTAATAAAATATCCATACTGCACCATCTAAGACTAGTAAAATATCTGCCCAATAGCTTTCAGTACTAATATAACTTTCATACTATAGCATCTAAACCTTATATAATAGCTGCCCTGTGGCATTTCATAGTAGTATAATATCTATAATATGTAATCAAAAACTAATAAAATAGCTAACCATTGGTCTTCAGTACTAACATAATATGCACAACATCTTCAACTACTATAAGTCTGCCCTGTGAGATTTAATACTAATGTAATATCAATATTAAACCATCAAAAATGAATATAATACCTACCCATGACCAGTAATATTAATGTAATATTCATACTACTGCATCTGAAAGAATATAATAGCTGCCCTGTGACCTTTATTGTTAATGCAGAATCCATACTATAATATCTTAAACACATACAGTGTCCTCCTTGTGGCCTTTAATAGCTGACCTGTGGCCTTCGATATTAGTATAATATTCATGCTGTGGCCTCTGAAACTGAAATAATAACTGCCCTGTGTTGTTATTACTTTTTTCCCCCTGGTACCAGGGATCAAACCTAGGGGTACTCAACCACTGAACCACATCCCCAGTCCTATTTTGTGTTTTCTTTCTTTTTTTTAAAAAAATATTTATTTTTTTTAATTGTAGGTGGACAGAATATCTTTATTTTATTTTTATGTGGTGCTGAGGATCGAACCCAGTGCCTCACGCATGCTAGGCGAGCACGCTACCACTGCGCCATAACCTCAGCCCTATTTTGTGTTTTCTTTAGAGACAGGGTTTCATTTAATTGTTTAGGGCCTCGCCATTGCTGAGGCTGGCTTTGAACTTGTGATTCTCCTGTCTCAACTTCCCAAAGTGCTGGGATTATAGGAGTGTGCCACCGTACCTGGCTTATTACTTCTAATAATAATATATTATCCATACTGAGCATCTAAAATTGATATAATAACTTCTCTGTGGCCTTTATAACTAATATTATATCCATATTGTCACATCTAAAATAAATATAATAGCTGCCCTGAAACCTTTAAGACTAATATAATATCCAAACTGTAGCATATAAAACTAATAAAATAGCTGTCCTGTATATTTAAATAGTAATGCGATGTTTATATTATAGAATGAAAAATAAATTATATGATAGGTGAACTGTGACTTCTGTACTAGTATGATATACAAACTATAGTATCTAAAACTAATATAATATCTGCCTTGTGACCTTTAGTGTTGTGCAATATTCATAGTGGCCTTTAGTGCTAATGTAATATCCACATTATACCATCTACAGCAAATGTAATAGATATCTTGGGGCCTTTAATATTATTATAATATCAATACTTTGGCCACAAAAGCTAAAATAATAAATACCCTGTGGCCTTGAATATTAACATAAGATCAATACTTTGGCCTCTAAAACTAACATAATGGCTTCCATGTAGCCTTCAATATTAATATAATGTTTATATTCATACTGTGGCCTATAAAGTAATAAAATAGCTGCCCTGTGTCCTTTATACCAATATGATAACCATATTATATTTTCCAAAACAAATGAAATAGCTGCCCTGTGGTGATTATAATTAATATATTATCCACATTTTAGTTTCTAAAACTAAAATAATAGCTGCCTTGTGGCCTTTAATATCCATACGACTGCCCCTAAAACAAATGTAACAGCCACCCTGAGACCTTTATTACTAAATCAATATACATAGCATAGCCTCTAACACTAACACTATAGCTGCCCTGTGGTCTTTAATACTAATATTATATGCAAACTATAGCAACTATAGCTAGTAAAATAGTTGATATTTAGCATTTAATACTAACATAATATGCATACTATAGCATCTGAAACAACTGTAAGAGCTGGTCTGTAACCCTAATATAATATCCATAATGTAAAATATAAAAGGAAAATAATAGCTGCCATGTTGCCTTTACTACTAACAATATTAGAATCATAAGCTGATATTATAGCATTTAAAACTAATATAATAGATTCCTTGTGGTCTTTACTACTAATATAATATCCACACTCTAGTTTCTAAAACTGATATAATAGCTTTCTTGAGCCCTTTCATACTAATGTAACATCCTTCCTATAGTATTGAAGTCTTATACAATTCTACTCTGTGACTATTAATATTAATGTAATATCTATATTATTGCATCTAAAACTAGTATCTACCCTATGATTTTGATAATGATGTGATAGATATAGTATAGCATCTAAAACTAATATGATAGTTGTCCTGGAGCCTTTAATATTAATATAATACCCATTCTAGAGCATCTACAGCTAATATAAAGCTGCCCTGTGCTTGCAATTCTATTATATCAATACTATAGTATCAAAACTGATATTATACCTGCTCTGGCCTTTAAAATTAAATTGATAACCATAGTATTGCATTGAAAACTGATATAATAGCTGCCCTGTGGCTTTTAATTCTAATGTGATACACACTTACAGCATTTAGAATTAACAACATATAAAGCTGATATAACTGATGTCTAGTGGATTTTAATACTAATATCTGTAGTGTGACATTCAATACTAGTGTAACAGGTATCCAGTTGACTTTAATACCAACACAGCATCCATACTGTAGCATCCGAAGCTAATAATATAGAAGCCCTATAGCCTTAAAGACTATTATGATATACATACTATACTTTCTAAAACTAAAATAATATCTGCCCTGTGGCCTTTAAAACTAATATATTTATATTGTAGACTCTAAAACCAATGTAGTAGATATCTGATGGACTTTTATGTTCATATAATATACATAATTTGGTCTCTAAAACTAATAACATAGCTGCACTGTGGTCTTTAATATTAATATAGTATCTATACTTTGACCTTAAAAACTAAAATAATAACTGTCCTGTGGCCTTGAGTTTTAACATAATGTCCATATTTTGACCTCTAATATTAGCTGCCATGTGGTCTTCAATATTAATATAATATGCACACTGTGGCTTATAAACTAATATGACTACCCTATGGCATTTAATACTAACATCATACCCATACTATAGCATCTTAAAGTAATAGCTGCCATGTGGTAATTATAATTAACATATCTGTATTACAGATTCTAAAACGAATACAATTACTGCCCTGTGATGATTCATTCTATATGATATCCATACTATATAATCTAAAACTAGCATAATAATTGACCTGTGGCCTTTTATATTAATATAATATCCATACTACTGTGTCAAAACTAATATAATAGCTTCTCTGTGACATTTATAATATAAGTATTATATATTTTAAAACTTATGTAATTAGTACCCTGTGGCATTTAACATAGTATAACATACTATAACATCTAAACATACTATAACATATTATAACATCTAAAACTAATATAATAGCTGCCCTGTGACTTTTAATAGGAACATGATATTTATGCAATAGCACTAAAATTTATTTGTTAATGCCCTGTGGCTTTTCATATCAATATAACATCTTCAGTGTAGCACATATTACATCTAATACTGATGTGATAGCTGTCCTGTGGCCTTTGATATTAACATGATAAAGACACTGTGGCAAATAAAATTAACATAACTGTCCTGTTTCCTTTATCATCAACACCACACTGCGGCCTGAAAGACCCATATGGTACCTGTACTGTGGGCTTTAACACTGATATAATATACATAGTGTAGCCTCCAGAACTAGTGTAATTTCTTCCATGTTATCTCTCATGCTAATGAGATGTCTGTAATATAGCATCAAAAATCAATACAGTAGCTACACCATGGCCTTTTATAGTAATATAATATCCATAATGTGGCTTCTAAAATTAAAGAGATAGGGCCCTGTGTCCTTTAATATGAATGGGATTTCAATACTATACCCTGTCTCTACAAAAAAAACAAAATAGTGCTGGGGATGTGGCTCAGTGGTCAAGTGCCCCCGAGTTCAGTCTCCAGTACCCAAAAAAAAAAAAAAAAAAAAAAAAAATACTATAGCATCTGAAACTAATTTAATACTTGTGCTGTGGCAATTAATATTAGTATGATATCCACAATATAGCATCTAAAGCTAATACAGTAGCTATCCTGTGGCCTTTAATATTACTATGAAATCCTACTGTAGTATCTAAAACTACTAGCTGCACCTTGGCCTTTAATAGATGAACTGTTCACATTTTAGCATCTGATATTAACACATTAGTTTCCCTGTGACCTTTCATGTTACTGTAACATACATTTTTAGCCCCAGATATAAGCTAATATAAAGAAGCTAATATAAAGAATATATAAAGCTAATATAAAGAAGCTAATATAATAGCTTCTTTGTGGCTTTTAATACTAATATAATATTCATACAATACCATCTAGATATAATAGCTTCCCTGTGTTCTTTAACTTTAATGTAATATCCATACTACTGCATATAAGACTAATATACTATCAGCCACATGGCCTTTAATACTAATGTAATGTCCATAATATAGCATCTAAAACTGACAAAATAGCTGCCCTGTTACCTTTAATATTATTATGAAATTCATAATATGACATCTAAAATGCATATAATAGCTGCCCTGTTGCTTTTAATGCTAATGTAATATTCACACTCTATCATTTTAGAGCAATAGATTACCTACCCTGTGGCCTTTAAAAGTAATAAAATATCCATAGTGTAGTATCTAGAACTAATACTTAAGTTGCCCTGTGATATTTGATTTTAATATAATATCAGTACAGTAGCATCTAAAATAAACATAGTAGCTGCTGTGTGGCCTTTAATGTTGATGCAGTATTTGTACTATAGTGTCTGAAAGTAACATAATAGTTGCCTTGTGGACTACAGTACTAATGTACATAAAATTGTATCGCTTTAAGGGTGGAGGGCACTGCGTAGGTCTGCTCGACGAGTTGGGGGTCCTGAGAGATGGAGAAAGAAGGGATCTCTGGGGAAGATGAAATGGAGTCTCTCAGGATGGTGACGGTCTGTGGGGCCACTCTCCCCAGACTCTGTGGTGTAGGTAAAGAACTGCTCTGCTGGAGTGAGACGCAGAAACACCCTGAGCAAGAAGCAAGAACGCCAGAGCAAGAAGCAGAAACACCGTTTATTCCAGAAAGCACAGAAGCTTAAATGCACTCCTGGACCAATCAGGTCCAAAGGTTACAAATAAAGGTGTGCTCTCTGTCAAGAGCACAGTATGTTAGTATAGAATGGGGAAAGATGGAAGGGAGGGCTTGAAGTTATGGAGATGCTCCTACAAAATTGCTTTAAAACTGATATAATGGTTACCCTGTGGCCTTTAATACTGTTATGATATCCTTACTAGACTATCTAAATCTGATGTAATAGCTGCTCTGTGAGCTTTAATATTAATATAATATTGATACTGTGGCATCAAAACTGATAAATAGGTGTTCCATGTCCATTAATATTTATACAATATCCAAAATAGAGCATCTAAAACTAATATCTGCCTTGTCCTATTATGCTAATATGATATCCATAATATAGTATGTAAAATTGATATAACTGTCTTGTTGCCTTTAATACTAGCATATCCATTCTTGAGCATCTAAAAGTGACATAATAGTTGCCATGTGGCCTTTAATATTGCTATTATATCCATGCTACAGCATACAAACTGACGTAATAGCAGCCCTGTAAACTTTTGTATCTTTTATATTATATTAGCATCTCAAGCTAATATAATAACAGCACTGTGGCCTTTAATACTAATGTTATATCCATATTATAGCATTGAGAGCTAACATAATACATGCTCTGTGGCCTTAATATTAATGTAATTATCTGTCCTGTAACCCCTGAAGCATATATAATAACTGCCCTGTGGCCTTTAATATTAACATAATATTTATAGTATAGCATCTGTTATAGTTTGGATGGGGTGTTCCCTGAAAATTCATGTGTGAGACAATACAAGAGGGTTTGGAGGAGAAATGATTGGCTTATAGCCTTGGCCTAATCAGCAAATTAATCCCTGATGGGATTAACTGAAGTGGTAGGGTGTGGCTGGAGGAAGTGGGAATTGGGTTATGGCTTTGGTGTATTTATTTATATCTGGCCAGTAGACTCTCTCTGCTTCTTTTTTTAAAAATTTATTTATTATAATTATGTTTACATGAGAGAAGAATGCATTATGATTCATTGTACACAAATGGAGCACAACTTTCCACTCTCTGGTTGTGCACGATATAGAGCCACACCATATGTGCAGTCATGCGTGAACCTAGGGCACTGTTGTTCACTGCATTTCACCAGCTTTCCTGCCCCCATGTCTGCTCTCCTCTCTTTCCTCCCCTTATGGATCAGCATCCACTTATGAGAGAGAACATTCAGCCTTTGGTATTTTGGGATTGGTTTACTTTGCTTAGCATCATGTTCTCCAACTCCATCCATTTACCTGTGAATGCCATAATTTTATTCTCTTTTAATGCTGAGTAACATTCCATTGTGTATATATACCACAGTTTCTTTATCCATTCATCTCTTGAAGGGCATCTAGGTTGGTTCCACAGTTTAACTATTGTGAATTGTGCTGCTATAAACATTGAAGTGGCTGCATCACTGTAGTATGCTGTCTTTAAGTCCTTTGGGTGTAGTCCGAGAAGTGGGATAGCTGGGTCAAATGGTGGTTCTATTCCAAGTTTTCTAAGGAATCTCCATACTACTTTCCAGACTGGTTGCACCAATTTGCAGTCCCACCTGCAATGTGGCCTTTAATATTGCTATTAAATATTAATAAATTAAATATTGTTGATTAATTGTATATCTTCTGAGAAGTGTCTGTTCAGCACCTTAGCCCATTTATTGATTGGGTTGTTTGTTTTTTTGGTGTTAAGTTTTTGGTTCTTTATATATCCTGGAGATCAGTGCTCTGTCTGATGTGCATGTGGCAAAAATTTGTTCCCAGAATGTGGGCTGTCTGTTCATCTGATTGTTTCTTTTGCTGAGAAGAGGCTTTTTAGTTTGAATCTGTCCCATTTATTGATTCTTGATTTTATTTCTTGTGCTTTAAGAGTCTTTTTTTTTTTTTGGTCTGGGGATTGAACTCAGGAGCGCTTGACCACTGAGCTACATCCTCAGTCCTGTTTTGTGTTTTATTTAGAGACAGGGTCTCACTGAGTTGCTTAGTACCTTGTGGTTGCTGAGGCTGGCTTTGAACTCTTGATTCTCCTGTCTCAGCTTCCCAAAGTGCTGGGATTAAAGGTGTGCACCAATGCACCCAGCGCTTTAGGAGTCTTGTTAAGGAAGTTCGGGCCTAATCCGACATGATGAAGATTTGGGCCTACTTTCTCCTCAAATAGGCACAGGGTCTCTGGTCTAATTTCTAGGTGCTTGATCTAGTTTGAATTGAATTTTGTGCATGGTGAGAGATAGGGGTTTAATTTAATTTTGCTGCATATGTATTTCCAGTTTTCCCAGCACCATTTGTTGAAGAGGCTATCTTTTCTCCAATGTATGTTTTTGGTGCCTTTGTCTAGTATGAGATAACTATATTTATGTAGGCTGGTCTCTGTGTCTTCTATACCATTGGTCTACATGTCTGTTTTGCTGCCAATATCATGCAGCTTTTTATTATAGCTTTGTAACATAGTTTAAACTCTGGTATTGTGATGCCTCCTGCTTTGCTCTTCTTGCTAAGGATTGTTTTGGTTGTTCTAAATCTCTTATTTTTTCAAATGAAGTTCATGATTGGTTTTTCTATTTATACAAAGAATGATGTTGGGATTTTGTTGGAATCACATTGAATCTGTATAGCACTTTGGGTTGTATGGCCATTTTGATGATATTGATTGTATTTAACAGATTAATGGTGTTAAAGTACACCACACTACCTTCTCAAATCCCAAGTGCTCAAGTGAGACAAAAAATGCTTTGGAGCACTTGAGTAGAAAGAAAAAAAGGCTGAGAGGAAAACAGAGACACTTCAGAAGAAGTTGAAGGAGAATTTGGGTTAGGGTTAGATTCATGGCCACTGTCATATTTCCCTCAAGGTTCAGAGAAGTTTTTCACAAAATCATCTTTTAAGATATAATATTAGAGCCGGGCGCGGTGGCTCAAGCCTGTAATCCCAGCACTTAGGGAGGCTGAGACAGGAGAATCGCAAGTTCAAAGCCAGCCTCAGCAATGGCGAGGCGCTAAGCAACTCAGTGAGACCCTGTCTCTACATAAAACACAAAATGGGACTGAGGATGTGGCTCAGTGGTTGAATGCCACTGAGATCAATCCCCAGTACCAAAAAAA